>OZ038381.1:164107662-164707662 GCA_964036045.1 Eutreptiella sp. 'Long Island Sound 2002'
CGCCTTGTGTGTGCACCGCCTTCCCCCCCCATACCCCCCCCTACCTTCTCGACCCCCCCCCTACCTTCCCCCCCTACCCCCACCCCCTACCTCCCCCCCCTACCTCCACCCCCTACCCCCCCCCCCTACCCCCCCCCTACCTCCAAGGTAGGGGGGGGCGACTTCGTGCAATATATGGAATGATTACATCTTCAACGAGAATGCGGGCATCCCAGTGGAGCACGATAACTTAAGACAGGCAGGAAACACAAATAGGTAACAGTTGAAAAGAGTCAGTGTGCTTCGCGCACGCTGTTAGGCTCGTTTGTACTTGCGCTTCTTCGCTCTTGATTGCGTCTGTATGCGCGGTGATGGAGTGTGTTCTCTCTGTTAGTTGTTGTTTGTGCATTCTTGAGTGCCTTGGAAGGAGAGCGAGTGTTGGGCGCTCTGACACGCTGGCACGAGAATGAAGAAGATGAGCGCTGTCCCACAGCAGCGCTGACAAAGAAATACAGGTTGTGTTGTGTATGCGGGTGTGAGCAGTGCTTTATAGGCACTGCTTTGGGTAGTTGCCCACTCCCTTTCCTCTCATCATTTCGTCACTCCGTGTCAGATCCGCAACCACAGTCATTGTGGGTTCTTCGTTGCCCTAGACAAGCCTGGACCTTGATTACCACGGGTTGTCCCGAGTACTGTGAAGCGAGGAGGCTACGCCGGCACATCACCGTCTAAGGGCGTGGCAACTACTCACTGCATAACCTGGTTTCAGAATCAGGTAGTCCTCATCTGCGTTAGATGTGCTACCTCAGACGCTGTGGGATCATCGCAGCACGGGACAGTTTTGAACCTGTAAGCAACACGCGCCTCCCATGACCCTTGTGCTTCGTTTGGAAAGCGTTGCGATCGTTGGCGTTTAGTTTCTGATGCGTTCTGAAGTTTTTCGACTTTTGAGGCTAAATCTGACTCAAATGAAATAGATGACAAAAATGGGTATGACACCCAGTGCCTACGACGCTGAAAAAGCACTGTATTTGTGTTCAGAGGCTTGCACTGATATGGAACCTTGCCTCGGTGTTTCAAATCTGAATCTTCAGGCCAAATTTTATACCTGCCTGTTTTGGAAGATTTTGCTTACATGGTGTCTACTCATGGTACGAATGGTTTGATGACAGGAAGATATTTTTTTAGAACTTCTGTTTTTGATTCCATTTTTTATTGGAAGCCACGATGTGGCTTGGTTTAACTTACTGAAGCCTATTTCGGAGGCTCTGGGCCAGCCTGTGACTACCCTACAGGGGGTGGTAATAGTACATATATGCAGCGGTTGGTAAAAGGTGATTTTAGACGTGTTTTTCATGCAGCGGTTGGTAAAAGGCTGGTGTTTTTCCATGTAAAGGTTGGTACCGACATCCTCTTCTTTTGATTACCTTAATGTTTCTTTGTATTTGTACAACACTGGTACTATTTCTCTCTCCTCGTTTTTTCAAAACATTACACTTTTTTTTTCTACACCTTGCACTCTTGCTATTTGTGTAAAATGTTTTATCTCTTTTTTTTTCTTCAAAACCTGCTCTCCTTTTTGTGCTGAAAAACCTACACTGTTTCTTTTTGTCACTCACTTCTGCATTCAAAATGCCGTTTTTTTTTACCTACTGAAGTATTGTTTGTTTTTTTTTGTCACTGACTTTTATGTTGAAAATCCTGTTTTTTTTATATTGTTTTTCTTCTCTGATGTGGTCATAGTTCCTGCTTTTTTATGAACCACCATTGCCGTGCGCAACTCGCGTGAATTAGGAAAAATGCCCACAAAAAAAAAAGTGCTCTCGTGTGCAAATCGTCCAATACTACAGACTTCACTGCCCTTTGAGGGACATGTCGCTGTTGCAAAGGATGAACCACATATTCAATTTGATCGATTCGCTGTTATTCAAGAGGAAACAGGAGGTACTACTCTCTTTCACTCATGGTAAGCATCACTGCACAGCTCAGAGTGCCTTCATCATCCGAAGTCTGCACTGCCTCCCGCGCCTCCCTTGCCCTTTGCCTGTTCTCCCTGGCCACACGCTGAGCATGTACATCACGTGGTGCAGCACGAAACCTTTTGGCAAGTCTGTCCAACCGGGTCTTAGCCCTCCTCTTTGTTGCTCTTTGTACAGGTGGTGTGCCTGGGACTGACAGGATGTCAATGTTGTCCTCCACCTCTGCCCCAGAGGCTTCATCTGCCTCTGCCTGTGCCTCTGAGGCTTCCTCTGAATCTGAAACATGACCAGGAACAACAGACAGCAAAGGTGCAGGCATGGGGATGGCTGCTGAAGGGCAGGGGAGGTCCACATCATCTACACATTCTGTCACTGGCACCTCTGTAAACACCATGTTTCAGCTGCTGAGGATGTGTGTGGTTGTCAAAGGGGATGCAGCCCATTCAGCAAGCCAAGTTACAAGGTGCGCCTTCATCGTACGCTCGCTGCTATCCAGCTTGGAGTGCTTTGGCAGCAGTCCATCGTGGATCTTCAGGCAATGGTCAATGTGGCGACGCTTCAGTCTGTCGCGCAACCATGCTCTCATGCCTGGATTGATGACCTGATCGCCAACATTGCTGACATGGCTGCGACGAGCGGGGCCAAAGAAAACATACATATGTGGCCGCACCACAAAATAGTATAAGTTCGCCAGCCTTATTTCAGCGTCGTCGACGCGCTTCAACTCGTCGTCGTCGAGATGGCTTCCAACCCAGTCCATGATGACGACACATGGGTAATTCTGCGCCACGCCATGGTCGCGTCTGTCCTTCGCAACTTCAGTGTCGACCTTGATCATCAGGCGTTTGAACGTGTCGCCAGTCTGACACTTCTTCTCCGCGTGGTCTTCGTGCATGTAGGATGGCAGGCCCTGAGGCAGGTCGAGACGCGCATGGCAGCGCCCTGTCTTTCCTCTGTGCAACACTTGTAGTACCTTTACGGTGCCTTCACGGTTGACCACAGGCGTGGCCGTGGCCTGTCGCTTGTCAGCGCTGCTGTAGTGTCTGACCTGTTTGTCTCCGGCTGCACGTCCTCCGCGCAACTTGGGCGCGTACAGGAGGGGCGTCTCGTCCAGGCCCAACTGCGCCCACGGCGGCAGCGACTGGGGTTCACCTTCAGGGATACGCACACCATACTTTTGAGGCTGCTCAACGAGGTCCAAGAATTCACGTCTCCATTTGTTGTCGAGCGCTAAGTCAGACACTGTAGAAGGCAGCCGCTCAGTCGTGATATTCTTGAGACAACCCATCTTGTGCGTGCGACGAAAGTTTGCAGCCCATTGGCGGTCCAAAACAGGAGCAAGACCAGGCCCACGAGACCTCTCAGCGACTGTTCTTCCAAGCGCCGCAATGGTGTCCAGGTCAATCACGGCAGCCTCATACTTCAACTCTTTGATGAACTTCAGAATGGTCTCCTCCTATGTGCGGCTGAGAACTGGGTTGGTGCCGTACCCTTCCAGTTGCTCACCCTCCTGCACCTTGCCAGCCCAGGTGCGAAGCGTGTTAAGGGGCGGCGCTTGACACCCCTAACGCAGCACAACGTGGTTGTAGTTACCTTCCAGGAACAGTTGCACACAAAGGGACTTTTGCGACGGCGTCCACTCTAGCCAAGTCCTCGGCGCTGAGCTCTTGTATTGACGGGCCTTAGAACTGGTGGAGACCTTCTTGCTCTGGGACTGCGACACCAATGCAGCCAGAGCGTCGTTCATGGACTGGCCTCCCTTTGTGAGGAAGCGCTGCATGACTGAAGACAGAAAAATTATGAATGTTATTGATCATTATTGTTACTATCATCATTATTACTACTATTATGACCACAGAAGCTCAACAGAGCGCGATACAAAAGCCTCTGTTCTCCTTTCCCAAATTTGACCAATCGCGGAACACATCTGTGCCGTTTTAGTTCGTTGCTGCAGCGGTTCGTAACAGCGGGCGGTTTCTACATGCAGCAATTCGGAACACCACCCATACGAACTGCTACAAAACGAACCTTTACACTTACGAACTATTACCACCCCCTGTACCTCCTTTGTTAAACTTGGAGCAAAATGTGTACGCACTTATGGCATTGGATACACTGGTACTTGAAGTGCAGTGTTGTTTTGCTACAAAATGAAACTAAGTCACGTGTGTAGAGTTTTGTTGGGGAGGATACAAGTGTACCGTGTCCTCCTTACACTACATGCCTGTTTTTGGCCTTTGAGAGTCGAAAGGTCGCCCCTGAGCACAGGTACAGAGCCCTGAGTAGTTGGGTAAGTGGGGTTGGGTCCCCATAAATAGTCACATCTCCATTGGTCGCACCTACCACTGTAGGTCAACATTTCCGGATGATTTGTTTGTTTGCTTTTATAGGGCTGATCACCCTTATTGGCACGCTTGAGACTGCATTTGTTGCACCTGCCATTGTAGGTCAACATGTGTAGGTTATATATGAATGCATCTTTCGTTTGTTCTGACCTTCTGAGATCTTACCGTTATCCACCTGTCTTTTCTCTGGGAACCCCCCCCCCCCACATTCCCATAAGGGGGGGGGAGGGATTTCGCCAGGGGATAATTTCGCGCGGAAAATTTGGCCGTTAAGAAAAGTGGCGAAATTTCGGCCCAACGGTTCAATCCTTCACCACAGCTGTAGGCATTGTGTTTCCTGAGATTTGTGCTTTTTTGTAGACATCACTTCAGCCAACAAAAAATACCGAACACAAAAAAACAGCGCAGGTCCAGTAGTGTAGTGGCCTGCGCCCAGCACCCTAAAGGGATTGAAATTAGGGGTCCCAAGTTCCATTCCCACTGGGTGCAATTTTCTTATGCACACAACGCACCCATTACATCCCCCCCCCAAGACACTACCAAGTGTCTGAAAATCTGACATAGAACTGATACATGGGCAAGCATGCCCACAGAAAATCAGAGCATATAAACAACATTACAGAAAACAATGCTCAGTATAGGTAAGTACAGTAACATGTAGAGGGTACTCTTGAAACGGCGCCTAATTTACAGACGGGGATGCAACCACTATTTTGCAGAAACATATTAAACCTGAAACCTGTCCTACCCCAAGGCCTGAAATCCTGAGTTGAGACATTTCTCTCCTTTTTCGGGTAAACAATTTTACACATAACTGAGTGGGGGGTGCTGCCCTCTTAAACAACCCCAGCTGACTGTTGGGAAAAATTCCTGAGACAGCTCTTTAAATCAAATCAGAAAATTCTGACTACAACGTCTTGCCCAAAACTCAGGGGGCAGCTTTGCAAAACTCACATTCGAAACAAAATCTATTCTATTTATTGCCCATGCCAACAACAAAAAAACAGATCTGTTTTCCTGCACCAAAAAAAAAACCATGCTCAGAAATTTCTGAAAAAGAAACAAAAATGCACAAGCAGCACAAACAGAGCAAACAACACAAAAATAATGAGTCCCATCACGGAGCAGACTCACTGAGTGCTGGAACTCTTTACACTAATGTACAAAACTTGGCTGTTGGTCTTCATGGCACTTAATGTGCCTGATCTCTGATTTACTTCTGAGCATGTTGACATCTCCCGATCTCCAGCACTCCAGCGCCACCATCTGCATGGAGCAGGGGATAGCACAAAGGCTGGAGGGCTGAAATGTGAACGAGAGGGGGGGGTTGGTGCAGAAAAACCAAAGAACAACAGACCTGAATTGCTATGGGCATCTCTGATTTTTTTCTCATTTTGACTTTTGATCTGACCCCACTTCACTCCACCTGAGAACAAAGCAAAGCAAATCAAGCATGTCGGCTCATTGGTGCTCCCCATCATCATTCGACACCCTGCAACAAGCGCCCTTCCTACCCTCTCTCTGTGTCGGGCTCAGACCTTTGCTTAGCCACTGGGGGGGGGGGGGGGCAGGGGGACATTTTGGGGCTGCCTGAGAACCAGGTAACCCACCCACCCACCCACCCAGACCCCCCCCCCCCAGTAGGGTGGGGGGTCTCTCATGCTGTATTCCATGTCCATTTCATATTGAAAGTTTCGAAAAAAAATCAAAAGTCAAGCTGTAGACAGTACTTGACTCCACATTGTCATGGACAGCAACTGGTCCCCCCGGGGGGTTGTAAAGGTCTGGGTGGGTGGGTGGGTGGATGGGGGGGGGGGGGGGGGTCGTGTTTCAGGCGATTTGTGTTGCTGTTTTGATGTGTTTACCATTGTACAGACATTTTTTTCTGGGAGAGGTCAGTGGTTTGTGATGTAAAAATTTGCCTGCGGTAGGATTTGTACCAGTGTCCCCCGACCCAGAACCCAGGGCATACAGTGAGTAGGCACTTTGGGCCAAATTGCCCAAACCCAAACTATCCCACCCACAGGCCACACCCCCCCCCCCGTGGGGTGGGACCAGCCTTAAGCAACAGTCTGGTGAGGCTACGTGTGTTGGGGGAGGGGGGTTGGCGTGCACGCAGGCAGCAATGCCCAATGGCCTCTCACCACCCAGTGCCCTTGCTCCCCCAGTCAGGCCTCTCCTTACCCCCCTGCATACCCTTCCTTTCCCTTGGTAGGTTGTGCCAACGGAGCCCCCAGACTGCCCGTGTTTCACCCATCTGCGTCCGGTCCACACAGAGGAGGGCAACAGCCTCACCATTGGCCCTAGGATGTCCACTTGTGGGGTCACTTCCGTGATAGGGGGCACATGACAACCCTCAACCTGCCCTTTCCCGCGCCAAGTCTTCCCTGTGGCGAGCTCATCATGTTTGCCCCCACCTGCCGGATCCATCCCCCTGTGTCTGTAGTATGTGCACTGTATGTTCATCCCCTTAAGTGGCATGTGTGCCACCCGGGGTGGTGGATTGGTGTTCGAGTAGGAGATGCGGGTTCACCCTTGTGCGTTGGATTAACCCAAGCAACCTGGCCAAATCAATTGTCCTTGCTGTTTGGCGTTCAGGTGATGAATCCTCTTTGACCCTCTGGACCTGACCTTGTTGTTCTTAGTCCACGGACGTTTGATCACTCCCACAACCAATGTGGTTGAGGCCACCACTCTTGCATTGTAGACCTCATCTGGTCCCAATTAATACATATATGTCTCTACTGTTGGGTAGTCTGACGTCAAGCCACTCCCCCTTTTTTCCTCCCGGATCTTGTCTCCATGGATGGCGCGCATGTCATGTGTGTGCCATCTGAACCTTTCCGTGAAAGCGTGCACTTGTCCCTGGCGGATCCATGTTTGCCTCTCCCCTCCCTCCTTTATCCGCCCTACACCTTTGTTCCTTGTCTCCCCCACAAATACGACCAAAATGGCTCTTGTTCTACCAGTGAATTGCAAGGCTCGGTGTTCCGTTTCCCTGCATGTGTCCCCTCCCTGGTGCCGCGCCTCTCCATTCCTCATGTCCCACAAAAAATTTGAATGAGGCGGCTCTACCCTCGACACTGACGGTGCCCTCCTCACCTCCCTCTTCCATGCCTCATAACCTGCATTCAACACCTGGAAGAGTTGCGTCACCTTGGCCACATTGTTCATATTCTTGTCCCAGTGTAGGCGTAACAACAACAACTAACCCCCCCGCCCCATGTTATAAGCCCCCGGGGGACTGTTGGATTTGAGGTGCCCTCTGTGGCGCGGGGGGGGGGGGTCACTAACTCAGAAGAGTCGTTCTGAAGCCCACCAAAACAGGCATGCTTTCTCGCCCAGCCATGGGTGGCCTTGAAGGTATGGTGGGCTTCAAAAAAAATGGCCGGCAAGCATTGTGCTGTGTTCTGCAGTGATGGCTGACATTGATGTTCGTATTGCTGTGCCCCATGATGATGAGGACCAAGATGAGGATGCCTGGGACAGTGATGAACTCATTGAGGGTGCAGATGAAGACCATGTTGCTTTGGGGACTATAACATCTGAGTTGGGCCCTGGCCAAGGGGGGGGGGGTTCAGTAACATGGGGGGGGGGGGGTCACTAACATGGGGGGGGTTTATAACAATGGGGGGCGGGGTTAGCTTTTACTGCCTCCTTTATGGATGCAATCCATACTCCAAGCTGCTCCAAAAAGCCCCATGTTTCAAAGTCTGAGGACATCTCGTCTACTGGCAGCAAGGCCTCACCGAGCACCACTTTCATTGTTTCCCCTTTCATCCGTCGAATCCCTCCTACCAAGAGTATTTGCACTCCTTCCTCCCTGATCGCCTCTACCACCCCCCTTTGCCCTTCTAGTTCTTGGTGCATCATACCCACGAGCCTCGGTGTGTGTGCGGACAACTGCAATTAAGAATCACCAAACGGGCCCTACACAGTGTCAGACTTACGAGCAGATTCTTTCGGTGCCGACTGAAACACATCTCCGATGCAATCTGTTTGCACACGAGAAAAAGCGTGACTTGGGCAGCGGAGGACACCTGATATAAAAATAGTCAATGACATACTCATCGTAGTGGCTGCCGATGAGGATGACATTGTGCCCCAACAACTTGAGTTGTACTGGAACGTCGTTTGGGATCGAAGTGTACATCATGTATGACCCGAGGAAAAGCTGGTCTTTGCTCTTCATTCCTGGCTCAGAAAGGCCGCCATACTGATTGAAGAGCAACGGGTGCAAGAAACTCATAATCAATCAACCTCATGCAGCAGATGCACATGTTTGTGGTTTGGCGTGGCCTGCTGGTCTGCTGCTGCCCTCCAAACAGCCTCAGCGAGCAGGCTTCAGCATCTTTCTCTTGTCGGTATCTGTGTGTGCTCCGGCCCGGTCAACAAGTCCTTCCTAGCCCCATGTGTCAACGCCATCACAAGGACTGCGGGCTACCAGAGACTGGTGCCCTGCCCTCTCAGAAGAGCACCGCACTTGACTAAAAAGCGAACTGCTCACTTTATGACACATATACACCTGCTGGACAGCGGCCGATAGTGCAGCCCCCATGCGCCTCACACCTGACCAGTAGGGAAATGCCACTCCTTGACTTCAATGGGGTTTTCATCATAGTATTCGGAACAGAGAAGGGGATCCCGGCCACGGCGTGTATACTGGCCACCATGGCGATTTCTACTGCGGTGAGGGGGGCAAATGTGTGGGGGTCGAAGCAATCGGGCTGGTGAAGGAACCCTTTTACTGCCACCGAACACTTAGATCCCCAAACCCAAGATGCGCCCATCCATGAGTGAGCAAATTTCGGCACCCGCGACGACGGGTACGGGGGCGCCGGACATGAGACCAAATCCAATCCACGCACATTCCGAGCGTTCAACATGGTCTTTTCGTCCGTGTCCGGCACCCTCCACAGTTTGGGGTTGTCCATCGGTTGCCCCCTCGTCCCGGGGCTCTGACACACTTGCGCGCAGCAACACGTTGCAGACACCATGAGCAAACGGTTGTCGAAGGGGAATCGCATGAGAAAGTGTTGGATGGTTTTTTTTGTTTTTGGAATGTGTTGGGCCGATCCAACAAATCCAGAAACGAATCCCAAAACACGTACCCCCCAAAGCGACAACGCCCATAACTGCAGAGTGAGCGAAATGGACTTCGAAACACCCGCGCACGTGGTGCATGCCCTTCGGTGAAATACAAGCAACCAATTGTCCTACCGAGTGGCAAACGAAAAGGGCCCTGATGCCGGGCCGCAGTGGCCCTTTTGGCCTAAAATACTATGGTCTTTCGGTCCGTGTGGCTTCTTCCTTTTGTCACCTGCAGGGGTGTACTTAAGGTGCCCCCCCCCCCCCCCTGGACCCCTGGAGTGGTGCTGAGCGCAGAATTGAAGATTAATGCCGTTTGGATCCTTAATGTGTTGGAGAAACAGAAACGGTGGGCCAACACAGCGGCTTGGTGGATCTTCAGGACACAAGACGCAGACACAGTGGCGAGAGGCCAGTAGGCGCCGCCAACAAACCAACACCATGGCCTTGTGCCAAACCCCCCCTGGACCCCCCCCCCCCCCCCAGAGTGACGAGTGACGAGTGACAGATGGATGGGCCAGCACCCAAAGGCCGACTTGGAGGTGGGGTCAGGGGGTCGAAATTTTTTTCGTCTTTTTCACCCATATTTGAATTCTCCACAAAAATCTGAGCATTTTGAGTACAGTACAGTACAGTACAGTACAGTGGGGTGAAAAACTTTTTTTACCCCTTTGGCAGGTCAAAAAAAAGTTTCCGGCGCCTTCGGCGCCCCATTTTCCCACATCTGTGCCAAAATATATGTCACTCTCCCCACTTGCCATTACCATCTGTCACTCTCCATCTGTCACTGAGTGACAGATAGCCAGCCCCCCCCACCCCCCCACCAAAAAATGACCCCGTTATTAAGTACATCCCTGGTCACCTGGTACAATGGTTTTGTCGGCGATGCCACACACATGAATCAGCAGGTTTGGGACGCCTAGGCAGTGAGGGGGTCGGCGGAACACGTACCATAGTCCTGCCTACACCAGCCCTGGCGGGGCTTCTGCCATCGCACTGCACCACCCCCAATGCACCGACATTTCCACAGCAACTACCCTCAACTTGTTTCAACCCCCATTCCGTTTTGGCAGTGTCCTGGTGATCACATTGACCTGGCACCCATCGACGTTCCCAGTCACATCGCTCACCCCCCGCTGGGCACCCGGTTGGTCCGCTTGGGGAAGGGGTCGTTTGGAGCCTTTTCGAAAGGGTCGGGGGCGGGGTGAGCCCTGACCAATTGAAGAACGTAGAGGCACCAACGGAACATAAAACAGACAACCGAAGCCTCGTCGCTGTCGTCGGTTTTTTTCAGGTAACGCGATGCGAACAGAGCGCCGTGGCGCGTTACTGGCCCCCTACCACCCCTTCGTTCGGCTTAGCTTTGTGCCTGTGTCACATCCTCACGCTCGGGGCCGAATATCAGGGCACGGAGGGCCATACGAAGCGGCACCGGCGGATGAACTTCGTGGCGCCCGTGGCCTTGAAGAGCGCCAGGTTCTCGGGGAACAGGTGCTGCAAGACCCCATGCGGTCTGGCACCTTTCTTCTTGCACTGAGTGTACTCGTGCGATTCATCTGCACGATACAAAACACACGGGGCGTTCGGGGATTGCATGGGACAGTGGCCCCTTGTCGTCTGCTGCACAACACCACAGGGCTCCGCGACATTTCGCAGCCTTCCGTGCCCCAGTGCAAGTGCAGTGGGCGTTCCACGAAATGGCACGGCACGGGGGGGGGGGGGCGTGGGGGTTGACCCCCCTCACACCCCCTCTGCCTACCAACCGGAGTGGTGACTTTCGAAGTGCCATGGAACACCAAAGTACAGATCATAGAACATATCGGACTGCCATAACCAACCACGGTGTGCTACTACGCAAAGAGCAACGAACAACAAAAAAAATTTTTAAAATTATATGTTCCAAAATGCACATAGCATTTGAACCAACAAAAAACAAAGGCGCAAATACCAGCAAATAAAGTCACAGTCATGTGCGGACGTGTCGTTTGGTAAATACTTCTGTTGTGATACAACACGGCAAATTTTGTGCCGTGCCATGGCACACCGGAGACCCCCCCAAACCCAAACCCAAACCCCCGCGTTTCGTGCAATGACACCGGTGCACAACAACGCTAGCTTTGCATGGGCTATCCAATAATGCCGCCAAACATTTTCCCACGAATTGCCTCACATTCGATATTGAAAAAGACCCTTCGGCCTGTCTCTACTCATCCCATTCAAGTCACGCTGTCATCTCGTGCACTTACGAGACTACTGCCAACCTCGGAAGCTATGCCTTGAGACGGGCATGCTGCCGCACTCGACCTGTTCAAAACGGCCGTCGGAGGGCGAATGGGACGTGGTTTTGTTGTTATGATCAACCCAATGGGCCATGGCTATCCGAAGGCGGAGCCACACACCTCCGGCTCCCCCTAGGCCAAGATCTGCCGCTTAGTTTTCTCCGAAGCCCGTGAGCCCCAAGAAAAAATCGAATTGAACGCGTGCCTGCGTTGCAGCACGATTCTTCGCACGATTAACCAAAGGAAACCAAGTAGGACGGGCGGGGCTCACAATACCTACGCAAGACGTCGTGTTGTGGCAGACCATTTCGTCCATTTCAGGAAAGATGGTGTACGAATGCCCGTGCACTGAGTTGATGATGGTGGTGGTCCCTCCGTAGTGCGTCACTTTCTGGGAGCCTGAAAGAAGAACCAAAGAGATGGGAAGCGACATAACACAACTCATTGGAGAAGCGCAGTCAAGAACACATGCGATCAAACAAATGGCGAGTTGTTGCCTTCTAGCGTTGATGCTTGTTTGGTCAAGAAGGGGCTGTAGTAACAAGGGCTTATTGCACTACGCATTTGCGGGCACGTTGCTTACGGTACAAGCTCTTGCCCAATTTGTTGTCTCAAAGTCCACGGTGTCCAAGGCCACATCTCTATGTAGCTTGCCTATGCTCGACAGCAAGGGACCACAATAAAACCCAGGCATGGTTTGGTAGCCACGTCTCAAAAAAAACCCAAATTTCGGGGCTAGTCCCAACTCTTCAGGCGGCCACGGTGTATTAAGTATATTGAGAGGACCACAAGGTCAAACGAGCCCCTGCATCATGCATTCCACGATGCGTCCATGTGCTCATCATGGCAGATTGTTAAACAAACCAAATTGTGGAACGTGTCCGTGTGTCGTCGATCCGCGGGGGTCCAACCCCCCTCCCCCCTTCGATCACGATGGATCTCCGGCCAACCACCAATCCGAGCCACCATTGGGGTCCCAACACCCTTGTAATGCATGGACACAAATGGTAGGCAAAATTTTTGGATGACCGAAACAAATGGCGGAACATGAAGGCAACAACGGATCAAGATAGGTTTCCGCTTGAAACAACCGTGGATGATGTGTCATGGCAAGCAAAAGGTAGCTTTGACATCTGTCAAAATCGGTGGGCGGAATTGGCACTAATTGAAAAAGCAATGCAACACCAGCGACATTCATCATCAAAAGTGAATGCAAAAAAGTGACCCGGAATTTCAACGTGGCGATCCACAAGTGTGTTAAGAAACGACCTTATCGTTAAAAAGAAACAAAGGAAAAAATGGATACAAGCATGAGCATATGAAAGTGAAGGGATCCCAAAGAGTAGCTCAAATGATCCGTGAGTGATCCATATCGATCCGCGGATCACCAACACCGAAACCCCCCTCCCAACCTCATATATTCCCCGTTTTGGTTCCGGGGCGAAAATTTGCCCTTGCTTGCAACACAAAGCACAAGACAAAGCACAACCTCCGTTCGCGGTCCTGTCGGAAAACACGGCAACCGGTTCCGAAAATGGAATATATGGAAAGGTGCATAGTACCCGCCAACTCGTATTTGTCCGGAATTTTCCACACCTAAAACGGGAGCCATAAGCGGAAGGGTATGTCATATGGAGCAGGGCGCAATGTTCAAAGCCTACACATTTTTTTGTTTGTGTTGTTCAAGGGACATGCGGCTTGGAGCCGTAACTTCATGCTCGCTGGATTCAATACACCATTGCCAAACACGAACCAACCGAGGCATATATATGTATGTATACAGGACAGGAAAAAAATTTGGCCATGCAGTGGGAGGCTTTCCAATCCGGTGGCCGTGCCCAATGCACCTCGAATTGGTTCGACATGGGACTACACTGTTGTTAGCCGTGTGGAGCACACTAGACGCGATAGTCCAACCACTGCGCTGGTATTAGCCGAATTTTTTTGCATCTGGGTTTCATTTGACTCATCCAGACTTGACTGGTGGTCCATTCAACGGTTGCGAAACGGTTCGCGCCCGCGGTGCTGCAAATTTTTCACAGGCCCAGGCAAACGGACACGAAATTTGAATTATCAGTCGAAGTCTAAATAGTTTTTAAGGCTGCATTCTTCTGCTGAATGCTTTTTTTGCCCGAAATTCATTTTCACAGATTTTTGACATCCACCAGCAATTTCTGCAATCTAGTTAAAAGTATGGCACAATTAAAGTTCCAACTGGCACCCATCATTAATAATCACCACCTGAGCCTCTCATACTTCAAACGTTGTGTCAGATGTTGTGGCGAACATTGGCCATGAGCATACCCTTACTCATGGGCCATGAGCACACCCTTACTCATGGCCCATGACACCCTTACTCATGGCCAATGAGCACATCCTTACTCATGGGCCATGACCCATGTGCTACATTGTGCATGCGTGCATACTTCATTTCAATGGAAACATTTAATGAATTCAGTTGCACTTTCCATGCTACCTTTGCAGTTGGTTATGGGCGCAAGCCTCCTTTGCTCTTTCTTTGTCCCGCTTGCATTTGTTGCCCACTGACGAGTGTGTGCCTTGCTTCTCAATAACGACTAGAGCATACCCTTACTCATGGGCCATGAGCACACCCTTACTCATGGGCAATCAGCACACCCTTACTCATGGGCCATGAGCACACCCTTACTCATGGGCCATGAAATGATACCAGATGGTATCATTGATATGATGAAGCACTGACGCAGGCATCGGCCACCCTGCCCTTTTTAATGAACATTTCAATTGTATTTGCGTTACCTAAATTGCCTAAATTTTCGTGCTTGTATCAGACAAATGTATTTTGATGGAGCTCTGTTGGTGTGTCTTCCAATATTCAGTACTCAGACTGCGTTCCATCCGTGGATCTGCCAATGCCGTACGGACTCACGGCGGATGAGATCCGGGTAGCAAGTCTTGATGAGATCTGGGTAGTAGCACGCCTCCGCTAGGCCCAGGTGCCCTTCAGCGGGACTTGGTGCAGATCCGGTTTGTGGAGGTGACCGATGACATGTTTGCATAATGTTTCTTAATGTACCAAAAAATCGTAGATGGGATGGCGTACGATATTGTGATAGACGGTCCCGGCAACACACTCCCCGGCAAGAAATCGCCATTGCTTGAATGTGCCAAGAGGCATGTGCACGAGTGGGTGCCCATTTGACGAGTGCTATGCTTCAAAAAGCGGGATGTTGGCCACCACTATTCTCGTATACCTCCCTCTCACCCGAGAAACTGTGTAATGCCTCTAGAGCAACCATTCCATGTGATGAATCCATGTGATGAATATTCCTTTATCTAGGGCGGTAACAGGGTCAAATTTGGGGTAACAAGTCATTTTTTTCAAGATGGGTTGTATGGGGGTTTTTTGAGGTGCCTGACCTTGGTAACATAGTGTCACCCTCTCATTCAACACATGTGACAGGAAGGATTGCAAAGTTTGCCTTTTTGTGCTTGTTGTTACCGCAAATGTGTTACCTGCCTGTCGTGTGTTGTGCTGCAAGCCTTGAGTTTCGCGGTAACAGGTATACGGGGTAACACCATAGCGGTTACATCAGCGGTAACAACAACCAAATGGGCAGCGGTGCAATAATAATTGAAAATAAAATTCCCCCAAGAAAACGCGACCTTCACGACCCTGTCAGTTTGATCTTAACACCCTTGCACTCCACAATGAATTTTTTTGTCTTGATTTGACGTGCCTATTTCTTGCAAACCTAAAATTGTGCTCAATAGAGCTGCAGAGGCATCTCTCCCTCTGGGTAACAATTTTCCTGGGTAACAGGTCAGCGGTTATACCTGCGGTAACACTACACATGTGCCCAATAGATCTGCAGAGGTATCTCTCACTCTGGGTAACATTTTTCCTGGGTAACAGGTCAGCGGTTACACATGCGGTAACACTACACATGCCAATCATGTCCCATTAGGGCCCTGTTTTTCCTCATTATGCCCCTTCCACCGGTTCCCAAGAAGTTTCACAAGGAGCTGACTGCCGGATCGACGTTGTATAGTGTCCGCTGGGGTGATGTTGCCCGTGCCGGGGCTCCTGTGGTCCTTCAGGTATCCCCTTTGCACCATTGCTTGGTGTGCCCTGTTTTCAACGGGTTGGGTAACACGTACCTGTTACCGGTTACACACGTGGTAACACCCCCCATTTTTACTGCACTTACTTTCCTTGCAGTTGAAGGCCAAGAAACAAGGCCAGCCCAACTTTGTTTGCGGCTGGGTTTCCAAGGGCAGCCATTCGGCCCTGACCATGAAGACGGCGTTGGCCTACGACGTTGATGAGGGGGAACGTCTGGACATCCAGACCCTCCACGGGCCACTGACTTTTCAGGCAAAGGAGTGTGGGAACACCTGGGGATTTTACAAAGGGGGGCAAGAGAAGGGCAAGGGCAAGGAGGTGCAGGCACCAGGCAGTGGCAGTCATTCAGCAGCAGCCAGCAAAGCCCCCACCAAATCAGCCTTGAAGCCCCCAAAACAGACCCGAACACTAACCCCAGCTTCAGTTGCAGCCAAGGCAGTCCGGCAGAGGTCCCAAATGGATGTTGACAAGGAGGTGGACAGTGATGATGATGATGATGACCAGGGACCAGGTAAAAATCCTGACGAGGAGGTGGTGGTCCAGGAGGAAGGAACCCCTGAGGAGGACGAACCAGTACCACAAACCAAGGGGAAAACAAAAAAGGCGAAAGGGAAGACGGCACACCCCAGTTTTATGTTCACCGGGCCGGCTTCTGGTGGGGCAAAGTCCATCTCTGCCCGCCCCACAAGGGCAGAAAAAACTCTTACTTCAACAACCTACCTACAACACCTTGAACGGGCGAAGTCCCATGTCAGGGAAGAGTCGGGGTTCAGCCTCAAACAGGTTGCAACCCACTACCAGCTGTGTCTGGGGGTGACAGGTGCGGCCATTGTGGCTGAAGATGGGACCCCCCTCAACGCGGCCGAAGACCCCAGAGCCACAAGTGCAAGAAGAAGAGAAAGCTTTGGATGGGCACTGACTGGAAGGTGTGTGGTTCGTGTTACCCTGGTAACGGGTCAACGGTTACACACGTGGTAACAGCACATTGGTATGTTTAACTGCCATCTCACTGTTCCCCACTGTGTTGCCATGTAGGTTGGGAATCGCCATCCCTGTCATGGTGAACCGAATTGGGGCTCGAGGGGCACACACCGGAGCTTCCCCGACGTGCCTGGATCGGCTGAAGCACAAGTGGCGGGACGAGATGGGGACCGAGGGGTTGCTCAATGATGATGAAGCGCGAACTGAAGCATGTATGTTGTCTTTTCCTGCTGGGTAACGTAAATCGCGGGTAACAGGGCAAGGGTTACACGGGTGGTAACACTGTGTGTCAATTTTTTGTGTCCGGGTAACACTTTTCCCGGGTAACAGGTCATGGGTTACATGGGTGGTAACACTGTGTGTCAGGTTTTTGTTTCCGGGTAACACTTTTCCCGGGTAACAGGTCATGGGTTACATGGGTGGTAACACTGTGTGTCAGGTTTTTGTGTCCGGGTAACACTCTTTGTCACAGTGAATCTGCTGCTGGTGGAGCTCAGCTGCGACGGGTGCTCTGCCCTCAAGGACGTGGAGGATGATGATGCCGAAGCCCCGAAGAGGCAGCCGGAGAGGCTGGGGGAGGGCCCCACAGCAGCGCAGCTCAAGGGAGGCCCCGAGAAAGCCCACAAAACTGAAAGTGCATACTCAGGTATGGTGTTGCAATCTTGGGGTGTTGAACTAACTGACCTACTTACATACAAATGTAATTGTCGGTAATGATATTCTCTCTCTGCAGGTTTGTCCCACCTAGAGAAACTCCGTGCAGGCCTGCAGAGTGGTCCCAGTATCCCCGGGTCACTGCAGCTGAGGACCCAGGACCTGGCGGAAGTCAGCCAGGAAGACCTGGATGCCAGGATTGTTCAAACCTGGCGCCACATTGGGGTCATGCTGCATCTGAGGTCCACCCACGAGAGCCCACCCCGACTGGAACTGCCTGGCCAATGGCGTCCATGTCTGGTTGGGACCCTCGGAGAACAGCAGGAGAGGCCGCAGAGGTACAAGCGGAAGTACTACAAGGTCAGGAATATGCACCCAGGTGATGAGTTTGGCAGTGCAACCAGCAGCAGTGACAGCCAGGAGAGTGAGGGGGCCAAGATGCGGAGGAAGCAGCGGAACAAGCACAAGAGGGTGCGGAGGCGGGCCCGTGAGGAGGAGGCGCGGCAGCGGCTGGAGGCAGAGCGGAACGCGCTTCTGGCGAGGGTGCAGGCAATGGAAGTGGAGGCCGGACCACCAAGCCTTGGTATGTTTTTTGTGCTCTGTTGCTGCTGGGTAACAAAAATTCCCAACGGTTACACACGCGGTAACACTTTCCAAAGCCTGGGTAACAACAATTCTGGGTAACACCCCAACGGTTACACACGTGGTAACACTTTCGAAAGCCTGGGTAACAAAAATTCTTGGTAACACCCCATCGGTTACACACGCGGTAACACTTTCGAAAGCCCGGGTAACAAAAATTCTGGGTAACGCCCCAAGGGTTACACAGGTGGTAACACGTACTTTGCAGAGCCACTGTGTGTCTCTCTATGTTTTCAGGTGTCTCCTTGGCAAAGGCCTACTTACCCCTGACGGCGAGGGAGTTGAGCAGCGGGGAGCACGCCCAACGTCAGGCTGCCCATGCGGAACGCAAGGCCGTTGAGGAACCCAAGGCCGAGGAGGAACTCAAGGCCAAGGAAGACGCCGAGGCCGAGGACGAAGGATCCACCCCATCGGCAACCGTGGACGGCAAAGTGGTGGTGTGCGCAGTGCCTTCCATTGACATGACATGCGCACAATGCGTAGAAAACGTAGCAATCGTGCATCCGCGTTTTGCATCCACACGCCATTTTGCATCCCCGTTGCGTTTTTCACCGTTTTTGACACAGGTCTACTCGCCACCACCGGCCCTGGGGGCACCGCTGCTCACGCAGGATGAGGATGCTGGCGACACCGGTCGGGATCCGGAGATGCCTTCGAGCTCCGGGAGCCTCCCGTATGGGTCCGACCCGTACAGGTACCGGCCCCAGGATCCACCACCCCAGCCACTGCCGCATGGGATGCAGCGTTCTAGGGCGTGGTGCGGAACCCCCCCAATTTTGGGTGTTGTTAATATGGTTGGAACCCGGAATTTCACATGTTACATGGGTGCACTATGATGCAACAATGTGCCTTCCATGTTTCGTTTGCTCGATATTGCCCGTTTTGCACTTTTTGCGATTTGATCTTTGTGTGCTCTAACTAGTTATCGCGGGGTTAGAACGGGGTTAGAGCACTAGTTATCGCGTGGGTTATTGCGCGATAACCTAGTTATCGCGGGGGTTATCGCGGGGGTTATCGCGGGATAACCTAGTTATCGCGTGGGTTATCGCGTGGGTTATCGCGCTTCATTTTATGTTTCCCCTTTTCGCTTTAGCTCTCAAAGCTTTCATATTCTTTGATAATGGCCCTTGCTGCTGCCCACGCTTGGTGCGAGCACCATCAAAAGCTCCTTGGGGTCCGTCGCCTTGGCGGTCCTGAGGGGTTTACGATGGGTGATGCCAATGTGAGGCGCCCTGTGGCGACCCGCTTTGAACATGGTGTGGACTTTGGACTCCTTGTCCATAAGTCCCCCTTCATGGCGGAAGAGCGAGACCCCCTGGTTCTCAGCAACTACATCTTCAAGTTGCTAGAGGTAAATCCAGGGGTTGCTGGATTTTTGATCCAGCTTCATCCGGACGATGTGGACGCCGTGGTGGAGTCCATCAGCGCCCATGCCGAGAAGGGTGCGGGGACGAAGACGACCCTCTATGTGGGTCAGGAGGAGGAGGAGGAGGAAGTGGAGGAGGAGGAGGAGGATGCGGGGGGGGTGGGGGCTGGGGGGAGGAAGGAGAAGCCCCTCAACCCCCTCATGATTAGTGTCCAGAAGGTAAGGATCCGGCCGGGTAAGGGGAAGGGGCAGTCGGATGGTTGGTTACCCCAACCCCTCACCCACAACACCCGCCGGGTCTGCACTGACGACCCCGAAAACAAGCTCCCCGTGCACTCCCTTTGCCCCACAAGGGAGTGGGAGCGTGAGTGGTATGGGGTCACCACTCCCAACATTATTTCGGGGCAGGGGGTGATTCTTTTTCCATTTGGGGCAACACCCCCCCTTATTGGGGAGGCGGAGGAGGTGGTTGCCGCCGAGCCCTTGGGGGCCTTTAATAGGGACCCCAATGACCTTGTGCTCACGGTGGGGGGAAAGCTGGTGGTCAACCACCTCCTGGAGCACGATTTTTTGAGTGATGTGCAGCTGCAAAGTGTTTTGGATGATTTGGATAGGGTGCCTCTCTCAGAGAAGGCACCCATTTTCAATGAGAACCCCCCCATTGTCGGCAGGCCCCAAGATTCTGGGACCCGCCGTACATTGTATGGCAACTATGGGGGTGCCAACCACCACAGGCACAACCCCCACAAGCTCCATGATCTGCCAGTCCTCAAAAGGGTGGCAGATCGTGTGCTTGAGATGGCGAAGGAGACTGTGGTGGGGGGGGTTGGATGGAGCTGCACCATCCTTGACATGGCCGAAATTTCGAGCTATGACCACACCCCCCAGCACCTCCATCGCGACGCCCCCCCCTACACCATTCCTGAAGGCACATTGATTGTCAATTGCCTTATTATGCTAACCCATAATCATGAGGAGGAGGATGGGTCACATTTTCTTTTTGTGCCCTCCAGCAGTTCGGGGTTCCCTGACCCTTGGGTGGAGAGGGCTGTGCCATTCAAGAGGGGCTCTGCCTTTTTTTTTAATGCCCTTGATGTACACCGGGGGTCGGGGATTCCCAAGGCCTCCCCCACGGGGGTGTCCCACCCCCGCCTCATGGCATTTTTTGCCATTGAGCTTACCCAGGGGGGGAATCTTCGATTCCCCAACCTGCACGTGACCCAGTCCATTAAGAGGCCCCAGCTGGGGGCACCTGCTGGCCGGGTGGCCAGGACAGTCCAGTGTGATGGGGCGGTTAGGTGTAGGGGGAAGGTGGTAGCCAATTGCTACGGATGCAATCGGCTGATTTTGTGCACCGCCCACAAAGATGGCCTTTGTGTGCCATGCCAGGAGGGGGAGGAGGTGGAGGGGGGGGAGGAGGAGGAGGTGGTGGTGGACCCCAATGGGGTCAGCATTGAGCAATCTGCTCAGTGCTTGCTCCCGGTGGGAACAACCACCGGGCATTTTTTGTTGTGGGGGTGGGGGATTGGGAGGGAGGTGATTGCCCCCCTCACTAATGAGGAGGCGGGGGCGGTCGCAGGCCACCCCGATCAGTGCCCCTTGGCCAAGGTGTGCCATGGGGAGGCACTGCCCTGGCCCACCTTGCAAGGGCACGTTGGGATGAAGGTGCCGGCGGGCACCATTTTGGTGGTGAGGAGGGGGTTGTATGGGGGAGTGGCAAGGGTGGCCCCTGAGGTGGAGGGGGTGGCCCAGGTGGTGGAGTGGCGGCAGGTGGGGGAGTATGCGGCCGTCACGGACTTCGTGTGGCTGCGGAGGCTGGGCCTGGTGCTGGACGACGCCAAGAAGGAGGGCCAAGGCATGTGTCCATGTCACCAGGTGTGAAAACTTCCCACAACACCCTGCTCTAACCCCTGCTCTAACTAGTTATCGCGCTAGGTTATGGCGTTCTAACTAGGTGCTCTAACTAGTTATCGCGCTAGGTTATCGCGTTCTAACTAGTTATCGCGGGGTTATCTCGGGGGGTTATCGCGGGGGTTGTCGCGCGATAACCTAGTTATCGCGGGGGTTATCGCGCGGGTTATCGCGTGTTTTTTTTTGTTTCTTTTGTTTTTTTCAGGCTACCATCTTGCAGCTGCCCCGCATCTTCGTCAAGGACGACGCCCAGGCAGCCGACGCAGCAGGCGGAGCGGCAGAAGCAGCGGGGGCACGGCCCGTCAAGCCGGTGGCGGCCCGGTTGGAGCTGGAGGGGGAGAAGAGGCTGCCGGAGGGGGCGTCGTGGCGGTTTGGGGAGCCTGCGGATGAGGCCTGCAGGATGGGGGGGACGGGATGGTACCGGCAGGTCACCATCACGGAGAAGGAGGGGGGGCTGGAGAGGAAGACCAACCTCACCCTCCCCTCCTATGTGTTGGTTGGGGGGGAAACGGCCAAGTGGCCGCAAGCCGCAGAGGGGGAAACGGTTGCGGCTTTTTTGTGTTTGTTTGGGATGAGCGACCCCCCCCAAAGGAAATATTATTTCCTTTTGAGGTGTGTTTCTTGTGGGAGGGGGAGTATACGGGGAGGGAAGTGTGGCAGAAGCTGCACAGGGGGGGGGACATCCACCAGGTTGGTGGGTATGACCCCCCCCCTTCTGTGGTGGACGCCACTGCCGATTGGGTTCGGCAGTATGCACCCAAGGGGGGAAGGCCGGGAAAAGGCCAGACAAAGCGGGGACCAGACGTGGTGGTGGTTGAGCCGGATGCCCCCCCCCCCCCTTAGGGGTAAGGGCCAAACCCCCGCCCCCAAGCCCTCCCCCAAGCCATCGAAGGTGGCAAAGGTGGCGGCAGCCCAGCCCCCCCATGAGGCCCTGGACGTGGAGGCCTTGGGGGCCAGTGTGGCCACCCACGTGACGGACGCTTGCCAGGTTTTGGTGGAGCAGGCGGCCGCCACGGGGGTCGAGGCCGCACTGGCCAAGGGTCGGTCGGCCGACCACAAGTCGGCCTTGGCGAAGGCCGAAAAGGCCCAGGGCAACACCCAGCGTGCCCTGGACCAGGCCCTCAACCTGGCCGCCAAGAGGGGGGAGGAGGTGGAGGCGATGAGGGAGGCCCTGAGGGAGGCCAAGGAGGGGAGGCGGAAGGCGGAGGTGGAGGTGGCCCAGCTTAGGGTGGAGGTGGAGGGGCAGCGGAGGAGGGGGGATGACCTTGGGCAGCGCTTGGGGGTGGCTGAGGCGCAGGTGCGCAGCCTCACCTCCACCCTCTGTGCCTCCTTCGGGGCGCAGCAGGCCCAGCAGGGGCTGGCGCCGCAAGGGTTGCAGAGTCAGGGTAGCGGGAGTAGGAGTGGGAGCCAATGACTAGTGGATTTGCTCAAGGGGTTGCCCAAGGGCATTTTTCGTGAGGAGGAGCGATATGGGGCCCAAGTGGACATGTGCCACTTTGGCCTTGTGGGAAGTGGAAACCCCAACCCCTCTAATTTTAGGGCGACCCACATGGCCGCTGCTACCGTCAGGCCTGCCCTCACCCCCTTGGTTGCAGACCTCAATGGGTATTGCACCTCCAATGCTCCACCATGGTTCACATGGTGTAGCATCCAAATTGTTCGCCCCCAAGGGACGGACACCATGGGCCTCCACTCCCATTTGCGGGACGGGGCGGCCATGGCGCTTATTGTGTGTGTGGGGTCTTTCACGGGGGGTGAGTTTTGGGTGGAGAGTGGTGGCCTGCAGAATCCCTCCTTGAGGGAAAAAAAGCCGCACACCCGTGTGTGCAAGGGTAGGGCGGTGGAGGGTTGGGCATGCACCGCCACCCCCCAAGCCCCGGTGTTGTTCAACACCGGGGCACTACACGCTCCATTGCCATGGGAGGGCGAGCGATGGAGCGTGATTTTTTATAGTGCGGGGGGGGTTCTGCACTGCACGCCTGTGTGGCGGCAGCAGCTGCTGTCCATGGGTTTTAGGGTGCCCAATGCTTCCTCTAACCCCTCCAGCTAGTGTTATTTGTGATTCGATTATTGTTCACTATTTCTATTACTGTACTCTGTGGACTCTGAGGAGGGGCAACTAGCCCGGAACATGTCCATTTGACTGATTTGAATTTGTGATTGTGGCGCCATGTACCCCGTGCCTGCACATTGTTGACATCTCCAAGGTTTCCTCGGTGCAAAATCAACGTTTGTGAAGGTTTTAGGGTGCCCAACGCTTGCTCTGACACCACCAGTTAGTGCGCACTAACCCCTGCTCTAACTAGTTATCGCGGGGGTTATCGCGCTCTAACGGGGTGCTCTAACTAGTTATCGCGGGGGGTTATCGCGCTCTAACTAGTTATCGCGGGGGGTTATCGCGGGGGTTATCGCGCGATAACCTAGTTATCGCGGGGGTTATCGTGTGGGTTATCGCGTGTGTTTTTTGGGCCCTTGCTTCAAAACCCTCCCTCATTTCGTGTCCAGGTCCTCTTATTCTTCATGGACAGTGCTGTCAATGAGGCCCTGCGGGCTCTCAACACAGCTAACCTCCGGCGGTACACCGATCTGCAGTGCCCCAAGGCCCGGCGGCGGCGTTTGAAGGCGGTTCAGCGGCTGGTGCGAGTTCTATTGGGTGACCCAGACGTCGTGTGTGGCACCAACACCAAAGGCGAAGTTTGTTTAAGTGGTGGGGCGTGCACTGCCCTGTCTGGCCCACTTGGCGGCCATCTTGCATTAACAGCTCAGGAGCATGAGGCCCTGAGCATGCTACGCATGGCATGCAGCATGCATCTCTCCCAACGGGCCCTTTTGCGAATGCCCCGCCGTTGCACACAACGGGACCTAAGGACCGTTCGGCAACGGATCATGCCCTACTTTCCCCAAACCACCATTGTAAAGTCTACCACAGGCCGCAATAGGGCAGCTGCCCATGTGCCTTTGCAATCAATTGTGCAAAATGCAATATCTATGGCCCGAGTTATTGGGAAACCCCCCCCTAGTGGCGTTGCCATTATTGTTATTTCAGTTGATGCGACTTCCTTGTGGAAGGCTTCCTCTACCCGTGCGGATGTATGGGATAATGTATGGGGGGGGGCAAAATATGCGTCGAAGGTGAAGCTATGGGCCTCATGGTTTTGCATGGATGGCGGGGATGAACAGGCTTTTTTGAGAAGCCTGGACATCTCCGCCAACCTCAACCAAGAGCCGAGGGATGTGGAAGAGGACGTTGTCCTCTTTCAAAACCAATTTTTGACTTGCACTGTCATTTTGACAGGGGATGGGAAGGGGATGCAAGCAATGGGGGGGGCTGGGTCTAAGTGTTGGTTGTGCAAAGACCCCAATGGGATTGTTGAGCAAATGGGGGTGGAGTCCACCTCAAGATGGGGGGCATTCTTGAGAAGTGTGACCCCTGATAGGCGGCCGGGGGACTACCAACATGCAGCATGCCGCATCCTAAACGGCATTGCAAAGCGCATTGAGACCACTCTTCAGGCCCTCCCCCCTGGTACCCCTGGTAAGGCCCAAGCTCTTGCAGCTTTGCAGGCCTTCAAGCAAACCCTCAAGGATGAGACCTCAGGCATCCCTCTGAGGGAACGCCTCCCTTCGGCCTCGAGGGCCACAGAAAAATATTTCGATCTAACAAGCACCAAAGTTTTCCTAACCTCCCCCCCCTTCCAAAGGCAATTTGTGGATTGCCTCAAAGAGCATGTCCCCACAGTGAGGACCCCTGGGGGACCTATGTTATGGGTTGTTGTGCATGTCACGGTGAAATGCATTGAGGGTTTGTACGAGCTTTGGAGGGTGAGGGAGTTGTACACTCTAACCCAAGTGGAACGCCACCGTGCGTTGACCACAAAATTTTCAAAAGCGTGGGGAGACTCAGGTTGGTCCCCCACCAGGTGGATCCATTGGTGCTTGGCACATTCCACCTTTTTTGCCGAGAAATGGAGGAACATTTTTCAGTTTTCCTCCATCTCAACGGAGTATCGGCATGGGCCTTACAAGAGGAGGCTCAAAAATTGTTTTAAGGGTTGGTCCTTGGTGAGGCCAAGTATGTCCCTCCGCCACATGCACCATTGCATGTCCATGAACGCCCTGGAGCAAGGGCTTTTGGGACTGGAGGCAGCCAAGGCCTCAGACATTGATGACTTTGTATGAAAAACGACCACACATGCTTTGTGCCAAGTGTTTTGTGTTGTTTGTCCTAGGGAGGGAGGGAGGAGGGGTGCGCGATAACTACACGCGATAACTACGCGATAACTGAGTTATCGCGCGATAGCTAGCGCGATAACTAGTTAGAGCAAGGTGCTCTAACTGCGTTCTAACTCTGTTCTAACTGTGCTCTAACTGTTTGACCCCCCCCAAAAAAAACCACCCCTATGATGAGGGTTATGTGGGGAAAGAAAGGGGATGGGGGGTTTTTGAGGGTGCTGAATCCATTTTTTCAGGTGGTTTGCCCCAAAATTGAGGGTAGGTGGGTGTTCCAGAAATTGCGTTCTAACCAGGGGTTCCGCACCACGCCCTAGAACGCTGCATCCCACAAGGACCTCCGCCTTCGGAGACACCGGGTGAGGAGCAGCCAGGGGCCGACGATGAGACGCCGATGTGATGATGTGCAAGGGAGTGTTTCTTTATTTGTACCGTTGGTTTTGTGAATGGGGCAGTGTGGTGACACGTTACCGGGGTAAGACCCCAGGGGTTACATGGGCGGTAACACACAGGTATTCACCTCCGGGGGGATGGCAACACGTTAGCCGGGTAACACCCCAGGGGTTACATGGGCGGTAACACACAGGTATTCACCTAAGGGGGTATGGCAACACGTTACCCGGGTAACACCCCAACGGTTACATGCGTGGTAACATCGTTCAGCAAAGATCCTCTGTTGTTCTCAGGCTCAAAAGTGAGTGGCGGAGACTCTGGATCGTGGACGTGATTGCGAGGAAGGCATGGACTTCACGGACTGATGCATCGGCGACGTCCGATAAGGTCTTTTTATTTTGATCAGGCCTGTTGTGGCCTCTATGTTTGTACAATGGTTGGATTGTCAGTGGTGAATGTTACCACCCTTGTATCCCAGTTGCCAGTTACTCAGTTACTAGGGGTGTTACCTGGACGTCCTCATTCTTTCCTTCTAGCTTTGCCTCAGGGTTCAGGGGTAATTTGTGAACAAAGTGCACGTGTGCAAGGGGGGGGGGTGTTTTCCTGTCCACCCATTTTCACTTTAGCCACCATGCCCATCCGACCCAGCCGGCGTCCATTGCGGAGAGCAATGGTGTTCGAACGAAGGGGACTACCCCCCAAGCATGTGAGAGGGGCCCTATCAGCAGCTACCCTTGGGGGACATCCTAAAAAGAAGTATGCCACCATTACCGAGGCCATGGATGACATGTTCCACCCAATCCTGCGCTGCCTGAGTGAGGCTTTGGAAAAAAATGGAGCCAGCGAATTGATACCCAAGCTCACCAACTACATCCTATTCAGGGTTATGCTGGGGATGTGGCGACCAAGACGAGTCGATGATGTATGGCATCCCACAGCTTTGTGTGCACACAAAGGCTTGGCCTCCCTATTAACCAGGGAGGAGTATTATAAAATACACCGCCTGTCCAATTGTGGTACTGCAGAGCTCCTTGACGCTATTAATGCCCATTGGTCCAGCCTGTGGGTATGGGGGTGGGCTGCCGCAGGGGATGAATCCATTGTCCCCCACAAGGGGAAAAGGGCTGGACCCATGCGGCAGTTCATCCCCAGAAAACCGCATAGCACAGGCATTAAATTGTATGTCCTGGGTGACTCAGTGCACCCTTTTATAACTGATATTTTTTTGTATGCAGGCAAAAGGGTCAGGGTCTTCCGGGATCACCCCCAGGTGGCTGGACCTCGGACTGCCCGGGAGATGGTGCACCGATGGGCTGACCTACTCCCTACTTGCACTGCAATTGTGTGCGACTCATACTTTGGAAGCCACCTAGTGGCAAACCAAATGGCACAGCGTCAGCAACCCTTCTTGTTCCTATGCAAAAGGGATCAGGAAGGGGTTTCCCTGGCTGGGGATAGTATGCGACCCTCCATTGCAGCAGAAACGTATGTCAAAGGAGGCAAGTATAGCCTCCATGTCAACAAAAACCCAAAAGTGGGTAGCAAACCACCACGTGTGGTTCCATTTCTGTCAAACTGTGTGTTCGACAATGAGTGGGTGCGCCACAGAGGTGGTTATGAGCTCCCACCTGTTGTGGCTGCATACAGGCAGCTAGCCAACGGTGTTGACAGTGCCAATCAAATGGCACTAGAACACCGTGAGACAGGCAGATTCAAGAGTTGGACCCGTGCCTTGAAGGCTTTCTTTTTTAGGTACGCGATTGTAAATACCTTTACAGTCTGCCGACTCCAAGGTTTGATACCCAAAAAGAAATCCCTTTGGGACTTCCAATGGGATATTTTGGAAACGTTTGTCTCCCCTGGGCACGCTGTGCACACGCCGGTGCTTGTAGATACCCGAGGCACTTGCAAAGTATGCAAGGGGCGCACTTGGTTCAAGTGTGCTCATTGCGATGTGCATTTGCACTCCTACAGTGGTTGTTTCCAGAAGTGGCATTCAGAACTGAAAGTTTGAACTCAGAAGAAACAGCAGTCCTACGGCGCAGTGATACTTCTTGCAGGGCAGGGAGGGAACCCATGAGACCCACCGCTGGGGGTATTTTCTTCGAACGAAACCTTGGAACGAAGATTATTTCTTCGAACGAAGAAAAGTTTTGAACTGTTCGAACGCCTTTGTTGTGGCCGTTTTGCTGCAAACATTGCGATAAAATGCTCAACACAGGTTTTTTTGAGGGTTTGATCTTTTGGATTCAGCTTGCAACCACCTGAATGCCCTGAAAATGTGTTTTCGAAATGTGGTGGACTTTTCTTCGAACGAACCTTCGAATGTTCGAACGAAGATATTTTTCGAAGAAAAAGACGCGGCGTTTACAAATGCACATACAGGCAACAACAGAACCGCAGAACCACCAATGTCCCTGTCCAATGTAGCTCTCTGAGTCCTGGCTCACGACTCACTGCCTGACACTAGTACTGCAACCTCGTCTTTCTTTTCCGTATCCTCTTTGTCTGCCTCGCCGGCATCTTCTTCTTCTTGCTTTCCAGCACTCTTCGTTGGCGTCCTCCTCTTCTTCTTTTGCCTCTTTGCCTTCACTTTCTTCTTCCTGGCACTTGGAGCTGGCACGCCACCGGTTGCCGACGCCACTGCCGCCGCGTTTTTGCACTCCTCCTCCGTTGCGTAGCTTCGGGCCGCAACACAATACTCCCCCGCAGAATGCCACATGGCAGAGTTGTAGTCTGCAGGGACCCAAAAGATTGTACCGGCACGGCCCAGTTTGGTCTTCTGTTGCAGGATGTCTCTGGGTATCTCCGTTCGCCAGGGGCGCCACTTCGAAATCGGCACTCCTCTCCACGCTCCCCACTGGTCCTCTTGTTGGAGGGGAAGCCATGCCCACGGCAGTTCCCCTCGGTCTGGAATCTGTGTCTCCTGGGTTTCGTCTTCATCGTCATCATCTCGGGCAGGCGGCTCCTCCTCTTCATCTCCGGAAGGCGGCTCCTCCTCCTCATCTTCTTCAGTCTCTTCGAACTCCTCACTTTCCGAACTCTCACCCGGCAGCAGCCTTGCCTTTTTCTTCGGAGCTTCCTTAGCCGCTGGCTTCGCTCGTGGTCTCTTCTTCGGCTTCTTTGTCTTCTTGTAAGACGAGAGAATCTCGGCAAGGTTCTTTGCCCGTCGTCCGGACACAACGGGTTGTGGATCTTTGCCCCGCACACCAGCACTGGTCGTGGACGCTTTTTTTTCGGTTGCCTCAGGGGAATGCAACGTGGAACCACCCTGGCTCAGGTTGACCCACGTTGACATCGACTTCACCTTTCTGCGACCTTCTTCATGGTTTTGGAGTGCTCCAAGGACCGTCAGTGCTCTCGCAGGCTTCGTTAGGAGGTCGTTGAACAGGCTGCCCGCAGTCACCGTCGTCTCAATTCCACGACTTGGTAGCTGAAGCTTCCACCTGACGCCAACGGCGCTGGTTTCCGTTGCTGCAACCTGTGGGCAGTGGAGTGGTAAAAGACTTCGAATACAATCTTCGTTCGAAGATTCGAATGTTCGAACGAACGTTTTTTTCTTCGAACGAAGAACATTTTTCGAAGAATAACGTACAGGACGCATGCATGGTCAAAAGCGCTCAGCTACAAGGTAAATGCGGTACCTCCCATTCAGGAATGTCCCCTCCCATGTAGCCATGCTGCACTCCTGCTGCGACTGCTGCCTGGAGCACCGTCTGCCACTTCGCCGGTGTTGTGCTTTGCAATTGTTGTACTCCCCCGGCTTGCTGCGCTCCTTCCTCCGTCTGGGCTGCCTCACCACCACCCCGCGCCTGAGCGGTGACCTTGACGCCTTTCAAGCGGCCCGTTGATGTACATTTGCCCCACCCTGGGGGCTCTGAGGAGGGGAATCTGAGCATCACGGTACGGTCTTCACGCCAGCTCTCCACTGCGCCGTAGGCGTGCCAAACAAGCGCAAGCATACGTATTATCGGCGTTGGGGTGCCTTTTTTGTTCGGGACTGCGAAGGGGAAGGCGCGGGCGACCAGTGCACAAGGCAAGTGCCTCTCCACAGCCACATCTTTGCAATCGGCTGATAAACACTTTCCGAAACAGCGCCCATAGGTTGACAGTGGCGTAAGCCAAGCGTACTTCGGGTCCCCGAAAATGGGCGTATGCGGATTGGGTACGGATTTCCCTAGAATGAGGTCAAGGTAGGGGCGGGTGACTCCGGATTCAACGATTACCTGGCGGCAAGTGTCGAACTCGGCGCTGACATCGAACACTTCGTTCACCACCACGTAATCCGGATCATATTCTTCTGAATCCTGGGATCCAAAATCTAGCGGGTCATCCAAACGGCGAGAAGGGGATGGTGACGGCTCCAAATCCGCTGAACGCTGCGGCGGTGGGTGCTGAGCCAGTTGTGTACTACTCCGGGAAGGTGTTCCTGGCGATGATCGTGACGCTGGGGCAGAAGTTGGGTGCGCCTGAAGCAACTCCTGAGCACAGCGCGAAAGATTCGAAAAATATCTTCGAACGAAGATTCGAATATTCGAACGAAGAAAAATCTTCGAACGAGAGTTCGTTCGAAGATTCGAAGATTCGAACGAAGACTAAATTCGAAGGACTACAACGCATGCCTGCAGGGCTTGGAGAATAACACATACCGCCACCAGTCTTGCGACATCGGCCTTGTCTTCCTTTGTCAGCACCATTGAGCGGCATCGTCTGACTCGTGTGTAGATTGAGTGTAAAAGCTGGCGTCCCAGGCCGGAGGAGGTGAAAAATTGCACAAGCGCGTCCTCAACGTCCTGGCTATAAGCATTCGTCGTGCCTACCGCGTTTTTGAGCGTAATTCCAAGTTGCACCATTGATCAAACAGTGACACCCTTAAAAATACAACAAATCAGTTGAAAAAACAAAAAAAACCCTTCTTTCTGGCACAAATCTGCGTCTTTCTGGCACAAATCTGCGTTTTTCTGGCACAAATCTGCGGCAATCGCCTGTCAATCTGGTGCGCGCGCTGCTGTTGCTGCGCTTTTGCGGCAATGCTCGCTAGCAGCTTGGATTCGATTGGATTTAATTGAATTGCGATTAAAGCAAATACAATCTTCGAATTCGAATCTTCGTTCGAAGATTCGAATCTTCGTTCGAAGACTGAAGTTCGTTCGAAGAAAATACCCCCCCCAGTGGGTCTCATGGGAAGGGACTATGTGTGCATGACGTTGTGCCCAGCCACCATGGGGTAACTAAACAAAGTGTGATGAAGGGGTTACATGAAAGGTAACACAGGGGGTAACTAATAGGGACAAAGTGGGATTGGAAGGGGGCATGGTTACCCGGGTAACACCCCAAGGGTTACAGCGGTGGTAACAAAAGCAATTAACAACCAGAGCGCTCGGGTAACACATACATGTTACCGGTAACATAGGAAGTCCCTCGGGTAACACATTGGTAACACCGTCGGTAACATGTGTTACCCAGGTAACAAGCATGTTACCCCGTTCGAAAAATAAAAAAGGTCAAATATCTTCACCTGTTTTCTGGGGCAGAAATGGGTTACCCAGACCACATGGATCCCTGAGTACTAACCCTAGATAAAGGAATATGCTTTAACACTTCTACCGTCGTTACAGCCGTACAACAACGAGCCGCGCTACACAATTTCATATATTGCCTGTTGCAATGGTCCGTTCTTGTGCTCGTGATGAAACGTGGCATACAGAAAATGCAAGAGCTTACAAAACTGCCTCTTGCGCGGCACATCTTCCATGCTTGTCCATGACATTCTGCAATAAGGTACATGACATGCGATGTGCGCATGCAATGTGGCTAGCTGCATGGAATAGCATCTCTCACAGGCCATCTTTTATGGCACAAAGTCTTCATATTGTTAAAAGTGTTAGCTAGGGGCGGAATTTAAGGACGATAATCGTTACCTCCGTCTCGCGGGAGAGGTAACGATTATCGTCCTGAAATCTGGGGGGACCAAGCCAGAGGTAACGATTATCGTCCTAAAATCTCGGCCAACCGCCAAAGCACCCCGGGTTGTGACCAATCAATAAAACCGGCTTTTTGAGCCGGTTCCAATGAGCCTATTGGGAAGAATTTTCAATTTTCAACCGAAAAACCCGTTTTGGTAACCGAAAGTAACCGCGGTTGTCAGTGATGAAATCGTCATGACAAGAGTAACAAATGACAAAATGCCCTATTTACGTATAACAAGAAAAATAGGTTGCAAAAACAACCTCGCATCATCTTCTTGTGGTTTCTAATCATTCCCACAACAATTTTCGTCAAATTTGAGGCACATTACTCTGCAAAACCCATCTCCTCAATTTGTAGACAATTTGTAGACATCATGACCAAAAGGATGGAGAACATGCTTGATGCTGGGTTGCCCCCTTTATCTCAGGTTAGTACTGGGGACTGGGTTAGGCCCTTAATCCTGAATCTGGTGTTTGAGCAAATGTGACATACACACTTGGAAATCAGCCAAGCTGAGGAGTGGTTGCCTAGTGTGGCAGGGGGATGAGCATCAATCATTATAATTTGCGATTGGATTCCGGGTTAAAGAAACCAGTACCATACTTTGCAGCATTTGTTTGCGTTCCTGTACCCATTTATTTTCTACAACAATTTCCCTCACACCACCTGGGTTTTGTTGCAAAAAAAGTGTTCATGCACGGGTTTTTGTGGCCAAAAAAACCATGCATGTACATGGTTTCCACAGAAAAAACCCATGCGTGAATACTTTTTTTGCAATATTCCCTACCAGGACCGGCCCCCGCTGTGCCCCTGCCGCCTGTAATCCCTGCTGATTTGCTCCTGATGAATGCTTGCATTTCTCAAAGTCCCGGGTCCAAAATCCAAAAATATAGAAAATCGAAAATACAATCCTCCTTCAACCCTGAACAGCAATCAGATCCCACAAATGCAGCAATAGCCCAATTCACAATCCAATACGGGCTGCGGGCTTCCGTTCAGCACACCGATTGTCTCACGGTGGCGGGCATGTACAAGAATTGCACCAAAGAGGAAAGCCCTGAAATTGGCATATGAACACAAATAAAGCAAAGTTGGGGAAAGAGGTAAACATACACATTCACAGCCATAAACCCCTCATTCCCTGGACTCAAGACCTTCCCTTGACTCACCAACATATTGCCCTGAACCAGGTCAAATGGGATGGCTAAATGCCGTGTGTCACAAGTCACTACACAAACCCCAAAAATGTGTTCACTCCCAAGCCTCTAAATCCTAGCCCAATAGGGGAGGTGGCGTGTCATGGCCTAGAGTGGCACTCAGGACCATGCCCTACCCTGACATAAACTTGATTGGACTTGGAGTCGAATGGGCTTGGAGAACTGCCCCATGAAGATGACCTCACAACATGGCAAAATCAGGCAAATCACACCATAATGCCCAAAATTCAATTCAATTCAAGACAGCTCAACAAGTACCAACTCGAGCACTCAATTTCCATCAAAAACTACGAACCACCCCAAAGCGTCCATAGATTCCACCAACCTCCCAGCACCTCATCAATTCGATATGAAAGATCCAAAAGTTCTTCTACGCCTCAAGACATTGCTCAACGATCGTCCACGCTATCAACAAGCAATGGCGAAGGCATGGTCAAGAACAGCCTCTGACTTCAACATCAAGTCAACAACACAGCTCAATGCCCAAGCAGCCATAAAATGGATCAATGAATTTGAAAACATTCGCCGAAAAGAACCAGGTTTGATTAAATAATCACTCGCTGGAGCAAGTGGATCTACATTGGACTGGGTTAACTAACTGGTTTGAGTTTATCTTCATGAAGCTGTTGCCCTTGCCTGTGTGCGCCCTTGTTGTTTTCATTCTGTTTTCTCATTTTAGTATTCCGAAACCACTGCACCAATACACCGATGCATAAAAGAATGGTGGCCCACTTGGAGAACGCTGCACTGCAGCGCAGGACCAGTTTGACGTTCTGTTTTCCTTTTTTACATATGGGAAGTGCCATAATTGAGGTCGCCTAGCCATTGGTACCTTAAACTAGTGGAAACACCTAGGCCCGATATATGAGCATGTAGATATGTCTAAGTAGGGCAGAACTTCGGACCGTTGGCCGCATTTGTGAATGTTTTTGGCCCTCGTGGCCATGTCTCAAAAAAATGCCCAAAATTCAATTATATACCCAAGAATGCATATGGGAAATGTTCATATGCTCCATGCATGTGTCAAATTGGAGAGTAATATACAAGGGTGATATAGACCGAAGGTCCATGCCCAAGAATATCCCATCATTGGCTCCGAAACCTCTCCGGTTATTTACATGACATGCTTCACAAGTCAGCTCATGAGTTTGAGACCTAATTTTGTGAGGCCTCGTGTGCCAAGCCAAAGTGACCATGTGATCCGGCATATGGTGAGGTGCAACACCGAAGCATATGCCAACATATAAGCAACATACCATAGTTCACAGATCTCTAGGCACTTTACTGTTAGCCGACCAGTTGAGCACATAAAACACCAAAATGAGCATAAAATGAGGTCAAAAACATGAAAATATGTCCAAATACAAAGATGTCATGATAGTATATCTCTATGCTCACCCATGATATCCGCTTATGGTTCAATACACAAATGATTGGAACCATTTACGAACAATTCCCCCACTTGGATCCCCAATCGGGCGCATGGAGATACCTTCGCCACTCGTATCTACATGCCCCATGAAAATGGGAGTGCACTCATGGATCTCCTTGCCAAACATACCATGAGCAATACATATGCGGTAGACTTAGTCTAGCGCTTTGAATTCCACAATTGGGACATGGGCAAAGCCCTTGTCACGTGTGGTTCCCCATCTCTTCGGCTACACGAAGATATATAACATGGGCGTGAGCATATCAAGACATAAACCATGCATATAACATATACCCTCAAAAGTGGCTCCCACCATGATATGCCATGTCCCTCCATGGGCATAACTTCACGTTAAAAATACGTAGGAACCCAAAGAAAGTTGCTATGCAACCCCAACACTCATGCAGTACACTCGAAAGTCGCAATAAAATATTCGGTTGCACGGTCCAAGAGTTATATATCACTTTATACCCTCTTGACCATTATCCCTTGCTACACCGGGCATGTGTACACAACAAAGGCGTTTGATGCTTCCTAAATTAACTTGAGACTAAGGCGCTTGCAACCCAATCTTCCTTATTCTCTTTCCTCACACTCGCGCGTAAATATGGTCCTTCAAAGTGGTCCCACGATTCACTTTTGTTTCCCTTATATCTCCAAGTCAAATGGGTGGCAAGTATAAGGGAAACTTGATTCGGACATAGGGAAAATATTATGACCACTCGAAGAAGACCAAATCAAGTGCGGCGATGTCGAAGTCGAAAATCCGATTTCGACATCGCGAAAAATTCAGATTAAAATTTCGAGGGCTTATTTAGAAAATTGCGGAAGCAACGAACCCTTTACAGATGAAATCTGACCCTTCATCGGAGTTTCCGCCAAAATATCTGGAAATAACAGTTAACCAATCGGTTAACGCAAAATCGCGAGCCAACTGACAGTCGCCGATACATTGATTATCAGAACGGAAGGCTGAAAAATTACGGAAACATTATGATAAAAAAACCCTGTTGATTCCTGATATTCTGATATATAAATCTCCGCTGGCGGCGCCTCGATACTGAATATGGCCGCTCATAGCCGGAATGGCCAAACCTATCACACTATCACATCGGGTTAGGTCAGATGGATGGGAGAGTATGATATCAGCCAATGGCGGCTTGCCGGCACATAGATACACACCCCAAGTGACCCCAAGATGGCCACGGGGGTCCGAACCGGCTTCACCCCCCTTCTCAGAGCGTTGTTACCGCTCGGAAGTTGAAGAGAGGACGGGAGGACCCCAATGGGCTCCAACCTCCCCCCCCATGTCCCAAGGACACATGGAGGCCCCACACACGTCGTAGGCGTCCCCCATGCCCCAAGGGAGGGGTGAGGACACTGATAATCAGTGCCCTACGCCATATTCGGTCTCCTCTTGATCTACAACATGGACCAAGGGGATCAAAGATAGAAAAACGTCGTCGGTCGACCTAAATAAGTTTACCACAATGAAATATATATGTGGAGATCGGGTGAAGGGGGTATATGGCCGATCAAGGCCGAAAAATCCCCGGATGAACGCCCTCACCCGTCTCCCAAGCACAGAAACAAACAAAAATGCCAAGGGGGATCCATTACGGTGCTACAGCAGCAACTAAATGGACCAACACGTCCTTGACATCCAAAGAAATATTCTTTTTCTTCAGGTAGTCCATCCAGACCGTGGTGTACCTCGGCACAAAACTGTTCGGAGGCTCCCACGAGTCCCTGGATGCGGCGAATCCCTTCCAACAGACTTTATAAAGCCTCCCCCCAGGCGTCCCCGGGTCCGGCTTGTCCGCCAGGATCTTCTCGGCGGTGAAGTCGTCGTGCTCACCCTCGTCGTCCGAGTCCACATTGCCGGCCGTGAACTTGAAGGTGACGAGACGTCCGCTGGGGTCTGGTGCTCGGGGACGAAGCTGGGTATGGTCGCGGTCCAGGATCTTGTTATCCCCCACACGAACTGCGTACACATCCTGCCCGACATTCCGCACGATTACCCCCGGCACATACCAAGATGCCTGCCGATGCCTGGACAGGACATCTTTGTGGTGCTGCTCCACCCACACGGTGTCTTGGAGAGCATACTTCTGGACTTTTCCCTGCTTGAAGTACTTGGCCCTCTTGTCATGCTCGTCCTGTAGTGCCTTGCACACCTTGGCCGCCGTGTCGTCCGCCTCAGCCATCATAGCGTTCGCATCCCGGGCCACTTTGCCATGGTTCAACCACGGGAGAGTGCGTGACACTCGATCCCGTAGGAACAGGATACGATGGGGCGACAGTCCAGTGGGTCCCGGAAGGTCGTGATACGCTTGGAGCACTCTCCACAGCGAATTGTACCAGTTCCGGCCCGGTTCGTCGATGTGCAGCTGGCGGAACTTCTCGAACATCTGCCGCCCGGCAAGCTCAGCTCGGCCATTCGACCGGCTGTGGTACGCCACGGTCTTGGCGTGCCGAATACCCATGTGCTTGCACATCGTCTTGAACCACGTCTCCACAAACTGACTGCCCCAATCGCTGCAGATGACAGCCGGGACATAAAAAATCGTCAGCCAATGCCTGATCATGGCATTAGCGACTGTCTTGGCCTGCAGCCCCACTCCATGCTTGTCCTTCTTGTCCTTCTTCTTGGACTTCTTGCCAGGGACCGCCACGATATACCCACTGTGCCTATCCACCGCCAGGATGACACAGTCGTAGGTCTCTCCTTCCACGGTGACCTCAGGCATGGCGAATACATCCATGGCCACGGACCGCATAGGGGCCTCCGGTAGAGCTGTATACACCGGGTTGCCCGCTGTGGAGTGGTTGGGGCTCTTCGTGGCCCGACAGACGGCACAGTCGCTGCAGTACCTATCCAGGATGGCGTAGTACCCCGGAGGGAACTTGAAACGCCACTCCAGGTCCTGCTGCATCTTGTCTCGGCCAGGGTGCATGAGCTGGGCATTGTGCCAATGGTCAATGAGCTGCTCCACTCGGCTCTCGGGCACCAGCAGCTTGTCCTTGAGGAACAACTTGTCCCCATCCTCGGTCAAGCCCTCAGGCCACTCGTCGTCCGACGAGGCGCTCACGGCATTCCAGTACTTGCTCCAGTGCTCGGATGCCGCGTAGTCATCCGACCAGTCCTCGGTGAGCACCGACCTGACTAGCTCTACAGGGGCCACCATCCATTGCTCGAGGGTTTCCTCTCGAATAGCTTGGACGCGGGCACCCCGGAACTTGGCCAGGTCCGTACGGTTCGCCATCACCACAAAGCACTTGACCCCCTCTTGCTCCATGGCCTTCTCCATCTCGATGATGCGCTTGGCCTCCTCGGTTTCCTCGGCGTCCCCATGGCTGGATATGTCCATCCAAGCCTTGCCCGCGGGGTAGGCCCATCGACTGAGGCAATCTGCTACAGTGTTGTCCTTCCCCGGGACGTATACGACGCTGAGGTCGAACTTGGCGAACGTCTCATGCCATCGGGCCCTCCTTGCCGCCGGTCCCGAGGGGGTGTCGACGTGCTCCTTGTGCCAGCTCTGCAAGGACTGATGGTCCGTGCAAACCACCAGCGGTTGCAATCCGATGTGGCCAGACCACTTCCTGAGCGCACATACAATGGCGTACGTCTCCTTCTCCCTCGCGGTCCAGGTGCGGCGTTGGCCTTCGGCCAGGATCCGGCTCCAGAACGCCACGGGTACATGTGACCCGTCGTCTCGGATCTGCTCGAGGACTGCCCCCACAGCATAGTCCGAGGCGTCTGTCCGTAGCACGAATCCCTTGTCCGGGTCCACCAGGAATAGCCCCAGTTGCCCCAGGAGTCGCTCCTTTAGGCGGCTGAACGCATCTTCGGTCTCAGGGGTCCAGGCAAGCTTCTTCTTGCTCCCCTTCCGGCCATCGAACTTGCCCACTTGCAGCATCTTGTGCAGAGGCCCCGACAGTTCTGCATACATTCGGACATAGCCCGAATAGTAGTTGCAGAAACCCATGAAGGATCGGAGTTCGCTGATGGTCTGGGGCTTTTCCCAGTGATGCAGGGACGCCAGCTTCCCAGGCATGGGACGGCGTTGCCCGTGACCAACCACGTGACCCGCGAACTCCACTTCCTTCACGAAGAGTGAGGCTTTGGCGGGCTTGCACACCATGTTGTGCTTGTCCAACTCGCTGAGCACTCGGCGCAGATCCTTCTCATGCGCGTCGATGAGCTCGTCCTCAGTCATGTTCTCCGTGCCGGACCCGATGATGATGTCATCCACGAAGGGATCGGCACAGTCCCGGACAGGACGGAGTAGGTCCTCCATCATGCGCTGGAAAGCGGCGTTGCCATTCTTGGCGCCCATAGGCACCACTTTCCACTGCATGGGCCCCAGCGGCGTCGACATCGCTGTGCAGGGCCTGGAGTCCGGGTGTAGCGGCATCTGGTGATAACCGTGTTTCAGGTCCAACACCGTGAAAATCCGCTTTTTCTGTTGTTTTTGGAGGATGGAGTCGATCAGGGGAAGCGAGTACGAGTCGTGCTCGGTCTGCTCGTTCAAACCTCTGCAATCAACCACCAACCTGCATTCGCCCTTCTCCTTTTTGGGCACGATGAAGGCTGGGCTGGCCCACTCACTGTCGGAGGGTTCGATCCATCCCCGCTCAATGAACTCGGCCAACAGCTTCTTCATGGCCTCAGCCCGATCGCCCTGAAGTTGGTACTCCCGATGACGATAGATCTTCGGGTTTGGCTTCAGCTTGATCTTCGCTGTGCCGAACCTCCCACGATCTGGAGGGTTCTTGTTGGCGACGCCACTGAATAGCCGCGGATAGGCATTGATCAGCCTCTCCTTCAGCTCGGCGACCTTCGGGTTCTCCTGGGCCTCTTCAGCCGCTTGCTTCGGTATAGATACAACCGACCGCACTGCGGTATAGGCCTCTTCTGGGTCCGATTCCGACTTCTCCTCGTCCGATATGCTGTCTTCATCGTCGTGGGGTGCACTTCCCACCGATAATCTTCGGAAATTTGCGGCCTCGGGCTGGTGACTGTCGCTGTCGGCTCCCATTCTTGGAAAATCCCATGTTGGTGGGTCCGACCCAACCGGACCATCGTATTGGTCCGCGATGTGATCCATGACCCTCGCCACGAACTCGTCCTTCTCGTACTTGCCGGTGACCAACATCTTGTCATCCCACCAATGCGGAGATGTGACCATGGCCCCCCTCTTCTTGGCTGCCACGCGGTCGTGCATCCCCATCCGCATGTAGTTGACGACGTCGTCGATCTTGGCGTGGGACAGGAGTTCAATGCCATCAATAGGCTGATCCGTCCCCTCCTTGGGCTCAAACATGACCTTCATGGGCACCGCCTCCACCCTACGGATGAATGCTTCATCACCCGTGGGCTGGGCTTGCGCCCCATCCACCAGGAAAGCCTTGGTACCCCACGCTTGACCCGGGGAGGGCATTGATACACCCTTGGCGTCGATGAACAACTCCTCTTCTGGCCCGAATGACATCTCGTTCAGGGTGATGGAGTCCAGCGTCGACTTGAGACCCTCCAGCGGACATGGGGTGGATCCTATGCCGGTTATGACCAGGATCCCCTTCGCCCTATCCGCGATGATCTTCTCCACCATACGTCTGGTATTGTCCAGGGAGCCATGCCAGTACATGGGTCCCCACTCCTTCAAACCCCAATGCCGGTGCAAGGCTGAGTCTCCTCGATGCCAGTGCCGCCTACACTTCCTCAGAAGTGGGGCATCCCGGGAGGCAAAGATGTCCGTCTTGGGCGTTTCGGCTCCTAGCGTCTGGTTCATCCTGGCATACACCTGTGGCGCCATTCCATACTCTGTGAGCTGAACTCCGCGGTCTCCTCTGGACTTGGCACCCACAGCTTGCACCGCTCGGACGATCCGATCCTCTTCCTCAGCATTCCATTGGGTTGATCCGCATGCATAGTCCGTGGACAGCCATGTGAGGCATTCATCATCCTCCCGGACCAGCGTTTCACGATGGGGAAGGGCTCCAATGGCGTTTGCCACCATGAAGTCATACCCCATGATCATATCCCAATCGGTAATGTCGGCCACATAGAAGTTCCCGGATAGAGTGCTTCTCTTCGCCTGATCAGGGCGGTTCAAGCGCTCATGCTCCCAGAATTCCATACTGATGGTGGCCTCATGGGTGCCGCCACCCATAATCTCCCCTTTGCGACCTTCAGGCGGACCGGTCTCCGGCTGGGCTGCAGGAGTTCCTCCTTGAACAACCCTCTCCGGACCAGGCTCACCTGGGCACCCGTATCCACTAACACATCCACCACCTTCTCCTCTCGTCCGCACCGTACTCGCACTTTCAAGTGCAACTGCCGCTCGTCGCCATGAGGTGTATGGACGACTCTCACGGCATGCAACTCTAGCACGTCCGGGTGCATCAGGACTTCAAGGGTATGGTCATGGATGGTGTAGATCTTGGGTTGTTCCTGCCCGTCCACGGGGCTCTCCGTGGTCGCTCCTTCCTTCTTGCCATGTCCCGTACCCACATGTACTTCCCTTGGCAGGGCGCTCCAGGGGTTGGGAGTGGCGAAGCTCAGTGGTTTTGGCTCTTCTGGAGCCTTCTTCGGCACCCGATGTGCCTTCGCTTTCTCTGGGATTCCACTGATTTTCGGAGGAGAGACCCCCGAGGTCCCACTCCCGTGGGGGCTCCTCTAGACTTGGCTTCCCGCAGCCCCTTCCGGCTGCGATCCGCCAGGACTTTGTCCACCACGTTGCCGGGCTTTGAGCTCTTCCAACGTCCTCAACATGTCCTCAGCAACCTCCTCGATCGACCTCACTCGTCGGTCTTGGCCAGGTCCACCACCATAGCCTCTTCCTCCGCCTTTTCCTTGGCCTTTGCCTTGGCCTTTTCCCCCGTCTCCGCCCTTCGCCTTCCAATCGGAAATCCGCTGCTCCTTGGGCTTCTTCTCGGGGTGGGCTGTGAAGTAGGCCTTCTTGTCCGCCTCATACACCTTGCACTGACGGTGGTCGTGTGCATGGTTGTTTCCCTTGCCATAACAGACCCAGCACCCGTCGTGCTGAGACCTGTACTCCCGGAACGAGAGCGGTGGGTTCCCGATCCTCCTTGGCGCGTTGCCCTTCCTGGGTCCCACCTGGCTCCATCTGGACCGATCCTGCCCATGGTCCCTCATGTTGTGCGCCACAAACGCGAAGAAATGGGCCTCCTCGTGATCCTCCCGGGACCAGTGGTCTTGGCCACTTCCACTACCATCCTCCGCGGAGTTGGCCGTGTCCTCCTGGATCTCCCGATGATGGCGGTCTTCTCGGTGGCCTCGTTGTCCATGACCATGTCGATCCTGCACGTGGGCCTCGTTCTTCGCATTGAGCTTCAACTCCACCGTGATGTACTTCACGATCTCGTCAAGGCTCATGCGGGCGAAGATGACTTGCATCCTCAGCGGCTCCCCGCGCCTCCACTCCACGTTGTTGAGGCGCAGCAACCTTTGCCCCATGGAGTCTCCAAACACCTCCACGTACACGGCGTTCTTCAGTCCCAACATCCGGTCGGGTTCGCCCAGGTTCCTCCTGAGGAACTCCATGATACCCGCATGGGTATCCTCCGCCGCCATGATCCTCACCGCCACCCGCTTCTTGGCGCGCTTCTTCTCCTCGTCCTCCACTCTCCTCTTCCAGTTGCCGGGGAGGACGTCCTTCAGGAGGTGGCGGATCTCGCTGGCCTCGTTCCAGTCCTCCACCAGCTTGAGGCATCTGCGGTACTTCCGCAGATACCGGTTCCACTCCCGGACCCGCAACTCACCGCGGTCCAGCGGCAGTGGGATGGACCACAGGTCCTCCAGCTTCTGGTTCGGAGCGTCCACCCGCTCCTCATCCTCCAACCACTGGAGGCAGGCCTGCTCCGTCCTGATCAGTCCTTCCCGGATCTGATCCCGCAGCTCCTCCTTCAGGTCCTGCGCCAGGCGGTGTGGGAATGTCCGGCATACCCACTTATCCCGCGGCGCTCCCCGCATCTCGCCGACGACCTCCTCGGCAAAGTCCTCCCAATCCAGGATGAAGTCATCCAGGTTGGAGGGGTTGCCATCGTAGTAGGGGATTTTGATTCCCCTGAGGTCGTCAATCCTGATGGCGTCTCCGACGTCTCCAGCCACCACTCCACCGAGACGGATACCACCTGTGGCCGGGGGTTGTGAGTACACTCCCCGTACATCCCTCTCCTCCATGGAGTGCGGTCCAGTTGGGCCTGAACCCATGGGGTTTGGAATGCGGGAAGAATTTGCTCCATCGGCCGTCCATATCCCCGTATTGGGGTCCTTCGCCCACAGGTTTCCGCCTGGATGACCTCGACCATGTCTGTCGGCGCTTCCCATGGTTTGCCCCTGCATGGTCTGGCTCTCGATCTTCTCTTCCGCATAAACTACCATATTCGTCGTGATCGGTACATCCTGGGCGGCATGGGACATCTGTACTGTCAGGCCCCTCGGGTCCGTGGTTACGTGCCCTTCCCGCATGGACCCAGCCGGTGCCGTGTGTTCCCCGAGCATTGTGGATTCGCTGAACATGGGAACAAACGGCAGCGCACCCGGGTCAACACGCGGAGGCGCGTATGGTGCCTCTGCAGGGCCGCCCATGGGTTTCTCCATGGCGCTCCTGAGGGTCTTAACCCGCTCCACCAGCTCTACCGCGGCCGGCTTTGCCGGGAGCACCGGACCCGAGGCGAGGGGCTGTAGCTCCTCTAGCCTTTTCAGGCGTCCCGACATGTCCTCCACCAGGTGGAGGAGGCTGTCCACCACTCGCTGCTGCTTCTCCAGGGCCAGCTTCAGATTCTCCCGGTACCGGTCCCGTTCCGCTCGCAGCTCCTCCATGTCTTTCTCCGCGGCCGACTGGTCGTCCAGGATCCCCGCGACGTCCTCCTCTAGACCGTCCTTGGCGTTGTCCAGGCGGTCAAGGCGATGCACGATGGCGTCCATCCCCATCTTCGGGTACTTGCCCATGAGGAAGGACACGTGCTCGCAGTGGCACGCAGCGTGCTTTCCGCCGGATTCAGCGCATCCCGCGGTTCCCGGCACCTCAGACTCATCACCCATAGGCGTATCGCCTATGGCGTCCGTCTCTGTTCCCGTGTGCCGGGGCACAGGTGCCGTCCGGGCCCTGGCTGGCCTCTCCAAGCCCTCGGCGTCGTGCTTCAGGGCGGGCTCGGGGGCCGTATGCGCCCTGGCGACCGGCGCGGACATCTCCGACTCCGAAGGTGGCTCGTAGGCTGTCTGATAGCCCTCGGAGTGCCCCTCGGATTCCCACAGCCTGACCGGGCTGGGGTCCGTGTCCATAGCCCCGGTGTCCCTTGCCGCGGACTTGGGTGACCCGCGCTTCCGGTAGCGCCGGGCCCGTCCTCCACTGCTGCCTGAATGGCAGGCCTCATCGGAGTCCTCCGCGGCAGAGCGGAGGTTGCATGCCTTTCGGCAGCGACGCTCACACATGGAGACCAGGTCCTCCATGTCACGTCCTCCTCTTCCCGAATGTCGTACTTCTCTTCGGGCTTCAACTTCCGGAGTTCGCCATGCTCTTGAACGTCTCGGTTCTTCTATGGCTCCAATCTCCGGCGTGGTCTCCACCGAGTCCACAATACGCACCCGGGGCGTACTTGGGCAGGGCTCATAAGGGCCCAAGTCCCCGGGTTAACGGTAGGTAGGGGCAGCAGGTACGCCTCTGCTACCATAAAGAAGGTCCCTACCAGGACCGGCCCCCGCTCTGCCCCTTCTGCCTGTAATCCCTGCTGATTTGCTCCTGATGAATGCTTGCATTTCTCAAAGTCCCGGGTCCAAAATCCAAAAATATGGAAAATCGAAAATACAATCCTCCTTCAACCCTGAACAGCAATCAGATCCCACAAATGCAGCAATAGCCCAATTCACAATCCAATACGGGCTGCGGGCTTCCGTTCAGCACACCGATTGTCTCACGGTGGCGGGCATGTACAAGAATTGCACCAAAGAGGAAAGCCCTGAAATTGGCATATGAACACAAATAAAGCAAAGTTGGGGAAAGAGGTAAACATACACATTCACAGCCATAAACCCCTCATTCCCTGGACTCAAGACCTTCCCTTGACTCACCAACATATTGCCCTGAACCAGGTCAAATGGGATGGCTGAATGCCGTGTGTCACAAGTCACTACACAAACCCCAAAAATGTGTTCACTCCCAAGCCTCTAAATCCTAGCCCAATAGGGGAGGTGGCGTGTCATGGCCTAGACTGGCACTCAGGACCATGCCCTACCCTGACATAAACTTGGTTGGACTTGGAGTCGAATGGGCTTGGAGAACTGCCCCATGAAGATGACCTCACAACATGGCAAAATCAGGCAAATCACACCATAATGCCCAAAATTCAATTATATACCCAAGAATGCATATGGCAAATGTTCATATGCTCCATGCATGTGTCAAACCGGAAAGTAATATACAGGGGTGATATAGACCGAAGGTCCATGCCCAAGAATATCCCATCATTGGCTCCGAAACCTCTCCGGTTATGTACATGACATGCTTCACAAGTCAGCTCATGAGTTTGAGACCTAATTTTGTGAGGCCTCGTGTGCCAAGCCAAAGTGACCATGTGATCCGGCATATGGTGAGGTGCAACACTGAAGCATATGCCAACATATAAGCAACATACCATAGTTCACAGATCTCTAGGCACTTTACTGTTAGCCGACCAGTTGAGCACATAAAACACCAAAATGAGCATAAAATGAGGTCAAAAACATGAAAATATGTTCAAATACAAAGTTGTCATGATAGTATATCTCTATGCTCACCCATGATATCCGCTTATGGTTCAATACACAAATGATTGGAACCATTTACGAACAATTCCCCCACTTGGATCCCCAATCGGGCGCATGGAGATACCTTCGCCACTCGTATCTACATGCCCCATGAAAATGGGAGTGCACTCATGGATCTCCTTGCCAAACATACCATGAGCAATACATATGCGGTAGACTTAGTCTAGCGCTTTGAATTCCACAATTCGGACATGGGCGAGGCCCTTGTCACGTGTGGTTCCCCATCTCTTCGGCTACACGAAGATATATAACATGGGCGTGAGCATATCAAGACATAAACCATGCATATAACATATACCCTCAAAAGTGGCTCCCACCATGATATGCCATGTCCCTCCATGGGCATAACTTCACGTTAAAAATACGTAGGAACCCAAGGAAAGTTGCTATGCAACCCCAACACTCATGCGGTACACTTGAAAGTCGCAATAAAATATTCGGTTGCACGGTCCAAGAGTTATATATCACTTTATACCCTCTTGACCATTATCCCTTGCTATACCGGGCATGTGTACACAACAAAGGCGTTTGATGCTTCCTAAATTAACTTGAGACTAAGGCGCTTGCAACCCAATCTTCCTTATTCTCTTTCCTCACACTCGCGCAGAAATATGGTCCTTCAAAGTGGTCCCACGATTCACTTTTGTTTCCCTTATATCTCCAAGTCAAATGGGTGGCAAGTATAAGGGAAACTTGATTCGGAGATAGGGAAAAGATTATGACCACTCGAAGAAGACCAAATCAAGTGCGGCGATGTCGAAGTCGAAAATCCGATTTCGACATCGCGAAAAATTCAGATTAAAATTTCGAGTGCTTATTTAGGAAATTGCGGAAGCAACGAACCCTTTACAGATGAAATCTGACCCTTCATCGGAGTTTCCGCCAAAATATCTGGAAATAACAGTTAACCAATCGGTTAACGCAAAATCGCGAGCCAACTGACAGTCGCCGATACATTGACTATCAGAACGGAAGGCTGAAAAATTACGGAAACATTAGGATAAAAAAACCCTGTTGATTCCTGATATTCCGATATATAAATCTCCGCTGGCGGCGCCTCGATACTGAATATGGCCGCTCATAGCCGGAATGGCCAAACCTATCACACCTTATGCCCTTCGACTACCAACTCTCTGGAGCCCCAACCCAACCTGGTTCCCTCTGAGGTCCCGGCATCAGGGCACCACGGGTTCGTCAAGTGGGGTCATGATGCCAAAATCACCAAAATTGGCGTTATTCCCACGCGTGGCTCGCCCGGCCAGGGCAAGGCCAATGGCTCACAGGATAGGAAGCAGGACCTAGGACTGATATCTGAGTGTACAACTTGGAATTAGGTCCGCGCTCCCTGTGGGCATAGAGGAATGGGGCCGCCAATTGACCACACGGGGGGGTTAATATCGGGTCCCAAAAGGGGGTCATTTTGGCTGCTCGAAATGAGCCCAAATTCGGGGCTGCTCCCAATAGTATATCTCCACGCCGGCTTGGAGATCGAATTCGCCATTCCATACGAGATCCACCAGGAGTCCAACGGAGACTTGCATGTAATTGGCTTCCAAAAATCTTCATGCCACCTGGCTTGGTGACAATCCCAACTGGGTCCACAAATGCCAAAATGGCAAAATTGTCCACACTCACTTTGAGCTAGCACCTTAACGAAGGTTGCTCCGCCTCGCCCACGTGGTGTGCGAGTCATGGGGACCAATGTCCATAACACCCATGTCATATATGGTCCTTTGGTCCATGAGTCCGGCGTGCACGAGGGTGCTGAACATGGTGCACGGCGGGCAGAAAATGTGGAAAATTGCTCAAAATGGCCACAAATGCGCACACTCATGCTTGGGGCAAATGAGGCACATGCCCGACTTGGACTGGAGTGTGCCATAGGATTGATATCAAGTGATATGTGTCCAACATGTCTTTTGGGCGTCGCCCAACTCCTCCGGTATTGGGAATGGCAGGGTCGCCAAGTGAGCCCATGATTTGGGATAGTCCCAAATCGCCAACATGGCGGCCACGGTATGCCAAGCCCAAGAGGAGTTATTCGCCGGGTCCAAGATATGTTGGGCACCGAATTTTGTACCCCCATCACATACTTGGGTCATGATGTCAATTGAGCGCAACGTTGAGATACACGGTCGCCACCTGACATCATGACGGGCAAAAAACAGCAATATTGGCGAAAAAACACCCAACAGGGCCTTGAAAGGCGCACAAATATATCATAATATCTTCGGCTTGGATTGAGTAATCGACCAATCCTTCTAAACACAATGACTTGACACCAATGAGCTCCAATTCCAAATATGTGCTCCACTTGGGGCGCTTCGAAAGGTCACGAGCGCTACTTCCCAAGTGGGCACATGAAAATATGGAAAATTGCAAAACACACACCTTGCTCCCAACGCATCGCTTTCAGATCGCCACAAAAGCTTCCCTCCACGAAGGTTAGGCTTGCAAATGATCGTGGGGAGTATAAGGAAGGGCCTCGTGCAGTGTGAGGTCCATTGGTGGGTGTATCGCTCTTAGCCAAACCCGCCAAATGGGCACGCAATACAACACATGGCACATACCACATATTGCCCAAAAAGGTAGCTCCCCCCACGATATGTCATGCCCCTCCAAGGGCATAACTTTGTGTCAATCGCTCATAGGAACTCAAGGAAAGTTCCTATGCAACACCAACACTCGCGCGCTACACTCGAAAGTTATCTTAACGCACGCAATATCATGGCGAAAGAGTTATAACGCAAATTCTACCCTCTTGACCATGATCCATTATGCTAGCGCGCACGTGTGGAGACGCAAGGCGTATGAAGCTTCCTAAATTACGTCGGGAGTATTGTGAATACATCCCATGCTTCCCTATTGTCATTCCTCGCAAGCAGCAGGAGATATGACCCTCACAAGTGGCCTCACGAATCAACTTTGTTTTGCTCATATCTTTAAGACAAAAGGAGGGCAAGACAGAAGGAAAGTTGATTCGTGCACAGGGAAGCACGTAGGTCCACTCGAAAGAGGTCAAATCGAGTGCGGGGATGTCGAAGTCGAAAATCCGATTTCGACATCCTGAAAAATTCGGATTAAGGTTGCGAGTGAACAATGTGAAAATTGCAGATGCATCAATGCAATTCCTGAAGACTTTAGAGTCTTCGTCACGGATTGCGCTAAAATGTCTGTAAATAACAGTTAAACTGGCGGTTACGCTAAAGTCGCGAGCCAACCGCCAGCAGTCAAAACATTGATTATCAGAACGGAAGCGTGAAAATTTACGGAAACAATATGAAAATAAAACCCTGTTGATTCCTGATATTCTGATGTGTAAATCTCAGCGGGCGACGCATCGGTTGCCGATGCGGCCGCTAATAGCTGAAATGCCCAGATCCCTCACACAAACACGTCTTACCTACATCTGTTGTTAGGGTTAGGTTGCCGAATCGACGGCCGAAGGCGGTGCGGGGCAGATTGGAGTGAAATAGTAAGATACCGGCAAATGGCAGTTTGCCGGTACATGGTAACATGCCCCAAGTGGCCGGAATGCCGTCACGGGGGCTTTACGGCAAGGGACACGCTCCTGCCGGGCTCTCACCGGGCTTCACCGGGCGTCTTCTCCTCCGTACATGGGGTTAGTGGGCACACGGAGACCGGTTGTATACCCCACCATGGTCATGGGGTTCTGGGTACCGCTTCACCCCCCTCCTTAGAGCAAACCCTGGGGGGGGCTCGATAACACCCAAGCATGGCAGCGGGTACCCAGGACCATCCCCTGAAGGGGGGGGTGTCACATTCTCACTTCAGGCTGATTTGCAGGTTAGGCCGCCCAAATCCCACAGTAAGACAGGTACGGTGCTGTAGCTGTTAGTAACTGCAAGTACAGTATCAAGTATCAAGTCCCGGGTCCTGGCGGCGATTGTTCGGCATCCAAAGGACCCGTTAACCCATACCAGGCGCACCGGGTGCCAGCTGCGACGGTCACTACCACAGTGGCAGTGGCATACACGGCCAACATAGGCGTCACACGACGACCGAGGTGGTCCCACAGGTCGAAAGCGACCACAAAGATCCATCAGGCTACCCCAAGCTTCCCAAAGCCCGCCGGCTGGGGGACAGTCCCCACGGGTCCTTCCTCGGGCGCACCATGTCCATATCCACGACGCGAGTCGGAAGTGGTACAGCCGAACGAGCTCCTCCTTAAGGGATCGGGCATCAAGGCCGTCTTTTCCCTTGCCCTATTACCACGAAGGCCATACATGAGGGAGTCCCCATGCAGTGTGGGCGGAGGCGTCGACTCCTCAAACCACCAGTTTCCCAGGCAGACTGACCGAGGTCAGGAGCACCGGAGGCCGCCACCCGACTGCAAGTGCGTCTGCAAGTCGGTAGGCTCACACTAAGACTGACAGTGGCGGACTGCTGGGAGTGCATTCAGGCAACTGGGCTTCCCGCCTGGCGCCATCAGGATCTCAGCACATCACTGCCACTAGGGCACACGGTATCACAGGCACTCAAACAGAAGAATCTGTACTTAGGTACTGGTCCAGGCTGGACCATATGTAAGTGCATGTAAACGGCGACTCAAGGCGCCTTCGTATTCCGATTCGCATCCCCTCGGGGGAAAAAAAAAAAAACAGTCCAACCTCGGTGATGGGCTGATAACACTTAACATACAGATGCACATATCCTGGGGAACAGAAAGATAAGCAACAAGCGGGGTAATAGGCATGTAAACACACTCTGGATAGAGCGCCAAACCACGCCCCGGTTAGGATAAGGCATATGCAGGAGGGTGGACAGGAAAACGCCTGAGTTCAGGCCATATATAGTCTGCAGACACACGTCGACTGGTCTGGACCCCGCAAGTGCCATCGGACCAGACCACACACTCAAAAATCGCAATGCCGATGACAGCGGCATCCGTTGCGCAACGTCGTAAGGGCTTCAAGGCCCTAGGAGCTCAGAAAATAGGTCAGTCGCCCTACCTGGTTTCCCAAGGATTCAGCAGGCGGGGACTGACGAATAGAAGTGCAAGAGAGGGGCCATCCTCCTCTGGATGCAGCAGGGGGGGGTACATGGCCACTCTGATGGCAGGTCACCGAAAGATGGAAGAGAGCAAGCAAGTAAGGGACGATACGTCGACCAAACAAGCGCTCAAACTGCATCAGGGGAGAGCTCAGGGCGCTGGTCAGGCACCCCTGGCTGCAATCGCCCGGGTGAGTGCTGCCAAGTCCGAGACATGGATCTTGGTCTTGTGCTTGCGGATGTACTCCATGAAGGGAGTATTGACCCGCGGCACGAACGAGGAGACGGGTTCCCATGCGTCGTGGGACGGCCCATAGCCTCGCCAACGAACCTTGAACTCCAGGCCTCCGGGTGCCGAGGCCTTCGGACGCTGGGCCAGGATCCTCTCGACAGTATAGTCGTCCTGCTCAGCATAGTTGTCGTCCGAATCAGCCTCATGTGCGGCATGGCTCAGGGACACATGTTGGCCACGGAGGTCGGGTTCCCGCACACGGAGTTGACTCTCGTGGCGCTCCCGGAACTGTCCGTGACCGACCTTGATGCGGTAGGTGTCCTCACCAATCCTGCGGACCACCTCTCCGGGTGTGAACCAGGTCTTGGTGCGGTGGGTGCCCATAGGGCGGGGTCTGATCACCCACACCGGGTCTCCCACCCTGAACTTCTGCGCTGTCGAGCTCGGGGCGGACTTCTGACGCTCAGCATGCTCCTTCTCGAGCTGCTGGCGGATGTCACGCGCCGTTGCCTCTTGCCGCGCGAAGAATTCCTTGGCGTCCATAGCCATGCCATCACCAGACAAGGGAAGTCCCCGACCAAGGGGGTCCCTGCCGAACAGAATCTGGTGAGGGGACAAACCACCCGGAGTGGGGGTGTCATGATGGGCCATCAGAGCGGGCCACATCTCCTCAAACCAGTTCCAACGTGGATTGGTGATGTGAATCTTGCGCAGCTTCTCGAACAGCTGCCGTCCAGCCACTTCAGCACGGCCGTTAGACCGGCTGAGATAGGCGACGCTCTTGGCGTGACGTATTCCCATGAGGGAACACATGGCCTTGAACCAGCCACCAGTAAACTGGGGCCCTCGGTCACTGCAAATGGTGCGGGGGATGTCAAAGACGGTCAGCCAATGACGAATCATCATGACTGCCACTTCCTTGGCAAGCAACCCCTTTTTGCGTGCCGGAACGGCTACTACGTAGCCACTGTGGCGATCCACACAAAGAACCACACAGTCAAAGGTCTCCTTGCCAATGTGAACTTCGGGCATGGAGAAGACGTCCATGGCCACGCTCACCATGGGCTGGTCAGGAACCGGGGTCCATTGGGCTTCCCCCTTGACGTTCCGGTTATCGGGATTGCAGGCCTGACAGACCGAGCAACCCTTCCTGACCTTCTTGATGGTGGTGTAGAGATTGATCTGGTCGATCTCGAACCGGCGCTGCATGTCAAGGGCTTGCTTCTTGACCCCTGGGTGCATCATGTGGTGGTGCCAAGCCTCGCACAGCTCGAGCACCCGGGACTCCGGTACTAGCAGCTTACCATTCCGGTAGAGCTTGCCATCTTCCTCAGTCAGCCCCTTTGGCCACTTCTGCCCGTCATCAGGGTCGGTCACAGCCCTATACTCGGCCGCAAAGGCCTCAGACCTAGCGTAGTCGTCGGTCCAGTCGTCATGGAGGCAAGACTCAGGGAAGAGGTGCTTGTCGGACTCAGCTCCCTCAGGGGCGAGTACTCTGACCGCTCTGCCCATCCTCGTTCCGACGGGGGCATCCGCAGCCATGACGACGAAGCATTTAACGCCCTCCTCCTCCATCAGGCGCTCCATCTCAATGATCCTCTTGGCTTCAGCGGTCTCAGCCTCATCGCCATGGGCAGAGATATCTGTCATGCCCTTGCTGGCAGGATAGGCCCACCTGCTGAGACAGTCCGCCACAGTGTTATCCTTCCCAGGTATATACACAACCGTGAGGTCGAACTTGGCCAAGGTCTCGTGCCATCTTGCCCGTCGGGAGGCGGGACCTGAGGGGGTGTCCACGTGCTCCTTGTGCCACGACTGCAGACTCTGATGGTCGGTGCAGACGGTGACGGGCAGGAGGGCTATGTACCCAGCCCAATTCCTGAGAGCCATGACGATGGCATACGCCTCCTTTTCTCGGGGCGTCCACGTCCGTTTCTGGCCTTCTGCCAGGACTCGGCTCCAGAAGGCCACGGGCACGTGCCTCCCATCGTCAAGCACTTGCTCCAACACATCGCCAACGGCGTAGTCGGAAGCGTCGGTGCGCAGGACGAACCCTCGGTCGGGATCCACGAGGTGCAGACCCACTGCGGATAGCAGCGCCTGCTTCATCCCCTCAAAGGCACGGTCGGACTCAGCAGTCCAGACCAGAGCCTTCTTGGACCCCTTCTTGGTCTCCTCTCGGTTGCCCTTGAGCATGGTCGTCATGGGGGCTGCATACTCGGCATACATCTTGATATACCCCGAGTAGTAGTTGCAGAACCCCAGATACGCCCGTAGCTCAGATACCGTTTTGGGCTTTTCCCAGCAGCCACCTTGCCAGGTATGGGCTTTCGCTGCCCGTTCCCGACCACGTGGCCAGCGAAGACCACCTCGCTTACCGCAATGGTGGCCTTGTCACTGCTGCCCGTGAGTTTGTGCCGAACCAGAAGGTCCAACACTCGAGTGACGTCCCTCTCATGTGCCTCCAGGAGCTCCTCGTAGCTCATACTGGGGTCCCCTGACGCGATGATCACGTCGTCCACGAAGGGGTCCGCACAGTCACGCACCGGCTCAAGCAGGTTCTCCAGCATCCGCTGAAAAGCCGCATTGCTGTTGGTAACGCCCATGGGCATCACTTTCCACTGGAGAGGTCCAAGTGGGGTGCTCATGGCTGTGCAGGCACGGGACTCCTCGGCGAGAGGCATCTGATGATAACCATGTTTCAGGTCAATCACCGTGAAGATCCTCCGCCGGTGTTGTTTTTGCAGGATGTCCTCAATGAGGGGCAGCGTATAGCTGTCATGCTGCGTTTGGGCGTTTTGGCCGCGGTAGTCGACCACGAGCCGCCCCTCCCCGGCCACCTTCTTGGGGACAACGAAGCACGGAGAGGCCCATTCGGAGTGGCACGGCTCCAGCCAGCCTCTCTCGATGAAGTCACGGAGGATCTTCTCCATGGCCTCCTTCGTCTCGCCCCTCAGGGCAAACTCCCGGTGCCGATACATACGGGGGTCCTGCTTCAGTCGTATCTTGGCCTCGCCATACGGTCCACGCACCGGTGGGGGAAACACAGGCTTTCCGCTGAAGAAGGTATCACCATACTTCTGCTTCAGCCTGGCCCCCAATGCCTGGATCTTGGGGCAGTCATCGCACTCCGCCTTGGCTTTTCCGGGCACCTGGACCACTGAGCTTACTTGAGGGGTAGCAACCCCGCTCGGCTTCGGCTCAGGCGGTCTTTCCAGGTGGCCCAAAGGGCCATCTCTGGTCTTGCCTCGGAACAAGTCACCGTAGGTGGGTGGGTTCCCGCCAATTGGCTCGTCCTGGCTGGACAGGTGGTCCAGCACCCTCTTCACGAAGGTATTCCCATCATAGGAACCGGAGACGATGGAGTCCACTTCCCACCAGGCTTTGTCCTGGCCCTTGCCCTCACGCTGGCTTCCCCAGTCGTGAAAGGGGTGATCCATATACCCCTGAACCAGATCCAACTCCTCTTCAGTTAGGGGGTCCTCCGATTCTCCGATGTCAACGGGGGGAACCGCGAAGCATTGCCGCCATGGCTCCGCTGCGATGCGGTTGACACACACGAAATCCGTGGTGTCGGCCTGATCAAAGCCCCCATCCACATAGTGGAATTCCGTTGGCCATCTCTGGGGCGGCATGGGCTGTCCCTTAGCGTCCTGATAGACACTCTCTCCAGCCGGTAGGACGACCTTGTTTAAGGTCATGTTGGTCAATGAGACTACCCAATGTCGGGTACTTTCCTCCTCGGTGCTTCCCATGGGAACGACCAGCACTGCCTTGGAGCGGTCCTTGCGGATCTTCGCTACCGCCCTTGGAATGTCCCATCGAGGGCAATGGATCCACATCAAGCCCTGATGCGGACCCCAGTGCTTCTTCCACGCAGAGTCCTGGGCGCTCCAGTACTTCTCACAAACCCGCAGATGGGCGGAGGTTTCTGAAGAGAACGCATCCAGGGCCAGATCCGAAGCTCCCAGGTCCGCGACCACTCGGCTCGCCACTTCCGGCATTACGCCGTACTCCTGGTTTGCTGGCCCAGTTGGCTCAGTGTCCAGCGCGGCTACTTCGAGCTGATTGCGTTCGGGGTGGATCCATTGGCATTCCACATGGTGCTCAGGTGACGAAAGCCACGAGAGCTGGTCATCCTGGTACAGGGTCATGGAGGCCTGAGCCCGGAGGACGCCGGAGTCCGTCTCCATCATGAAGTCGTACCCAACGATCATGTCCCAGTCCATCTCCGCCTCGTAGAAGCGACCTTGCAGGAGGATTTCCTTGCCGAGGTCTGGGCGGCTCAGCTCACGATGGTTCACGAACTGCAGCCCGATGGCCGCTTCCTTCGTGCCTCCCACCATGTACTGGCCGTTCGCCACCTTCAGCCTAACAGGTTTCCGACTGTCGGTCAAACACTCTGGTGGAAGTAGGCCAGCCTTGACCAAGCTGACCTGTGCTCCCGTGTCGACCAACACGTCGAAGACCTTTTCCACTTCTCCGCTTAAGGCACGACCCTTAAGGTGCAACTGCCGCTCACGCCCAACACGGCGCACAGCGTGCAAGCTCAGGATCTCCGGCCGTTCCAGAAGCTCAACAAGCGACTGGTGCAGGTCGTGGACAATGGGCTCAGGCTGCCCATCTGCAGCATCCAGCTGCGGTCCGGGTGATCCTCGGATACTCTCGGATAGATCTTGAAGTACATCAAACACGTTCTTAGTCGCGAAGGATGCACGGGCGCAAGGGTTCCTGCCTTCACTTGCCCTCACCCCGCCATCGCGACTGGGTGCCGGACCGGGCCTTCTGCCCGCGGCAATCCCTTTGTGCTTACCGACTCCCGATTGGGATGGTGGGGCGCTTCCCACGACACCATCCTGCGACCGCCCTAGCTGAGGCCCTTGGCTGCAGGCGCTCCGCTAGGGGGCGTCGGTTGTGGAAGTAGGGGTATTCTCCTCCGCATCAACCTCGTTGACACCCTTCTTCCTCCTATTCCTAGGCTTCTTGTCCTTGTCCTTGTTCTGGTCATTCTGGTTGTTCTCCTTGTTCTTGTTGTCCGACCTGGGGACCCAGTTCCGCTTGATCTCCTGGGTCTCCTTGGCCAACTCGGTCCCCACCGACATCAGCTTGGACAGCTCGTCCTTGTCCACCTCCACTTTGGCCTCCCAGATACCCGCAGGTGCACGCTTCCTCGACCCGTGCGCCTTCTTGTAGGCCTCCGTCTCAGCCTGGTGGGTGGGGCATGTTCGGTGGTCATGGTTGAAGCCTTTCTTCCTCCCATAACACACGAAACAGCCCTGAGGGTGAGCTCGTATGAACTCCCCAAAGGACAGCGGAGGGCTGCCAATGCGACGAGGGTCCTTCTTCTCCTTCTTCTTCCAACCCGGCTGCAAGGGCTTCCAGCTTCCCCGGTTGCTCCCCGCGCCGTTGTGGGCCACGACGGCACAAACGGCCATCTCGGCGGGCTCATCGTCGTCGTCATCGTCGACGAGAGCTTCATCGCCATCGGCTCCCGCTGGGTCCATGGCAGCTTCCCCGCCAGGCCCCTCGCCAACGTAGTTGACGTCGCGGTCGCCGGGCCTCAACCCGCGGGTGTGGTGGCGGTTCCGGTACTCCTTGAGTACTTCCTCTCCAACCCACTCCAGGATCTCGTCGCAGCTCATCCGCGCCGCGATGGCCTGCAGACGGATGGTCTGGCCGCTCACGTCACACTCGTCAAGGCGCCACATCGCGGTCTTCTCGCGATCGCCTGAGACGGTGATGAGGAGAGCGTTCCGCAGGGAGTGCCGTTTGACATCCCGGGCCACGTTCTTCCTCGTCCAAGCCACCACGTTCGTATGATACTCTTTGGGGAGCATCATCTTGACCGTGTGGTTGGACTTGGCCCTCTTGGCTTCCTCCTTGGTGACCCTCTTGATCCATGCTTCCGGCAGCATGGAGAGCAGGCGAGCCTGCTCGTCACCCTCGTTCCAGTCCTCCACGTTGCGGCGGAAGAGGGTGTATTGCCCTCGGAAGTCTCGCCAGTCCCGTAGGCGGATCTCCCGTCCATCATGCTGAAGCTTGATGGACTTCCACCGCTTGGCAGCCACCTGCGGAGCGTCCACCCGGTCCTGCTCGTTGAGCCACTTCTTGGCTTCCTTGAGGGTCTTGATTTTCCCCTCCTTGGTCGCCACGAAGTATAGCTCTTGAAGCACTTCCGGCAGGCGGTACCTGAACCGTCCGAAGATATATTTCTCCGCATCTGCGGGATCCATGTCCTCAGTGACGGTCACCCCCCAATCGTCCAGCTTCTCCAAGAAGCGGTCGAGGTTGAGGGGGCTGCCATCGTACATGGGGGGCTTGATGTCCTTCAAGTCTTCCCACACGGCGGCATCCGCGGCCTTACAGACCATGAACGCCGGCCGTGAGGTCGACCGAGGTTCCCATCGGCCTCTCCCACGGACTCCCACGGCCGCCACGTCCATCTCCTCCATGGAATCCCTGTGGCTACGCTGCGGTTCCACCATGTACGCTGAACCCAGATGTTCATGCCGTACCCCTTCCATGTATGCCCGCTGATCACGGCGCCGGCGGCTGCGTTCAGCGGCCTCCCGTCGTACACCACGCGGCGGGCCAATGTCAAACTCCTCCAGGTCTTCCTCCGCCAACATCCCGACATCCCACTCCACGTCTCCTCCGGGGACCTCATCCCTGAGTCCACCATAACGTCCACCAGCCATTGGGATTGGCTCCGGGGCTGGGGCGGGGCGTCAGGGGCGTACCGGTGTCCGCGGTGGAGCACGGCGGTTGTGGTACTCCGCGCTGAGCCACTCATCACGCTAATCCTCACTGCCACTGCCGGGCGGCACGCGCTCGTTGCGGCGGCCCGCGATGTGGTGAGAGGGGGCGGTGAGAGAGGGGGCACTGGCGCTGGGGCGACTCCTGGGGGCTCCGCCGGGGGCGTGGGGTCTGCCTGGACCTGGTCCGGGTGCCCAGCCGTCGTCCGACGAGCCAGACTCCAGGGGTGGGTGGTCGCTGCCGACGCTCCCACGGGCTTCCAGCACGTCCAACCTCTGCTGCAGGCCGCTGATGACCTTGTTCAGCTGCCTGGTCTCGGCCCTGGCGATGTCCAGCTCCCTCTGGGTGGCAGTGGCGACGCTGGCGCTCTTGACCATCTCGATCTTGGCGATGTCCAGCTCTCTCTGTGCGCGCGCGGCGACCCTGGCGATGCGAGTCATCTCGCCCTTGCCCGTGTCTGCCTCGCGCTCCAGGGACTGGACCCTCCTGCGGAGGTAGACAATCCACCGCCGGGTGGCATCCGGGTCGCCGTCCCCTGGTGGGTCGTCGGGGTCCCCAGGGGGTCCTCCAGGAGGGCCTCCGCCAGGTCCGCCCGGTCCAGGGGGTCCTCCTCCGCCAGGGGGTCCGCCTCCGGGGGGTCCAGCTGGTGGGCGTCCTCCAGTGGGTCCTGATGGTCCTCCGCCAGGGGGTCCCGGTGGGTCTCCGCCAGGTCGCCTCGGTGGGTCCGAGGACGGGGGCTTCTTCGTGTAGTCGAAGTCCATGTCGTCATCCTCGTCCATGTCGCTCCACCTGGGCGTCTCGGTCTGGGAGGACTCCGAGCCTCGGTAGGGAGGATGGGGATCCTCATCCTCACCTTCCGGCTCCATGGGGACGTCTCCGCCTCCTCCACCAGCCACTCCTCGGCGATATCGGCGGCCTCGTTCATCCCCGTCCCTGGCGGTGAAGAAGGGGTCGCTGTCGTGGGGGTGTCCACCCGCTGGTCTCCGTGACCTCTCGGGGGTCTTCCCCTTACCCTTCCTCCGTCGGTAGGCAGTGGGGCCACTGCTCCCAATGCTGCCCGTGTCCACCTCCTCCGGATCCAGCGCAATCTTGGAGGTGGCGTCCCCTTCGAAGAGCCTTCGAAGGGTCTCCACTCGTGATCCTCCGAGGGGAGTCTCGCGGCGGAGCTTCGCCTCTGCCTCCTCCATTGCGGCGGCGGTGGCTGCGGCAGCTCGCCTTTCGGCCTCCTCCCGGGCACGAGCAGCCTCGGCTTCCCGGGTCTGCTGCAGCCGCGCCTTCTCCGCCTCTAACGCCGCCAACTCCGCCTCCGTCTTGGCCCTCTCCTCCGCGACCTTCCGTCGCGCGGCCTCGATGGCGTCCTTCTTGGCGGCGTCCACCTGGGCCTTAGCCGTCGCTTCGGCGTGGGCCCTTTCCTCCGCCTCCTTCTTTGCCCTCTCTTGGGCAAGCGCCTCTTCCAGCGCCTTCACCTCGGCCTCCTTGCAGGCAATGGCCTCCTGCGTCAGGCGGGCTTCCTCGTCAGCTGCCGCCACCTCACCCTTGACCTGGGCAATCGCTGCCTGATGGGCGGCTGCGGCCGTGAGTCCGGCCGCAATGGCTGCCACGGTCGCGGCGTGGATGGCCATGCCATGCGCCCACTCCGCAGCTTCCTGCTGGGCGATGCCGACGGCGCCCTCCACGGCAGCTTTCTGCTGCGTGGCCCGCTGCCGGGCAACCCGAAGGTTGCAGGGCACCCCACAGGCGCGCTCACAGGCGCGCGCCCCGTCCCTTTGGTCGGCAGCGACGCTGCTGCTGGAGCTGGCCTGGTCGGCCGGCATCCTCCCGCGGTGGGCCGACTCCACGTCGCTGCTGGGGCCTGACTTCCTCAGGTGCAGCTGACGGGGCTTGGCCTTGGCAGGCTTGGCGACTTGGAGGAAGTCACCAAGGGTGGTGTGGCCGGGGTGGTGACCGCCACTGGCCCGTTGGGGACTGGGGGCTGGGGTTCCGCCCTTGGCGCCTTGGGCGGCTTCAGCGGCCAGGGACTCCTGGTACTCCCGCCACTTCCTGTCCCGCTTCCTGTCCCCGGCGGACCGCTTCTCCTTCCCCGGAGACGCGCTGCTGCTGCTGCCCTGCAGCCTGCGCTCGCTCCCCGGTTCCGGGAAGTTCTTTTCGATCATGTCCCACATGGAGACGTTGATCGAGGCGCCCGACGGGTACTCGTTGGGCTTCTCGTCCTCCTCAATCCCGTCGGGGCGCAGCCCTTCGCCGGGCCTGTCCGGCCGGGTCCAGACCCTCCAGCGCCTCTGCTGGAAGCGGAAGGCAAACCCTTCCACCCGCAGCCAGTCTTCGACTGCCTGCAGGCGGTCGGGGCCCATGTCCTGGCAGAGCTCGAAGCTCCCGGGCATGCCGCCTTCGCACTGGGGGTGGCTGTGGCGGTAGTGCTGGTCCCACACCAACCCACGCAGTAGGCGCACCGCATGGGGGTGGGGCCGCGGCCACGTCTTACCCGCTTCTTGCCAGTTTACCATGGCAGCGGCGGGCGTACTTGGTCTTGAAGTCCCTGGTGGGCTCTCCTTCCGCTCAACGGACTGGTCCTGATGGTGGTTGTTGGAGCGGTTGAGGTAGCACTGGACTGGCAGTGCGGCCGGTGCTAGTCGGCCGGTGGTTGTGGAAGTGGGTGACGCGACTGGGTGTGCGGCCTTGTTGGTTGGCCGATATGACTCGCTGAAGAGGGAATCCTGGTTTGTCCACCTCCTTCACGGTCGCGGCGCTTCCGTGGTCGCTCAGGGCGATGCTCTGGGCGGCGCTGCGGACCGCTGCGCTGCGCTGCGAGCTGCGAGCTGCGATCTGCTGCGCCGCGCTGCTCGGGGTTGGTGGCCCCGAGTGGCACGCGAGGGATGGGTAACCCGGCGGCGGTGAAACGCTTTTGACGCGTTCCCGTGGGGGGCCTGGCCACGGGACGCTGCGGTGCACACGCACAGGTGAGCAGGCAGGCAAAGCACTACGCTCACAAGGGCATCATTACGCTCGTGTCATGTGACAAAGCGTTTCAGGATCCTTGCCACTCTGAAACAAGGGAACAAAAGTATGTACAGCAACACATCAGGATATGTACAAATGGGTTTAAGACTGGACTGGGGTAAGGGCATCACAGGAGAATAGACACTCAGTTCCAACTCGTATCCCAATCCCAGGTCCGACCCTATCAGTGGCTGGCGGGGGCGGGGGCTCAAACACAACCCATGCCCTGCTCAGTCCGGACCCTGAAACCCTGCCAATAGGGGGGGGGTCCCGCCCAGCCACAGGCGATTTCCTAGAACCCAAGGGGCTCCAAGTCCAACTGACAGTGGCTGACTATGCTCCCTGAACGGCAGGTTCCAACTCCCCTCTGAGCGAGAGATATGGCTCCGCCATTATCCCCTAGGAGTTGGTAGCTGAAAATGGGCTGTTTCAGCCCAAACTGATATTAGCTCAAAAATCTCCAAAATTGACCCCTCGTCCAGACCCGCCAGAGGTAGGGACGAGGCAACTCACCCTATGCCCTCAGAGTACGAACTCACTGGAGCCCTCATCCAACCTGGTTCCCTCTGAAGTCCTGGCATCAGGGCACCACGGGTTCGTCAAGTGGGGTCATGATGCCAAAATCACCAAAATTGGCGTTATTCCCACGCGTGGCTCGCCCGGCCAGGGCAAGGCCAATAGCTCACAGGAAAGGAAGCAGGACCTAGGACTCATATCTGAGTGTACAACTTGGAATTAGGTCCGCGCTCCCTGTGGGCATAGAGATATGGGGCCGCCAATTGAGCACACGGGGGGGGGTGAAATTGGGGTCCCAAAAGGGGGTCATTTTGGCTTCTCGAAATGAGCCAAAATTCGGGGGTGCTCCCAATAGTATATCTCCACGCCGGCTTGGCGATCAGATCCGCCATTCCATACGCGATCCACCGGGAGTCCAACAGAGACTTCCATGCCCTTGCTTCTCAAAGATCTTCATGCCACTTGGCGTGGTGACAATCCCAATTGGGTCCACAAATGCCAAAATGGCAAAATTGTCCACACTCACTTTGGGCTAGCATCTTAACGAAGGTTGCTCCGCCTCGCCCACGTGGTGTGCGAGTCATGCAGACCAATGTCCATAACACCCATGTCATATATGGTCCATTGGTCCATGAGTCCGGCGTGCACGAGGGTGCTGAACATGGTGCACGGCGGGCAGAAAATATGGAAAATTGCTCAAAATGGCCAAACATGCGCACACTCATGGTTGGGGCAAATGAGGCACATGCCCGACTTGGACCGGAGTGTGCCATAGGATTGGTATCAAGTCATATGTGTCCAACATATCTTTTGGGCGTCGCCCAACTCCTCCGGTTTTTGGGAATGGCAGGGTCGCCAAGTGAGCCCATGATTTTGGATAGTCCCAAATCGCCAACATGGCGGCCACGGTATGCCAAGCCCAAGAGGAGTTATTCGCCGGGTCGAAGATATGTTGGGCACAAAATATGTACCCTCAAACCATACTTGGGTCATGATTTCAATTGAGCGCAACGTTGAGATACACGGTCGCCACTTGACATCATGACGGGCAAAAAACAGCAGTATTGGCGAAAAAACACCCAGAAGGGCCTTGAAAGGCGCACAAATATATTATAATATCTTCGGCTTGGATTGAGTAATCGACCAATCCTTCTAAACACAATGACTTGACACCAATGAGCTTCGATTCCACATATGTGCTCCACTTGGGGCGCTACTTCCCAAGTGGGCACATGAAAATATGGAAAATTGCAAAACACACACCTTGCTCCCAACGCATCGCTTTCAGATCGCCACACAAGCTTCCCTGCACGAAGGTTAGGCTTGCAATTGATCGTGGGGAGTATAAGGAAGGGCCTCGTGCAGTATGAGGTCCATTGGTGGGTGTATCGCTCTTAGCCAAACCCGCCAAATGGGCACGCAATACAACACATGGCACATACCACATACTGCCCAAAAAGGTAGCTCCCCCCACGATATGTCATGCCCCTCCAAGGGCATAACTTTGTGTCGATCGCTCATAGGAACTCAAGGAAAGTTCCTATGCAACACCAACACTCGCGCGCTACACTCGAAAGTTATCTTAACGCACGCAATATCATGGCGAAAGAGTTAAAACGCAAACTCTACCCTCTTGACCATGATCCATTACGCTAGCGCGCACGTGTGGAGACGCAAGGCGTATGAACCTTCCTAAATTACGTCGGGAGTATTGTGAATACATCCCATGCTTCCCTATTGTCATTCCTCGCAAGCAGCACGAGATATGACCCTCACAAGTGGCCTCACGAATCAACTTTGTTTTGCCCATATCTCTAAGACAAATGGATGGCAAGACAAAAGGACAGTTGATTCGTGCATAGGGAAGCACGTAGGTCCACTCGAAAGAGGTCAAATCGAGTGCGGGGATGTCGAAGTCGAAAATCCGATTTCGACATGCTGAAAAATTCGGATTAAGGTTGCGAGTGTACAATGGGAAAATTGCAGATGCATCAATGCAATTCCTGAAGACTTTAGAGTCTTCGTCACGGATTGCGCTAAAATGTCTGTAAATAACAGTTAAACTGGCGGTTACGCTAAAGTCGCGAGCCAACCGCCAGCAGTCAAAACATTGATTATCAGAACGGAAGCGTGAAAATTTACGGAAACAATATGAAAATAAAACTCTGTTGATTCCTGATATTCTGATGTGTAAATCTCAGCGGGCGACGCATCGGTTGCCGATGCGGCTGCTAATAGCTGAAATGCCCAGATCCCTCACACAAACACGTCTTACCTACATCTGTTGTTAGGGTTAGGTTGCCGAATCGACAGCCGAAGGCGGTGCGGGGCAGATTGGAGTGAAATAGTAAGATACCGGCAAATGGCAGTTTGCCGGTACATGGTAACATGCCCCAAGTGGCCGGAATGCCGTCACGGGGGCTTTACGGCAAGGGACACGCTCCTGCCGGGCTCTCACCGGGCTTCACCGGGCGTCTTCCCCTCCGTACATGGGGTTAGTGAGCACACGGAGACCGGTTGTATACCCCACCATGGTGATCGGGTTCTGGGTACCGCTTCAATGGAACTGTGCAAGTCCCACAATCTATATATATAGAAAGCCACCGAAGTCAGAAACAAGCAAGATAGTCGCAATTAACTCCAGATGTCTGGGGGAAAATCAGGTAGCCTCCACTGATCTCCATACACCTGGGGTAAGGAAAGTCGTCACCATAAAGGACCTCCAGTCAAGTCACATTTTGCTTGTTTCTGTGTGACCCAAAGCTATGTGTAATTGCGAAGAATTACGTTGATTCATTTTACAGAAGAGTGGGTAAAATCGCAAAAATTGTGAGAGCTCTTTTGGAGGACAATCATGCATTTTTGTGGGTAATTGGGCCAAAAGCTGAGTAGTCAAATTTTGTGGCTAAAAACAGTAGGTAAATCGGGCAAATTACCTATACCAAATTTGTAGACATCCCGGTATAAAAGCGTACCCGCTTCGGACGCCCAAGTTTGTGGCAGGCTTGTATGGTACACTGCGGTGATGTCCAATGCCACTTAACGAAAACAGTGTAGAAATCGACTTCTCAAAACGGAAGCATTGTTAGGAAGTACTTTCTTCGGCGACCCAATAAAAAATCACCCTCTCTAGAAACATCTCCGCCAACTTGCGGCTATGGAGACCCGATTTTTGGGTCGGGATTGCAAGTATGTAGCCTGTTAATTGGCACACTACGACATCAAATAGTCATACGTGTCACCATTCACCTCCGTTTTTGGAAGGTCTACAAAATCAATAGCCAAGCTGGTGAAGGGCTCATCAGGAACTGGGTAGATTTCAGGCTCCCCGTGTTGCTTACCAGTTTTAGGTTTATTCTGTTGGCAGACCTGACGAGCCCGACAAAGCTGCTGAACCAATGCAGATAAATGCACATCTGGGAAGCGGAATTTTTCTGTAATAGGCCAGCTCAGGCTGCCTAGCTCAGGCTGCCGGCAGGCAGAATGTGCGGGCGTGCCCGGATCGTGACAAAAATTCAAGATATTCGAGGTAAGAGAGATCATTGTAATTTATCTATCAAAATTGCATGGATTGAATCTCTGTATCATAGGGTATTTTACCATGCTCTGGAGATGATGCATTACCAAATTTTCAGATGATTCAGACCTTTCAGACGATCCCGACGTGGTGTCCTCTGACGGATTTCGATCTGTGCCGTTGTTTCGTCGTGTAGTATGTTTGCAAATTGCTCGCCGTAAAATGTCCAAACCGGTACCCCATATGGTACAACAAAATTGTCGTCTTCAGGATAGTCAGCTTTTTGTCTGGCGCGGACAAATTTTGTAGAACATGCAGAGCTTTGGCGAAGCTCTGAAATTGACCTCAGTGAATGTGCGGTGTTTGCGGCTCTTGCTGGCAAAAAGAGACGTCAGTGCATCCAGTGTAGTATGAAAGTTTGAACGGGGAGACGAGCAGAAGTACCACACTTGCACTCAAGCCAAGTTAAGAAGGCTGTGGTCATCTGTGGTGAATATCCCCTATGAAACTCGAGGAGCGCGGTTAGTAAGAGCGGAGCTTGTTCGGCGTAACACCTGGGTGGATGATCCCTTCATGAACTATGAGTGCCCTGAGGAGGAAGCATGTTTGGCAGCGATTTTCGTTGCTGTTGGTGTTTCGCTGTGTCTCTGTTCTATCAAGTCTGTTCATCGTGGGCGGCGAGGAGGTCGCAAAGTTCGTAAACAGCAACCTTTATAAGCGCGGGGCGCTGTTGGGCAGGGAGTTCAAAGTCCTTGAGTGCTTACAAGTGCTGGGGCGTTGTTGCACTGTGCTGCTCAATTTTTTTGCTCTACGAGACCCGCGCTGCCAGCCTTGCAAGACGTGAATTCAAAAGACGGGGCGAATGGGTCAACAGCCCCTTTGTAGGATGAGCCGCCGGCATTGGCTGCCTTGTCAACGACCAAGAATGATTGATAGTATGCACGAAGTCGCCCCCCCCTACCTCCCCCCCCTACCTACCCCCCCCCCTACCCCCCCCCTACCCACCCCCCAACCCCCCCCTACCCCCCCCTAGCCCCCCCCATCCCCCCCCATCCCCCCCCTACCCCCCCCCAACCCCCCCTACCTCCCCCCCCCTACCTCTCCCCCCTACCTTCGGCTTGCTTCGCTCGACAGACGGCTTCCTTCGCTCGACGTGGGGGCCAGCCCCCGCACCCCCTTAAATAACATGACTCCTGCGGTGGCCACAGACCGCCTTGTGTGTGCACCGCCTTTTGTGTGTACCGCCTTGCCTGTGGCCCCTTAAATGACAAGACTCCTGCGGTGGCCACAGGCCGCCTTTTGTGTGTTCCGCCTTGTGTGTGCACCGCCTTCTGTGTGTACAGCCTTGCCTGTGGCCCCTTAGAGAACAAGACTCCTGCGGTGGCTACAGACCGCCTTTTGTGTGTTTCGCCTTGTGTGTTCACCGCCTTCTGTGTGTACCGCCTCTCTTGTGGCCCCTTAAAGAACAGGACTCCTGCGGTGGCTACAGACCGCCTTTTGTGTGTTCCGCCTTTTGTGTGTTCCGCCTTGTGTCTGCACCGCCTTCTGTGTGCACCGCCTTGCCTGTGGCTCCTTAAATAACAAAACTCCTGCGGTGGCCACAGACCGCCTTTTGTGTGTTCCGCCTTGTGTGTGCACCGCCTTCTGTGTGCACCGCCTTGCCTGTGGCCCCTTAAATAACAAGACTCCTGCGGTGGCCACGGGCCGCCTTTTTTTTGTCCCGCCTTGTGTGTGCACCGCCTTCCCCCCCCATACCCCCCCCTACCTTCTCGACCCCCCCCCTACCTTCCCCCCCTACCCCCACCCCCTACCTCCCCCCCCTACCTCCACCCAGAAAGATGTCCTTGAATTATGCCCTAGGTCTTTTGATGTATTCCTGCAAGTTGGTTTTGTAGTGGAAAACCCCAAACCAAAGCAGCAAGTAGAGCAAGGACTGAATATGGATCGAATCAATGAAATCAATGATTGGTTTTGGAATCCAGTGTAACACAGAAGGGCTGCAGATATACAAAGCAGGTTTATGAACATAGATTCAATCACAAATGAATAATGCAAAAGGTTTTATATGAAAATTGGTCAGACTCTAGCCTCAGTGGTTACAATAGGCACTTCATGTGCACTCTTTTGGGTGAAATGGTGCTGGTTAGGACTGAGGGGCATAGATGTCAGGACCACACAGAAAATGACTTGGCCAAGCAACTGAATTCAGAAACAGTTACAAAGTAGGACCACAATAAGTGGTAGATTCAATTGAGTATAGGGGTCTTGGGGTGGGAGACCACTTAGGCTTAACCTCCAAGGCCCACAAGCATGGAATGCCTGGTTTATTTTGGTATGACCTCCATGAAGGAAGGTACCTCCGCTCAGTTGAGTGGTAGGGGTGAACTTCATGGGGGAGGCTAGGGTCTCAACCCTAGTTACCTTGAGAAAGTGTACTTTAGGCCACAAAAGAGAGATAAAAACACTTAAGTTTGTCTCAGCATCAACAAAGGGTTTTAAGGGGGGGCTTAGCCTGGATCAAGCCCTCCAAGAAAGACATGGCAGTGACTTTTTCTTACTCCCCCCTGGAGTACTAGTTAGCTAAGCTAGTAGGACCAAGGAAAAAGGCTCAAATATTCCCAAAATCACCTCAAAAAAATGCATAAAACTTACCAAAAACATCCTCATCACTTCATAGAAGCCTATCACACTGTAGGGACCCTTGAAAAACAGTGTAATGTACCGTGAATGATGTCCCTTCGAAGGGGCATTCCTCAAAAGTCGCCGGCGTGCGGCGAAAACTTTTGGAAAAAGTGTGGGGGCAGTGGGAATTGAACCCAGGACTCCCTGTCCAGAGCACATGTGTCTGTCCACTAGGGTACAGCCGAACGCTCTAATGCGGACGGTTATCGCCGTATAAACAGCGTTTTAGTAAACGTCCTGACCAAGGGCCAGGGCGGAGCAATACTCCCAACGGAGGACACAAACCCCCAGGAGCTGAAAAAAATAGAAAATGGAACCAGCAGGGAGTGATTCCTGCGGTTTTGCGGAAGGGGCTGCGATTTAGCAAGTGAAATCGTTGAAAATCGACGAAACCACGCGGGAAATCGTCATTTTTACACATAACTTAAAGTCGCAGACAAGCGCAAACGAAGCGGACGCCAAGAAAAGGGTTGCGCTAGCGAAATCGGCATTTGGAAAAGAAGGTATGTGCCGTAGTTTTTAAAGTTTTCAAAGAAAATTTTTGCACAGTTGCATCAAAATTTTTATAAACTTTAGAGTAAAGTATTCACAAGTAGCCCGCACCACAGAGCAGTTCAACAACCCGTCTCTCAGGTATGTCTGTGTCACTTCACACTCACGCATTGCGTTCGTGTTGGTTGCTCCGTCAAAACGTTAGGGTTGTTAACGCTGTGCTCGTTGGGGGGTCGGGTGTTCATCTCGCGTGCTCTGCACAGGTGAAAGCAGGAGTGAAAGGTATGTGATGCGAATGGAGCGCGCAGCGCGTATGTAGGGTTAGAATATGCGCTGTGCTCGCGATGCATGTGCCTAATCTAGGCATCCACACGCTGTATCGCTTCACCTGTATCCCTAATCCACCCTTGTTTCTTTTCTCACAGGTTAGCGTTTGTACGTGTGCGGCCGTAGCGTTCAAGATGAGTTGCTTAAAACGCTTAGGTTTGTTTTGTGTTCGTTTTCAATGCGGCATTCACACGATGCATGGTAAGTAAGGTAGGTTAGCCCAGGAGGAGCTCACCTCCTGGTTGAGTCTGTGGTTAAGCCTCCCTTCCCTGCGTGCTCATGATGCATTAAAGGGTAGGCCACGCGAATTGCGCACGGTAAACCTTGTTTAGGCTACCCAGGGGCTCCTCGGTACGTTCTTTAAGAGAACCTGAGGAGTCCCTTAACGCTTGCTTGCTTGATAAGGGTAGCTGCTCCATGCAGCGTGTTTGCGGACAGCGTATTATAGGGCACACTGAGAAGGGTATAATACCTGGAGTGTGCCTTGGTTCCTCCGCCGCAAACGCCCTTTCATTTGCCTTTGTTTTACAGGTGGGCAGGTAGGGTGAGTGGTGCAGCAGCATTTTTTTTTTATGCCCTGCTAAACAGGGGCGCAGATCACACAAACAAGTAACTCCGCTCCGCCTGTGGCAGAGCAGGGAGTCCGACTTCCTCGACATCTGCGCCTTGCACACGAGAGCACTCCTTCCCTCTAAGCCCTTGCAGGGGAAACGCGTTGTGGCGTCCCCTGTGAGGCCACAGTTGCTTAGCAGCGCTGTGTTCTCTTGTCATTTCACAGGTGGGTCGCTAGGACCCTCGAGAACTTTCTCTTCGCAACGCCAAGTAGAGTGTGCGTGTAGGAGTGGTAGTCCTGTGTGGGGGCTAGAGCCAGTTGCCCAGCGCTCGCCCACCAGGATGGTGCCACTGTAGGGTGTGTAGGACCTGTAGGGGGCGTGTCACTGTCCCACCCTTTTCCTGCAATTTTAGCTGGGTTGGTGGGCTGTGACAGTGGGTTAGGTTAGTGTTTTTGGCCACATAGCAAACAGGCGTTTTGCATGCCTTCATAGCTTTTGGCCACCCCTCCCTGTAGTAGTCAGGTAGGTAGGAAAAACAATACCTGGACTAACACTCTGGGTATTCCCCCAAGGTTTTGCGCCAGCACAGAAATTGGGCGCATAGGGGAGGGGAGACCCGGGGCGTACCCCGTGGCATCAATAAGCCAACCCTCCGGGTTTAGCAAGGGCGCAGACTTGGGTATAATTAGGACACCACTTCTGCGGCTTGCTCTTAGGACCTTAGGACTAGCACACTCACACATACGTCATGGCAAGTAAGGGTAAGGTAAACCCAGAAAGGAAGGGTAGAACCCCATGGGTCTGGACCAGTCAGGGGTCCTAACTGTGGGCTCGCTTGTCCCCAAGGAGGGAAGACACACCTTGCCTCATAACACCTTGCTTGTCATTCCCCCCTGGTGTAGAAAGCCACCGTTCTTCGTTGGCTCACCAAGGTCATTACATTAGGGCAGTACCCATGCAACACATGGTCAACAAGGCAAACACTCGCTGGGTGGCTGCAATCTTGATAAGCGGCCACCTGGCTCACGCTGGAAACCATAGGCATGGGTCTGCAGGGCACAGGCAGGGTCAGTTGACTGACACAGGGTAATTAGTTTCGCTTCTTACGCTGGGACATAGTCTCAGCACGGGTTAGGAGCTGCCCCTCGTTGTTCTCAACGAGGTAAGTGCGGAAGATGGGGTTGATACTCCCATCTGGTTGTATGAAGGCTGACATAGGTTCCCAGGTCGCCTCGGACAACCCATAGCCATCCCACAGGGTAAGGAATTTCCAGCCCTGTTTATACTCGTGGCGAGCAATACCTGCAACCACGTAGTAACCATCGACTGCCATCTCATCGGCGGTCATCTCTTCGAGTTCGTCTGCCTCCTCTGGACTGGCAGCGTTCTCTAGGTCTATACGTTCAATCTCACTGTCGCTGAGGCGCCACTCATCCCAAGACAAGTCGTCAGGGGAGTGATAGTGCCTCAGCTGCTTAGGAGCGCATAGCAGTTCACCACCTAGACGTGGACTGCACCTGACATGGATCCTGGATCCATCTATCCTGATGATACGATAGGGTCCAAAGTAAGGGTCCTGTAGGCAGTTACGTGGCCAGGAGGGTAGGCGTGAATGGTGTACCAAAACAAGGTCACCAACCTTGAAGCTGGCAGGTCGCCGTAGGCGGTTCCGTCGGCTCTGTTCACGGTCACGAATGTGCCTCAGGTTAGTACCAGCCTGGTTAGCCAGCGACTGCTTGTGTTCTAGCCAATCTCCTACAGGGCTCTTGAAGTCCTCAGGAAAGGGGGTTTTGAAGAACCAAGCAGGTCGTCCTCCATGGAACAGTTCGTGGGGGGTGAAACCCGTAGAAGAGCTCCGCTGTGAGTTCATGGACAGGACTGCCCAGGGCACTAGGCGTACCCAGTCCTTGGTGCGCTCCTGTTTCATCAGGATTCTTAAGTTTTGCTCCACCACACGGTTCTGTCTCTCACAGAGAGGGTTAGACGTGTGGGTGTAGGGCACACCTGTGGTTACCTCCACGTTGAGGGCATTTAGCACTCGTTTGTACCACCCAGTGTCACTGCGGATGCGTACATCTTCATCAGAGTGCACCTGTTTAGGTGCTCCATAGGGTTCGAACCATTGTTCGACCAACATTTTCACAGTCTGTTCACCTGTGATTTTCTTATTGCAGGGGAACACACGGGTGAAGCGAGATAGACCACAGGTGACCACGAGGCAACTATCATAGCCGCCAAAGCGTGGTAGGCCGTGGATGTAATCCACGTAGAGAAGAGAGTTAGCACAATAGGGTATGGGTAAGCTGGAGATCAGACCCCTATCCCTACTGTCGCTCTGCTTGCTGGCATGACAGCCACAAGCATCCACAATGGTCTGCATACGCGACCTCAGTTCAGTCAGGGTTAGACTGGAGTAGAAACATTCACGGAAGAAGTCCACTGAGCGATTAGCGCCAGTGTGACCGGAACTGAGATGGGACCACTGTAGGCACCCATCTAGTCGTGCCTCAGGCACCACAATTCGGTCCTCGTAGAAGAGGTACTGATTGTTTTTATACCACTGGTGCCCGTCAATGACACGGGGTTCGAGACCAGTGTTGAGGGTTTGGAGAATTTCTTCATACTCTGACTGATAGTCGGTTAGACTCCAACCCTCCAGGATTCCAGCAGTGCGCATGGACAGGTCAAGCTGGACATCCATACGCTGGAAAGCCTCTTTGGCGAGCGCCTCAGAGCTCTCACCAATCAGCGCATCGAAGTTGTTGCGCGATATATAGTCAGACAGTTCATTCTTAATACCGGGGATATGATGCACTGTCAGCCTGAACTGGCTCAGGTAAGTCCACCACCGTTTTAGCTTCGCTTTCTCTGGTGGTGGGCCCTTCTGAAATGACTTCACAGGCTCCTGGTCACACAGCCAGACAATAGGGTTAGACCCCAGGAGTCGGGATTGTGAAGATAGCACCAACATACCGGCCAGGAGTTCCTGGTCATAGGTGCTGTAGTTGGAACGCGCTTGGTTCCACTTCCAATTCCAGTGTCCCAGTGGCACCAGTCGCCACTCACTGGTAGGATAGTCGTGTTTCAACGAACCATCACGGTTCAGTCCAGTAGTACGATAATGGCAGTGGGTTAGCTCAGCGGGGTTAAGCTCCTGCCATTGATAGATCGTACCTCCCCCCCCTACATCACTGGCATCAGTGATCAGGACTATCTCGCCCTCGGGGCGGGGAACTCCCAGGCAGTTGGAGGAGGCAATCTTCTTCTTCAACTCCTGGAAACACTCTTCCTCTCTGGAGGTCCACCTCCAGGGAGTAGTTTTCTTGATTAGGTCAGTGAGGGGTGCAGAGGAGTAAGTAAAATTGTGGATGTGACGCCGATAGAAATTACAGGCGCCCACAAAACTCCTCACATCGTGTAGACCCTTCTTAGGGTCATCGCGAATCTGCATGTCCTGTAGGGGCTGCATCTTAGACGCGGCTGGTTTCCACCAGCCATACCCCACGTCGAAACCCAAATACTCCATCTCCTCTTTCATGAACTCACATTTTTCGAGTTTGATTCGGAGATGGTTTTCTTGACAAACAGTGAAGAATTCACGTAGGAGAAGGACATGGTCCTCTTTGGTATTAGTACCCAAACTCACATCGTCGATGTGAGCCTCCATTTCTGCACCCCGAGAAATCAACTCTTGTACTAGAGGCCTGCGCCTCAGTATGTACAAAATTTTGTTCATAAGCTCCTGGAAGAGCGCTGGGGCGTTAGCCACCCCGAAAGGCATAACCTTCCACTTGAAGACACGACCCTTAGGGGTTATAAAGGCAAGCAGCTCCTGAGCTGCGGCGGTTAGGTCAACCTGCCAGAAACCAGAGCGTTTGTCCATTTTGGTCTTATACCTACATTTGGCAATACGCTCCAGGGTGTTTTCCATGTTAGGAATACTCCCTGAGTGGTTCTGGGTTTTCTTGTTGACCTCACCATAGTCTACAACAAGACGTAGAGCAGTCGACCCTGGTTTAGCAACAAGGAAACAGGGGCTGCAGTGATGGGGATAGTCCCCATGTTTGTACTCTTCAACGAGGCCAGCATCAATGCATTCTTGGATCTGGCGCTCGATTTCTTCAACCTGTTCCTGTGGAGCGGGATAGGGACGACGCCTCACTCGCGTCTTTTCAAATTCTGGTTTCAATTTCAGGTCCATCTGGACCAGTTTTTTGCAAGATAGGGGAGGCGGCAAGGCGCCGAACACCTCCTCATATGTTATCAGCAGTTTCTTCAGGCGGGGGTCAAGGTTAAGACTCTCGACTTTCTGAAGGAAATCCTCCTCAGCATGGAGATTGCTTTTTCCATGTTCTTTCTTTTTATGCCGATCAGCAGTTTCGGCAGGTACAGTACCATCGTCCCACTCAGGGGGACATTGCTGCCCATAGTGTAGAGAGTACACTAGAGGTATCTCAGGATCAGGCAGCGTATAGGACTCATCGTCCTCCTCAGACCAGATGGAGTATTTCCAGGTCTGTCTGAGGTATTGCAGCCGCTCTTGGCGCTCAATACCTTCGGCCTTCAGGTACAACAGCCGTCGGAGTTCTTGCGTGTCAAGCTCAGACAAGGGCATGTTATTAGCAGCAGGCCGTGCCAGAGCATCAGTACTCCGGGCCACGGGTTCGCCTGTGTGCACAGGCTGCATGTGTAGCACTGGTTTCCCAACAGAGGAAGCGGGTTCAGAGGTTGACTCTAGATCTACCTCCTCTAGCAACAGCTGGGCCAGGAAAGCACTATGTTTTAGGTCAACACAGCTGGGATCAACAGAGGGAATAGTGCTGGCGATCTCAGACAGTTGGTCGTCAGCATCCTCTTTTACAGCTGTAGGTTCCAGATAGTCATCAGGAGACTCAAACCCTGTAAGTGTGGCAGATAGGTGCTCAGGAGATCGATTTTTGAGATCATAAAGGGTCAGGCCACGATTTTCGGCCATGACCTCTTTTAGTAGCACCTGGTCCAGGTCACACAGGGGTACAGGATTGAGTGATCCATCGATGATGGACAGGAAACTGGCCCACTCAGGGGCCTGCATAGCTGTGTCTGAGTCCTCAGGCACATAGATGGGGCCGTCGGGGAGTTGCACTCTTCCCACGGTCATTCGGTCGAGCATACGGCGCCAGTAGGCATGTTCACCAGAGCAACCCCAGTCAGGGGTGCACATAACAACCCTTCCTCCCTCATAAGCGATCTTGGTCAGGACCTTCGCGAGCAGGGAGAAGGGAGGGTTAGCATACGCTAGGCCCATTGCTTTCCAGAAGAAACGGAAAGCATTGTTCGTCTGTTTCGAGCAGTACAACTGCATGATGTGCTGTTGTTGGCTCGCAAACAATTCCACCTGGATCTCATCCAGGTTTACCTGAAGGGCCGCCAGTCCATTTTCGAGAACATGACGGGCCAGTTGGTAATTTTCAGTACGATAGTTCGTCTTGGCTGCGTAGCGCAGCCCAGACTCTTTTCGTCCTGACAGCTCCAAAGGAACGGAGAATAGCCCACTGCCAAAGTCGCAGTGCAAAGAGTAAGGTCGCTGTAGGGACAGCATTTTAACCTGGGGGTTTCTTCTTAGAAAGTCAGTGCCAATGACAATGTCAAAGGCGTCAGTGTCCAACACTCTGCAGTGTTGAGTCACGGTTTCGTCGCCCAGACAGATGGTCACATCGACACCCCCCAAGGAATGGATGGTACGCCCATCCCCTACTCTTATGGCCACGGTCTTAGTCTTCTTGAAAGTTTTAAGCAGGCGCCGGGCCACTATGGAAAGTGTTGCACCGGTATCAAGCACTGCTCGAAAAACCTGATCCCCGATTTTCACGAGGATCCAGAAAACCAAGTCCTCCTCTTCGGAGCCGCCCCCCTATTCCTCATCCGGGAATTTCACATCCACTCCTGCAGCCATGAGGGACTTGGCCATCCAGGCCAAGCGCCTCTTTTTAGAATTATTCCCCTCAGGGGTAGCGTTATCCCCTTGGGGTCGCTTCTGGGGGACACCTGCGGCAGGAGCGGGTGTGGCAGTAGGAGTAGGCGTAGCAACAGGCGCTGATGAGCGCCTCTGGGGGTTAGGGGGTCCAGTCTTACTACCCCCCTTGCCACCTCCTTTACCTTTATCCCCATTCGGGGGATTTCTGGCGGGCGTCGGGTTCTTCTGGCGCTCCGCCTCCTGACGCTTGAGTTTGTCACTCTCGCGTTTCTTGATGTGGCATTCGTCCTCATAGTGACGACGCTTGCCACAGTAACCACAGGTGATGGTACACCTGAAGTGGTCCTGATGGGTCACAGTTTTCCCATCTTTAGTATGCTGCTGACGTTTCATCTGCAGCATACAGCCACTGCGAAGGTCGCAGTCAGAGGCATGACAAGGTCCCCCCTTGTCATTGACAGGTCGGCAGTAAAACAGGGGGGGGGTGCCTGCATCAGTTGGAACCTCGTTCATGGCACGTAGGTTGCCCCTCCCTTTACCGCCTCCCTGGTTGGTGTTAGTGGGATTTTTATGCCCCTTCCCTTCGCCACGTTCAGGGGTAGGGGTACCACCTCGTCCCAAATGTTTCTTGAGGAACTTCTCCATGTGGGAGTCGTTCTCTCTCTCAAGAGCTAGCTCTATCAAGAGATCCACCAGTGTATCATATGAGTGGGTCCTGCTCTTCCTCTCAGAGGTTGAGCGGCAATCATCCCACGTACGCTGGGGGATCTTACTCATGAGCCACAGGTGGGGCTCAGTGGCTCCGTAGGAGCCCACATTCATCCTCGAAAATAAGTACTCCATGTCGCACACATACTCAGAAATTCGCGCAGCGGATGGAAACTCCGGGAGCATAGGTAGCTCCTCGATTTGTGTGCGTACGCTGAGGTCAGTCTCATAGACTGGGAATGTTTTCTCTAACCTCAGGAGTACCTCCGCCCATGTAGAACAGGTTTTCACAATCTGTTTGACCTGTTTTTGCAAAAATTTCTTTTTGCATGAGCGTTTTAGCAGGGAACATTTGGTGGCCACATCCACATGGGATTGGCCAGTCAACAAAAGGAACTCCGCAAATTCTTCTGCCCATTCAGGCAGGTTTTTAGGGTCGAACTCCGGCAGTTCCAGCTGGATGTTCGCCTGGGCAATCGGTCTGCCCATCTTCCCACCCCCCGGAGTTAGGCCTGATGGCGACACGCCGGCAAGTGGGGCCAGGGCTGACAGCCCTCTTCTCTCACTCTCTGTGACAGGCACGTCCTGTAGGTCCGCCATAGGCACAGTTCTGGCACGGGGGTGAAAGGGACTGGGGCAGGTAACCTTAGGCAACAGCCTTGAGACCCTCGATCTCTTGAGATCTTCGGCCAGGGTACTCAGCCCTGGAGAGAGAGAGAGGAACTCAGGCTTGGGTAAGGGTTCTGCAATACCCAGTTTAGCCTTAATGGCCTCTGATAAGGCCGTCACATCTGGATCTTCTGATCCAGACAGGAATTTGGCCAGCAGTTCGGCCGTTTGATCCAGGGCACCGTAGGTCGTCCTCGGATGGTGTTCTTCGACTCGTGATGGGCCCACTTCGGGAGCCCTTGGGGTTGGGTACTCAGGTCGTAGTCGTCTTGGCAGGGATGCAGTAGACGGAGGGCCTGAGTGTGAGTAGGACCCTAGATCCGTACGTGGTCTTGACCCATGTACAGCCAGTGGTTCCTCTCCATCTTCCCCACGGATGGATTTGTAGTACTCATCGTGCATGATGTACTCATCCATCTTCATCTTCAGCTTCTCATATTCCTCAGGTCCTTCAATGGCAGTTGAGGATGAAGCTGGGCAATTGGATCGTGATACTGAAGCAGCCACACGTCTGTGGAGGTGACTGAAGCTGTCTCCACCGTGTGCTGCTAAGGCCTCGGTGGTAAGGCCTTTATTCTTCTCCGCCCTTCTGCGTTCTGGATCTCCTTGGGACCCAGATGCGCCACTGAGGTGATGTGGTGCTCGGTGTGGTGGTTCACTCATTGGGTGGACCACACTGCCCATTTGTACTTGGACAGTTCGGATAGGCCAGGTCCTTACACTTGGTGTGGACATTATGGACTTTTTGGTTGAGCTTTTGTTCTGCACTTCTCAGGGTCGGTTCAAAAGGTCTCAAGGGACTGTCTCTGCTACCGGAAAGATGTCCTTGAATTATGCCCTAGGTCTTTTGATGTATTCCTGCAAGTTGGTTTTGTAGTGGAAAACCCCAAACCAAAGCAGCAAGTAGAGCAAGGACTGAATATGGATCGAATCAATGAAATCAATGATTGGTTTTGGAATCCAGTGTAACACAGAAGGGCTGCAGATATACAAAGCAGGTTTATGAACATAGATTCAATCACAAATGAATAATGCAAAAGGTTTTATATGAAAATTGGTCAGACTCTAGCCTCAGTGGTTACAATAGGCACTTCATGTGCACTCTTTTGGGTGAAATGGTGCTGGTTAGGACTGAGGGGCATAGATGTCAGGACCACACAGAAAATGACTTGGCCAAGCAACTGAATTCAGAAACAGTTACAAAGTAGGACCACAATAAGTGGTAGATTCAATTGAGTATAGGGGTCTTGGGGTGGGAGACCACTTAGGCTTAACCTCCAAGGCCCACAAGCATGGAATGCCTGGTTTATTTTGGTATGACCTCCATGAAGGAAGGTACCTCCGCTCAGTTGAGTGGTAGGGGTGAACTTCATGGGGGAGGCTAGGGTCTCAACCCTAGTTACCTTGAGAAAGTGTACTTTAGGCCACAAAAGAGAGATAAAAACACTTAAGTTTGTCTCAGCATCAACAAAGGGTTTTAAGGGGGGGCTTAGCCTGGATCAAGCCCTCCAAGAAAGACATGGCAGTGACTTTTTCTTACTCACCCCCTACCCCCCCCCCCTACCCCCCCCCTACCTCCAAGGTAGGGGGGGGCGACTTCGTGCAATATATGGAATGATTACATCTTCAACGAGAATGCGGGCATCCCAGTGGAGCACGATAACTTAAGACAGGCAGGAAACACAAATAGGTAACAGTTGAAAAGAGTCAGTGTGCTTCGCGCACGCTGTTAGGCTCGTTTGTACTTGCGCTTCTTCGCTCTTGATTGCGTCTGTATGCGCGGTGATGGAGTGTGTTCTCTCTGTTAGTTGTTGTTTGTGCATTCTTGAGTGCCTTGGAAGGAGAGCGAGTGTTGGGCGCTCTGACACGCTGGCACGAGAATGAAGAAGATGAGCGCTGTCCCACAGCAGCGCTGACAAAGAAATACAGGTTGTGTTGTGTATGCGGGTGTGAGCAGTGCTTTATAGGCACTGCTTTGGGTAGTTGCCCACTCCCTTTCCTCTCATCATTTCGTCACTCCGTGTCAGATCCGCAACCACAGTCATTGTGGGTTCTTCGTTGCCCTAGACAAGCCTGGACCTTGATTACCACGGGTTGTCCCGAGTACTGTGAAGCGAGGAGGCTACGCCGGCACATCACCGTCTAAGGGCGTGGCAACTACTCACTGCATAACCTGGTTTCAGAATCAGGTAGTCCTCATCTGCGTTAGATGTGCTACCTCAGACGCTGTGGGATCATCGCAGCACGGGACAGTTTTGAACCTGTAAGCAACACGCGCCTCCCATGACCCTTGTGCTTCGTTTGGAAAGCGTTGCGATCGTTGGCGTTTAGTTTCTGATGCGTTCTGAAGTTTTTCGACTTTTGAGGCTAAATCTGACTCAAATGAAATAGATGACAAAAATGGGTATGACACCCAGTGCCTACGACGCTGAAAAAGCACTGTATTTGTGTTCAGAGGCTTGCACTGATATGGAACCTTGCCTCGGTGTTTCAAATCTGAATCTTCAGGCCAAATTTTATACCTGCCTGTTTTGGAAGATTTTGCTTACATGGTGTCTACTCATGGTACGAATGGTTTGATGACAGGAAGATATTTTTTTAGAACTTCTGTTTTTGATTCCATTTTTTATTGGAAGCCACGATGTGGCTTGGTTTAACTTACTGAAGCCTATTTCGGAGGCTCTGGGCCAGCCTGTGACTACCCTACAGGGGGTGGTAATAGTACATATATGCAGCGGTTGGTAAAAGGTGATTTTAGACGTGTTTTTCATGCAGCGGTTGGTAAAAGGCTGGTGTTTTTCCATGTAAAGGTTGGTACCGACATCCTCTTCTTTTGATTACCTTAATGTTTCTTTGTATTTGTACAACACTGGTACTATTTCTCTCTCCTCGTTTTTTCAAAACATTACACTTTTTTTTTCTACACCTTGCACTCTTGCTATTTGTGTAAAATGTTTTATCTCTTTTTTTTTCTTCAAAACCTGCTCTCCTTTTTGTGCTGAAAAACCTACACTGTTTCTTTTTGTCACTCACTTCTGCATTCAAAATGCCGTTTTTTTTTACCTACTGAAGTATTGTTTGTTTTTTTTTGTCACTGACTTTTATGTTGAAAATCCTGTTTTTTTTATATTGTTTTTCTTCTCTGATGTGGTCATAGTTCCTGCTTTTTTATGAACCACCATTGCCGTGCGCAACTCGCGTGAATTAGGAAAAATGCCCACAAAAAAAAAAGTGCTCTCGTGTGCAAATCGTCCAATACTACAGACTTCACTGCCCTTTGAGGGACATGTCGCTGTTGCAAAGGATGAACCACATATTCAATTTGATCGATTCGCTGTTATTCAAGAGGAAACAGGAGGTACTACTCTCTTTCACTCATGGTAAGCATCACTGCACAGCTCAGAGTGCCTTCATCATCCGAAGTCTGCACTGCCTCCCGCGCCTCCCTTGCCCTTTGCCTGTTCTCCCTGGCCACACGCTGAGCATGTACATCACGTGGTGCAGCACGAAACCTTTTGGCAAGTCTGTCCAACCGGGTCTTAGCCCTCCTCTTTGTTGCTCTTTGTACAGGTGGTGTGCCTGGGACTGACAGGATGTCAATGTTGTCCTCCACCTCTGCCCCAGAGGCTTCATCTGCCTCTGCCTGTGCCTCTGAGGCTTCCTCTGAATCTGAAACATGACCAGGAACAACAGACAGCAAAGGTGCAGGCATGGGGATGGCTGCTGAAGGGCAGGGGAGGTCCACATCATCTACACATTCTGTCACTGGCACCTCTGTAAACACCATGTTTCAGCTGCTGAGGATGTGTGTGGTTGTCAAAGGGGATGCAGCCCATTCAGCAAGCCAAGTTACAAGGTGCGCCTTCATCGTACGCTCGCTGCTATCCAGCTTGGAGTGCTTTGGCAGCAGTCCATCGTGGATCTTCAGGCAATGGTCAATGTGGCGACGCTTCAGTCTGTCGCGCAACCATGCTCTCATGCCTGGATTGATGACCTGATCGCCAACATTGCTGACATGGCTGCGACGAGCGGGGCCAAAGAAAACATACATATGTGGCCGCACCACAAAATAGTATAAGTTCGCCAGCCTTATTTCAGCGTCGTCGACGCGCTTCAACTCGTCGTCGTCGAGATGGCTTCCAACCCAGTCCATGATGACGACACATGGGTAATTCTGCGCCACGCCATGGTCGCGTCTGTCCTTCGCAACTTCAGTGTCGACCTTGATCATCAGGCGTTTGAACGTGTCGCCAGTCTGACACTTCTTCTCCGCGTGGTCTTCGTGCATGTAGGATGGCAGGCCCTGAGGCAGGTCGAGACGCGCATGGCAGCGCCCTGTCTTTCCTCTGTGCAACACTTGTAGTACCTTTACGGTGCCTTCACGGTTGACCACAGGCGTGGCCGTGGCCTGTCGCTTGTCAGCGCTGCTGTAGTGTCTGACCTGTTTGTCTCCGGCTGCACGTCCTCCGCGCAACTTGGGCGCGTACAGGAGGGGCGTCTCGTCCAGGCCCAACTGCGCCCACGGCGGCAGCGACTGGGGTTCACCTTCAGGGATACGCACACCATACTTTTGAGGCTGCTCAACGAGGTCCAAGAATTCACGTCTCCATTTGTTGTCGAGCGCTAAGTCAGACACTGTAGAAGGCAGCCGCTCAGTCGTGATATTCTTGAGACAACCCATCTTGTGCGTGCGACGAAAGTTTGCAGCCCATTGGCGGTCCAAAACAGGAGCAAGACCAGGCCCACGAGACCTCTCAGCGACTGTTCTTCCAAGCGCCGCAATGGTGTCCAGGTCAATCACGGCAGCCTCATACTTCAACTCTTTGATGAACTTCAGAATGGTCTCCTCCTATGTGCGGCTGAGAACTGGGTTGGTGCCGTACCCTTCCAGTTGCTCACCCTCCTGCACCTTGCCAGCCCAGGTGCGAAGCGTGTTAAGGGGCGGCGCTTGACACCCCTAACGCAGCACAACGTGGTTGTAGTTACCTTCCAGGAACAGTTGCACACAAAGGGACTTTTGCGACGGCGTCCACTCTAGCCAAGTCCTCGGCGCTGAGCTCTTGTATTGACGGGCCTTAGAACTGGTGGAGACCTTCTTGCTCTGGGACTGCGACACCAATGCAGCCAGAGCGTCGTTCATGGACTGGCCTCCCTTTGTGAGGAAGCGCTGCATGACTGAAGACAGAAAAATTATGAATGTTATTGATCATTATTGTTACTATCATCATTATTACTACTATTATGACCACAGAAGCTCAACAGAGCGCGATACAAAAGCCTCTGTTCTCCTTTCCCAAATTTGACCAATCGCGGAACACATCTGTGCCGTTTTAGTTCGTTGCTGCAGCGGTTCGTAACAGCGGGCGGTTTCTACATGCAGCAATTCGGAACACCACCCATACGAACTGCTACAAAACGAACCTTTACACTTACGAACTATTACCACCCCCTGTACCTCCTTTGTTAAACTTGGAGCAAAATGTGTACGCACTTATGGCATTGGATACACTGGTACTTGAAGTGCAGTGTTGTTTTGCTACAAAATGAAACTAAGTCACGTGTGTAGAGTTTTGTTGGGGAGGATACAAGTGTACCGTGTCCTCCTTACACTACATGCCTGTTTTTGGCCTTTGAGAGTCGAAAGGTCGCCCCTGAGCACAGGTACAGAGCCCTGAGTAGTTGGGTAAGTGGGGTTGGGTCCCCATAAATAGTCACATCTCCATTGGTCGCACCTACCACTGTAGGTCAACATTTCCGGATGATTTGTTTGTTTGCTTTTATAGGGCTGATCACCCTTATTGGCACGCTTGAGACTGCATTTGTTGCACCTGCCATTGTAGGTCAACATGTGTAGGTTATATATGAATGCATCTTTCGTTTGTTCTGACCTTCTGAGATCTTACCGTTATCCACCTGTCTTTTCTCTGGGAACCCCCCCCCCCCACATTCCCATAAGGGGGGGGGAGGGATTTCGCCAGGGGATAATTTCGCGCGGAAAATTTGGCCGTTAAGAAAAGTGGCGAAATTTCGGCCCAACGGTTCAATCCTTCACCACAGCTGTAGGCATTGTGTTTCCTGAGATTTGTGCTTTTTTGTAGACATCACTTCAGCCAACAAAAAATACCGAACACAAAAAAACAGCGCAGGTCCAGTAGTGTAGTGGCCTGCGCCCAGCACCCTAAAGGGATTGAAATTAGGGGTCCCAAGTTCCATTCCCACTGGGTGCAATTTTCTTATGCACACAACGCACCCATTACATCCCCCCCCCAAGACACTACCAAGTGTCTGAAAATCTGACATAGAACTGATACATGGGCAAGCATGCCCACAGAAAATCAGAGCATATAAACAACATTACAGAAAACAATGCTCAGTATAGGTAAGTACAGTAACATGTAGAGGGTACTCTTGAAACGGCGCCTAATTTACAGACGGGGATGCAACCACTATTTTGCAGAAACATATTAAACCTGAAACCTGTCCTACCCCAAGGCCTGAAATCCTGAGTTGAGACATTTCTCTCCTTTTTCGGGTAAACAATTTTACACATAACTGAGTGGGGGGTGCTGCCCTCTTAAACAACCCCAGCTGACTGTTGGGAAAAATTCCTGAGACAGCTCTTTAAATCAAATCAGAAAATTCTGACTACAACGTCTTGCCCAAAACTCAGGGGGCAGCTTTGCAAAACTCACATTCGAAACAAAATCTATTCTATTTATTGCCCATGCCAACAACAAAAAAACAGATCTGTTTTCCTGCACCAAAAAAAAAACCATGCTCAGAAATTTCTGAAAAAGAAACAAAAATGCACAAGCAGCACAAACAGAGCAAACAACACAAAAATAATGAGTCCCATCACGGAGCAGACTCACTGAGTGCTGGAACTCTTTACACTAATGTACAAAACTTGGCTGTTGGTCTTCATGGCACTTAATGTGCCTGATCTCTGATTTACTTCTGAGCATGTTGACATCTCCCGATCTCCAGCACTCCAGCGCCACCATCTGCATGGAGCAGGGGATAGCACAAAGGCTGGAGGGCTGAAATGTGAACGAGAGGGGGGGGTTGGTGCAGAAAAACCAAAGAACAACAGACCTGAATTGCTATGGGCATCTCTGATTTTTTTCTCATTTTGACTTTTGATCTGACCCCACTTCACTCCACCTGAGAACAAAGCAAAGCAAATCAAGCATGTCGGCTCATTGGTGCTCCCCATCATCATTCGACACCCTGCAACAAGCGCCCTTCCTACCCTCTCTCTGTGTCGGGCTCAGACCTTTGCTTAGCCACTGGGGGGGGGGGGGGGCAGGGGGACATTTTGGGGCTGCCTGAGAACCAGGTAACCCACCCACCCACCCACCCAGACCCCCCCCCCCCAGTAGGGTGGGGGGTCTCTCATGCTGTATTCCATGTCCATTTCATATTGAAAGTTTCGAAAAAAAATCAAAAGTCAAGCTGTAGACAGTACTTGACTCCACATTGTCATGGACAGCAACTGGTCCCCCCGGGGGGTTGTAAAGGTCTGGGTGGGTGGGTGGGTGGATGGGGGGGGGGGGGGGGGTCGTGTTTCAGGCGATTTGTGTTGCTGTTTTGATGTGTTTACCATTGTACAGACATTTTTTTCTGGGAGAGGTCAGTGGTTTGTGATGTAAAAATTTGCCTGCGGTAGGATTTGTACCAGTGTCCCCCGACCCAGAACCCAGGGCATACAGTGAGTAGGCACTTTGGGCCAAATTGCCCAAACCCAAACTATCCCACCCACAGGCCACACCCCCCCCCCCGTGGGGTGGGACCAGCCTTAAGCAACAGTCTGGTGAGGCTACGTGTGTTGGGGGAGGGGGGTTGGCGTGCACGCAGGCAGCAATGCCCAATGGCCTCTCACCACCCAGTGCCCTTGCTCCCCCAGTCAGGCCTCTCCTTACCCCCCTGCATACCCTTCCTTTCCCTTGGTAGGTTGTGCCAACGGAGCCCCCAGACTGCCCGTGTTTCACCCATCTGCGTCCGGTCCACACAGAGGAGGGCAACAGCCTCACCATTGGCCCTAGGATGTCCACTTGTGGGGTCACTTCCGTGATAGGGGGCACATGACAACCCTCAACCTGCCCTTTCCCGCGCCAAGTCTTCCCTGTGGCGAGCTCATCATGTTTGCCCCCACCTGCCGGATCCATCCCCCTGTGTCTGTAGTATGTGCACTGTATGTTCATCCCCTTAAGTGGCATGTGTGCCACCCGGGGTGGTGGATTGGTGTTCGAGTAGGAGATGCGGGTTCACCCTTGTGCGTTGGATTAACCCAAGCAACCTGGCCAAATCAATTGTCCTTGCTGTTTGGCGTTCAGGTGATGAATCCTCTTTGACCCTCTGGACCTGACCTTGTTGTTCTTAGTCCACGGACGTTTGATCACTCCCACAACCAATGTGGTTGAGGCCACCACTCTTGCATTGTAGACCTCATCTGGTCCCAATTAATACATATATGTCTCTACTGTTGGGTAGTCTGACGTCAAGCCACTCCCCCTTTTTTCCTCCCGGATCTTGTCTCCATGGATGGCGCGCATGTCATGTGTGTGCCATCTGAACCTTTCCGTGAAAGCGTGCACTTGTCCCTGGCGGATCCATGTTTGCCTCTCCCCTCCCTCCTTTATCCGCCCTACACCTTTGTTCCTTGTCTCCCCCACAAATACGACCAAAATGGCTCTTGTTCTACCAGTGAATTGCAAGGCTCGGTGTTCCGTTTCCCTGCATGTGTCCCCTCCCTGGTGCCGCGCCTCTCCATTCCTCATGTCCCACAAAAAATTTGAATGAGGCGGCTCTACCCTCGACACTGACGGTGCCCTCCTCACCTCCCTCTTCCATGCCTCATAACCTGCATTCAACACCTGGAAGAGTTGCGTCACCTTGGCCACATTGTTCATATTCTTGTCCCAGTGTAGGCGTAACAACAACAACTAACCCCCCCGCCCCATGTTATAAGCCCCCGGGGGACTGTTGGATTTGAGGTGCCCTCTGTGGCGCGGGGGGGGGGGGTCACTAACTCAGAAGAGTCGTTCTGAAGCCCACCAAAACAGGCATGCTTTCTCGCCCAGCCATGGGTGGCCTTGAAGGTATGGTGGGCTTCAAAAAAAATGGCCGGCAAGCATTGTGCTGTGTTCTGCAGTGATGGCTGACATTGATGTTCGTATTGCTGTGCCCCATGATGATGAGGACCAAGATGAGGATGCCTGGGACAGTGATGAACTCATTGAGGGTGCAGATGAAGACCATGTTGCTTTGGGGACTATAACATCTGAGTTGGGCCCTGGCCAAGGGGGGGGGGGTTCAGTAACATGGGGGGGGGGGGGTCACTAACATGGGGGGGGTTTATAACAATGGGGGGCGGGGTTAGCTTTTACTGCCTCCTTTATGGATGCAATCCATACTCCAAGCTGCTCCAAAAAGCCCCATGTTTCAAAGTCTGAGGACATCTCGTCTACTGGCAGCAAGGCCTCACCGAGCACCACTTTCATTGTTTCCCCTTTCATCCGTCGAATCCCTCCTACCAAGAGTATTTGCACTCCTTCCTCCCTGATCTCCTCTACCACCCCCCTTTGCCCTTCTAGTTCTTGGTGCATCATACCCACGAGCCTCGGTGTGTGTGCGGACAACTGCAATTAAGAATCACCAAACGGGCCCTACACAGTGTCAGACTTACGAGCAGATTCTTTCGGTGCCGACTGAAACACATCTCCGATGCAATCTGTTTGCACACGAGAAAAAGCGTGACTTGGGCAGCGGAGGACACCTGATATAAAAATAGTCAATGACATACTCATCGTAGTGGCTGCCGATGAGGATGACATTGTGCCCCAACAACTTGAGTTGTACTGGAACGTCGTTTGGGATCGAAGTGTACATCATGTATGACCCGAGGAAAAGCTGGTCTTTGCTCTTCATTCCTGGCTCAGAAAGGCCGCCATACTGATTGAAGAGCAACGGGTGCAAGAAACTCATAATCAATCAACCTCATGCAGCAGATGCACATGTTTGTGGTTTGGCGTGGCCTGCTGGTCTGCTGCTGCCCTCCAAACAGCCTCAGCGAGCAGGCTTCAGCATCTTTCTCTTGTCGGTATCTGTGTGTGCTCCGGCCCGGTCAACAAGTCCTTCCTAGCCCCATGTGTCAACGCCATCACAAGGACTGCGGGCTACCAGAGACTGGTGCCCTGCCCTCTCAGAAGAGCACCGCACTTGACTAAAAAGCGAACTGCTCACTTTATGACACATATACACCTGCTGGACAGCGGCCGATAGTGCAGCCCCCATGCGCCTCACACCTGACCAGTAGGGAAATGCCACTCCTTGACTTCAATGGGGTTTTCATCATAGTATTCGGAACAGAGAAGGGGATCCCGGCCACGGCGTGTATACTGGCCACCATGGCGATTTCTACTGCGGTGAGGGGGGCAAATGTGTGGGGGTCGAAGCAATCGGGCTGGTGAAGGAACCCTTTTACTGCCACCGAACACTTAGATCCCCAAACCCAAGATGCGCCCATCCATGAGTGAGCAAATTTCGGCACCCGCGACGACGGGTACGGGGGCGCCGGACATGAGACCAAATCCAATCCACGCACATTCCGAGCGTTCAACATGGTCTTTTCGTCCGTGTCCGGCACCCTCCACAGTTTGGGGTTGTCCATCGGTTGCCCCCTCGTCCCGGGGCTCTGACACACTTGCGCGCAGCAACACGTTGCAGACACCATGAGCAAACGGTTGTCGAAGGGGAATCGCATGAGAAAGTGTTGGATGGTTTTTTTTGTTTTTGGAATGTGTTGGGCCGATCCAACAAATCCAGAAACGAATCCCAAAACACGTACCCCCCAAAGCGACAACGCCCATAACTGCAGAGTGAGCGAAATGGACTTCGAAACACCCGCGCACGTGGTGCATGCCCTTCGGTGAAATACAAGCAACCAATTGTCCTACCGAGTGGCAAACGAAAAGGGCCCTGATGCCGGGCCGCAGTGGCCCTTTTGGCCTAAAATACTATGGTCTTTCGGTCCGTGTGGCTTCTTCCTTTTGTCACCTGCAGGGGTGTACTTAAGGTGCCCCCCCCCCCCCCCTGGACCCCTGGAGTGGTGCTGAGCGCAGAATTGAAGATTAATGCCGTTTGGATCCTTAATGTGTTGGAGAAACAGAAACGGTGGGCCAACACAGCGGCTTGGTGGATCTTCAGGACACAAGACGCAGACACAGTGGCGAGAGGCCAGTAGGCGCCGCCAACAAACCAACACCATGGCCTTGTGCCAAACCCCCCCTGGACCCCCCCCCCCCCCCCAGAGTGACGAGTGACGAGTGACAGATGGATGGGCCAGCACCCAAAGGCCGACTTGGAGGTGGGGTCAGGGGGTCGAAATTTTTTTCGTCTTTTTCACCCATATTTGAATTCTCCACAAAAATCTGAGCATTTTGAGTACAGTACAGTACAGTACAGTACAGTGGGGTGAAAAACTTTTTTTACCCCTTTGGCAGGTCAAAAAAAAGTTTCCGGCGCCTTCGGCGCCCCATTTTCCCACATCTGTGCCAAAATATATGTCACTCTCCCCACTTGCCATTACCATCTGTCACTCTCCATCTGTCACTGAGTGACAGATAGCCAGCCCCCCCCACCCCCCCACCAAAAAATGACCCCGTTATTAAGTACATCCCTGGTCACCTGGTACAATGGTTTTGTCGGCGATGCCACACACATGAATCAGCAGGTTTGGGACGCCTAGGCAGTGAGGGGGTCGGCGGAACACGTACCATAGTCCTGCCTACACCAGTCCTGGCGGGGCTTCTGCCATCGCACTGCACCACCCCCAATGCACCGACATTTCCACAGCAACTACCCTCAACTTGTTTCAACCCCCATTCCGTTTTGGCAGTGTCCTGGTGATCACATTGACCTGGCACCCATCGACGTTCCCAGTCACATCGCTCACCCCCCGCTGGGCACCCGGTTGGTCCGCTTGGGGAAGGGGTCGTTTGGAGCCTTTTCGAAAGGGTCGGGGGCGGGGTGAGCCCTGACCAATTGAAGAACGTAGAGGCACCAACGGAACATAAAACAGACAACCGAAGCCTCGTCGCTGTCGTCGGTTTTTTTCAGGTAACGCGATGCGAACAGAGCGCCGTGGCGCGTTACTGGCCCCCTACCACCCCTTCGTTCGGCTTAGCTTTGTGCCTGTGTCACATCCTCACGCTCGGGGCCGAATATCAGGGCACGGAGGGCCATACGAAGCGGCACCGGCGGATGAACTTCGTGGCGCCCGTGGCCTTGAAGAGCGCCAGGTTCTCGGGGAACAGGTGCTGCAAGACCCCATGCGGTCTGGCACCTTTCTTCTTGCACTGAGTGTACTCGTGCGATTCATCTGCACGATACAAAACACACGGGGCGTTCGGGGATTGCATGGGACAGTGGCCCCTTGTCGTCTGCTGCACAACACCACAGGGCTCCGCGACATTTCGCAGCCTTCCGTGCCCCAGTGCAAGTGCAGTGGGCGTTCCACGAAATGGCACGGCACGGGGGGGGGGGGGCGTGGGGGTTGACCCCCCTCACACCCCCTCTGCCTACCAACCGGAGTGGTGACTTTCGAAGTGCCATGGAACACCAAAGTACAGATCATAGAACATATCGGACTGCCATAACCAACCACGGTGTGCTACTACGCAAAGAGCAACGAACAACAAAAAAAATTTTTAAAATTATATGTTCCAAAATGCACATAGCATTTGAACCAACAAAAAACAAAGGCGCAAATACCAGCAAATAAAGTCACAGTCATGTGCGGACGTGTCGTTTGGTAAATACTTCTGTTGTGATACAACACGGCAAATTTTGTGCCGTGCCATGGCACACCGGAGACCCCCCCAAACCCAAACCCAAACCCCCGCGTTTCGTGCAATGACACCGGTGCACAACAACGCTAGCTTTGCATGGGCTATCCAATAATGCCGCCAAACATTTTCCCACGAATTGCCTCACATTCGATATTGAAAAAGACCCTTCGGCCTGTCTCTACTCATCCCATTCAAGTCACGCTGTCATCTCGTGCACTTACGAGACTACTGCCAACCTCGGAAGCTATGCCTTGAGACGGGCATGCTGCCGCACTCGACCTGTTCAAAACGGCCGTCGGAGGGCGAATGGGACGTGGTTTTGTTGTTATGATCAACCCAATGGGCCATGGCTATCCGAAGGCGGAGCCACACACCTCCGGCTCCCCCTAGGCCAAGATCTGCCGCTTAGTTTTCTCCGAAGCCCGTGAGCCCCAAGAAAAAATCGAATTGAACGCGTGCCTGCGTTGCAGCACGATTCTTCGCACGATTAACCAAAGGAAACCAAGTAGGACGGGCGGGGCTCACAATACCTACGCAAGACGTCGTGTTGTGGCAGACCATTTCGTCCATTTCAGGAAAGATGGTGTACGAATGCCCGTGCACTGAGTTGATGATGGTGGTGGTCCCTCCGTAGTGCGTCACTTTCTGGGAGCCTGAAAGAAGAACCAAAGAGATGGGAAGCGACATAACACAACTCATTGGAGAAGCGCAGTCAAGAACACATGCGATCAAACAAATGGCGAGTTGTTGCCTTCTAGCGTTGATGCTTGTTTGGTCAAGAAGGGGCTGTAGTAACAAGGGCTTATTGCACTACGCATTTGCGGGCACGTTGCTTACGGTACAAGCTCTTGCCCAATTTGTTGTCTCAAAGTCCACGGTGTCCAAGGCCACATCTCTATGTAGCTTGCCTATGCTCGACAGCAAGGGACCACAATAAAACCCAGGCATGGTTTGGTAGCCACGTCTCAAAAAAAACCCAAATTTCGGGGCTAGTCCCAACTCTTCAGGCGGCCACGGTGTATTAAGTATATTGAGAGGACCACAAGGTCAAACGAGCCCCTGCATCATGCATTCCACGATGCGTCCATGTGCTCATCATGGCAGATTGTTAAACAAACCAAATTGTGGAACGTGTCCGTGTGTCGTCGATCCGCGGGGGTCCAACCCCCCTCCCCCCTTCGATCACGATGGATCTCCGGCCAACCACCAATCCGAGCCACCATTGGGGTCCCAACACCCTTGTAATGCATGGACACAAATGGTAGGCAAAATTTTTGGATGACCGAAACAAATGGCGGAACATGAAGGCAACAACGGATCAAGATAGGTTTCCGCTTGAAACAACCGTGGATGATGTGTCATGGCAAGCAAAAGGTAGCTTTGACATCTGTCAAAATCGGTGGGCGGAATTGGCACTAATTGAAAAAGCAATGCAACACCAGCGACATTCATCATCAAAAGTGAATGCAAAAAAGTGACCCGGAATTTCAACGTGGCGATCCACAAGTGTGTTAAGAAACGACCTTATCGTTAAAAAGAAACAAAGGAAAAAATGGATACAAGCATGAGCATATGAAAGTGAAGGGATCCCAAAGAGTAGCTCAAATGATCCGTGAGTGATCCATATCGATCCGCGGATCACCAACACCGAAACCCCCCTCCCAACCTCATATATTCCCCGTTTTGGTTCCGGGGCGAAAATTTGCCCTTGCTTGCAACACAAAGCACAAGACAAAGCACAACCTCCGTTCGCGGTCCTGTCGGAAAACACGGCAACCGGTTCCGAAAATGGAATATATGGAAAGGTGCATAGTACCCGCCAACTCGTATTTGTCCGGAATTTTCCACACCTAAAACGGGAGCCATAAGCGGAAGGGTATGTCATATGGAGCAGGGCGCAATGTTCAAAGCCTACACATTTTTTTGTTTGTGTTGTTCAAGGGACATGCGGCTTGGAGCCGTAACTTCATGCTCGCTGGATTCAATACACCATTGCCAAACACGAACCAACCGAGGCATATATATGTATGTATACAGGACAGGAAAAAAATTTGGCCATGCAGTGGGAGGCTTTCCAATCCGGTGGCCGTGCCCAATGCACCTCGAATTGGTTCGACATGGGACTACACTGTTGTTAGCCGTGTGGAGCACACTAGACGCGATAGTCCAACCACTGCGCTGGTATTAGCCGAATTTTTTTGCATCTGGGTTTCATTTGACTCATCCAGACTTGACTGGTGGTCCATTCAACGGTTGCGAAACGGTTCGCGCCCGCGGTGCTGCAAATTTTTCACAGGCCCAGGCAAACGGACACGAAATTTGAATTATCAGTCGAAGTCTAAATAGTTTTTAAGGCTGCATTCTTCTGCTGAATGCTTTTTTTGCCCGAAATTCATTTTCACAGATTTTTGAGATCCACCAGCAATTTCTGCAATCTAGTTAAAAGTATGGCACAATTAAAGTTCCAACTGGCACCCATCATTAATAATCACCACCTGAGCCTCTCATACTTCAAACGTTGTGTCAGATGTTGTGGCGAACATTGGCCATGAGCATACCCTTACTCATGGGCCATGAGCACACCCTTACTCATGGCCCATGACACCCTTACTCATGGCCAATGAGCACATCCTTACTCATGGGCCATGACCCATGTGCTACATTGTGCATGCGTGCATACTTCATTTCAATGGAAACATTTAATGAATTCAGTTGCACTTTCCATGCTACCTTTGCAGTTGGTTATGGGCGCAAGCCTCCTTTGCTCTTTCTTTGTCCCGCTTGCATTTGTTGCCCACTGACGAGTGTGTGCCTTGCTTCTCAATAACGACTAGAGCATACCCTTACTCATGGGCCATGAGCACACCCTTACTCATGGGCAATCAGCACACCCTTACTCATGGGCAATCAGCACACCCTTACTCATGGGCCATGAAATGATACCAGATGGTATCATTGATATGATGAAGCACTGACGCAGGCATCGGCCACCCTGCCCTTTTTAATGAACATTTCAATTGTATTTGCGTTACCTAAATTGCCTAAATTTTCGTGCTTGTATCAGACAAATGTATTTTGATGGAGCTCTGTTGGTGTGTCTTCCAATATTCAGTACTCAGACTGCGTTCCATCCGTGGATCTGCCAATGCCGTACGGACTCACGGCGGATGAGATCCGGGTAGCAAGTCTTGATGAGATCTGGGTAGTAGCACGCCTCCGCTAGGCCCAGGTGCCCTTCAGCGGGACTTGGTGCAGATCCGGTTTGTGGAGGTGACCGATGACATGTTTGCATAATGTTTCTTAATGTACCAAAAAATCGTAGATGGGATGGCGTACGATATTGTGATAGACGGTCCCGGCAACACACTCCCCGGCAAGAAATCGCCATTGCTTGAATGTGCCAAGAGGCATGTGCACGAGTGGGTGCCCATTTGACGAGTGCTATGCTTCAAAAAGCGGGATGTTGGCCACCACTATTCTCGTATACCTCCCTCTCACCCGAGAAACTGTGTAATGCCTCTAGAGCAACCATTCCATGTGATGAATCCATGTGATGAATATTCCTTTATCTAGGGCGGTAACAGGGTCAAATTTGGGGTAACAGGTCATTTTTTTCAAGATGGGTTGTATGGGGGTTTTTTGAGGTGCCTGACCTTGGTAACATAGTGTCACCCTCTCATTCAACACATGTGACAGGAAGGATTGCAAAGTTTGCCTTTTTGTGCTTGTTGTTACCGCAAATGTGTTACCTGCCTGTCGTGTGTTGTGCTGCAAGCCTTGAGTTTCGCGGTAACAGGTATACGGGGTAACACCATAGCGGTTACATCAGCGGTAACAACAACCAAATGGGCAGCGGTGCAATAATAATTGAAAATAAAATTCCCCCAAGAAAACGCGACCTTCACGACCCTGTCAGTTTGATCTTAACACCCTTGCACTCCACAATGAATTTTTTTGTCTTGATTTGACGTGCCTATTTCTTGCAAACCTAAAATTGTGCTCAATAGAGCTGCAGAGGCATCTCTCCCTCTGGGTAACAATTTTCCTGGGTAACAGGTCAGCGGTTATACCTGCGGTAACACTACACATGTGCCCAATAGATCTGCAGAGGTATCTCTCACTCTGGGTAACATTTTTCCTGGGTAACAGGTCAGCGGTTACACATGCGGTAACACTACACATGCCAATCATGTCCCATTAGGGCCCTGTTTTTCCTCATTATGCCCCTTCCACCGGTTCCCAAGAAGTTTCACAAGGAGCTGACTGCCGGATCGACGTTGTATAGTGTCCGCTGGGGTGATGTTGCCCGTGCCGGGGCTCCTGTGGTCCTTCAGGTATCCCCTTTGCACCATTGCTTGGTGTGCCCTGTTTTCAACGGGTTGGGTAACACGTACCTGTTACCGGTTACACACGTGGTAACACCCCCCATTTTTACTGCACTTACTTTCCTTGCAGTTGAAGGCCAAGAAACAAGGCCAGCCCAACTTTGTTTGCGGCTGGGTTTCCAAGGGCAGCCATTCGGCCCTGACCATGAAGACGGCGTTGGCCTACGACGTTGATGAGGGGGAACGTCTGGACATCCAGACCCTCCACGGGCCACTGACTTTTCAGGCAAAGGAGTGTGGGAACACCTGGGGATTTTACAAAGGGGGGCAAGAGAAGGGCAAGGGCAAGGAGGTGCAGGCACCAGGCAGTGGCAGTCATTCAGCAGCAGCCAGCAAAGCCCCCACCAAATCAGCCTTGAAGCCCCCAAAACAGACCCGAACACTAACCCCAGCTTCAGTTGCAGCCAAGGCAGTCCGGCAGAGGTCCCAAATGGATGTTGACAAGGAGGTGGACAGTGATGATGATGATGATGACCAGGGACCAGGTAAAAATCCTGACGAGGAGGTGGTGGTCCAGGAGGAAGGAACCCCTGAGGAGGACGAACCAGTACCACAAACCAAGGGGAAAACAAAAAAGGCGAAAGGGAAGACGGCACACCCCAGTTTTATGTTCACCGGGCCGGCTTCTGGTGGGGCAAAGTCCATCTCTGCCCGCCCCACAAGGGCAGAAAAAACTCTTACTTCAACAACCTACCTACAACACCTTGAACGGGCGAAGTCCCATGTCAGGGAAGAGTCGGGGTTCAGCCTCAAACAGGTTGCAACCCACTACCAGCTGTGTCTGGGGGTGACAGGTGCGGCCATTGTGGCTGAAGATGGGACCCCCCTCAACGCGGCCGAAGACCCCAGAGCCACAAGTGCAAGAAGAAGAGAAAGCTTTGGATGGGCACTGACTGGAAGGTGTGTGGTTCGTGTTACCCTGGTAACGGGTCAACGGTTACACACGTGGTAACAGCACATTGGTATGTTTAACTGCCATCTCACTGTTCCCCACTGTGTTGCCATGTAGGTTGGGAATCGCCATCCCTGTCATGGTGAACCGAATTGGGGCTCGAGGGGCACACACCGGAGCTTCCCCGACGTGCCTGGATCGGCTGAAGCACAAGTGGCGGGACGAGATGGGGACCGAGGGGTTGCTCAATGATGATGAAGCGCGAACTGAAGCATGTATGTTGTCTTTTCCTGCTGGGTAACGTAAATCGCGGGTAACAGGGCAAGGGTTACACGGGTGGTAACACTGTGTGTCAATTTTTTGTGTCCGGGTAACACTTTTCCCGGGTAACAGGTCATGGGTTACATGGGTGGTAACACTGTGTGTCAGGTTTTTGTTTCCGGGTAACACTTTTCCCGGGTAACAGGTCATGGGTTACATGGGTGGTAACACTGTGTGTCAGGTTTTTGTGTCCGGGTAACACTCTTTGTCACAGTGAATCTGCTGCTGGTGGAGCTCAGCTGCGACGGGTGCTCTGCCCTCAAGGACGTGGAGGATGATGATGCCGAAGCCCCGAAGAGGCAGCCGGAGAGGCTGGGGGAGGGCCCCACAGCAGCGCAGCTCAAGGGAGGCCCCGAGAAAGCCCACAAAACTGAAAGTGCATACTCAGGTATGGTGTTGCACTCTTGGGGTGTTGAACTAACTGACCTACTTACATACAAATGTAATTGTCGGTAATGATATTCTCTCTCTGCAGGTTTGTCCCACCTAGAGAAACTCCGTGCAGGCCTGCAGAGTGGTCCCAGTATCCCCGGGTCACTGCAGCTGAGGACCCAGGACCTGGCGGAAGTCAGCCAGGAAGACCTGGATGCCAGGATTGTTCAAACCTGGCGCCACATTGGGGTCATGCTGCATCTGAGGTCCACCCACGAGAGCCCACCCCGACTGGAACTGCCTGGCCAATGGCGTCCATGTCTGGTTGGGACCCTCGGAGAACAGCAGGAGAGGCCGCAGAGGTACAAGCGGAAGTACTACAAGGTCAGGAATATGCACCCAGGTGATGAGTTTGGCAGTGCAACCAGCAGCAGTGACAGCCAGGAGAGTGAGGGGGCCAAGATGCGGAGGAAGCAGCGGAACAAGCACAAGAGGGTGCGGAGGCGGGCCCGTGAGGAGGAGGCGCGGCAGCGGCTGGAGGCAGAGCGGAACGCGCTTCTGGCGAGGGTGCAGGCAATGGAAGTGGAGGCCGGACCACCAAGCCTTGGTATGTTTTTTGTGCTCTGTTGCTGCTGGGTAACAAAAATTCCCAACGGTTACACACGCGGTAACACTTTCCAAAGCCTGGGTAACAACAATTCTGGGTAACACCCCAACGGTTACACACGTGGTAACACTTTCGAAAGCCTGGGTAACAAAAATTCTTGGTAACACCCCATCGGTTACACACGCGGTAACACTTTCGAAAGCCCGGGTAACAAAAATTCTGGGTAACGCCCCAAGGGTTACACAGGTGGTAACACGTACTTTGCAGAGCCACTGTGTGTCTCTCTATGTTTTCAGGTGTCTCCTTGGCAAAGGCCTACTCACCCCTGACGGCGAGGGAGTTGAGCAGCGGGGAGCACGCCCAACGTCAGGCTGCCCATGCGGAACGCAAGGCCGTTGAGGAACCCAAGGCCGAGGAGGAACTCAAGGCCAAGGAAGACGCCGAGGCCGAGGACGAAGGATCCACCCCATCGGCAACCGTGGACGGCAAAGTGGTGGTGTGCGCAGTGCCTTCCATTGACATGACATGCGCACAATGCGTAGAAAACGTAGCAATCGTGCATCCGCGTTTTGCATCCACACGCCATTTTGCATCCCCGTTGCGTTTTTCACCGTTTTTGACACAGGTCTACTCGCCACCACCGGCCCTGGGGGCACCGCTGCTCACGCAGGATGAGGATGCTGGCGACACCGGTCGGGATCCGGAGATGCCTTCGAGCTCCGGGAGCCTCCCGTATGGGTCCGACCCGTACAGGTACCGGCCCCAGGATCCACCACCCCAGCCACTGCCGCATGGGATGCAGCGTTCTAGGGCGTGGTGCGGAACCCCCCCAATTTTGGGTGTTGTTAATATGGTTGGAACCCGGAATTTCACATGTTACATGGGTGCACTATGATGCAACAATGTGCCTTCCATGTTTCGTTTGCTCGATATTGCCCGTTTTGCACTTTTTGCGATTTGATCTTTGTGTGCTCTAACTAGTTATCGCGGGGTTAGAACGGGGTTAGAGCACTAGTTATCGCGTGGGTTATTGCGCGATAACCTAGTTATCGCGGGGGTTATCGCGGGGGTTATCGCGGGATAACCTAGTTATCGCGTGGGTTATCGCGTGGGTTATCGCGCTTCATTTTATGTTTCCCCTTTTCGCTTTAGCTCTCAAAGCTTTCATATTCTTTGATAATGGCCCTTGCTGCTGCCCACGCTTGGTGCGAGCACCATCAAAAGCTCCTTGGGGTCCGTCGCCTTGGCGGTCCTGAGGGGTTTACGATGGGTGATGCCAATGTGAGGCGCCCTGTGGCGACCCGCTTTGAACATGGTGTGGACTTTGGACTCCTTGTCCATAAGTCCCCCTTCATGGCGGAAGAGCGAGACCCCCTGGTTCTCAGCAACTACATCTTCAAGTTGCTAGAGGTAAATCCAGGGGTTGCTGGATTTTTGATCCAGCTTCATCCGGACGATGTGGACGCCGTGGTGGAGTCCGTCAGCGCCCATGCCGAGAAGGGTGCGGGGACGAAGACGACCCTCTATGTGGGTCAGGAGGAGGAGGAGGAGGAAGTGGAGGAGGAGGAGGAGGATGCGGGGGGGGTGGGGGCTGGGGGGAGGAAGGAGAAGCCCCTCAACCCCCTCATGATTAGTGTCCAGAAGGTAAGGATCCGGCCGGGTAAGGGGAAGGGGCAGTCGGATGGTTGGTTACCCCAACCCCTCACCCACAACACCCGCCGGGTCTGCACTGACGACCCCGAAAACAAGCTCCCCGTGCACTCCCTTTGCCCCACAAGGGAGTGGGAGCGTGAGTGGTATGGGGTCACCACTCCCAACATTATTTCGGGGCAGGGGGTGATTCTTTTTCCATTTGGGGCAACACCCCCCCTTATTGGGGAGGCGGAGGAGGTGGTTGCCGCCGAGCCCTTGGGGGCCTTTAATAGGGACCCCAATGACCTTGTGCTCACGGTGGGGGGAAAGCTGGTGGTCAACCACCTCCTGGAGCACGATTTTTTGAGTGATGTGCAGCTGCAAAGTCTTTTGGATGATTTGGATAGGGTGCCTCTCTCAGAGAAGGCACCCATTTTCAATGAGAACCCCCCCATTGTCGGCAGGCCCCAAGATTCTGGGACCCGCCGTACATTGTATGGCAACTATGGGGGTGCCAACCACCACAGGCACAACCCCCACAAGCTCCATGATCTGCCAGTCCTCAAAAGGGTGGCAGATCGTGTGCTTGAGACGGCGAAGGAGACTGTGGTGGGGGGGGTTGGATGGAGCTGCACCATCCTTGACATGGCCGAAATTTCGAGCTATGACCACACCCCCCAGCACCTCCATCGCGACGCCCCCCCCTACACCATTCCTGAAGGCACATTGATTGTCAATTGCCTTATTATGCTAACCCATAATCATGAGGAGGAGGATGGGTCACATTTTCTTTTTGTGCCCTCCAGCAGTTCGGGGTTCCCTGACCCTTGGGTGGAGAGGGCTGTGCCATTCAAGAGGGGCTCTGCCTTTTTTTTTAATGCCCTTGATGTACACCGGGGGTCGGGGATTCCCAAGGCCTCCCCCACGGGGGTGTCCCACCCCCGCCTCATGGCATTTTTTGCCATTGAGCTTACCCAGGGGGGGAATCTTCGATTCCCCAACCTGCACGTGACCCAGTCCATTAAGAGGCCCCAGCTGGGGGCACCTGCTGGCCGGGTGGCCAGGACAGTCCAGTGTGATGGGGCGGTTAGGTGTAGGGGGAAGGTGGTAGCCAATTGCTACGGATGCAATCGGCTGATTTTGTGCACCGCCCACAAAGATGGCCTTTGTGTGCCATGCCAGGAGGGGGAGGAGGTGGAGGGGGGGGAGGAGGAGGAGGTGGTGGTGGACCCCAATGGGGTCAGCATTGAGCAATCTGCTCAGTGCTTGCTCCCGGTGGGAACAACCACCGGGCATTTTTTGTTGTGGGGGTGGGGGATTGGGAGGGAGGTGATTGCCCCCCTCACTAATGAGGAGGCGGGGGCGGTCGCAGGCCACCCCGATCAGTGCCCCTTGGCCAAGGTGTGCCATGGGGAGGCACTGCCCTGGCCCACCTTGCAAGGGCACGTTGGGATGAAGGTGCCGGCGGGCACCATTTTGGTGGTGAGGAGGGGGTTGTATGGGGGAGTGGCAAGGGTGGCCCCTGAGGTGGAGGGGGTGGCCCAGGTGGTGGAGTGGCGGCAGGTGGGGGAGTATGCGGCCGTCACGGACTTCGTGTGGCTGCGGAGGCTGGGCCTGGTGCTGGACGACGCCAAGAAGGAGGGCCAAGGCATGTGTCCATGTCACCAGGTGTGAAAACTTCCCACAACACCCTGCTCTAACCCCTGCTCTAACTAGTTATCGCGCTAGGTTATGGCGTTCTAACTAGGTGCTCTAACTAGTTATCGCGCTAGGTTATCGCGTTCTAACTAGTTATCGCGGGGTTATCTCGGGGGGTTATCGCGGGGGTTGTCGCGCGATAACCTAGTTATCGCGGGGGTTATCGCGCGGGTTATCGCGTGTTTTTTTTTGTTGTTTTGTTTTTTTCAGGCTACCATCTTGCAGCTGCCCCGCATCTTCGTCAAGGACGACGCCCAGGCAGCCGACGCAGCAGGCGGAGCGGCAGAAGCAGCGGGGGCACGGCCCGTCAAGCCGGTGGCGGCCCGGTTGGAGCTGGAGGGGGAGAAGAGGCTGCCGGAGGGGGCGTCGTGGCGGTTTGGGGAGCCTGCGGATGAGGCCTGCAGGATGGGGGGGACGGGATGGTACCGGCAGGTCACCATCACGGAGAAGGAGGGGGGGCTGGAGAGGAAGACCAACCTCACCCTCCCCTCCTATGTGTTGGTTGGGGGGGAAACGGCCAAGTGGCCGCAAGCCGCAGAGGGGGAAACGGTTGCGGCTTTTTTGTGTTTGTTTGGGATGAGCGACCCCCCCCAAAGGAAATATTATTTCCTTTTGAGGTGTGTTTCTTGTGGGAGGGGGAGTATACGGGGAGGGAAGTGTGGCAGAAGCTGCACAGGGGGGGGGACATCCACCAGGTTGGTGGGTATGACCCCCCCCCTTCTGTGGTGGACGCCACTGCCGATTGGGTTCGGCAGTATGCACCCAAGGGGGGAAGGCCGGGAAAAGGCCAGACAAAGCGGGGACCAGACGTGGTGGTGGTTGAGCCGGATGCCCCCCCCCCCCCCCTTAGGGGTAAGGGCCAAACCCCCGCCCCCAAGCCCTCCCCCAAGCCATCGAAGGTGGCAAAGGTGGCGGCAGCCCAGCCCCCCCATGAGGCCCTGGACGTGGAGGCCTTGGGGGCCAGTGTGGCCACCCACGTGACGGACGCTTGCCAGGTTTTGGTGGAGCAGGCGGCCGCCACGGGGGTCGAGGCCGCACTGGCCAAGGGTCGGTCGGCCGACCACAAGTCGGCCTTGGCGAAGGCCGAAAAGGCCCAGGGCAACACCCAGCGTGCCCTGGACCAGGCCCTCAACCTGGCCGCCAAGAGGGGGGAGGAGGTGGAGGCGATGAGGGAGGCCCTGAGGGAGGCCCAGGAGGGGAGGCGGAAGGCGGAGGTGGAGGTGGCCCAGCTTAGGGTGGAGGTGGAGGGGCAGCGGAGGAGGGGGGATGACCTTGGGCAGCGCTTGGGGGTGGCTGAGGCGCAGGTGCGCAGCCTCACCTCCACCCTCTGTGCCTCCTTCGGGGCGCAGCAGGCCCAGCAGGGGCTGGCGCCGCAAGGGTTGCAGAGTCAGGGTAGCGGGAGTAGGAGTGGGAGCCAATGACTAGTGGATTTGCTCAAGGGGTTGCCCAAGGGCATTTTTCGTGAGGAGGAGCGATATGGGGCCCAAGTGGACATGTGCCACTTTGGCCTTGTGGGAAGTGGAAACCCCAACCCCTCTAATTTTAGGGCGACCCACATGGCCGCTGCTACCGTCAGGCCTGCCCTCACCCCCTTGGTTGCAGACCTCAATGGGTATTGCACCTCCAATGCTCCACCATGGTTCACATGGTGTAGCATCCAAATTGTTCGCCCCCAAGGGACGGACACCATGGGCCTCCACTCCCATTTGCGGGACGGGGCGGCCATGGCGCTTATTGTGTGTGTGGGGTCTTTCACGGGGGGTGAGTTTTGGGTGGAGAGTGGTGGCCTGCAGAATCCCTCCTTGAGGGAAAAAAAGCGGCACACCCGTGTGTGCAAGGGTAGGGCGGTGGAGGGTTGGGCATGCACCGCCACCCCCCAAGCCCCGGTGTTGTTCAACACCGGGGCACTACACGCTCCATTGCCATGGGAGGGCGAGCGATGGAGCGTGATTTTTTATAGTGCGGGGGGGGTTCTGCACTGCACGCCTGTGTGGCGGCAGCAGCTGCTGTCCATGGGTTTTAGGGTGCCCAATGCTTCCTCTAACCCCTCCAGCTAGTGTTATTTGTGATTCGATTATTGTTCACTATTTCTATTACTGTACTCTGCGGACTCTGAGGAGGGGCAACTAGCCCGGAACATGTCCATTTGACTGATTTGAATTTGTGATTGTGGCGCCATGTACCCCGTGCCTGCACATTGTTGACATCTCCAAGGTTTCCTCGGTGCAAAATCAACGTTTGTGAAGGTTTTAGGGTGCCCAACGCTTGCTCTGACACCACCAGTTAGTGCGCACTAACCCCTGCTCTAACTAGTTATCGCGGGGGTTATCGCGCTCTAACGGGGTGCTCTAACTAGTTATCGCGGGGGGTTATCGCGCTCTAACTAGTTATCGCGGGGGGTTATCGCGGGGGTTATCGCGCGATAACCTAGTTATCGCGGGGGTTATCGCGTGGGTTATCGCGTGTGTTTTTTGGGCCCTTGCTTCAAAACCCTCCCTCATTTCGTGTCCAGGTCCTCTTATTCTTCATGGACAGTGCTGTCAATGAGGCCCTGCGGGCTCTCAACACAGCTAACCTCCGGCGGTACACCGATCTGCAGTGCCCCAAGGCCCGGCGGCGGCGTTTGAAGGCGGTTCAGCGGCTGGTGCGAGTTCTATTGGGTGACCCAGACGTCGTGTGTGGCACCAACACCAAAGGCGAAGTTTGTTTAAGTGGTGGGGCGTGCACTGCCCTGTCTGGCCCACTTGGCGGCCATCTTGCATTAACAGCTCAGGAGCATGAGGCCCTGAGCATGCTACGCATGGCATGCAGCATGCATCTCTCCCAACGGGCCCTTTTGCGAATGCCCCGCCGTTGCACACAACGGGACCTAAGGACCGTTCGGCAACGGATCATGCCCTACTTTCCCCAAACCACCATTGTAAAGTCTACCACAGGCCGCAATAGGGCAGCTGCCCATGTGCCTTTGCAATCAATTGTGCAAAATGCAATATCTATGGCCCGAGTTATTGGGAAACCCCCCCCTAGTGGCGTTGCCATTATTGTTATTTCAGTTGATGCGACTTCCTTGTGGAAGGCTTCCTCTACCCGTGCGGATGTATGGGATAATGTATGGGGGGGGGCAAAATATGCGTCGAAGGTGAAGCTATGGGCCTCATGGTTTTGCATGGATGGCGGGGATGAACAGGCTTTTTTGAGAAGCCTGGACATCTCCGCCAACCTCAACCAAGAGGTGAGGGATGTGGAAGAGGACGTTGTCCTCTTTCAAAACCAATTTTTGACTTGCACTGTCATTTTGACAGGGGATGGGAAGGGGATGCAAGCAATGGGGGGGGCTGGGTCTAAGTGTTGGTTGTGCAAAGACCCCAATGGGATTGTTGAGCAAATGGGGGTGGAGTCCACCTCAAGATGGGGGGCATTCTTGAGAAGTGTGACCCCTGATAGGCGGCCGGGGGACTACCAACATGCAGCATGCCGCATCCTAAACGGCATTGCAAAGCGCATTGAGACCACTCTTCAGGCCCTCCCCCCTGGTACCCCTGGTAAGGCCCAAGCTCTTGCAGCTTTGCAGGCCTTCAAGCAAACCCTCAAGGATGAGACCTCAGGCATCCCTCTGAGGGAACGCCTCCCTTCGGCCTCGAGGGCCACAGAAAAATATTTCGATCTAACAAGCACCAAAGTTTTCCTAACCTCCCCCCCCTTCCAAAGGCAATTTGTGGATTGCCTCAAAGAGCATGTCCCCACAGTGAGGACCCCTGGGGGACCTATGTTATGGGTTGTTGTGCATGTCACGGTGAAATGCATTGAGGGTCTGTACGAGCTTTGGAGGGTGAGGGAGTTGTACACTCTAACCCAAGTGGAACGCCACCGTGCGTTGACCACAAAATTTTCAAAAGCGTGGGGAGACTCAGGTTGGTCCCCCACCAGGTGGATCCATTGGTGCTTGGCACATTCCACCTTTTTTGCCGAGAAATGGAGGAACGTTTTTCAGTTTTCCTCCATCTCAACGGAGTATCGGCATGGGCCTTACAAGAGGAGGCTCAAAAATTGTTTTAAGGGTTGGTCCTTGGTGAGGCCAAGTATGTCCCTCCGCCACATGCACCATTGCATGTCCATGAACGCCCTGGAGCAAGGGCTTTTGGGACTGGAGGCAGCCAAGGCCTCAGACATTGATGACTTTGTATGAAAAACGACCACACATGCTTTGTGCCAAGTGTTTTGTGTTGTTTGTCCTAGGGAGGGAGGGAGGAGGGGTGCGCGATAACTACACGCGATAACTACGCGATAACTGAGTTATCGCGCGATAGCTAGCGCGATAACTAGTTAGAGCAAGGTGCTCTAACTGCGTTCTAACTCTGTTCTAACTGTGCTCTAACTGTTTGACCCCCCCCAAAAAAAACCACCCCTATGATGAGGGTTATGTGGGGAAAGAAAGGGGATGGGGGGTTTTTGAGGGTGCTGAATCCATTTTTTCAGGTGGTTTGCCCCAAAATTGAGGGTAGGTGGGTGTTCCAGAAATTGCGTTCTAACTAGGGGTTCCGCACCACGCCCTAGAACGCTGCATCCCACAAGGACCTCCGCCTTCGGAGACACCGGGTGAGGAGCAGCCAGGGGCCGACGATGAGACGCCGATGTGATGATGTGCAAGGGAGTGTTTCTTTATTTGTACCGTTGGTTTTGTGAATGGGGCAGTGTGGTGACACGTTACCGGGGTAAGACCCCAGGGGTTACATGGGCGGTAACACACAGGTATTCACCTCCGGGGGGATGGCAACACGTTAGCCGGGTAACACCCCAGGGGTTACATGGGCGGTAACACACAGGTATTCACCTAAGGGGGTATGGCAACACGTTACCCGGGTAACACCCCAACGGTTACATCCGTGGTAACATCGTTCAGCAATGATCCTCTGTTGTTCTCAGGCTCAAAAGTGAGTGGCGGAGACTCTGGATCGTGGACGTGATTGCGAGGAAGGCATGGACTTCACGGACTGATGCATCGGCGACGTCCGATAAGGTCTTTTCATTTTGATCAGGCCTGTTGTGGCCTCTATGTTTGTACAATGGTTGGATTGTCAGTGGTGAATGTTACCACCCTTGTATCCCAGTTGCCAGTTACTCAGTTACTAGGGGTGTTACCTGGACGTCCTCATTCTTTCCTTCTAGCTTTGCCTCAGGGTTCAGGGGTAATTTGTGAACAAAGTGCACGTGTGCAAGGGGGGGGGGTGTTTTCCTGTCCACCCATTTTCACTTTAGCCACCATGCCCATCCGACCCAGCCGGCGTCCATTGCGGAGAGCAATGGTGTTCGAACGAAGGGGACTACCCCCCAAGCATGTGAGAGGGGCCCTATCAGCAGCTACCCTTGGGGGACATCCTAAAAAGAAGTATGCCACCATTACCGAGGCCATGGATGACATGTTCCACCCAATCCTGCGCTGCCTGAGTGAGGCTTTGGAAAAAAATGGAGCCAGCGAATTGATACCCAAGCTCACCAACTACATCCTATTCAGGGTTATGCTGGGGATGTGGCGACCAAGACGAGTCGATGATGTATGGCATCCCACAGCTTTGTGTGCACACAAAGGCTTGGCCTCCCTATTAACCAGGGAGGAGTATTATAAAATACACCGCCTGTCCAATTGTGGTACTGCAGAGCTCCTTGACGCTATTAATGCCCATTGGTCCAGCCTGTGGGTATGGGGGTGGGCTGCCGCAGGGGATGAATCCATTGTCCCCCACAAGGGGAAAAGGGCTGGACCCATGCGGCAGTTCATCCCCAGAAAACCGCATAGCACAGGCATTAAATTGTATGTCCTGGGTGACTCAGTGCACCCTTTTATAACTGATATTTTTTTGTATGCAGGCAAAAGGGTCAGGGTCTTCCGGGATCACCCCCAGGTGGCTGGACCTCGGACTGCCCGGGAGATGGTGCACCGATGGGCTGACCTACTCCCTACTTGCACTGCAATTGTGTGCGACTCATACTTTGGAAGCCACCTAGTGGCAAACCAAATGGCACAGCGTCAGCAACCCTTCTTGTTCCTATGCAAAAGGGATCAGGAAGGGGTTTCCCTGGCTGGGGATAGTATGCGACCCTCCATTGCAGCAGAAACGTATGTCAAAGGAGGCAAGTATAGCCTCCATGTCTACAAAAACCCAAAAGTGGGTAGCAAACCACCACGTGTGGTTCCATTTCTGTCAAACTGTGTGTTCGACAATGAGTGGGTGCGCCACAGAGGTGGTTATGAGCTCCCACCTGTTGTGGCTGCATACAGGCAGCTAGCCAACGGTGTTGACAGTGCCAATCAAATGGCACTAGAACACCGTGAGACAGGCAGATTCAAGAGTTGGACCCGTGCCTTGAAGGCTTTTTTTTTTAGGTACGCGATTGTAAATACCTTTACAGTCTGCCGACTCCAAGGTTTGATACCCAAAAAGAAATCCCTTTGGGACTTCCAATGGGATATTTTGGAAACGTTTGTCTCCCCTGGGCACGCTGTGCACACGCCGGTGCTTGTAGATACCCGAGGCACTTGCAAAGTATGCAAGGGGCGCACTTGGTTCAAGTGTGCTCATTGCGATGTGCATTTGCACTCCTACAGTGGTTGTTTCCAGAAGTGGCATTCAGAACTGAAAGTTTGAACTCAGAAGAAACAGCAGTCCTACGGCGCAGTGATACTTCTTGCAGGGCAGGGAGGGAACCCATGAGACCCACCGCTGGGGGTATTTTCTTCGAACGAAACCTTGGAACGAAGATTATTTCTTCGAACGAAGAAAAGTTTTGAACTGTTCGAACGCCTTTGTTGTGGCCGTTTTGCTGCAAACATTGCGATAAAATGCTCAACACAGGTTTTTTTGAGGGTTTGATCTTTTGGATTCAGCTTGCAACCACCTGAATGCCCTGAAAATGTGTTTTCGAAATGTGGCGGACTTTTCTTCGAACGAACCTTCGAATGTTCGAACGAAGATATTTTTCGAAGAAAAAGACGCGGCGTTTACAAATGCACATACAGGCAACAACAGAACCGCAGAACCACCAATGTCCCTGTCCAATGTAGCTCTCTGAGTCCTGGCTCACGACTCACTGCCTGACACTAGTACTGCAACCTCGTCTTTCTTTTCCGTATCCTCTTTGTCTGCCTCGCCGGCATCTTCTTCTTCTTGCTTTCCAGCACTCTTCGTTGGCGTCTTCCTCTTCTTCTTTTGCCTCTTTGCCTTCACTTTCTTCTTCCTGGCACTTGGAGCTGGCACGCCACCGGTTGCCGACGCCACTGCCGCCGCGTTTTTGCACTCCTCCTCCGTTGCGTAGCTTCGGGCCGCAACACAATACTCCCCCGCAGAATGCCACATGGCAGAGTTGTAGTCTGCAGGGACCCAAAAGATTGTACCGGCACGGCCCAGTTTGGTCTTCTGTTGCAGGATGTCTCTGGGTATCTCCGTTCGCCAGGGGCGCCACTTCGAAATCGGCACTCCTCTCCACGCTCCCCACTGGTCCTCTTGTTGGAGGGGAAGCCATGCCCACGGCAGTTCCCCTCGGTCTGGAATCTGTGTCTCCTGGGTTTCGTCTTCATCGTCATCATCTCGGGCAGGCGGCTCCTCCTCTTCATCTCCGGAAGGCGGCTCCTCCTCCTCATCTTCTTCAGTCTCTTCGAACTCCTCACTTTCCGAACTCTCACCCGGCAGCAGCCTTGCCTTTTTCTTCGGAGCTTCCTTAGCCGCTGGCTTCGCTCGTGGTCTCTTCTTCGGCTTCTTTGTCTTCTTGTAAGACGAGAGAATCTCGGCAAGGTTCTTTGCCCGTCGTCCGGACACAACGGGTTGTGGATCTTTGCCCCGCACACCAGCACTGGTCGTGGACGCTTTTTTTTCGGTTGCCTCAGGGGAATGCAACGTGGAACCACCCTGGCTCAGGTTGACCCACGTTGACATCGACTTCACCTTTCTGCGACCTTCTTCATGGTTTTGGAGTGCTCCGAGGACCGTCAGTGCTCTCGCAGGCTTCGTTAGGAGGTCGTTGAACAGGCTGCCCGCAGTCACCGTCGTCTCAATTCCACGACTTGGTAGCTGAAGCTTCCACCTGACGCCAACGGCGCTGGTTTCCGTTGCTGCAACCTGTGGGCAGTGGAGTGGTAAAAGACTTCGAATACAATCTTCGTTCGAAGATTCGAATGTTCGAACGAACGTTTTTTTCTTCGAACGAAGAACATTTTTCGAAGAATAACGTACAGGACGCATGCATGGTCAAAAGCGCTCAGCTACAAGGTAAATGCGGTACCTCCCATTCAGGAATGTCCCCTCCCATGTAGCCATGCTGCACTCCTGCTGCGACTGCTGCCTGGAGCACCGTCTGCCACTTCGCCGGTGTTGTGCTTTGCAATTGTTGTACTCCCCCGGCTTGCTGCGCTCCTTCCTCCGTCTGGGCTGCCTCACCACCACCCCGCGCCTGAGCGGTGACCTTGACGCCTTTCAAGCGGCCCGTTGATGTACATTTGCCCCACCCTGGGGGCTCTGAGGAGGGGAATCTGAGCATCACGGTACGGTCTTCACGCCAGCTCTCCACTGCGCCGTAGGCGTGCCAAACAAGCGCAAGCATACGTATTATCGGCGTTGGGGTGCCTTTTTTGTTCGGGACTGCGAAGGGGAAGGCGCGGGCGACCAGTGCACAAGGCAAGTCCCTCTCCACAGCCACATCTTTGCAATCGGCTGATAAACACTTTCCGAAACAGCGCCCATAGGTTGACAGTGGCGTAAGCCAAGCGTACTTCGGGTCCCCGAAAATGGGCGTATGCGGATTGGGTACGGATTTCCCTAGAATGAGGTCAAGGTAGGGGCGGGTGACTCCGGATTCAACGATTACCTGGCGGCAAGTGTCGAACTCGGCGCTGACATCGAACACTTCGTTCACCACCACGTAATCCGGATCATATTCTTCTGAATCCTGGGATCCAAAATCTAGCGGGTCATCCAAACGGCGAGAAGGGGATGGTGACGGCTCCAAATCCGCTGAACGCTGCGGCGGTGGGTGCTGAGCCAGTTGTGTACTACTCCGGGAAGGTGTTCCTGGCGATGATCGTGACGCTGGGGCAGAAGTTGGGTGCGCCTGAAGCAACTCCTGAGCACAGCGCGAAAGATTCGAAAAATATCTTCGAACGAAGATTCGAATATTCGAACGAAGAAAAATCTTCGAACGAGAGTTCGTTCGAAGATTCGAAGATTCGAACGAAGACTAAATTCGAAGGACTACAACGCATGCCTGCAGGGCTTGGAGAATAACACATACCGCCACCAGTCTTGCGACATCGGCCTTGTCTTCCTTTGTCAGCACCATTGAGCGGCATCGTCTGACTCGTGTGTAGATTGAGTGTAAAAGCTGGCGTCCCAGGCCGGAGGAGGTGAAAAATTGCACAAGCGCGTCCTCAACGTCCTGGCTATAAGCATTCGTCGTGCCTACCGCGTTTTTGAGCGTAATTCCAAGTTGCACCATTGATCAAACAGTGACACCCTTAAAAATACAACAAATCAGTTGAAAAAACAAAAAAAACCCTTCTTTCTGGCACAAATCTGCGTCTTTCTGGCACAAATCTGCGTTTTTCTGGCACAAATCTGCGGCAATCGCCTGTCAATCTGGTGCGCGCGCTGCTGTTGCTGCGCTTTTGCGGCAATGCTCGCTAGCAGCTTGGATTCGATTGGATTTAATTGAATTGCGATTAAAGCAAATACAATCTTCGAATTCGAATCTTCGTTCGAAGATTCGAATCTTCGTTCGAAGACTGAAGTTCGTTCGAAGAAAATACCCCCCCCAGTGGGTCTCATGGGAAGGGACTATGTGTGCATGACGTTGTGCCCAGCCACCATGGGGTAACTAAACAAAGTGTGATGAAGGGGTTACATGAAAGGTAACACAGGGGGTAACTAATAGGGACAAAGTGGGATTGGAAGGGGGCATGGTTACCCGGGTAACACCCCAAGGGTTACAGCGGTGGTAACAAAAGCAATTAACAACCAGAGCGCTCGGGTAACACATACATGTTACCGGTAACATAGGAAGTCCCTCGGGTAACACATTGGTAACACCGTCGGTAACATGTGTTACCCAGGTAACAAGCATGTTACCCCGTTCGAAAAATAAAAAAGGTCAAATATCTTCACCTGTTTTCTGGGGCAGAAATGGGTTACCCAGACCACATGGATCCCTGAGTACTAACCCTAGATACCGGAATATGCTTTAACACTTCTACCGTCGTTACAGCCGTACAACAACGAGCCGCGCTACACAATTTCATATATTGCCTGTTGCAATGGTCCGTTCTTGTGCTCGTGATGAAACGTGGCATACAGAAAATGCAAGAGCTTACAAAACTGCCTCTTGCGCGGCACATCTTCCATGCTTGTCCATGACATTCTGCAATAAGGTACATGACATGCGATGTGCGCATGCAATGTGGCTAGCTGCATGGAATAGCATCTCTCACAGGCCATCTTTTATGGCACAAAGTCTTCATATTGTTAAAAGTGTTAGCTAGGGGCGGAATTTAAGGACGATAATCGTTACCTCCGTCTCGCGGGAGAGGTAACGATTATCGTCCTGAAATCTGGGGGGACCAAGCCAGAGGTAACGATTATCGTCCTAAAATCTCGGCCAACCGCCAAAGCACCCCGGGTTGTGACCAATCAATAAAACCGGCTTTTTGAGCCGGTTCCAATGAGCCTATTGGGAAGAATTTTCAATTTTCAACCGAAAAACCCGTTTTGGTAACCGAAAGTAACCGCGGTTGTCAGTGATGAAATCGTCATGACAAGAGTAACAAATGACAAAATGCCCTATTTACGTATAACAAGAAAAATAGGTTGCAAAAACAACCTCGCATCATCTTCTTGTGGTTTCTAATCATTCCCACAACAATTTTCGTCAAATTTGAGGCACATTACTCTGCAAAACCCATCTCCTCAATTTGTAGACAATTTGTAGACATCATGACCAAAAGGATGGAGAACATGCTTGATGCTGGGTTGCCCCCTTTATCTCAGGTTAGTACTGGGGACTGGGTTAGGCCCTTAATCCTGAATCTGGTGTTTGAGCAAATGTGACATACACACTTGGAAATCAGCCAAGCTGAGGAGTGGTTGCCTAGTGTGGCAGGGGGATGAGCATCAATCATTATAATTTGCGATTGGATTCCGGGTTAAAGAAACCAGTACCATACTTTGCAGCATTTGTTTGCGTTCCTGTACCCATTTATTTTCTACAACAATTTCCCTCACACCACCTGGGTTTTGTTGCAAAAAAAGTGTTCATGCACGGGTTTTTGTGGCCAAAAAAACCATGCATGTACATGGTTTCCACAGAAAAAACCCATGCGTGAATACTTTTTTTGCAATATTCCCTACCAGGACCGGCCCCCGCTGTGCCCCTTCCGCCTGTAATCCCTGCTGATTTGCTCCTGATGAATGCTTGCATTTCTCAAAGTCCCGGGTCCAAAATCCAAAAATATAGAAAATCGAAAATACAATCCTCCTTCAACCCTGAACAGCAATCAGATCCCACAAATGCAGCAATAGCCCAATTCACAATCCAATACGGGCTGCGGGCTTCCGTTCAGCACACCGATTGTCTCACGGTGGCGGGCATGTACAAGAATTGCACCGAAGCGGAAAGCCCTGAAATTGGCATATGAACACAAATAAAGCAAATTTGGGGAAAGAGGTAAACATACACATTCACAGCCATAAACCCCTCATTCCCTGGACTCAAGACCTTCCCTTGACTCACCAACATATTGCCCTGAACCAGGTCAAATGGGATGGCTAAATGCCGTGTGTCACAAGTCACTACACAAACCCCAAAAATGTGTTCACTCCCAAGCCTCTAAATCCTAGCCCAATAGGGGAGGTGGCGTGTCATGGCCTAGAGTGGCACTCAGGACCATGCCCTACCCTGACATAAACTTGATTGGACTTGGAGTCGAATGGGCTTGGAGAACTGCCCCATGAAGATGACCTCACAACATGGCAAAATCAGGCAAATCACACCATAATGCCCAAAATTCAATTCAATTCAAGACAGCTCAACAAGTACCAACTCGAGCACTCAATTTCCATCAAAAACTACGAACCACCCCAAAGCGTCCATAGATTCCACCAACCTCCCAGCACCTCATCAATTCGATATGAAAGATCCAAAAGTTCTTCTACGCCTCAAGACATTGCTCAACGATCGTCCACGCTATCAACAAGCAATGGCGAAGGCATGGTCAAGAACAGCCTCTGACTTCAACATCAAGTCAACAACACAGCTCAATGCCCAAGCAGCCATAAAATGGATCAATGAATTTGAAAACATTCGCCGAAAAGAACCAGGTTTGATTAAATAATCACTCGCTGGAGCAAGTGGATCTACATTGGACTGGGTTAACTAACTGGTTTGAGTTTATCTTCATGAAGCTGTTGCCCTTGCCTGTGTGCGCCCTTGTTGTTTTCATTCTGTTTTCTCATTTTAGTATTCCGAAACCACTGCACCAATACACCGATGCATAAAAGAATGGTGGCCCACTTGGAGAACGCTGCACTGCAGCGCAGGACCAGTTTGACGTTCTGTTTTCCTTTTTTACATATGGGAAGTGCCATAATTGAGGTCGCCTAGCCATTGGTACCTTAAGGTAGTGGAAACACCTAGGCCCGATATATGAGCATGTAGATATGTCTAAGTAGGGCAGAACTTCGGACCGTTGGCCGCATTTGTGAATGTTTTTGGCCCTCGTGGCCATGTCTCAAAAAAATGCCCAAAATTCAATTATATACCCAAGAATGCATATGGGAAATGTTCATATGCTCCATGCATGTGTCAAATTGGAGAGTAATATACAAGGGTGATATAGACCGAAGGTCCATGCCCAAGAATATCCCATCATTGGCTCCGAAACCTCTCCGGTTATTTACATGACATGCTTCACAAGTCAGCTCATGAGTTTGAGACCTAATTTTGTGAGGCCTCGTGTGCCAAGCCAAAGTGACCATGTGATCCGGCATATGGTGAGGTGCAACACCGAAGCATATGCCAACATATAAGCAACATACCATAGTTCACAGATCTCTAGGCACTTTACTGTTAGCCGACCAGTTGAGCACATAAAACACCAAAATGAGCATAAAATGAGGTCAAAAACATGAAAATATGTCCAAATACAAAGATGTCATGATAGTATATCTCTATGCTCACCCATGATATCCGCTTATGGTTCAATACACAAATGATTGGAACCATTTACGAACAATTCCCCCACTTGGATCCCCAATCGGGCGCATGGAGATACCTTCGCCACTCGTATCTACATGCCCCATGAAAATGGGAGTGCACTCATGGATCTCCTTGCCAAACATACCATGAGCAATACATATGCGGTAGACTTAGTCTAGCGCTTTGAATTCCACAATTGGGACATGGGCAAAGCCCTTGTCACGTGTGGTTCCCCATCTCTTCGGCTACACGAAGATATATAACATGGGCGTGAGCATATCAAGACATAAACCATGCATATAACATATACCCTCAAAAGTGGCTCCCACCATGATATGCCATGTCCCTCCATGGGCATAACTTCACGTTAAAAATACGTAGGAACCCAAAGAAAGTTGCTATGCAACCCCAACACTCATGCAGTACACTCGAAAGTCGCAATAAAATATTCGGTTGCACGGTCCAAGAGTTATATATCACTTTATACCCTCTTGACCATTATCCCTTGCTACACCGGGCATGTGTACACAACAAAGGCGTTTGATGCTTCCTAAATTAACTTGAGACTAAGGCGCTTGCAACCCAATCTTCCTTATTCTCTTTCCTCACACTCGCGCGTAAATATGGTCCTTCAAAGTGGTCCCACGATTCACTTTTGTTTCCCTTATATCTCCAAGTCAAATGGGTGGCAAGTATAAGGGAAACTTGATTCGGACAAAGGGAAAAGATTATGACCACTCGAAGAAGACCAAATCAAGTGCGGCGATGTCGAAGTCGAAAGTCCGATTTCGACATCGCGAAAAATTCAGATTAAAATTTCGAGGGCTTATTTAGAAAATTGCGGAAGCAACGAACCCTTTACAGATGAAATCTGACCCTTCATCGGAGTTTCCGCCAAAATATCTGGAAATAACAGTTAACCAATCGGTTAACGCAAAATCGCGAGCCAACTGACAGTCGCCGATACATTGATTATCAGAACGGAAGGCTGAAAAATTACGGAAACATTATGATAAAAAAACCCTGTTGATTCCTGATATTCCGATATATAAATCTCCGCTGGCGGCGCCTCGATACTGAATATGGCCGCTCATAGCCGGAATGGCCAAACCTATCACACTATCACATCGGGTTAGGTCAGATGGATGGGAGAGTATGATATCAGCCAATGGCGGCTTGCCGGCACATAGATACACACCCCAAGTGACCCCAAGATGGCCACGGGGGTCCGAACCGGCTTCACCCCCCTTCTCAGAGCGTTGTTACCGCTCGGAAGTTGAAGAGAGGACGGGAGGACCCCAATGGGCTCCAACCTCCCCCCCCATGTCCCAAGGACACATGGAGGCCCCACACACGTCGTAGGCGTCCCCCATGCCCCAAGGGAGGGGTGAGGACACTGATAATCAGTGCCCTACGCCATATTCGGTCTCCTCTTGATCTACAACATGGACCAAGGGGATCAAAGATAGAAAAACGTCGTCGGTCGACCTAAATAAGTTTACCACAATGAAATATATATGTGGAGATCGGGTGAAGGGGGTATATGGCCGATCAAGGCCGAAAAATCCCCGGATGAACGCCCTCACCCGTCTCCCAAGCACAGAAACAAACAAAAATGCCAAGGGGGATCCATTACGGTGCTACAGCAGCAACTAAATGGACCAACACGTCCTTGACATCCAAAGAAATATTCTTTTTCTTCAGGTAGTCCATCCAGACCGTGGTGTACCTCGGCACAAAACTGCTCGGAGGCTCCCACGAGTCCCTGGATGCGGCGAATCCCTTCCAACAGACTTTATAAAGCCTCCCCCCAGGCGTCCCCGGGTCCGGCTTGTCCGCCAGGATCTTCTCGGCGGTGAAGTCGTCGTGCTCACCCTCGTCGTCCGAGTCCACATTGCCGGCCGTGAACTTGAAGGTGACGAGACGTCCGCTGGGGTCTGGTGCTCGGGGACGAAGCTGGGTATGGTCGCGGTGCTTGAAGTACTTGGCCCTCTTGTCATGCTCGTCCTGTAGTGCCTTGCACACCTTGGCCGCCGTGTCGTCCGCCTCAGCCATCATAGCGTTCGCATCCCGGGCCACTTTGCCATGGTTCAACCACGGGAGAGTGCGTGACACTCGATCCCGTAGGAACAGGATACGATGGGGCGACAGTCCAGTGGGTCCCGGAAGGTCGTGATACGCTTGGAGCACTCTCCACAGCGAATTGTACCAGTTCCGGCCCGGTTCGTCGATGTGCAGCTGGCGGAACTTCTCGAACATCTGCCGCCCGGCAAGCTCAGCTCGGCCATTCGACCGGCTGTGGTACGCCACGGTCTTGGCGTGCCGAATACCCATGTGCTTGCACATCGTCTTGAACCACGTCTCCACAAACTGACTGCCCCAATCGCTGCAGATGACAGCCGGGACATAAAAAATCGTCAGCCAATGCCTGATCATGGCATTAGCGACTGTCTTGGCCTGCAGCCCCACTCCATGCTTGTCCTTCTTGTCCTTCTTCTTGGACTTCTTGCCAGGGACCGCCACGATATACCCACTGTGCCTATCCACCGCCAGGATGACACAGTCGTAGGTCTCTCCTTCCACGGTGACCTCAGGCATGGCGAATACATCCATGGCCACGGACCGCATAGGGGCCTCCGGTAGAGCTGTATACACCGGGTTGCCCGCTGTGGAGTGGTTGGGGCTCTTCGTGGCCCGACAGACGGCACAGTCGCTGCAGTACCTATCCAGGATGGCGTAGTACCCCGGAGGGAACTTGAAACGCCACTCCAGGTCCTGCTGCATCTTGTCTCGGCCAGGGTGCATGAGCTGGGCATTGTGCCAATGGTCAATGAGCTGCTCCACTCGGCTCTCGGGCACCAGCAGCTTGTCCTTGAGGAACAACTTGTCCCCATCCTCGGTCAAGCCCTCAGGCCACTCGTCGTCCGACGAGGCGCTCACGGCATTCCAGTACTTGCTCCAGTGCTCGGATGCCGCGTAGTCATCCGACCAGTCCTCGGTGAGCACCGACCTGACTAGCTCTACAGGGGCCACCATCCATTGCTCGAGGGTTTCCTCTCGAATAGCTTGGACGCGGGCACCCCGGAACTTGGCCAGGTCCGTACGGTTCGCCATCACCACAAAGCACTTGACCCCCTCTTGCTCCATGGCCTTCTCCATCTCGATGATGCGCTTGGCCTCCTCGGTTTCCTCGGCGTCCCCATGGCTGGATATGTCCATCCAAGCCTTGCCCGCGGGGTAGGCCCATCGACTGAGGCAATCTGCTACAGTGTTGTCCTTCCCCGGGACGTATACGACGCTGAGGTCGAACTTGGCGAACGTCTCATGCCATCGGGCCCTCCTTGCCGCCGGTCCCGAGGGGGTGTCGACGTGCTCCTTGTGCCAGCTCTGCAAGGACTGATGGTCCGTGCAAACCACCAGCGGTTGCAATCCGATGTGGCCAGACCACTTCCTGAGCGCACATACAATGGCGTACGTCTCCTTCTCCCTCGCGGTCCAGGTGCGGCGTTGGCCCTCGGCCAGGATCCGGCTCCAGAACGCCACGGGTACATGTGACCCGTCGTCTCGGATCTGCTCGAGGACTGCCCCCACAGCATAGTCCGAGGCGTCCGTCCGTAGCACGAATCCCTTGTCCGGGTCCACCAGGAATAGCCCCAGTTGCCCCAGGAGTCGCTCCTTTAGGCGGCTGAACGCATCTTCGGTCTCAGGGGTCCAGGCAAGCTTCTTCTTGCTCCCCTTCCGGCCATCGAACTTGCCCACTTGCAGCATCTTGTGCAGAGGCCCCGACAGTTCTGCATACATTCGGACATAGCCCGAATAGTAGTTGCAGAAACCCATGAAGGATCGGAGTTCGCTGATGGTCTGGGGCTTTTCCCAGTGATGCAGGGACGCCAGCTTCCCAGGCATGGGACGGCGTTGCCCGTGACCAACCACGTGACCCGCGAACTCCACTTCCTTCACGAAGAGTGAGGCTTTGGCGGGCTTGCACACCATGTTGTGCTTGTCCAACTCGCTGAGCACTCGGCGCAGATCCTTCTCATGCGCGTCGATGAGCTCGTCCTCAGTCATGTTCTCCGTGCCGGACCCGATGATGATGTCATCCAAGAAGGGATCGGCACAGTCCCGGACAGGACGGAGTAGGTCCTCCATCATGCGCTGGAAAGCGGCGTTGCCATTCTTGGCGCCCATAGGCACCACTTTCCACTGCATGGGCCCCAGCGGCGTCGACATCGCTGTGCAGGGCCTGGAGTCCGGGTGTAGCGGCATCTGGTGATAACCGTGTTTCAGGTCCAACACCGTGAAAATCCGCTTTTTCTGTTGTTTTTGGAGGATGGAGTCGATCAGGGGAAGCGAGTACGAGTCGTGCTCGGTCTGCTCGTTCAAACCTCTGCAATCAACCACCAACCTGCATTCGCCCTTCTCCTTCTTGGGCACGATGAAGGCTGGGCTGGCCCACTCACTGTCGGAGGGTTCGATCCATCCCCGCTCAATGAACTCGGCCAACAGCTTCTTCATGGCCTCAGCCCGATCGCCCTGAAGTTGGTACTCCCGATGACGATAGATCTTCGGGTTTGGCTTCAGCTTGATCTTCGCTGTGCCGAACCTCCCACGATCTGGAGGGTTCTTGTTGGCGACGCCACTGAATAGCCGCGGATAGGCATTGATCAGCCTCTACCTTCAGCTCGGCGACCTTCGGGTTCTCCTGGGCCTCTTCAGCCGCTTGCTTCGGTATAGATACAACCGACCGCACTGCGGTATAGGCCTCTTCTGGGTCCGATTCCGACTTCTCCTCGTCCGATATGCTGTCTTCATCGTCGTGGGGTGCACTTCCCACCGATAATCTTCGGAAATTTGCGGCCTCGGGCTGGTGACTGTCGCTGTCGGCTCCCATTCTTGGAAAATCCCATGTTGGTGGGTCCGACCCAACCGGACCATCGTATTGGTCCGCGATGTGATCCATGACCCTCGCCACGAACTCGTCCTTCTCGTACTTGCCGGTGACCAACATCTTGTCATCCCACCAATGCGGAGATGTGACCATGGCCCCCCTCTTCTTGGCTGCCACGCGGTCGTGCATCCCCATCCGCGTGTAGTTGACGACGTCGTCGATCTTGGCGTGGGACAGGACGTCAATGCCATCAATAGGCTGATCCGTCCCCTCCTTGGGCTCAAACATGACCTTCATGGGCACCGCCTCCACCCTACGGATGAATGCTTCATCACCCGTGGGCTGGGCTTGCGCCCCATCCACCAGGAAAGCCTTGGTACCCCACGCTTGACCCGGGGAGGGCATTGATACACCCTTGGCGTCGATGAACAACTCCTCTTCTGGCCCGAATGACATCTCGTTCAGGGTGATGGAGTCCGGCGTCGACTTGAGACCCTCCAGCGGACATGGGGTGGATCCTATGCCGGTTATGACCAGGATCCCCTTCGCCCTATCCGCGATGATCTTCTCCACCATACGTCTGGTATTGTCCAGGGAGCCATGCCAGTACATGGGTCCCCACTCCTTCAAACCCCAATGCCGGTGCCAGGCTGAGTCTCCTCGATGCCAGTGCCGCCTACACTTCCTCAGAAGTGGGGCATCCCGGGAGGCAAAGATGTCCGTCTTGGGCGTTTCGGCTCCTAGCGTCTGGTTCATCCTGGCATACACCTGTGGCGCCATTCCATACTCTGTGAGCTGAACTCCGCGGTCTCCTCTGGACTTGGCACCCACAGCTTGCACCGCTCGGACGATCCGATCCTCTTCCTCAGCATTCCATTGGGTTGATCCGCATGCATAGTCCGTGGACAGCCATGTGAGGCATTCATCATCCTCCCGGACCAGCGTTTCACGATGGGGAAGGGCTCCAATGGCGTTTGCCACCATGAAGTCATACCCCATGATCATATCCCAATCGGTAATGTCGGCCACATAGAAGTTCCCGGATAGAGTGCTTCTCTTCGCCTGATCAGGGCGGTTCAAGCGCTCATGCTCCCAGAATTCCATACTGATGGTGGCCTCATGGGTGCCGCCACCCATAATCTCCCCTTTGCGACCTTCAGGCGGACCGGTCTCCGGCTGGGCTGCAGGAGTTCCTCCTTGAACAACCCTCTCCGGACCAGGCTCACCTGGGCACCCGTATCCACTAACACATCCACCACCTTCTCCTCTCGTCCGCACCGTACTCGCACTTTCAAGTGCAACTGCCGCTCGTCGCCATGAGGTGTATGGACGACTCTCACGGCATGCAACTCTAGCACGTCCGGGTGCATCAGGACTTCAAGGGTATGGTCATGGATGGTGTAGATCTTGGGTTGTTCCTGCCCGTCCACGGGGCTCTCCGTGGTCGCTCCTTCCTTCTTGCCATGTCCCGTACCCACATGTACTTCCCTTGGCAGGGCGCTCCAGGGGTTGGGAGTGGCGAAGCTCAGTGGTTTTGGCTCTTCTGGAGCCTTCTTCGGCACCCGATGTGCCTTCGCTTTCTCTGGGATTCCACTGATTTTCGGAGGAGAGACCCCCGAGGTCCCACTCCCGTGGGGGCTCCTCTAGACTTGGCTTCCCGCAGCCCCTTCCGGCTGCGATCCGCCAGGACTTTGTCCACCACGTTGCCGGGCTTTGAGCTCTTCCAACGTCCTCAACATGTCCTCAGCAACCTCCTCGATCGACCTCACTCGTCGGTCTTGGCCAGGTCCACCACCATAGCCTCTTCCTCCGCCTTTTCCTTGGCCTTTGCCTTGGCCTTTTCCCCCGTCTCCGCCCTTCGCCTTCCAATCGGAAATCCGCTGCTCCTTGGGCTTCTTCTCGGGGTGGGCTGCGAAGTAGGCCTTCTTGTCCGCCTCATACACCTTGCACTGATGGTGGTCGTGTGCATGGTTGTTTCCCTTGCCATAACAGACCCAGCACCCGTCGTGCTGAGACCTGTACTCCCGGAACGAGAGCGGTGGGTTCCCGATCCTCCTTGGCGCGTTGCCCTTCCTGGGTCCCACCTGGCTCCATCTGGACCGATCCTGCCCATGGTCCCTCATGTTGTGCGCCACAAACGCGAAGAAATGGGCCTCCTCGTGATCCTCCCGGGACCAGTGGTCTTGGCCACTTCCACTACCATCCTCCGCGGAGTTGGCCGTGTCCTCCTGGATCTCCCGATGATGGCGGTCTTCTCGGTGGCCTCGTTGTCCATGACCATGTCGATCCTGCACGTGGGCCTCGTTCTTCGCATTGAGCTTCAACTCCACCGTGATGTACTTCACGATCTCGTCAAGGCTCATGCGGGCGAAGATGACTTGCATCCTCAGCGGCTCCCCGCGCCTCCACTCCACGTTGTTGAGGCGCAGCAACCTTTGCCCCATGGAGTCTCCAAACACCTCCACGTACACGGCGTTCTTCAGTCCCAACATCCGGTCGGGTTCACCCAGGTTCCTCCTGAGGAACTCCATGATACCCGCATGGGTATCCTCCGCCGCCATGATCCTCACCGCCACCCGCTTCTTGGCGCGCTTCTTCTCCTCGTCCTCCACTCTCCTCTTCCAGTTGCCGGGGAGGACGTCCTTCAGGAGGTGGCGGATCTCGCTGGCCTCGTTCCAGTCCTCCACCAGCTTGAGGCATCTGCGGTACTTCCGCAGATACCGGTTCCACTCCCGGACCCGCAACTCACCGCGGTCCAGCGGCAGTGGGATGGACCACAGGTCCTCCAGCTTCTGGTTCGGAGCGTCCACCCGCTCCTCATCCTCCAACCACTGGAGGCAGGCCTGCTCCGTCCTGATCAGTCCTTCCCGGATCTGATCCCGCAGCTCCTCCTTCAGGTCCTGCGCCAGGCGGTGTGGGAATGTCCGGCATACCCACTTATCCCGCGGCGCTCCCCGCATCTCGCCGACGACCTCCTCGGCAAAGTCCTCCCAATCCAGGATGAAGTCATCCAGGTTGGAGGGGTTGCCATCGTAGTAGGGGATTTTGATTCCCCTGAGGTCGTCAATCCTGATGGCGTCTCCGACGTCTCCAGCCACCACTCCACCGAGACGGATACCACCTGTGGCCGGGGGTTGTGAGTACACTCCCCGTACATCCCTCTCCTCCATGGAGTGCGGTCCAGTTGGGCCTGAACCCATGGGGTTTGGAATGCGGGAAGAATTTGCTCCATCGGCCGTCCATATCCCCGTATTGGGGTCCTTCGCCCACAGGTTTCCGCCTGGATGACCTCGACCATGTCTGTCGGCGCTTCCCATGGTTTGCCCCTGCATGGTCTGGCTCTCCATCTTCTCTTCCGCATAAACTACCATATTCGTCGTGATCGGTACATCCTGGGCGGCATGGGACATCTGTACTGTCAGGCCCCTCGGGTCCGTGGTTACGTGCCCTTCCCGCATGGACCCAGCCGGTGCCGTGTGTTCCCCGAGCATTGTGGATTCGCTGAACATGGGAACAAACGGCAGCGCACCCGGGTCAACACGCGGAGGCGCGTATGGTGCCTCTGCAGGGCCGCCCATGGGTTTCTCCATGGCGCTCCTGAGGGTCTTAACCCGCTCCACCAGCTCTACCGCGGCCGGCTTTGCCGGGAGCACCGGACCCGAGGCGAGGGGCTGTAGCTCCTCTAGCCTTTTCAGGCGTCCCGACATGTCCTCCACCAGGTGGAGGAGGCTGTCCACCACTCGCTGCTGCTTCTCCAGGGCCAGCTTCAGATTCTCCCGGTACCGGTCCCGTTCCGCTCGCAGCTCCTCCATGTCTTTCTCCGCGGCCGACTGGTCGTCCAGGATCCCCGCGACGTCCTCCTCTAGACCGTCCTTGGCGTTGTCCAGGCGGTCAAGGCGATGCACGATGGCGTCCATCCCCATCTTCGGGTACTTGCCCATGAGGAAGGACACGTGCTCGCAGTGGCACGCAGCGTGCTTTCCGCCGGTTTCAGCGCATCCCGCGGTTCCCGGCACCTCAGACTCATCACCCATAGGCGTATCGCCTATGGCGTCCGTCTCTGTTCCCGTGTGCCGGGGCACAGGTGCCGTCCGGGCCCTGGCTGGCCTCTCCAAGCCCTCGGCGTCGTGCTTCAGGGCGGGCTCGGGGGCCGTATGCGCCCTGGCGACCGGCGCGGACATCTCCGACTCCGAAGGTGGCTCGTAGGCTGTCTGATAGCCCTCGGAGTGCCCCTCGGATTCCCACAGCCTGACCGGGCTGGGGTCCGTGTCCATAGCCCCGGTGTCCCTTGCCGCGGACTTGGGTGACCCGCGCTTCCGGTAGCGCCGGGCCCGTCCTCCACTGCTGCCTGAATGGCAGGCCTCATCAGAGTCCTCCGCGGCAGAGCGGAGGTTGCATGCCTTTCGGTAGCGACGCTCACACATGGAGACCAGGTCCTCCATGTCACGTCCTCCTCTTCCCGAATGTCGTACTTCTCTTCGGGCTTCAACTTCCGGAGTTCGCCATGCTCTTGAACGTCTCGGTTCTTCTATGGCTCCAATCTCCGGCGTGGTCTCCACCGAGTCCACAATACGCACCCGGGGCGTACTTGGGCAGGGCTCATAAGGGCCCAAGTCCCCGGGTTAACGGTAGGTAGGGGCAGCAGGTACGCCTCTGCTACCATAAAGAAGGTCCCTACCAGGACCGGCCCCCGCTCTGCCCCTTCTGCCTGTAATCCCTGCTGATTTGCTCCTGATCAATGCTTGCATTTCTCAAAGTCCCGGGTCCAAAATCCAAAAATATGGAAAATCGAAAATACAATCCTCCTTCAACCCTGAACAGCAATCAGATCCCACAAATGCAGCAATAGCCCAATTCACAATCCAATACGGGCTGCGGGCTTCCGTTCAGCACACCGATTGTCTCACGGTGGCGGGCATGTACAAGAATTGCACCAAAGAGGAAAGCCCTGAAATTGGCATATGAACACAAATAAAGCAAAGTTGGGGAAAGAGGTAAACATACACATTCACAGCCATAAACCCCTCATTCCCTGGACTCAAGACCTTCCCTTGACTCACCAACTTATTCCCCTGAACCAGGTCAAATGGGATGGCTGAATGCCGTGTGTCACAAGTCACTACACAAACCCCAAAAATGTGTTCACTCCCAAGCCTCTAAATCCTAGCCAAATAGGGGAGGTGGCGTGTCATGGCCTAGAGTGGCACTCAGGACCATGCCCTACCCTGACATAAACTTGGTTGGACTTGGAGTCGAATGGGCTTGGAGAACTGCCCCATGAAGATGACCTCACAACATGGCAAAATCAGGCAAATCACACCATAATGCCCAAAATTCAATTATATACCCAAGAATGCATATGGCAAATGTTCATATGCTCCATGCATGTGTCAAACCGGAAAGTAATATACAGGGGTGATATAGACCGAAGGTCCATGCCCAAGAATATCCCATCATTGGCTCCGAAACCTCTCCGGTTATGTACATGACATGCTTCACAAGTCAGCTCATGAGTTTGAGACCTAATTTTGTGAGGCCTCGTGTGCCAAGCCAAAGTGACCATGTGATTCGGCATATGGTGAGGTGCAACACTGAAGCATATGCCAACATATAAGCAACATACCATAGTTCACAGATCTCTAGGCACTTTACTGTTAGCCGACCAGTTGAGCACATAAAACACCAAAATGAGCATAAAATGAGGTCAAAAACATGAAAATATGTTCAAATACAAAGTTGTCATGATAGTATATCTCTATGCTCACCCATGATATCCGCTTATGGTTCAATACACAAATGATTGGAACCATTTACGAACAATTCCCCCACTTGGATCCCCAATCGGGCGCATGGAGATACCTTCGCCACTCGTATCTACATGCCCCATGAAAATGGGAGTGCACTCATGGATCTCCTTGCCAAACATACCATGAGCAATACATATGCGGTAGACTTAGTCTAGCGCTTTGAATTCCACAATTCGGACATGGGCGAGGCCCTTGTCACGTGTGGTTCCCCATCTCTTCGGCTACACGAAGATATATAACATGGGCGTGAGCATATCAAGACATAAACCATGCATATAACATATACCCTCAAAAGTGGCTCCCACCATGATATGCCATGTCCCTCCATGGGCATAACTTCACGTTAAAAATACGTAGGAACCCAAGGAAAGTTGCTATGCAACCCCAACACTCATGCGGTACACTTGAAAGTCGCAATAAAATATTCGGTTGCACGGTCCAAGAGTTATATATCACTTTATACCCTCTTGACCATTATCCCTTGCTTTACCGGGCATGTGTACACAACAAAGGCGTTTGATGCTTCCTAAATTAACTTGAGACTAAGGCGCTTGCAACCCAATCTTCCTTATTCTCTCTCCTCACACTCGCGCAGAAATATGGTCCTTCAAAGTGGTCCCACGATTCACTTTTGTTTCCCTTATATCTCCAAGTCAAATGGGTGGCAAGTATAAGGGAAACTTGATTCGGAGATAGGGAAAAGATTATGACCACTCGAAGAAGACCAAATCAAGTGCGGCGATGTCGAAGTCGAAAATCCGATTTCGACATCGCGAAAAATTCAGATTAAAATTTCGAGTGCTTATTTAGGAAATTGCGGAAGCAACGAACCCTTTACAGATGAAATCTGACCCTTCATCGGAGTTTCCGCCAAAATATCTGGAAATAACAGTTAACCAATCGGTTAACGCAAAATCGCGAGCCAACTGACAGTCGCCGATACATTGACTATCAGAACGGAAGGCTGAAAAATTACGGAAACATTAGGATAAAAAAACCCTGTTGATTCCTGATATTCCGATATATAAATCTCCGCTGGCGGCGCCTCGATACTGAATATGGCCGCTCATAGCCGGAATGGCCAAACCTATCACACTATCACATCGGGTTAGGTCAGATGGATGGGAGAGTATGATATCAGCCAATGGCGGCTTGCCGGCACATAGATACACACCCCAAGTGACCCCAAGATGGCCATGGGGGTCCGAACCGGCTTCACTTTGTGACATGTTGCCTTGTGACATGTTAACGTCATCAATTTTGCTTTTATGAATGAGTAGCATTATTGTGCATCAAGAACCCAGTGGCAAATTAAGCATTTTTTTGGTGCATCAGGACTTTTGTTTTTGAAAGAAATTGCTTGCTTGCTTCAAATTGTTCCTTTTGGAATGAATCCTTTTGGAATCTACCCCTGTTGTTGCACTGCCGTGCTTGTCATCGTGGGCACTCTCGGGTATCAGGCTGAAGAGGACTACCAAGGGACTGCATATAGGAGAGTAGAGGAACTTTGTTGTGCATCAAGCATTTTGTCATGCCTCAAGAATTTTATCGTGCCTGAGAACTTGCTTAATTATGGATCAAGAACTTTGCTCTACTTTGTAGTCCCTTTTTGGCACTACTCGTGAGTGATGTGCCAATGCTGCTTGGCAGGTTCACCTTATACCATTTGGAATGCTTGAAAAAGGGGTTAATGGCCCCCTTTTTTTTGGCAGAAAAACAGAGGATAGGAGGATAACCTCCAGTGAAACGGGCTATTACCCCATTTTTCTTCCGGAAACCCCGGTTAACATGGCATTTAATGGGGTCGTGACATGGTTTTCCGACCACGGGGTGACCCATGCGTATTGCTCATACCAATGCCCCGGGATATAGGGCAGATATCCGGGGCATAGGCCCAATTTTTGTACAGTATTTGGTTTGTTGTGTGCCTGTCTCTTGCACGTGCATGCCCATTGTGGCTCTACATTTGGAAGGTTGAAGGAAGACCTGGTGAGGTTGGGGTACCTGTGGTGGTACGCACGGCACATTGCAATTTTTGCTGTATTTTTTGGGGGGTTCACTTCATGTCCGATCCGTGATCTGGTCCATTTTTGGCTGGGGGAAGGGGGGGCTCTCCCCCACCCCGATCGCCAAGTCCCCAAAGTCACCGAAGGTCTACGGACCGAGGGCAATGCAGACTCTGGTGAGCCTTCAGAGGAGCCCCCACCCCGGAAGTTCCCACCTCTCCCAAAGGCCCCTTGTGTGTTTGAACTTCTTAAATGGAAAGCGGATGAATTTGTAGTAGACGGCTTGCGTTGGCGCGACATTGTGTCGTTTGCAGGCCATCCACTGCAAGCATGGTCACGAGTGATGAGTCGTTGCCTCCAAATGCTAGTCAGTTTCTTGATTGATCAGGGAATTGGGCTGGGCTTCGCAAAAATGCAAGGGGTAAGAGATCAACTGCATGCTGCAGCCCGTATGGGAGCTTTACCTCATGAAACAGAATTTTATACAGGAAACGTGACATGATAACATTTCTTGGCCAAGAAATGTGAGGGGTAGGGGCCCCCACATTTCTTGGCCAAGAAATGTTATCATGTCACGTTTCTCTATATCCGTTATCGAAGTGTCACAATTTCTCTACGAAGAAATGTTATCACCGACCCCACATGGCAAGACCCAAATTTCCAAGACATCAACATCAAGAGGGATCAACAATTCTATACAGGAAACGTGACATGATAACATTTCTTGGCCAAGAAATGTGAGCGGTAGGGGCCCCCACATTTCTTGGCCAGGAAAAGTTATCATGTCAAGTCTCTCTATATCCGTTATCGAAGTGTCACAATTTCTTGACGAAGAAATGTTATCACCCACCCCACATGGCAAGACCCAAATTTCCAAGACATCAACATCAAGAGGGATCAACAATTCAATTGAGCTGCGAAACGTCATTGTTTGATGTGGCACCCCGCACAACTGGAGGCAGAATGGCTACCACGTGGCAACTACACATAGCCATAAATAAGGAAGGACTACGGGTTCATAGTGCAACTTTCGCAAATCCATGAGCCATGCCGAGGCACGCGAATCAACTTCGCACACCGCAGGTGGTAGGTTGCACGGCATGCATCACATGACACAGGCCGAAGAGCAATGGTGTTACGTTTTCGGGGGATCACCTCATCACACATGTAGCATATACTTGGTTCCACCTTAGGTCTACATGGGGCCTTCTTAGGCTTCTGTGCACCTGTGAAGGGGTTAGGCATATCTTCAAACACTTGATTGTTTGCTGCACCCTCCTCACTTGGTGGGGCTGCAAAAGCTGCTTCACGATATGCATCATGACCTTCTGCAAGTGAGGAAAAGACATCCCCCTTTTCAGACAATTGGGTTGGGGGGAACTCTTCATTTTCATTTGCGTCATCCACCGGAAGTATTCAACAAATCGCAAGAATGTGAGCTTAGCAAATCATCATCCGAGATAGTATATGTACTAAGTTGACGATTGTCCATTCTGGGTGGTGACTCGGGTTCCACTTTGATGGGTGAGTCTTGCTTTTGTGGATTTGGGCAAGGTTCCGCTTTGACTTCCGGTTTGGGGCATGGTTTTGCTTTGATTTCTTCCTCCTCTTTGGATTGGGGCACATGATGTTTGCTCAAGAGCATTGCTGCTTTTGATTTCACCTGCTTACCCTTTCGGTGATATACACCAAGTGTTCTCGCAACCACACCAACATGCTTTGCTGCATCATGCAAAGAGATGTCATTGGCATTCGCGAGTTTTGTCATGACCACCCGTCGGGCAAAAAGAGAGAAACAAACTAGTGATAACATTTCTTGGCCAAGAAACGTTATCTACTCACATTTCTTGGCCAAGAAATGTTATCATGTCACATTTCTTGGCCAAGAAATGTTATCAGGCAGTGGGGTCGGTGATCACATTTTTTCGTCGAGAAATTGTGACACCGATAACGGATATAAATTGGATGGTTGCCCATGTCATGTGTCTCGTTATGGGCAGATGAAATATCACACACACAACACACACCACACGCACTCAGTGGAATGTACCAATGTACATTGCAACGCGCGTTGCATGGCAACCCAAAGAGCCGGCTTAGGCAATGTCCTAGAAACACTTGGTGGCAAAAATCTCCCAAACAGCTGTATTTGCACTTTTGAACCCACAATGGTCGATTTCATTGCTGTCGCTGTGCTTTCGTGTGATTTGGCATTGATGAAATTTTTCCCTAGAGCTCGGTTAGGCTTGCCAAGCAACAAATTGTGACCCTACATGCCTTTTACTCAAGATAATCTTTCGGAGGGTGCAAAAAGTGCCCCTGAATAGCCATATTTGCACTTTTGAAGCCACAAATGTGGATTAGAGTGATTTTGTTGTGATTTCGTCGTGATTACCAACCTGAGTGATTTGTGGAACCAAACAAGATAACTCCATGCATGCACACACATTTGCATTTGCATATTGATGGTATGTTCGGTGAATTGTATGGGAATGCTTAAATTCGACCCAGTGGTGGAGGACAGAAGCAACCGTTAGGGAGCTTGTGGGTCCATGCTTGAAATATCATAGTTGAAATATCGCAGAGGAAATATCACAGTTGTGTCGGTCATGTTTTGCCCGCCTGTCCCATCTCTCCATTCAAGTGGTGGTTTGGCTTGCCGTTGTGGTGGTTGATAATTCTGCTGCGGTTGCAATCCATGATGCATGATGCATGATGCTCCACTTCTCTTCTCAAAGCAATGTTGTCTATCCCGCAAATTGGCGGTACTCTTCCAGTGTTGGCAAGGGAGCAACTGTGCATGTGGCTGCTGTGTTGGAGTTCCTGAGCAATGAGATGTTGGAGCTTGCGGCCAACGCATCAAGAGAAAACAAGAAGTAGCAACGTATCACGCCTCGGCTCTTGATGGTATGCACTGTGTGCCCCGTGCACATCCCATGTTGCACGCACGCACCAACTGTGCACACTGCGCGCACGCATTGTGCACACTGCATGCACGCACGCATGCACAATATCAGTGTGTCACAATATTAGTGCCTTCTGTCTGCTAAGTGTTTCAGCGAAAGTCTCTGGGTCTGGGTGACAGAACACCTTCGCTGTTTGTCCGTTCCCGACTCAGATTATGTCTTTTTGACACTGTGAGCTTTTGCTCGTGCCTTTGGCATTGCGTTTTGCACTGTGCACACTGCACGCACACATTGTGCACGCTGCACGCACGCGGCAGAGGTGGGGCATGCATGCGTTGTGCGTGCCCTGTGCATGCTTTGTGCATGTTGGGGGGGCTTCGGGGCACAGGGCGGGTTTGTATCCAAGCAATCCGAAATGATGCCATGAACGACGCCAGCCAAGTGGCCCTGCACGACCTTGAAATGGAGAGAGATGGGAAAGGGTTTTAGGAATGGGTTAAGGAAGCCAAAACTTTCCTCGAGTACACGAAGTATGCACGCACGCACGGTGCACACTGCACGCACGCATTGTGCACACTGCGCGCCATCGCCTCTTAACCCATTTTTTTTGTGGGGTGGACTCGATGCAAGGCATGCTGGAACGGCGCGTTCCGGACTGCAGATGCAGCAAATTCTGCGATCGCTTTGCGATAAATAGGGTGCCACGTGGGAGCGAAGACACTCGTTCAAGTCATCCTCCAAAGACTGACCCACTGTGAGCACTCCTGCCCGAATGAGCGCTGGCGCAAAAGGAAAGTTGAAGTCTGTTCATTGCGAAAGGCGGCATTGTGACAGACACGCTGATGAGCTTTGCATCCCCTTCTGTGCATCAAACAGGGCCAGTCGCCGATACATGTTGCCGTCGGTTCATATGCCGCCGTTGAGGCGTTGAGGCCGGATGACGCCTTGGTATTGAGGATGCAAGAGGCCTTGGCGGCGTTCCTCCCCCTCCTGTTCAAGGTGCCGCGTGTCCAAGATACAACATGTGCATGTACCGCATTATTTTGGGACCTGGCTACAAGGGTACTGTTTCATGGGAATCAGTAACATCAAGAATGTGCTGAAGCTGCATTTGACGCTCTCTGGATTGCAATCCTTGGATTCATGACACTGGTGCTGCTGGCAGACACAGAGAGGGAGCCCCTGCTGGAGCACGTTGAGTGGGGCACCCTCCTGTTCTTTGCAGCACTCTTTGTGCTCATGCACGGTCTCGAAAAGCTTGGGCTCATTGAGTGGATTGGAAATGTTGTGGTTACGATCATTGAAGCGGTACGTTGTTGCATTGCGCATTGGTTATCAAGGCAGTAGGAATACATAATGACACAGCATGCAGGGATTCCATTTCATGCGAAAAAGTTGCATGGCCGCAACACATGACAGAATACAGTGATCAGTCTGTGGGTCTCACTGTTTTTTGAATTTTGTTTTGTGCAAGCAGGAATCCAGTTTCTGCCACCCTCGGTACCTACCCCCTGTGATGCGCGGTCGCTGGCATGGCGGTGAGTGAGTCCCTCACCGCCTCTCACAACACATTCCAACTTTTCATCCCTAGGAAAAGCGATGGCGGCAGTGGTTGCTATCATGGCAACCATTATGACAGCTTTTTTGATATTTGGGCAAATGGTTACGGCAGCGTCGATTGCAGGGTGACGTTAACGCAACCAAATGGGGGATGGGGGCTTGATGAAAATGTTTGTAGTGTGCACGCACGCATTGTGCACGCTGCACGCCCGCATTGTGCAAACTGCACGCACGCATTGTGCACACTGCACGCACGCATTGTGCACGCTGCACGCCCGCATTGTGCACGCTGCACGCCCGCATTGTGCACACTGCACGCAGGCATTGTGCACGCTGCACGCCCGCATTGTGCACGCTGCACGCCCGCATTGTGCACGCTGCACGCACGCATTGTGCACGCTGCACGCACGCATTGTGCACACTGCACGCCCGCATTGTGCACGCTGCACGCACGCATTGTGGACACTGCACGCACGCACTGTGCACGCTGCACGCACGCAATGTGCACGCTGCATTTGACGCTCTCTGGATTGCAATCCTTGGATTCATGACACTGGTGCTGCTGGCAGACACAGAGAGGGAGCCCCTGCTGGAGCACGTTGGATGGGGCACCCTCTTGTTCTTTGAAGCACTCTTTGTGATCATGCACATCTCATGCACGTCTCGAAAAGCTTGGGCTCATTGAGTGGATTGGAAATGTAGTGGTTACGATCATTGAAGCGGTACATTGTTGCATTGTGCATTGGTTATCAAGGCAGTAGGAATACGTAGTGCCACCGCATGCAGGGATTTCATTTCATGCGAAAAGGTTGCATGGCCGCAACACATGACAGAATACAGTGATCAGTCTGTGGGTCTCACTGTTTTTTGAATTTTGTTTTGTGCAAGCAGGAATCCAGTTTCTGCCACCCTCGGTACCTACCCCCTTTGATGCGCGGTCGCTGGCATGGCGGTAAGTGAGTCCCTCACCGCCTCTCACAACACATTCCAACTTTTCATCCCTAGGAAAAGCGATGGCGGCAGTGGTTGCTATCATGGCAACCATTATGACAGCTTTTTTGATGTTTGGGCAAATGGTTACGGCAGCGTCGATTGCAGGGTGACGTTAACGCAACCAAATGGGGGATGGGGGCTTGATGAAAATGTTTGTAGTGTGCACGCACGCATTGTGCACGCTGCACGCCCGCATTGTGCAAACTGCACGCACGCATTGTGCACACTGCACGCACGCATTGTGCACGCTGCACGCCCGCATTGTGCACGCTGCACGCCCGCATTGTGCACACTGCACGCAGGCATTGTGCACGCTGCACGCCCGCATTGTGCACGCTGCACGCCCGCATTGTGCACGCTGCACGCACGCATTGTGCACACTGCACGCACGCATTGTGCACACTGCACGCCCGCATTGTGCACGCTGCACGCACGCATTGTGGACACTGCACGCACGCACTGTGCACGCTGCACGCACGCAATGTGCACGCTGCATTTGACGCTCTCTGGATTGCAATCCTTGGATTCATGACACTGGTGCTGCTGGCAGACACAGAGAGGGAGCCCCTGCTGGAGCACGTTGGATGGGGCACCCTCTTGTTCTTTGAAGCACTCTTTGTGATCATGCACATCTCATGCACGTCTCGAAAAGCTTGGGCTCATTGAGTGGATTGGAAATGTAGTGGTTACGATCATTGAAGCGGTACATTGTTGCATTGTGCATTGGTTATCAAGGCAGTAGGAATACGTAGTGCCACCGCATGCAGGGATTTCATTTCATGCGAAAAAGTTGCATGGCCGCAACACATGACAGAATACAGTGATCAGTCTGTGGGTCTCACTGTTTTTTGAATTTTGTTTTGTGCAAGCAGGAATCCAGTTTCTGCCACCCTCGGTACCTACCCCCTTTTGATGCGCGGTCGCTGGCATGGCGGTAAGTGAGTCCCTCACCGCCTCTCACAACACATTCCAACTTTTCATCCCTAGGAAAAGCGATGGCGGCAGTGGTTGCTATCATGGCAACCATTATGACAGCTTTTTTGATATTTGGGCAAATGGTTACGGCAGCGTCGATTGCAGGGTGGCGTTAACGCAACCAAATGGGGGATGGGGGCTTGATGAAAATGTTTGTAGTGTGCACGCACGCACTGTGCACGCTGCACGCCCGCATTGTGCAAACTGCACGCACGCACTGTGCACGCTGCACGCCGGCATTGTGCAAACTGGACGCACGCACTGTGCACACTGCACGCACGCACTGTGCACACGGCACGCACGCATTGTGCAAACTGCACGCATGCACTGTGCACGCTGCACGCACGCACTGTGCACGCTGCACGCACGCATTGTACACACTGCACGCACTCATCCTCGCCCGCATTGTGCACACTGCACGCACGCACTGTGAACATTTGCACTGTGCGCATGCACGCATTCCGCACACTTCACACACGCACTGTGAACATGCGCACTGTGCAGACCGTACGCATGCACTGTGCACACTGCACTGTCTTTTGGCAGGACCTCTGTATTTACTGATTTTTGTTGGCCATACCTGGGAACATTCTCTATGGGGCATCCGTTCTGGCCTACTCCAAGGAGGCCTCCTGGATCTGAAAACAAATCCCACTCCTATTGGGGAGCATGGAGACCGTGGTCTTTAATTGAATTCTGGTGTTTCAGATCATCTTGTTTGGCAAGCCGTCGAGCAAACCTCTGCTAGCCAGTGCATACAGTCCAATGCAGTATGAGTATTGGCCTTGGGTGCAGGAATGCTGTGCTTCTTGGAGGAGGGAGGGACCCCATGGGGCAAATGCATTACTCAGTGCAGGCACTGCTCAGTGCACAATTTGGCCCAGAATTTCATGCTCAAATTGTTGCTCTTTCCAAATGTCCTCAAATGATCAGTCAACATGTGCGGACCATGGTGCACACAGGGATGGATGCAGGTTCTGTATTTCTCAAGGTGGTCCCCTTCTCCACAAGGAAGACGTCCTGGGCATCATTTGTTGCGTTTGAAAAAAAGATTATCCCAAGCCCCCCCCCCCCATATTTCAGGCTGTACCATGGGTCCAAAATATTGCCTTTGCCCCCTGAACAACAGGTCAGGGACCCCCCTCCCCTATTTTGAGGGTGCTGGATGCGAAAGAAGAGATTGTAGGAACACACAGATCGTGACTCACACAATTTGCAACATCCGTATGCACCAAAATCTGCCGTTTTTCCATCAAAAAACGGCCAAAAATGGCCGTTTTTCGGTCAAAAATTGAGTTTGTTGGCCTCAGACAAGCAGTTGAAGACCCCCCCCTATTTTGAGGGAGGTCACGCAAACACAATTTACAGCATCCGTATGCACCAAAATTTGCCATTTTTCATGAAAAAAACGGCCAACAATGGCCATTTTTTGGTCAAAAGTTGGGATTTTTGGGCTCTCCCCTATTTTGAGGGCGCTGGATGCGAAAAAGCAGATTGTAGGGACACACAGATCACGCAAACACAATTTACAGCATCCGTGAGCACCAAAATATGCCATTTTTCATGCAAACCGGCCAAAAATGGCCGTTTTTTTGTCAAATATTGATTTTTTGGCTTTGTACAAGCAGTTGAAGGACCCCCCTGCCCTAATTTGAGGGTGCTGGATGCAAAAAAGCAAGGTGTGGTCACACAAAGATCATGACAACACATTTTGTAGCATCCGTATGCACCACAATTTGCCATTTCTCATGGAAAAAACGGCTAAAAATGGCCATTTTTTGGTCAAAAAATGATTTTTTTTGGCCTCAGACAAGCGGTTGAAGACTGCCCCCCTATTTTGAGGGTGCTGGATACAAAAAAGCAGATTGTAGGGACACACAGATCACGCAAACACAATTTACAGCATCCCTACGCACCAAAATTTGCCGTTTTTCACGACAAAAATGGCGACAAATGGCCCTTTTCTGGTCACATATTGATTTTTTTTGGCTTCGTACAAGCAGTTGAAGGATCCCCCCCCCCCTATTTTGAGGCTGCTGGATGCAAAAAAGCAAGTTGTATGCACGCACGGACTATGAAAGCACAATCTACAGCATCTGTATGCACCAAAATTTGCTATTTCTCATGGAAAAACTGCCAAAAATGGCCGTTTCTTGGTCAAAAATGGAGTATTTTGGCCTCAGACAGGCAGTTGCAGAGCCCCCCCCCATTTTGAGGGTGCTGGATGCAAAAAAGCATGCTGTGTGGACACACCAATTGCCCAAACACAATTCACAGCAATCTTATGCCCCAAAATCTGCCATTTTTCAACAAAATCAGCGAAAAATAGCCATTTTTTTCATCAAAAATTGTTTGTTTTTTTTAGCCTGAAACAAGCAGCTGAACCACCCCACCCTCCCGATTGGAGGGTGCTCGTTGCAAAAAAGCGAAATACGCCAAAGAACTACATAAAATATGATAGTATGTGCATAAGAATGGGATGAGCGATGAACATTTGAGGTGTTTTTGGCCCTATTTTGCACCGTTTGTGGTCCATTTCCATATGGTTCATAGGTAGGCTTTTGCGTGCCTATCACCGTACACACACCTGTTTGAGGCTTAGGTTGTTATTTTTGGGGAACAATGGGGTAGGAGGAACCCCCCCCCCCCTGCTATTTGGGGGGTGTATAATTAAAACAAAGGGTTACTTTTGGTCTTTTTGGGTACAAAACCTATTTTCATGGTTTTTTCGTGCCTATACTATACTATACAGGTACACTGGTGTGCAGCACTGTTCTGCTGCACCACCCCAGAGCAGACAAAAATACTCCAAAATAGGCCAAACTCCAGGGTTTTTGATGGTTTGGGAGAAAGCTCGGAACCCCCCCATCGCTATTTTGGGGCCAGAGAATCCAAAGAAAATTGGAATTTCTGTCCAAAATCCTCTATAGGCAGGTACACTGGTGTGCAGCACTGTTCTGCAGGACCAGCCCAGAGCAGGCAAAAATACCCCAAAATAGGCCAAATTTCAGGGTTTTCGATATTTTTGGACAAAATTCGGGTAGGAGGACCCCCCCCCCCTATTTTTGGGGCCGTAGAAACCAAAACAAATAGGTCATTTCTCGCGAAAAACCCCTTTTTGTCTATTTTTCGAATTTTGGGAAAAAACAGCTGCTAAAATCATAGGTGGTGGACTCCAAGAGGAAGTTGGTGGCGAAAAAGCTATGCTACGCTAAGCCTACCGGCAGCTCATGGCCACTGAAGCAAGGACGTATGGGAGATCTATCCCAATTGAAGGAGGACCTCGAACAGAAGATCACCACCTGGCAAAGAGATGTAGATCTTAAGCTCATGAAGAGCGTGTGGGGCGCCCATGTGAGGACCCCAGAGGAGGACGACCTCTCGGAGGAATGTGTATGTGAACCCCCTCGAGCGTGCCTATGTTGCCATCGTCCATCGGAGATGGTTGAACAAGACCTACTATATGCCTACCAAGGGTTGAAGGACACTACCAAGGGCGAAGAGTCGGTGGAGGATCACCTCCCGACGTCTATTACTCAATTGGCAAGCAACTTACACTCTGACGAGGACATGGAGGACAAGATCAAGCTATTGGACCCGCGGATGCAGAAGCTTATAAGGACCTATCTGGAGGTGTTCGGAGAACTACCCCCTCCAGCTTCATGTGACAAGCTGGTACAGATGGACCTCAAGCTGAAACCCGAGTTCGTGGGTCACAAGATCCGGAGGAGACCCTATCCAGCTCCTAAAGAGCAGGCCGACAAGATTGAGCGACAGATACAAGAATGTATCGACGCTGGCCTAGTCCTGGAGTACAAGGACGGGGACTACCCCCAACACTGCAGCCCCTGTCTCCTGGTGGCTAAACCTGGGTCTACAGCCAAATGGCTGGTAGTGGACTGCGGAGGGCTGAACAAGAAAACGTTGAACCACTCAGGGTCCATTCCTAATATGGAGTCTACCCTTGAGAAGATAGCCTCCTGTCGCTACAAGACCAAGATGGACAAGAGGAGCGGATTCTGGCAAGTGGACCTGACGCCCAACGCTCAGGAGCTACTAGCCTTCATCACCCCTCACAGGAGGGTGTTCAAGTGGAAGGTCATGCCATTTGGCGTCGCCAACGCACCCGCTCTATTCCAAGAGCTGATGAACAAGATCTTGTCCATCCTACGAAGGAGACCTAAGGTGCAAGAACTTATATCCCGTGGGCCCCAGATGGAAGCACACATCAATGATGTATGCCTCGGGACCAATACCCAGGAGGACCACCTAATCCTCTTGGGTGAGTTCTTTGCGGTCTGCCAGGAGAACCACACACGACTCAAGCTGGAGAAGTGTGAGTTCATGCAGGAGACCATGCAATACCTGGGGTTTGACGTTGGCTATGGGTGGTGGACCCCAGCGGCCTCTAAGGCCAAACCCCTGATGGACGCTAAGGTACGACATGAAGACCCCAAGAAAGGACTTCATGATGTACGCAGTTTCATTGGGGCGTGCAACTTCTATCGCCGCCATATCAAAATCTTCACCTACACCAGCGCCATTCTGACGGACTTGATCAAGAAGAGTACTACTTGGCGCCGGGGCCCACAAGAGCAACAAGCGTTTGACGAGCTCAAAGACAAGGTGGCCAACGCTAAGTGCTTGGGCGTGCCTAGGGCACAAGGGGAGATTATCCTGGTCACCGACGCCAGCAATGTGGGCGGTTGTGGAACGTTGTTTCAATGGCAAGCACTAGAGAAGGAGGAGTTCGACTCGGCCATTTCCCAATGGGGGACGGAAGGTCTCAACTGAGATGGAACCCTCAAGCACAGCTACCTTGACGACAAGTGGGTCCTAGTACCTCTGGGCCACTGGAACTGGAAGTGGAACCAGGCCAGGGGAAACTACTCCACCTATGAGCAGGAATTGCTCGCGGGTATGCCCGTGCTATCCTCACAAGCACGACTGTTGGGGAGTAACCCTGTGGTCTGGCTTTGCGACCAAGAGCCGGTCCGCACTTTCCAGAAGGGCCCCCCACCTGAGAAGGCCAAGCTACGGCGTTGGTGAACCTACCTCAGTCAACTACGGCTGACGGTACACCATATCCAGGGAGTGAAGAACGAGTGTGCAGACTACATCAGCCGCATCAACTTTGACGCCCTGATTGGTGCCCGGTCTGAAGCGCTGGCTAAGGAGGCGTTCAGCCGTATGGACGTCCACTTGGACCTCAACATGACTATGATACGCCCCCTGGATGGACTCCAACAATCGGAGTACCTGAAGGAGTTTGGGGATATCTACAAAGCGGCTGGAGAAACGCCTCAAACCCCTCTTGGTCAACCAAGATCAGTGGAAGAGGGACAAGAGCTACCTCTGGCACGAGGACCGCATCGTGGTACCTAGTGACAGAGTCCCAGCGCTGCTGAAGTGGACCCATGAGTCCAGCGGTCATGTGGGTGCTGACCGTACCCTGAGGCTATTCAAGCAGTGGTTCCACACTACGTGGACGGACGACCAACTGCGGAAAACCCTCCAGCCTATCGTGGACAAGTGCCCGTGCAGGTCCTGCAAACCAGGGGATATCAGGGACAGGGGTCTCTACTCGACCCTCCCCATCCCTCACTGTGCTACCAGTGTTCTATACGTGGGCTACACGGAGATGCCGAAGTTCGGGGGCTATGACTTCGCCCTCGTGGTAACCTGTGGGTTGACGAGTTTTACCAGGGTGTTCCCATGTACCAAACACATTACCGGGGAGGAGACTATCAAGATACTCCTGGAGGAGTGGTTTTGTGTCTATGGGGCGCCCAAGGAGATCACCTCCGATGAGGACATACGAGTACGCTCAGATACCGGCTGGTACAAGAGGGTCCTGAGATCCCTCAATGTCCAGGTGTCTACGGGGATCCCTTACTCGCACACGAGCAACCCCGGTTGTGAGCGACAGATCCGTGTCCTCAAGGAGAATGTAAGGATATGGTGCAAAACTGAATGCACCAGAGACTTGGTGAGACTACTCCCCGTCATATCTTTGATGATGAACTCCCAAGAGAGTTCAGCTACTGGCTACTCGCCCCATGAGCTATTCTTAGGGCGCCCAGCGTGGTTCCTACGTGCCCCCTATCCAGAGGACACCCATTCTTCTGTGGGTGAATGGGTCCAAGAGCAACAAGCGAAGGTGGACAAGGCCAAGGCTATGCTCCAGAGAGTGAGGGAGCGTCACTGGAACAAGAAGAACAAGCACCGAGTACCGGCCACCTACCAAGAGGGGGACTGGGTGCTGGTGCATCAAAGCCGACTACCCGCCTGGCCACGCTCTACCAGCGACGACCCATACTTCGGGCCCTACAAGATTCTATCTGTGGATGGACACCGTATCACCGTGCGGTGTTCTTCCGTCTAGGGGGGACCCTGGTGTGCGCTGCTCAACATCTGAAGCGCTACTATGACGCTGAAGACCTCTGTGGGGAAGAGTGGGAGCTTAACGACGAGGAGATCGCCGCCCCAGACTTACAAGGGGCTGCCAGCCCTATGGAAGTTGAAGGGGAACTCCCCGACATGAACGCCGAGGAGATGGCTAAGGACGGCTTCTACCTGGTGAAGTCTGTTGTACGCCACCGCTACCGCCAGGGTTGGCGCCTTCTCATCATCTGGGAAGGGTTTGGAGTCGAAGAGGGCACCTGGAAGCCCTTCTCTGCGTTTGTTCTACCTGAGGGACGCCTAAACTCAGTTCTGGTTGACTACTTGTCCCAGAACAACCTCGGTGAGTTGCTGAGGCTCGCTGGAACGCTTGCCTCCAAGACTAAAGCTAGGGACTGAACCTTACCCTTACCTGCCTATGCGTATGTGTGAGTGTGCTATTCCTAAGGTCCTGAGAGCAAGCCGCAGAAGTGGTGTCCTAATTATACCCAAGTCTGCACGCTTGCTAAACCTGGAGGGTTGTCTTATTGATGCCACGGGGTACGCCCCGGGTCTCCCCTCCCCTAAGCGCCCAATTTCTGTGCTGGCGCAAAACGTTGGGGGAATACCCAGCGTACTAATCCACGTATTGTTTTCCCTACCTGTCTGTCTACTACAGGGAGGGGTGGCCAAAAGCTTTGAAGGCATGAAAACGCCATTTTGCTAAGTGGCCAAAACGCTGACCTAACCACTGCCACAGCCCACCAACCCTGCTAAAATTGCAGGAAACGGGTGGGACAGTGACACACGCACTAAAGGTCCTACAAACCCTACACTGGCACCATCCTGGTGGGCGAGCGCTACTGCAACTGGCTCAAGACCCCACTCAGGATTACCACTCCTACACTCACGCTCTACTGGGTCGTGTTGAAGATAAAGTCGTGGGTCCTAATGACTCTCCTGTGAAGGAGACAAGAGAACACAGCGCTGCTAAGCAACTGTGGCCTAACAGGGACGTCACAACACGTTTCCCTGCTAGGGCTTGGAGGGGAGAGGCGCACAGGCGGCGTGCACAGCGTGGATGTCGATGGAGTGGAACTGCTCTCGCTACTCCTGGCTGAGGCGCAGTTAATTGATTGTGGGATCAGCGCCCTTGTTTAGCAGGGCAAGAAAAAAAAGGGACGCTGCTGCACCAATCACCCTACCTGCGCACCTGTAAAGCAAAGGCCAATGAAGGGGTGTTTTCGGCTAAGGAACCAAGCCACACTCCACGTACTATACGCTTCTCAGTGTGACCTATAATACGCTGTCCTCAAACACCCCTGTCAAGCAAGCAAGCGTTAAGAGAATCCTCAGGTTCCCTTAAAGAACGTACCGAGGAGCCCTTTGGTAACCTAAACAAGGTTTACCGTGCGCATTTTGCGTGGCCTACCCTTTAATGCGTGTGTGAATGCACGAGCATGCACGAGGGTACTGTCAACCTTTCTTTTTCTCCTAATCTTACCAACGATCACGAACTCCACCAGGGGTTGGCCCCACCTGGGCTTACCTGCCTTACTTACCGCTGGAGAGTGAAGCAAGGTGAGGAGGACAAAGAGGCGCAAGCGAAAAACGTCGCTATGCACTTGTGTGTATGTCTAATCACCCTGATCTTACCTCTAATCATCTACAATCCTTCTGATCTATCCCTGTATCGTGTTCTATCGTGCTATCAGGCTTGAAAACGACGACACAAGGCGGGCACTGTGCGTCGGGCAAACAGAATGAGCACACCTGCAGTTTATACCTGATTCATCGAAGTCATATTCTTATTTTTCGAATTCTTGATTTTTGGTTGATTCGGGCAATGTGGGTGGAATCTTTAATCACATCTATCTATGTGTGTCTCGTCATTTTCCGGTTTACGTGAGACATACGATTATAATCTCATTATTTCTTTATTTTCCGGCGCTTCGTTAGGAGCCGCTCCTTCGCGCCGCCTTTTTCTGGGTAAGAATTTCTTGATTTAAAAAATCAAGAGATGACGACAAATTTTATAAAAACGTGCATCTGATGCATAATTGGATTCTGTCCAGGTGTGTGCCTTCAGAAAATTTCTAGGCCGTCATTTGACGGATTTAGGTGTTGTCGCTTCGCGCTTGCGTGGATTCGTCCCTCATTCTCCCATTCCTCTGTTGTACAGACCTCCTCGCAAAGCTTCGTTGAGTAGGCCGCTGTTCTGGCCGAAAAGCAGCAGCAGGAGACTGAATCAGAATCAAGACCCCTCCAAGGAACAATTCTAATGGAATCAGCGCACCCTCGCCCCAGTACCAGGACAGGTGTCTCCAACAGGTTCCATGAGACTTGGGTCGAGCGTCCTATGAGAGTCTGGCGTTGGGTTGTGTTACGCTGCAGCTTGGAGGGAGGGATGCACATGCATATGGTATTGGTATGCCCTACTCTAACCCCACCAAGCCACAGGAACCCCGGAAGCGCCAAGAGCGCTGAGTTTTCTGTTGGAGTTTGTCATCAACAATGCAGCAAGAGTCGCTGGCCATGGTAAAGCGCTCTTTTCCAGTGTTAGGGAAGCTATGGGTATTTCAAAGTAGATGTGGAAACCAAGGAAAGGGCAAGAAAAAATCCCTTTTTCCTGAAAGTGCGACAGTGGTGACGACCACTGCACAAGGGGGGGGTAAGAAAAAGTGCTTTCCCAATGCTTTAGGTTATACTTTAGTTGTATTAGAGGTGCTCTAAGCACACAGGCATTTCTCTCTTAGTAGTGGCCCAACCAAAAGGGGTGATAACACATTTTGACCTATGGAACCAAACACTAAATTAGGATGTGGTGTGGACCCCTTTATTCCCAAGCTATAGGCACTAAAACATCTTTTCCTGGGTTGCTGAGACACTGATATACTGAAAGCAGAGCCTATGAATTTATCTATGTTTTCTCATGAATTCTTAGCTATCCTAGTCGTATGCACCCTAGGGGGCTGGGGCACCTCTTTTTGAGAGGTCCTGGGTTCAATACCCAGTCAGCCTAGCTAAGTAGGAATATGCCATGTGACATGGCAGTGACCTCATCGCCACATGCCATGCCACCTCAGCACCTATGGGACCCAAAAACAAAGAGTGCACATCTCAAGATGGCACTGTGGATGAGAGTGAGCCCTTGGGGCAGTTTTCCAATCAGCTTTTCTCAAACATGTAAAATATTTCATCCTGAGTTGCAATGTATGCTAATTGCTGTGGTCTATTGTTGATAGTTTTCTTCCTCTAACTCTTTGTGACTGCAGCCCTTCATGCTTTGATCATGATTTTCTTCTACTTGCTTATCTCTGGCTTGGGTTATCCTGGATTGGTTGTATTTCAGCAAATGAAACATTTTCCTCATCAAAAACAAGCAGCAGGAAACCCTACACCAGCAGCAAGCAGCAGGAGAGGCACAACAAACACACAGTGTTGAAATCACTATAAAACTTTCTACGCTTGTACACTAATCATTTGTTGCAGCTCGCGGCACTGTCACTAAGTGCAGGCCATGACTGAACCAATGTGCAGAATTGTGCCTGGTGGAAGGATTTGAATGGGTCTGAATCCAGGTAAAGTAAGCAAAGGTGCAACGAAAGTGGTGCAGACTTGTGGAGGATAGTTCACAAGACAGCTTGTGCTTTATGCTTGTTGGTTATGTTTTATTGATTATTCTTTATTGGCATGGGTGGGGAGCACAATGGGAATAAAAACCAACTCAAAGGTGCAAGGCTGGAATCACAGAGTGACGCGTTCCCGTGGGGGGCCTGGCCACGGGACGCTGCGGTGGACACGCGCAAGCAAGCAGGCAGGCAAAGCACTGCGCTCACAGGGGCATCATCACGCTCGTGTCATGTGACAAAGCGTTTCAGGATCCTTGCCACTCTGAAACAAGGGAACAAAATTATGTACAGCAACACATCAGGATATGTACACATGGGGTTAAGACTGGACTGGGGTAAGGGCATCACGGGACAAAAGACACTCGGTCCCAACTCATATCCCAATCCCAGGTCCGACTCTCTCAGTGGCTAGTGGGGGCGGGGGCTCAAACACAACCCATGCCCTGCTCAGTCCGGACCCTGAAACCCTGCCAATAGGGGAGGGTGTCCCGCCCAGCCACAGGCGAGTTCCTGGGAGCCAAGATGCTCCAAGGCCAGCTGAGGGTGGCTTCCCATGCCCCCTTAACGGCAGGTCCCAACTCCTCTCTGAGCTAGAGATATGGCCCCGCCATTATCCCCTAGGAGTTGGTAGCTGAAAATGGGCTGTTTCAGCCCAAACTGATATTAGCTCGAAAAACTCCAAAATTGACCCCTCGTCCGGACCCGCCAGAGGTAGGGACGAGTCAACTGACCTTACGCTTCTCGAGTACGAACTCCTTGGAGCCCTCACCCAACCTGGTTCCCTTTGAGGTCCCGGCATCAGGGCACCACGGGGTCGTCAAGTGGGGTCATGATGCCAAAATCACCAAAATTGGCGTCATTCACACGGTCGGCTCGCCCGGCCAGGGCAAGGCCAATGGCTCACAGGGGAGGAGGCAGGACATAGGACCTATTTCTGAGTGCACAACTTGAAATTAGGTCTGGGCTCCTTGTGGGCATAGAGGAATGGGGCCGCCAATTGACCACACGGGGGGCTGAAATTGGGGTCCCAAAGGGGGTCATTTTGGCTGCTCAAAATGAGCCAAAATCGGGGGTGCCCTCAATAGTATATCTCCACGCCGGCTTGGAGATCAGATCCGCCATTCCATACGCGATCCGTGGGGAGTCCAACTGAGACCCCCATGACCTTGGCCTCCAAAGATCTCCATGCCACTTGGCGTGGTGACAATCCAAATTGGGTCCACAATTGCCAAAATGGCAAAATTGTCCACACTCACTTTGGGCTAGCACCTTGACGAAGGTTGCTCCGCTTCGCCCACGTGGTGTGCGAACCATGGTGACCAATATACATAACACCCATGTCAGATATGGTCCATTGGTCCATGCGTCCGGCATGCACGAGGGGGTTGAACATTGTACACGGCAGGCAGAAAATGTGGAAAATTGCTCAAAATGGCCGAAAATGCGCACACTCATGGTTGGGGTAAATGAGGCACATGCCCGACTTGAACCGGAGTGTGCCATAGGATTGGTATCAAGTCATATGCGTCAAACATATCTTTTGGGCGTCGCCCAAACCCCTCCGGTTTTGGGAATGGCAGGGTCGCCAAGTGAGCCCATGATTTGGGATGGTCCCAAATCGCCAACATGGCGGCCACGGTATGCCAAGCCCAAGAGGAGTTATTCGCCAGCTTCAAGATATGTTGGGCACCGAAGTATGTACCGTCATAACATACTTGGGTCATGATGTCAATTGAGCGCAACGTGGAGATACACGGTCGCCACTTGACATCATCACGGGCAAAAAACAGCAAAGTGCCCTGAAAAGTGCCCAAATATATTATAATATCTTCGGCTTGGATTGAGTAATCGACCAATCCTTCTAAACACAATGACTCGACACCAATGACCTCTGATTCCACATATGTGCTCCACTTGGGGCGCTTTGGAAGGTCGCGCGCGCTGACTCCCAAGTGGGCACATGCAAATATGGAATATTGCAAAAAACACACCTTGCTCGCAAAGCATCGCTTCGGGAGCGCTCCACAAGCGTCGGTTCACGAAGGTTAGGCTTGCGAGTGTTGGTTCGGAGTACAATGAAGGGCTTCGTGCGATATGGGGTCCATAGGCGGGTTAGTCTTGGAATGGTGCACCCGCCAAATGGGCACGTGATATGACAGCAAATATGGGGTACAACCCTACCCTCGCCTTCTACACCCAACCTAGTGGTCTAGAATCAAAGTATGCCTATATTCTAGAGTACCTTTGGTCCCTTAACACGCATGCAAGTGCTTTGGTCGAAAATCGACCTCCTTTCTGAAAGCCGAATTTTAGCATGCACGCAAAATATATTGCCAATATATATATGGAGATCATATATGTACTTTCCGGGGAAGACAAGTGATATGCCCCGGATGTAGAGGCAAGCAAAGAGGGAGAAAACGCCAACTCAACATACTTCTACGCGTACTTGGACGCCAAGTACGTGAAGAAGCGCACTTCTTGGAGAACACTCAAAATAAATAAGCCTTTGGGCCTATGAGGTTGGGATCCTTTGGCCTCATCCTATGACTATGGGGGGCCAACCCTCATACACAGTGCCTATGAGGCACGTTACTTCGTCCTTGGGCGCTTGAACGCTCGTAACCCTTGTTATCTCACTTGGGGGTTCAAAGCGCCTTCGGCCGCCCAGATTTTCTGGGAAAAATCTGGGACGTGATGCGTCTTATCAAGGAAAAAATTGCGGATCACTCGAAGAGTGTTTCAGTCTTAACTTCAAGAAAGATTGTTTTACAGAATTATGCAATGCAGAGCACGGAACGGGCGACGTCCGGCGGCGATTTCACGACAATTAGAAACCGCGGTAGAAATCGGGTATTTCACCGATTTCTAACCACAAATCTACCAAGACAGTAAAATTATGGTAATTCCACATCGACTTAATGGTTAGAAATCGGATTCCAGATTTCGCGGGTTAGAGAACAGGGATATCCCGCTGACAGCCGGTGTCAAAGGCTTCCGCACGGGTGTGACGGCTCACAGGCCTCCGGGCCATGGGCCATAACGGTTGTGATGGCTCACAGGCCTCCGGGCCATGGGCCATAGGTTCTGGGTACCGCTTCACCCCCCTCCTTAGAGCAAACCCTGGGGGGGGCTCGATAACACCCAAGCATGGCAGCGGGTACCCAGGACCATCCCCTGACAGGGGGGGGTGTCACATCCTCACTTCAGGCGGATTTGCGGGTTCGGCTGCCCAGTACAATCCCACAGTAAGACAGGTACGGTGCCGTAGCTGTTAGTAACTGCAAGTATAGTATCAAGTGTCAAGTCCCGGGTCCTGGCGGCGATTGTTCGGCATCCAAAGGACCCGTTAACCCATACCAGGCGCACCGGGTGCCGGCTGCGACGGTCACTACCACAGTCGCAGTGGCATACACGGCCAACATAGGCGTCACACAACGACGGAGGTGGTCCCACAGGTCGAAAGCGACCAGAAAGATCCATCAGGCTACCCCAGGCTTCCCAAGGCCGCAGTCTGGGGGAGAGTCCCCACGGGTCCTTCCTTGGGCGCACCATGTCCATATCCACGACGCGAGTCCAGAGTGTTAAAGCCGAACGAGCTCCTCCTTAAGGGATCGGGCATCAAGGCCGTCTTTTCCCTCGCCCCATTACCACGAAGGCCATGCATGGGGGAGTCCCCATACAGTCTGGGCGGAGGCGTCGACTCCTCAAACCACCAGTTTCCCAGGCAGACTGACCGAGGTCAGGACACCGGAGGTCGCCACCCGACTGCAAGTGTGTCTGCAAGTCGGTAGGCTCACAGAGGGACTGACAGTGGCGGACCGCTGGGAGTGTAGTCAGGCAACTGGGCTTCTTGCCTGGCGCCATCAGGATCTCAGCACATCACAGCCACTGGGGCACACGGTATCACGGGCACTCAAACAGAAGAATCTGTACTTCGGTACTGGTCCAGGCTGGACCTTATGTAAGAGCATGTACACGGCGACTCAGGGCGCCTTCGTATTCTGATTCGCATCATCTCGGGGGGAAAAACAGGCCATATTCCGGTGATGGGCTGATAATACGCAACATACAGATGCACATATCCTGGGGAACAGAGAAATAAGCAATAAACAGGTAAATAGGCGTGTAAACACACTCTGGATAGAGCGCCAAACGTCGCCCCGGTTAGGACAAGGCATATGCAGGAGGGTGGACAGGAAAGACGCCTGAGATCAGGCCATATATAGTCTGCAGACACATGTACACTGGTCCGGATCCCGCAATTGCCATGGGACCAGACCACACACCCAAAAATCGCAATGCCGATGACAGCGGCATCCGTTGGGCAACGTCGTATGGGCTTCAAGGCCCCAAGAGCTCAGGAACTGTCAAGGTCAGTCGCCCTGCCTGGTTTCCCAAGGATTCAGCAGGCGGGGACTGACGAATAGAAGTGCAAGAGAGGGGCCATCCCCCTCTGGATTCAGCAGGGGGGGGTATATGGCCACTCTGATGGCAGGTCACCGGAAGATGGAAGAGAGCAAGCAAGTGAGGGACAATCCGTCGACCTAACAAGCGCTCAAAATGCATCAGGGGAGAGCTCAGGGCGGCAATCAGGCGCCCCTGGCTGCAATCGCCCGGGTGAGTGCTGCCAAGTCCGAGACGTAGATCTTGGTCTTGTGCTTGCGGATGTAGTCCATGAAGGAGGTACTAATCCGCGGCACGAACGAGGAGACGGGTTCCCACGTGTCGTGGGACGGCCCATAGCCTCGCCAACGAACTTTGAACTCCAGGCCTCCGGGTGCCGAGGCGTTCGGACGCTAAGCCAGGATTTTGTCGACGGTATAGTCGTCCTGCTCAGCATAGTCGTCGTCCGAATCAGCCTCATGTGCGGCATAGTCCAGGGACACATGTTGGCCACGGAGGTCGGCCTCCCGCGCACGGAGTTGACTCTCGTGGCGCTCCCGGAACTGTCCGTGACCCACCTTGATGCGGTAGGTGTCCTCACCAATCCTGCAGACCACCTCTCCGGGTGTGAACCAGGTTTTGGTGCGGTGGGTGCCCATGGGGCGGTGTCTGATCACCCACACCGGGTCTCCCACCCTGAGCTTTTGCGCTGTCGAGCTCGAGGCAGACTTCTGACGCTCAGCATGCTCCTTCTCGAGCTGCTGGCGGATGTCCCGCGCCGTTGCCTCCTGCCGCGCGAAGAAATTCTTGGCGTCCATGGCCATACCATCATCAGACAAGGGAAGTCCCCGACCAAGGGGGTCCCTGCCGAACAGAATCTGGTGAGGGGACAAACCACCCGGAGTGGGGGTGTCATGATGGGCCTTCAGAGCCGGCCACATCTCCTGAAACCAGTTCAGACGTGGATTGGTGATGTGAATCTTGCGCAGCTTCTAGAACAGCTGCCTTCCAGCCACTTCAGCGCGGCCATTGGACCGGCTGAGATAGGCGACGCTCTTGGCATGACGTATTCCCATGAGGGAACACATGGCCTTGAACCAGCCACCAGTAAACTGGGGCCGTCGGTCACTGCAAATGGTGCGGGGGATGTCAAAGACGGTCAGCCAATGACGAATCATCATGACTGCCACTTCCTTGGCAAGCAACCCCTTTTTCGGTGCCGAAACGGCTACTACGTAGCCGCTGTGGCGATGCACACAAAGGACCACACAGTCAAAGGTCTCCTTGCCAATGTGCACTTCGGGCATGGAGAAGACATCCATGCCCGCGCTCTCCCTGGGGTGGTCAGGCACCGGAGTCCATTGGGCTTCCCCCTTGACATTCCGGTTATCCGGATTGCAGGCCTGACAGACCGAGCAACCCTTCCTGACCTTCTTGATGGCGGTGTAGAGACCGATCTGGTTGATCTCGAACCGGCGCTGCATGTCCAGGGCTTGCTTCCTGACCCCTGGGTGCATCATGTGGTGATGCCAAGCCTCACACAGCTCGAGCACTCGGGACTCTGGGACCAGCAGCTTACCATTCCGGTAGAGCTTGCCATCTTCCTCAGTCAGCCCCTTTGGCCACTTCTGCCCGTCATCAGGGTCGGTCACAGCCCTATATTTGGCCTCAAAGGCCTCAGACTTAGCGTAGTCGTCGGTCCAGTCGTCCCGGAGGCAAGACTCAGGGAAGAGGTGCTTGTCGGACTCAGCTCCATCAGGGGCGAGTACTCTGACCGCTCTGCCCATCCTCGTTCCGAGGGGGGCATCTGCAGCCATGACGACGAAGCATTTGAGACCCTCCTCCTCCATCAGGCGCTCCATTTCTATGATCCTCTTGGCCTCAGCGGTCTCAGCCTCATCGCCATGGGCAGACACGTCTGTCATGCCCTTGCTGGCGGGATAGGCCCACCTACTGAGACAGTCCGCCACAGTGTTGTCCTTACCAGGAACATACACAACCGTGAGTTCGAACTTGGCCAAGGTCTCATGCCATCTTGCCCGTCAGGAGGCGGGACCAGAGGGGGTGTCCACGTGCTCTTTGTGCCACGACTGCAGACTCTGATGGTCGGTGCAGATGGTGACGGGATAGAGGGCTATGTACCCAGCCCATTTCCTGAGAGCCATGACGATGGCACACGCCTCCTTTTCTCGGGGCGTCCACGTCCGTCTCTGGTCTTCCGCCAGGACTCGGCTCCAGAAGGCCACTGGCACGTGCCTCCCATCGTCAAGCACTTGTTCCAACACAGCGCCAACGGCGTAGTCGGAAGCGTCCGTGCGCAGGACGAACCCTCGGTCAGGATCCACGAGGTGCAGACCCACTGCGGATAGCAGCGCCTGCTTCATCCCCTCAAAGGCACGGTCGGTCTCAGCATTCCAGACCAGAGCCTTCTTGGACCCCTTCTTGGTCTCCTCTCGGTTGCCCTTGAGCATAGTCGTCATCGGGGCTGCATACTCGGCATACATCTTGATATACCCCGAGTAGTAGTTGCAGAACCCTAAGTACGCCCGTAGCTCAGAGACCGTTTTTTGGCTTTTCCCAGTGCTCGATCGCAGCCACCTTGCCAGGTATGGGCTTCCGCTGCCCGTTCCCAACTACGTGACCAGCGAAGACCACCTCGCTTACCGCAATCGTGGCCTTGTCACTGCTGCCCGTGAGTTTGTGCCGAACCAGAAGGTCCAGCACTCGGGTGACGTCCCTCTCATGTGCCTCCAGGAGCTCCTCATAGCTCATACTGTGGTCCCCGGACGCGATGATCACGTCGTCCACGAAGGGGTCCGCACAGTCACGCACCGGCTCAAGCAGGTTCTCCAGCATCCACTGAAAAGCCGCATTGCCGTTGGTAACGCCCATGGGCATCACCTTCCACTGGAGAGGTCCAAGTGGGGTGCTCATGGCTGTGCAGGCACGGGACTCCTCGGCGAGAGGCATCTGATGATAACCATGTTTCAGGTCGATCACCGTGAAGATCCTCCGCCGGTGTTGTTTTTGCAGCACGTCCTCAATGAGGGGCAGCGTATAGCTGTCATGCTGCGTTTGGGCGTTTAGGCCGCGGTAGTCGACCACGAGCCGCCACTCACTGGCCACCTTCTTGGGGACGACGAAGCACGGAGAGGCCCACTCGGAGTGGCACGGCTCAAGCTAGCCTCTCTCGATGAAATCACGGAAGATCTTCTTCATGGCTTCCTTCCTCTCGCCCCTCAGGGCGAACTCCCGGTGTCGATACACAGGGGGGTCCTGCTTCAGTCGTATCTTGGCCTCGCCATACGGTCCACGCACCGCTGGGGGAAACACAGGTTTTCCGCTGAAGAAGGTCTCACCATACTTCTGCTTCAGCCTGGCCCTCAATGCCTGGATCTTGGGGCAATCATCGGACTCCGCCTTGGCTTTTCCGGGCACCTGAACCACTGAGCTTACTTGAGGGGTAGCGACCCCACTCGGTTTCGGCTCAGGTGGTCTTCCCAGGTGGCCCAAAAGGCCATCTCTGGTCTTGCCTCGGAACAGGTCGCCGTAGGTGGGTGGGTTGCCGCCGATTGGCTCGTCCTGGCTGCACATGTGGTCCAGCACCCTCTTTACGAAAGTATTCCCATCATAGGAACCAGAGACGATCAAGTCCACTTCCCACCAGGCTTTGTCCTGGCCCTTGCCCTCACGCTGGTTTCCCCAGTCGTGAAAGGGCTGATCCACATACCCCTGAACCAGATCCAACTCCTCTTCAGTGAGGGGGTCCTCCGATTCTCCGATGTCAACAGGGGAAACCGCAAAGCATTGCCACCATGGCTCCGCTATGATGCGGTTGACACACACGAAGTCGGTGGTGTCGGCCTGTCCCGGGCCCCCATCCACATAGTGGAATTCCGTTGGCCATCTCTGGGGTGGCATGGGCTGTCCCTTAGCGTCCTGATAGACACTCTCTGGAGCCGGTAGGACGACCTTGTTTAAGGTCATGTTGGTCAATGAGACCACACAATGTCGGGTGCTTTCCTCCTCGGTGCATCCCATAGGAACAACCAGCACTGCCTTGGAGCGGTCCTTGCGAATCTTCGCTACCGCCCTTGGAGTGTCCCATCGGGGGCAATGGATCCACATCAAACCCTGATGCGGACCCCAGTGCTTCTTCCACGCGGAGTCCTGGGCGCTCCAGTACTTCTCACAAACCCGAAGATGGGCGGAGGTTCCTTAAGAGAACGCATCCAGGGCCAGGTCCGAAGCTCCCAGGTCCGCGACCACTCGGCTCACCACTCCCGGCATTACGCCGTACTCCTGGTTTGCTGGCCCACTTGGCTCAGTGCCCAGCGCGGCTACTTCGAGCTGATTGCGTTCCGGGTGGATCCATTGGCACTCCACATGGTGCTCAGGTGACGAAAGCCACGAGAGCTGGTCGTCCTGGTACAGGGTCATGGAGGCCTGGGCCGGGAGAACGCCGCAGTCCGTCTCCATCATGAAGTCGTACCCAACGATCATGTCCCAGTCCATCTCGGCCTCGTAGAAGCGACCTTGCAGGAGGATTTCCTTGCCGAGGTCCGGGAGGCTCAGCTCACGGTGGTTCACGAACTGCAGCCCAATGGCCGCCTCCTTCGTGCCTCCCACCATGTACTGGCCGTTCGCCACCTTCAGCGTGACAGGTTTCCGACTGTCGGTCAAACACTCTGGCGGAAGTAGGCCAGCCTTGACCAAGCTGACCCGAGCTCCCGTGTCGACCAACACATCAAAGACCTTCTCCACTTCCCCGCATAAGGCACGGACCTTAAGGTGCAACTGCCGCTCACGCCCCACTCGGCGCACGGCGTGCAAGCTCAGGATCTCCGGCCGTTCCAGAAGCTCAACAAGCGACTGGTGCAGGTCGTGGACAATGGGCTCAGGCTGCCCATCTGCAGCATCCAGCTGCGGTCCGGGTGATCCTCCGATACTCTCGGATAGATCTTGAAGCACATCAAACACATTCTTGGTCGCAAAGGATGGACGGGTGCAAGGGTTCGTGCCTTCACTTGCCCTCACCCCGCCACCGCGACTGTCTTTTGTTTTGGGTGCCGGACCGGGCCTTCCGCCCGCGGCAGTCCCTTTGTGCTTATCGTCGCCCGACTGGGATGGTGTGGCGCTTCCCACGACACCATCCTGCGACCGCCCTAGCTGGGGCCCTTGGCTGCAGGGGCTCCGCTAAGGGGCGTCGGTTGTGGTAGTAGGGGTACTCTCCTCCGGATCAACCTCGTTGACACCCTTCTTCTTTCCCCCTTTCTTACCCTTCGTGTCCTTGTCCTTGTTCTTGTCGTTCTCTTTGTTCTCCTTGTTCTTGTTGTCCGACCTGGGGACCTAGTTCCTCTTGATCTCCTGGATCTCCTTGGCCAACTCGGTCCCTACCGACATCAGCTTGGAGAGCTCGTCCTTGTCGACCTGCACCTTGGTCTCCCGGATACCCGCGGGTGCACGCTTCTTCGACCCGTGCCCCTTCTTGTAGGCCTCAGTGTCGGCCTGGTGGGTGGGGCATGTTCGGTGGTCATGGTTGAAGCCTTTCTTCCTCCCATAACACACCAAACAGCCCTGAGGGTGAGCTCGTATGAACTCCCCAAAGGACAGCGGAGGGTTGCCAATGTGGCGGAGGTCCTTCTTCTCCTTCTTCTTCCAACCCTGCTGCAGGGGCTTCCAGCTTCCCCGGTTGCTCCCCGCGTTCAGGTTGTTGGCCACAAAGGGACAAACGGCCATCTCGGCAGGCTCATCGTCATCATCGTCGTCGAGAGCCTCACCGCCATCGGCTCCCGCTGGGTCCATGGCAGCTTCCCCGCCAGGCCCCTTGCCAACGTAGTTGACGTCACGGTCGCCGGGCCTCAACCCGCGGGTGTGGTGGAGGTTCCGGTACTCCTTGAGTACCTCCTCTCCAACCCACTCCAGGATCTCGTCGCAGCTCATCCGCGCCGGGATGGCCTGCAGACGGATGGTCTGGCCGCTCACGTCACACTTATCAAGGCGCCACATCGCGGTCTTCTCGCGATCGCCCGAGACGGTGATGAGGAGAGCGTTCCGCAGGGAGTGCTGTTTGACATCCCGGGCCACGTTCTTCCTTGTCCAAGCCACCACGTTCGTATGATACTCCTTGGGGAGCATCATCCTGACCGTGTGGTTGGACTTGGCCCTCTTGGCTTCCTCGTTGGTGACTCTCTTGATCCATGCTTCCGGCAGCATGGAGAGCAGGCGGGCCTGCTCGTCACCCTCATTCCAGTCCTCCACGTTGCGGCGGAAGAGGGTGTATTGCCCCCGGATGTCCTGCCAATCTCGTAGGCGGATCTCCCGACCATCATGCTGAAGCTTGATGGACTTCCACCGCTTGGAAGCCACCTGCAGAGCGTCCACCCGCTCCTGCTCGTTGAGCCACTTCTTGGCTTCCTTGAGGGTCTTGATTTTCCCCTCCTTGGTCGCCACGAAGTATAGCTCTTGGAGCACTTCCGGCAGGCGGTACCTGAACCGTTTGAAGACATATCTCTCCGCATCTGCGAGATCCATGTCTTCAGTGACGGTCAACCCCGAATCGTCCAGCTTGTCCAAGAAGCGGTCAAGGTTGAGGGGGTTGCCATCTTACATGGGGGGCTTGATGTCCTTCAGGTCTTCCCACACGGCGGCGTCCGCGGCCTTAGAGACCATGAACGCCGGCCGCGAGGTCGACCGAGGTTCCCATCGGCGTCCCCCACGGACTCCCACGGCCGCCACTTCCATCTCCTCCACGGTATCCGTGTGGCTACGCCGTGGTTCTTCCATGTACGCTGAACCTAGACGTTCACGCCGTACTCCCTCCATGTATACCTCCTCATCACGGCGCCGGCGGCTGCGTTCAGCAGACACCCGTCGTACACCACGCGGCGGGGTAATGCCGAACTCCTCCAGGTCTTCCTCGCCTCCGCCGACATCCCACTCCACGTCTCCTCCGGGGACTTCATCCCTGAGTCCACCATAACTTCCGCAAACCATTGGGATTGGCTCCGGGGCTGGTGCGGGGCGTCTGGGGCGTACCGGTGTCCGCGGTGGGGCACGGCGGTTGCGGTACTCCGCCCTGAGCCACTCATCACGCCACTCCTCGCTGCCACTGCCGCGCGGCATGCGCTCGTTGCGGCGGCCCGCGCTGTGGTGAGAGGGGGCGCTGAGAGAGAGGGGAACTGGCGCTGGGGCGACTCCTGGGGGCTCCGCTGGGGGCGTGGGGTCTGCCTGGACCTGGTCCAGGTCCCCAGCTGTCGTCCGACGAGCCAGACTCCAGGGGTGGGTGGTCGCTGCTGACGCTCCCACGGCCTTCCAGCTCGTCCAACCTCTGCTGCAGGCCGTTGATGACCTTGTTCAGCAGCCTGGTCTCGCCCCTGGCGATGTCCAGCTCCCTCTGGGCGGCGGTGGCGACCTTGGCAATCTTGATCATCTCCGTCTTGGCGATGTCCAGCTCCTTCTGTGCGCCCGCGGCAACCCTGGCGATGCGGATCATCTCGCCCTTGCCCGTGTCTACCTCGCGCTCGAGGGACTGGACCCTCCTGCGGAGGTGGACAATCCACCGCCAGGTGGCATCCGGGTCACCGTCCCCACGTGGGTCGTCAGGGTCCCCAGGGGGTCCTCCAGGAGGGCCTCTGCCGGGTCCGCCCGGTCCAGGGGGTCCTCCCCCGCCCGGAGGTCCGCCTCCAGGGGGTCCACTTGCCGGGCGTCCTCCAGGGGGTCCTGATGGTCCTCCGCCAGGGGGTCCTGGTGGGCCTCCGCCGGGTCGCCTCGGTGGGTCCGAGGATGGGGGCTTCTTCGTGTAGTCGAAGTCCATGTCATCATCCTCGTCCATGTCGCCCCACCTGGGCGTCTCGCTCTCGCACGCGGAAAACTCCGAGCTCCGGTATGGAGGAGGGAGATCCTCACTCTCACCCTCCGGCTCCATGGGGACGTCTCCGCCTCCTCCGCCAGCCACTTCTCGGCGATGTTGTCGGCCTCGTTCATCCCCGTCGCTGGCGGTGAAGAAGGGGTCGGAGTCGTGGGAATGTCCGCCCGCTGGCCTCCGTGACCTCTCGGGGGTCTTCCCCTTACCCTTCCTCCGTCGGTAGGCGGTGGGGCCACTGTCCCCACTGCTGCCCGTGTCGACCTCCTCCGGATCCAGCGTCATCTTGGAGGAGGCGTCCCCTTCGAAAAGCCTTCGAAGGGTCTCCACTCGGGATCCTCCCGGGGGAGTCTCGCGGCGGAGCTTGGCCTCCGCCTCCTCCATTGCGGCGGCCGTGGCTGCAGCAGCTCGCCTTTCGGCCTCCTCCCGGGCACGAGCAGCCTCGACTTCCCGGGCCTGCTGCAGCCGAGCCTTCTCCGCTTCCAACGCCGCCAGGTCCGCCTCCGTCCTGGCCCTCTCCTCAGCGACCTTCCGTCGCGCGGCCTCGATGGCGTCCTTCCTGGCGGCGTCCGCCTGGGCCTTGGCCGTTGCCTCGGCGTGGGCCCTTTCCTCCGCCTCCTTCTTTGCCCTCTCTTGGGCAAGCGCCTCTTCCAGCGCCTTCACCTGGGCCTCCTTGCAGGCAATGGCCTCCTGGGTCAGGCGGGCTTCCTGGGCGGCTGCCGCCACCTCAACCCTGACCCGGGCAGTCGCTGCCTCATGGGCGGCTGCAGCCGTGAGACCGGCCGCGATGGCCGCGACAGTCGAGGCGTGGAAGGCCATGCCTCTGCCCGGATCCGTGGCCTCCTCCTGGGCGATGCCAACGGCGCCCTCCACGGCAGCGTTCTGCTGCGTGGCCCATTGCCGGGCAACCTGAAGGTTGCAGGGCACCCCACAGGCACGCTCGCAGGCGCGCGCCACGTCCCTTTGGTCGGGAGCGACGCTGCAGCTGGAGCTGGCCTGGTCGGCCGGCGTCCTCCCCTGGTGGGCCGACTCCACGTCGCCGCTGGGGCCTGACTTCCTCAGGTGCAGCTGACGGGGCTTGACCCTGGCCTGCTTGGCGACTTGGAGGAAGTCGCCAAGGGTGGTGTGGCTGGGGTGGTGACCGCCACTGGCCCGTTGGGGACTGGGGGCTGGGGTTCCGCCCTTGGCGCCCTGGGCGGCTTCGGCGGCCAGGAATTCCTGGTACTCCCGCCACTTCCTGTCCCGCTTCCTGTCCCCGGCGGAACGCTTCTCCTTCCCAGGAGACACGCTGCTGCTGCTGCTCTGCAGCGTGCGCTCATTCCCCAGCTCCATGAACTCCTTCTCGATTATGTCCCACATGGAGACGTTGATCGTGGCGCCCGACGGGTACTCGTTGGGCTTCTCGTCCTCCTCAATCCCGTCGGGGCGCAGCCCTTCGCCGGGCCTGTCTGGGCGGGTCCAGACCCTCCAGCGCTTCCGGCGGAGGTGGAAGGCATACCCTTCCACCCGCAGCCAGTCTTCGACTGCCTGCGGGCGGTCGGGGCCCATGTCCTCGCTGAGCTCGAAGCTCCCGGGCATGCCGCCTTCGCACTGGGGATTGCTGTGGCGGTAGTGCTGCCCCCACAGCAACCCACGCAGTAGGCGCACCGCATGGGGGTGGGGCTGAGGCCACGTCTTGCCCGCCTCATCCCAATTCACCATCGTTCCCCTCGATGGACTGGTCCTTGGGGTGGTTGTTGAGGCGGTTGCTGAAGCTGGGAGTCTGGCCTTGCTGGTCGGCCGAAGGAACTCGTTGATGTCGGAGTTCCGGTCCCTGCACTTCCTTCACGGACTCGGCGCTGTTGCCGGGCGGCGCTGCGAAGCCGATGGTACTCGGGCTTCAGGTGGCCCCCAGTGGCACACGGGGGATGGGTAACCCCGCGTTGGGGGCCTGGCCACGGGACGCTGCGGTGGACACGCGAAAGCAAGCAGGCAGGCAAAGCACTGCGCTCACAGGGGCATCATCACGCTCGTGTCATGTGACAAAGGGTTTCACGATCCTTGCCACTCTGAAACAAGGGAACAAAATTATTTACAGCAACACATCAGGATATGTAAGCATCGGGTTAAGACTGGACTGGGGTAAGGGCATCAAAGGACAATAGACACTCAGTCCCAACTCGTATCCCAATCCCAGGTCCGACCCTCTCAGTGGCTGGTGGGGGCGGGGGCTGGTACACAACCCATGCCCTGCTCAGTCCGGACCCTGAAACCCTGCCAATAGGGGAGGGTGTCCGGCCCAGCCACAGGCGAGATCTTGGTAGCCAATGTGCTCCAAGGCCAGCTGAGACTGGCTCCCTTAAGCGGCCTTAACGGCAGGTCCCAACTCCCCTCTGAGCCAGAGATATGGCCCCGCCATTATCCCCTAGGAGTTGGTAGCTGAAAATGCGCTGTTCCAGCCCAAACTGATATTAGCTCGAAAAACTCCAAAGTTGACCCCTCGTCCGGACCCGCCAGAGGTAGGGACGAGGCAACTGACCTTATGCCCTTCGACTACCAACTCTCTGGAGCCCTCACCCAACCTGGTTCCCTTTGAGGTCCCGGCATCAGGGCAGCATGGGTTATTCAAGTGGGGTCATGATGCCAAAATCACCAAAATTGGCGTCATTCCCACGGGTGGCTCGCCGGGCCAGGGTCCGGCCAATGACTCACGGGATAGGAGGCAGGACATAGGACCGTTATCTGAGTGCACAACTTGAAATTAGGTCCAGGCTCCTTGTGGGCATAGAGATATTGGGCCGCCAATTGACCACACGGGGGGCTGAAATTGGAATCCCAAAAGGGGGTCATTTTGGCTGCTCAAAATGAGCAAAAATCGGGGGTGCCCTCAATAGTGTATCTCCACGCCGGCTTGGAGATTTGATCCGCCATTCCATACGCGATCCACCGGGAGTCCAACCAAGACTCCCATGACCTTGGCTTCCAAAGATCTCCATGCCACTTGGCGCTGTGACAATCCAAATTGGGTCCACAATTGCCAAAATGGCAAAATTGTCCACACTCACTTTGGGCTAGCACCTTGACGAAGGTTGCTCCGCTTCGCCCACGTGGTGTGCGAACCATGGGGACCAATATACATAACACCCATGTCATATATGGTCCATTGGTCCATGCGTTCGGCATGCACGAGGGGGTTGAACATGGTGCACGGCGGGCAGAAAATGTGGAAAATTGCTCAAAATGGCCGAAAATGCGCACACATGGTTGGGGCAAATGAGGCACATGCCCGACTTGAACCGGAGTGTGCCATAGGATTGGTATCAAGTCATATGCGTCCAACATATCTTTTGGGCGTCGCCCAAACCCCTCCGGTTTTGGGAATGGCAGGGTCGCCAAGTGAGGCCATGATTTGGGATGGTCCCAAATCGCCAACATGGCGGCCACGGTATGCCAAGCCCAAGAGGAGGTATTCGCCGGGTCGAAGATATGTTGGGCATCGAAGTATGTACCCCCAAAACATACTTGGGTCATGATGTCAATTGAGCGCAACGTGGAGATACACGGTCGCCACTTGACATCACGACGGGCAAGAAACAGCAAAGTTGGTGAAAAAACACGCAAAAGTGCCCTGAAAAGTGCCCAAATATATTATAATATCTTCGGCTTGGATTGAGTAATCGACCAATCCTTCTAAACACAATGACTCGACACCAATGACCTCTGATTCCACATATGTGCTCCACTTGGGGCGCTTTGGAAGGTCGCGCGCGCTGCCTCCCAAGTGGGCACATGCAAATATGGAATATTGCAAAAAACACACCTTGCTCGCAAAGCATCGCTTCGGGAGCGCTCCACAAGTGTCCCTTCACGAAGGTTCTGCTTGCGAGTGTTGGTTGGGAGTACAATGAAGGGCTTCGTGCGATATGGGGTCCATAGGCGGGTTAGTCTTGGAATGGTGCACCCGCCAAATGGGCACGTGATATGACATCAAATATGGCATACAACCCTACCCTCGCCTTCTACACCCAACCTAGTGGCCTAGAATCAGAGTATGCCTATATTCTAGAGTAACTTTGGTCCCTTAACACGCATGCAAGTGCTTTGGTCGAAAATCGACCTCCTTTCGGAAAGCCGAATTTTAGCATGCACGCAAAATATATTGCCAATATATACATGGAGATCATATATGTACTATCCGGGGAAGACAAGTGATATGCCCCGGATGTAGAGGCAAGCAAAAAGGGGGAAAACGCCAACTCAACATACTTCTACGCGTACTTGGACGCCAAGTATGTGAAAAAGCGCACTTCTTGGAGAACACTCAAAATAAATAACCCTTTGGGCCTATGGAGTTGGGATCCTTTGGCCTCATCCTATGACTATGGGGGGCAAACCCTCATACACAGTGCCTATGAGGCACGTTAGTTCGTCCTTGGGGGCTTGAATGCTCGCAACCCTTGCTATCTCACTTGGGGGTTCAAAGCGCCTTCGGCCGCCCAGATTTTCTGGGGAAAATCTACGACGTGATGCGTCTTATCAAGGAAAAAATTGCGGATCACTCGAAGAGTGTTTCAGTCTTAACTTCAAGAAAGATCGTTTTACAGAATTATCTAATGCAGAGCACGGAACGGGCGACGTCCGGCGGTGATTTCACAACAATTAGAAATCGCGGTAGAAATCGGGTATTTCACCGGTTTCTAACCACAAATCTACCAAGACAGTAAAATTATGGTAATTCCACATCGACTTAATGGTTAGAAATCGGATTCCAGATTTCGCGGGTTAGAGAACAGGGATATCCCGCTGACAGCCGGTGTCAAAGGCTTCCGCACGGGTGTGACGGCTCACAGGCCTCCGGGCCATGGGCGATAACGGGTGTGATGGCTGACAGGCCTCCGGGCCGTGGGCCATAGGTTCTGGGTACCGCTTCAAGAGTTGCAAAACTGGATGGGAAATCAAACCACCCTGGGAAAAAGCAACAGCTCAACGGTGCAACATTAAACTCACAGAGATGCAGAAATGGATGGGAAATCAAACCACAGTGGAATAACACAACAACTCAAAGGCGCAAGGGTGAAATCACAGAGATACAAAATTTGATGGAAAATCAAACAAATAATTGGCAATCAATTGGTTATTTTGCGGAAAATTATCGGATTGAATCGGTTATTTTTAGCACAATAATCGCAAAAACCGATTATTTTTGGTAAAATAATTGTTTAAAACTGGTTATTTTTGGTGCAAGCCAATGCCGAACCTTACCACAAATTTGGCACTTTTCACGTTCTTGGCGAGCCTGCTTGATTTGGTCACTTCGCCTGCATGCAGAGGAGACGGTGCTGGCAAGGCTATCTCGCCGGCTATAACTGGTTCGTGCAGTTGACTGCGACCCTGACCTCTTCGGATGAGCATCCGATCGAGGCCCGTCCCGACTCCCTCGTCGAGACCCAGTATCGCCCACACCGGCTTTCTTGTCCCCGTAAGCGCGAACCTTTTTATGCTCAAGCCCCAGGGGGTTTCACATATGTGCCTCCTTTTGCTCCCTATACCCCATAGACTGGATGAGGGGGAGGACCATTAAAGAGATTTCCAGGTAGTTTAACTCGAGCCCTGCATACTCGGCCTGGCTAGCATAAAGCTGGTGGTATGCCTGTTTGCCTCAGCAACATCCTTGCAGTGCTGTTTCAGCTCCGCAACCATCCTGTTGGTGGCCTCACAGATGGTGATCCCGTGAGGGCTGTCCGCTCCTTCCTCCAGCCAATCCGCCATCCAGTCTGCCCATATCCTAGAGGTAGGGACTACTTTTGGAATATGACGAGCACGCCAGACAGCCTCAGCCCGAGAAAGATTTTCCACCGCACGTCCAGTGACGTATCTCCACAGCTCCGCCGTGGACATATCCTCCCGGTGGTAGGCCTTACAAATTCGGTTTCGTTCGTCCTTTGGGCCTACGGACGTTATTAGGATTTGAGCCTGCTGCGTGTCGTCAAACCTGGACGCGAAGTCCTTCCTCCATTGTAAGATTTCTTGGACCCATGTATCGAGTGTGGCCTCATCGCCATCCCACAACGGGACCTTGGCCGTCTCTTTAAGGGCCTCTCCGGTCCTGGGATCCAAGAAAGAGTTCTTATGCTCCCCAAAGTACCCCTCACCAGAGGCTGCCACCTCATCATGGGGTACCTCCTTGAAGTCCTTGAACTTCAGAGGGGGTCTGGCTTACCGGAAACCCATTCCTAGTGCTACACCTGTGGGCTGAATTCTCTGCCTACGGGGCTGCATGCTCCCGGCTTGGCCGGTCAAAAGCTGATCAGCAATAGTATTGGCTCTATAAGCCTTACCTGGTACAAAGTAGCCGTTATTCATGTATGGGGCGATCTGGAACCAACGGACGTCCCCTTGTACCCCATGGACACCCGGCAACGGGCCCCACGGGACCTTAATCGACCATTGAGGTGGTGCCGGTCAGTCCCCAAGGGGGCCTTATGCATTCCCGATCGGCTGCGTTCACCGTACCCCATACTCATCAAACTGCGGGTAGTACGTGCACTTTCTAGGCTATGTCGGCGCCTACGGCGCTCCCTACGCCCACTGTACCAACCTGCATCCCTAGAAGGTGACCGCTTTGATCCATCAGAACGCTCTGATTGATGGTCATCATACCAGGGACCTGTTTCAGCACCATGTCGGTGCCGTGAGGTCTGCGGGTCTGGCCGAGGGTCTTGCTGACGCCCTGATTGGCTACTTTGCCGTTCTTCCGTGCCCGTTTGGGCGGCTCTGTGGTCCATGTCAGCCAATTGCGGACACATTTCCAGCATGAAGTCATTTTGCTCATCGAGCATTTCCGTCAGGGTGCTGACGTCATTGTAGTGAGAACGGACATCAGCTACCAGGCGACCATCCTCTGGACCTCCTTGCTCCAGTGGCCTGGTGCCCAATATGAGGGTCTCAAGTTGTTGCAGTTGCTGACGCGTGGTGTTATGAGCATCGCTGCTCATTTCAACCTCTTCATTCAGCTTGCCTTGCATTGTGAGTTGGGCTTCACTAAGCTGCGAATTGATTTGCTCAATCAATACCTGCAGTTCAGGTGTAAACTGAGCCATGCACATGTGAGGACCTGCTCCCACTCGTGCTGTTTGAGTGTCTGCGTGGTATACCCGTTCCACAGCATCATCAGCCTTTGAAGCACTCTCGTGGGCCCGCGCAGCGCTACCCAGTGCTTCCTGTGCGCTCCTGTGGGCATTTTCAGCATGTAGTTTACATGCTTCGGCCATGTTAATGGCACGCTGGAGGTCTTGTGCCGTCACCGGCGGCTGGCCATCCCTCCCTTGCGGAGCAGGAGGTGCTGAGGCGGCGGCTATCGTGGCTGCCAAGGCCTGAGCATGACCCTGATACGCTCTTTCCAGCGACGCAGTCGCCTCAGTGGCAGTGCTCGTGAGCCTACGACTCACTTGGTCCACTGTAGTAGCGTTGCCTTGGGCTGAGAAAGACGCCGCTTCCACTCGGTTAACGGCATCCTCCATTTCAGGTCGAGCCTTGTCCAGCACACTTGCCACGGACTGTGATGCTGCCGCCGCTCCAGCCGCCTCGGCATTAGCAGTTGAAGCACTAAGCTTTGCTTCTTGCAGAATTTCTGCCATTTCTTTCAAATAACTCGCAATTTCAGGCGATTTTGCCGTATCTGTGGGTGTAGATATCCCACAACCGACTATCTGCGCCGAATGCATACCCCTAAGATTATCCAGCTCACAGCAAGCGGAGACGGAGGCCAAGGCCGCCGGCCGGGCGGCCGCGCGGGCAGAAAAGCAGACGGCAAAGTCGGCCAAGGACGCAGCCGAGGCGAACGACCGGGCAGCCACAGCCCAGGACGCCGCCCGCGAGGCCACCAACGCCGCCAAGAACGCCGCGCGCCCAGCAGCCAACGCCGAGAAGAAGGTCATTGACGAGGGGGCCACATCCGGCAAGAGGGCAGCCGGAGCCCAGGCCGTGGCCGAGGAAGCCAAGTCGACGGCGGAGGCCGCACAGCAACATGCGGCGGAGACAGCGGCAGCAACAACCGAAGCGCAAAAGGAGGCCACATCGGCCAACGCGGCGACGAAGGCCGCACAACAACAAGGGGCGGCGGCGCAACGGCAGGCCGCAACGGCGATCGAGAAGGCGGAGCGGGCCATGGAGGAGGTCCCCACCGCCAAATGAGAGGCGGAAGCGGCCCGCCAAGAGGCGGCACGGGCAGCGATCGGGGCCCGAGCCGCCAGAAAAGCAGCCGAGCGCGCGGAATCCGCGAGGGTAGAGGAAAGGGAAGCCGGGGCAAAGAGGGTGTCCGAACTGGAGTCCCAGGTAACACAACAACGCAGTGAGTGGGACCAGTTCAAAAGTAGTTTTGAGCGCCTTGTGTGCCGCCTTGTTGGCGATTTGGACCGCCTCTTGGGCCTCGCTCTCGGCGTTGATGGCTCTCATGCGGGCGACCTCGGCGGTGGCAGTTGTGATGCCCGCCTCTCGTGCGACGTCGTCGGTGATCCGTCGTGCGGCTGCAACCTCTGGCTGGAGGGAGTCCAGCACGGCCCGCGTTCCGCGCAGGACTTGGCCGGCGGCCACGGCTGCCCGAACGTGGGACGCCATTGCGGCTACCTCCCGCTTGAGGGCCTCGACGCCCACGGGGGTAGTGAGGGGCTCCGGCTGGGACTGGTCTGGGTGTGAGTGGGGGCTCGTCTGCGGTGGGCAGCTGGGGCTGGTCTGTGCCTGGATGATCCGCTCCAACTCCTCGACCCGGTCGCCGACTCGGTTGATCTCCCCCGCTTGCGCTGCTGCCTTCTTGTGGGCTTCCGTCGCTCTGGTGCTGGCGCCTGCCACGGCCGTGCTGTTTCGGTGGGCCGCGGCGGACGCGTCGTCTGCCGCCTGCTTTGCCTGGGCGGCTTGCATGAGCGATCATTTCACGTCGCCCCGCACAACCTCGTGTGCAGAGCGGAGACCGCCAATGGCAGCCTCTTGGTCTCTCACCTCCTGCTGCAAGGCTAATACCACTGAGCCTACGTCAGCTTGAGACCCAATTTGGGCACCACCCACAGAAAGTCCGGCCCCAAAGTCCATGGTATCCCCGGAAGGTTGGGTTTCTCCTTGGTCCGATTGCTCTGGGGAAAGCCCAATGTGGGTTTTCCGGATATGTTTTGCTACCCTTCGTACAAGGGTCTTAAAGGCCTGATGTGGAATAAAAGTAAAATCCGCTTCAGGGGTCCCATCCAGTGTCTTACGGCGCTTACCGGACCTAGAGCTAGCCATCACCAAACAACCGCATTTTTTGCCCAAAAATGGCCAAAAAAAGACATTTTTTGGCCTAAAACAGTGTTTTTGGGGCGTGAGTGGTCAGTTGTAGGGACCCCCACCCTATTTTGAGGGTGCTGACTCAAAAAAAAAGTGTTTCGCAAAGTTTTGGAGCAAGTTATCGATTGTTTTGGAGCCGCCATCACCAAAAAACCGCATTTTTTGCCCCAAAATGGCCAAAAAATGCCATTTTTTTTGCCCAAAACAGTGTTTTTGGGGCCTGAGTGGGCAGTTGTAGGGCCCCCCACCCTATTTTGAGGGTGCTGGAGTCACAGAAACGTGTTTTGCAAGGTTTTGGAGCAGGTTATTGAGTGTTTCGGAGCCGCCATCACCAAAAAAAACTGCACTTTTTGCCCAAAAATGGCCAAAAAATGCCATTTTGTAGCCTAAAACAGCGTTTTTGGGGCCTGAGTGGTCAGTTGTAGGGCCCCATACCCTATTTTCAGGGTGCTGGGCTCACAAAAAAGTGTTTTGCAAGGTTTTGGAGCAGATAAGCAAGGGTTTCAGGGCCGCCATCACCAAAAAAACGCATTTTTTGGCCAAAAATGGCCAAAAAAAGCCATTTTTTGGCCTAAAACAGTGTTTTTGGGGCCTGAGTGGTCACAGGTAGGGCCCCATACCCTATTTTGAGGATGCTGGACTCAAAAAAGCGCGTTTTGCAGTGTTTTGGAGCAAGTGATCAAGGGTTCCGGAGCCACCATCACCAAAAAACCGCTTTTTTTGCCCCAAAAATGCCAATTTTTTGGCCTAAAACAGCATTTTTGGGGCATGAGTGGTCAGTTGTAGGGCCCCATACCCTATTTTGAGTGTGGTGGACTCAGAAAGACGTGTAAAGCAAGGTTTTTGGAGCAAGTTATTGAGTGTTGTGGAGCCGCCATCACCAAAAAAAACCGCACTTTTTGCCCAAAAATGGCCAAAAAATGCCATTTTGTAGCCCAAAACAGCGTTTTTGGGGACGGAGTGGTCAGTTGTAGGGCCCCATACCCTATTTTCAGGGTGCTGGTTTCAAAAAAAAGTTTTTTGCGAGGTTTCGGAGCAGACAATCAAGGGTTTCAGGGAGCCATCACCAAAAAAACCCATTTTTTGGCCAAAAATGTCCAAAAAAAGCCTTTTTTGGCTTAAAGCAGTGTTTTTGGGGCCTGAGTGGTCACAGGTAGGGCCCCATACCCTATTTTGAGGGTGCTGGACTGAAAAAAGCGCTTATGGTAGTGTTTTGGAGCAAATGACCAAGGGTTCCGGAGCCACCATCACCAAAAAACCGCTTTTTTTCCCCAAAAAAGCCAATTTTTTGGCCTAAAACAGCATTTTTGGGGCATGAGTGGTCAGTTGTAGGGCCCCATACCCTATTTTGAGTGTTGTGGACTCAGAAAAACGTGTTTTGCAGGGTTTTGGAGCATCTTATCGAGTGTTTCGGAGCCGCCATCACCAAAAAACCGGATTTCTTGCTAAAAACAAACATGTATGGTTTGAGCTATACAAAAGCTGCTATTCGCAACTAGGTGGTGAATGTCATATTTCTCGGATACGGCCGATTTTAGATGGAATCAAGCCTGCATTGTCGATCTAGGGGCTGAAAAATTTCCAATTTGGAGGGTGGGGGGGGGCTAACTCCGGAAAATATGCCCCTCGCCCTGCTTCCCTTCCTTTTCTCTTCTTCTCCATGCACCTACCTCCCCTCCCTCCTGCCCCCCCTCACCCCTTTTCATCAGCTTAGGCGACCGGCCCTGGGGGAAAAGCGGTCAACCCCTAGCAAACAAGACCACCATCTTCGCGGTCGCGTGGCAACACGTAAGTCAGAAAATTCACCTTGGTATTGCTGCTTGCCTGCGTGCGTGAGTTGCGTAGAGTTTGATTTTCTAAAGAGAAACAATTTAAATTATTGGTTTTCAGAAAGTTTTCAAAGGCACGGAAAAACGGCAGGGGTTTTTAGCAAAGGAAAAGAGGACAAAAGGAAAAACAAACACCAGCAGCGCAGACAACCGCACAGCACAGCCAACCAGCACAGCACCGCGGGGCAGCACGGCACCGCAGGACACGGCACAGGGCGCAGGACACCACAGGACAACGCACAGCACAGCAAGACACCACGACACACCAGAGCAGCACCACCACACCGCAGAACGCCCAGGGAGACACCACAACGCACAGGGACACGCCACAGCACGAGGCACCAACAACAGCGCAGACCACACTGGCGCCGCACGACAGGCCGCAGGATGGCAAAGCAAACACAAACAGCACCGCAAAACGACAGCAGAGCACGACAGCACAGCACCACACGACAGCACAGCGCCACAGCACACGACACAGGGAAGCAGGGCACCACAGCCAGCACAACAAGGCACCGCAGCGCACAGAGCGGAGAAGACAGGGAAGGCACAGCACGAGGAAAAGATCACCACAGCACGCAGACACCACCACCGGGCCAAAAACAGCACAGCCAACCAACAGCACAACACAGCACAGCACGACAGCCCACAGGAGGGCAAAGCAAGCCCCAACAGCACCGCAACACGACAGCAGAGCACAACAGCACAGCACCACGCGACAGCACAGCACCACAGAACACGACACAGGAAAGCAGGGCACCACAGCAAACCACACCAACCACAGGGAAGCAGACCACGCGGCCAGACAGGGACACCGACACCGAAACACGCCACCAGCAGACAACCACGGGCCACCAGACCCAGCACCGCACCACGGCAAACCACAGGAAACAGCACAACACACAGCAGCGCACCACAGCACCAGGCGCCGGCAACAGCACGCACCACACGAACAGCACAACGCGAGCGCACCAGCACAGCGAAGCACAGCACCGCACAGAACGGAGAGCACAGGGAACGCACAGCACAGCACCCCGAGACACACACAGCACAAGGCAGAGCGGCGAACAACAGCACGCACCACCGCACCACGACAAAACACACACAGCACAGAGCACACAGCGCGGGGGAACACCGCAAAACACAGCGCCGCAGAGCACAGGGCCCCAGGGCGACAGGCAGCGCCAGAGGGCACGGCGCAACAAGCAGCGGCACCAAACGAGCGCAACACAGCACACGACAGCACAACAGGGGGCGACACAACGCGCAGCAGCGCGGCGCAGCACCGCACCCCCGGACGCACAGCACAACACGGCACACAGCACCGAGCGGCAGGAACGAAAACCGCGAGACACAAAGGGGGGGGGGGGGCAGCAACCACGCGGGAGCAGCCAACAGCCAGGCGGAAAGCACGAAAGAGGGACAAGCGCACGGAGAGCCGAGAAGCGGAAGGCCAACAAAGCGAACAACGCAAGCGCCGAGGCCCAGGGCACCCGGGGCCGGAAACCAGAGAAAGCCGGAGACAACGGGGGCGCACAGAGGAAGAAGAAGAAGGAAAAAAAAAAACACCAAGGCACCAAGCAGGAGCGACGAAAACCGCGAGACACAAAATGGGAGGGGGGCGGGGGAGCAACCACCAAAGACCAGCCAACGGCCAAGCGGGAGACACAAACGAGGTGCGAGCGCACGGAGAGCCAGGCAGCAGGAGGCCGAGAAAAACAACCAACGAGGAACGGCAACAGCAGCGAAAGAGAGGGGGGCAACCCGAGGCCGGAGGGGGCCAAGCAAAGCAGAAAGACAAAGCGGCCAAAGGAAAAGGTGAGGCGCACCAGAACGCGCCCGGGAGGCCGGCCCGCCCGACCCGGCCAAGCAAAGCACGCACACGAACACACACGCACACCAGCCGCTGTCCGGATGGACGAGTGCGCGCGCAGCCACAACCCCACCAAGACACCACCGCCACACACCACACACCACACACCACCGCCGCCAGCAAAACCCAGCCAGGAGTGGCTGGGAGTAGCACACAGGAACCTCCGCCAGGAGTGGCGAGGGACCCCACGAACACACCACACACCACACACCACACACCACCGCCGCCAGCGGACCCCAGCCAGGAGTGGCGGGGACCGCCCACCACCAGCGGCAGCGAAACCCAGCCAGGAGTGGCGGGGAGTAGCACACAGGGACCTCCGCCAGGAGTGGCGAGGGACCAACCACACCACACACCAACCACAACCCCAACAACACACCACCGCCACACACCACACACCACACACCACACACCACTGCCGCCAGCGGACCCCAGCCAGGAGTGGCGGGGACCGCCCACCACCAGCGGCAGCGAAACCCAGCCAGGAGTGGCGGGGAGTAGCACACAGGGACCTCCGCCAGGAGTGGCGAGGAACCAACCACACCACACACCAGCCACGACCCCACCAACACACCACCGCCACACACCACACACCACACACCACACACCACCGCCGCCAGCGGACCCCAGCCAAGAGTGGCGGGGACCGCCCACCACCAGCGGCAGCGAAACCCAGCCAGGAGTGGCGGGGAGTAGCACACAGGGACCTCCGCCAGGAGTGGCGAGGGACCAACCACACCACACACCGGCCACAACCCCAACAACACACCACTGCCACACACCACACACCACACACCACCGCCGCCAGCGGACCCCAGACAGGAGTGGCAGGGACCGCCCACCACCACCGGCAGCTAAACCCAGGCAGGAGTGGCGGGGAGTAGCACACAGGGACCTCCGCCAGGAGTGGCGAGGGACCAACCACACCACACACCAGCCACGACCCCACCAACACACCACCGCCACACACCACACACCACACACCACCGCCGCCAGCGGACCCCAGCCAGGAGTGGCGGGGACCGCCCACCACCAGCGGCAGCGAAACCCAGCCAGGAGCGGCGGGGAGTAGCACACAGGGACCTCCGCCAGGAGTGGCGAGGAACCAACCACACCACACACCAACCACAACCCCAACAACACACCACCGCCACACACCACACACCACACACCACACACCACCGCCGCCAGCGGACCCCAGCCAGGAGTGGCGGGGACCGGCCACCACCAGCGGCGGCGAAACCCAGCCAGGAGTGGCGGGGAGTAGCACACAGGGACCTCCGCCAGGAGTGGCGAGGGACCAACCACACCACACACCGGCCACAACCCCAACAACACACCACCGCCACACACCACACACCACACACCACCGCCGCCAGCGGACCCCAGACAGGAGTGGCGGGGACCGCCCACCACCAGCGGCAGCTAAACCCAGGCAGGAGTGGCGGGGAGTAGCACACAGGGACCTCCGCCAGGAGTGGCGAGGGACCAACCACACCACACACCAGCCACGACCCCACCAACACACCACCGCCACACACCACACACCACACACCACCGCCGCCAGCGGACCCCAGCCAGGAGTGGCGGGGACCGCCCACCACCAGCGGCAGCGAAACCCAGCCAGGAGTGGCGGGGAGTAGCACACAGGAACCTCCGCCAGGAGTGGCGAGGGACCAACCACACCACACACCAGCCACAACCCCACCAACACACCACCGCCACACACCACACACCACACAGCAACGCCGCCAACGGACCCCAGCCAAGAGTGGCGGGGACCGCCCACCACCACCGGCAGCGAAACCCAGCCAGGAGTGGCGGGGAGTAGCACACAGGGACCTCCGCCAGGAGTGGCGAGGGACCAACCACACCACACACCAGCCACAACCCCAGCAACACACCAACGCCACACGCCACACACCACACACCACACAGACCGCCGCCAGCAGACCCCAGCCAGGAGTGGCGGGGACCGCCCACCACCAGCGGCAGCGAAACCCAGCCAGGAGTTGCGGGGAGTAGCACACAGGGACCTCCGCCAGGAGTGGCGAGGGACCAACCACACCACACACCAGCCACAACCCCACCAACACACCACCGCCACACACCACACACCACACACCACCGCTGCCAGCGGACCCCAGCCAGGAGTGGCGGGGACCGCCCACCACCAGCGGCAGCGAAACCCAGCCAGGAGTGGCGGGGAGTAGCACACAGGAACCTCTGCCAGGAGTGGCGAGGGACCAACCACACCAAACACCAGCCAGAGAGCAAGCGCCAGCCGAGGGAAGGCAAAGGGAGGAACAGCCAGGCCGCCCCCCCCCCCCCCCCCCCAAAAAAAGGGCGGGGGGGAGGGGGGGGCGCGCGAAAACAGCCCACAGCCACCAAACCGCCCGCCAACAACACAGAAGGTGGCCAAACCCCCCACCCAGAGGGCACCGAAGACAGGACCCCCAAAGAGGCACAGGGGGACCACCCAGCCAAAACCGGCAACACCAAGCCAGGAACAGCGGCCCACCGGGAAAAGGGGCAGCGAAACAAGCAGACACACACCACGAAAAAAAAAGCCAGCAGCCGAGCCCGAAAGAAAGGAGACGGGGGGAGAGACCACAAGGCCCAGCAACAGAAAAAAACAAAAACAAAAACAAAAAAGCGCCAAAAACACCCCCCGACAACCCAGCCAAGAAGGGCGGGGCACAGCCGAGGCCCGGGCCCAGCACGCACGCCCACACTGCACGCCGGAACCGGAAACCGCGGGGGGGAAGGGAAACGCGCACGAAACCGCACACGTGCCGAAAGCAGGCCGACACCAAAGCCCAACCACGAACACCACAAACAGCCGGCAAAAGAGGGACAACACCACAAACCGAGCCCAAACACACCCACCCAAGACCCCAGCCACGACTGGCAGGGGTTAACAAAACCCACGACCAACCGCAACCCGAACCCAGCCACAAACGCAAGCCAACAGTAGGAAACCCAGTGCCCACAGCCCGGGCACTGAGGCAGCCCGAGCCATGCAGGTGACCCGGCCAAACGAGATCCGGAGACCGGGGGTAAGGCTGCATCCTAAGGCCAGTGCTGCTTTGGGACTCGAGGCGGAGCGTGCGACACCCAAGCGCCTCGGAACCCAAGTACCAAGAACATGCATGCATGCCTTGGGAACGGGATACGCCAGGAAGTCCGGTGAACCTCTAGTGTTCCGCCCAAAGGAGGGGACGTGCGCAAGCACGGGGGCACACCCTCCCGGCGAGACAACCATGTCACGCCGGCGGCGATCAGCCCTCCCGGTGATGCCCGGGGCCGCTTTGTTGGGGGCCAACAGTCAGGTGTAGCGGGATGTAAGCCGCCTCCCCTCTTAACGCGCGGAGCCTCTTCCTGTTCGTCACAGGGGCGACGCCAGGGGGAACCAAGGGGCGCCTCTCCACGACCGAGTGCACCTACCTACCTACCTACCTACCTCCGGAAAATATGCTCTTTATGGTATAATTTGACAAAAAAAATAGTATTTCTGACTGTAGCTGGTTTTGGGATTCTTGGACCCCATAAAATCCTAGGTGTACCGCTATCACTAGCTAACCCCGGGTCAACCTGGTACTCAACAGCACTACCGGCATTCCCTCCTATGCCCTTTGCAACACGAAAACTGATTCGGCGGGAGAGAGGAGGACTGGACGACGACCGACCCTTGTGTCTTGGGGAGGACTGGGGGGCGTGCTTCAATGATTTCCGCACGACAGGGGGGGTAAGTCCTGTATGTCCGATGTTCCTTGTTTGATATGGAAGAGATGGCGGAAGTTCTCCCAGTCCGGTCTCCAAAGGAGAGCTACCATCTAATAGGCTAGGTGGTGAGCCTATCATCTTTACCTCACTTATTTCAGCCATCAGGAAAATACAATCAAAAATGGATTTTTGGCAAAGAAAATCAAAGAACTATTTATGAAGCACTTTCCTTTTATTTGGTGAGGGCACAGGATCTAAGTTTAACCATCTTGAAGAGTAAAAAAAAAAGAAAAAAAGCCTAGTCAATGATGCCCTTGGTGTCTTAGTGATCTGTTACCCTAAGGCCTTCCCCAAGACACAAGGACACAAGACAAAGACACAAAGACAACAAACACTCGGCTCACTCCATCCAAGGTGCTTAGTGTAATCGGCGGATTGCGAACTCGGGTTGCGTACTCGGGTTGCGAACTGCCGGTTGTTGGAGGGTGAGCGGAGGATTGTACAAGGATGGACAAGGAGGTCCTGAGAGTAAGGGAAGATAGTGGGATAGCAAAGCAAAATAGATGGGAGGATTGGGAAGGGAAAGGAATGATGTTGCATGAGAAACATACATGGAAATGATCAAACTACATGACACCAAAAGTGAAAAAAAATCGAAAATTGGCATGTAGTTCCCATGCATTGAAGTTACTTCTCAATCCCTCCACATGCACCCGTTGAGGGCCAAGACCCACTAAGTTGACATGCCAAGTGGCATTCGTTGACTCACCGAGGGTGGGGAGTTATGAAGGAGTTCATGACACCCACCAACCATACCTTCACTGAAAATTCAGTGAAAATGGCCATCATGGCAAGCAAATATCTTGATATCCATGAGGATCGAATTCAACGTACTTTGTGTGATCAAAGTACATATCCTACATGTAATCATACCAAGAGGACAACTCCGGACTCAACGCACCCTTCGGGGAAAGGAGGAGTTGGTGATACCCAAGAAATGCCCATGTATGCATGCATGACACAAAATGGCAACATTGGTCTCCATTGATCTCGTAGCGTAGGGAGACTTGAAGAGTCTCACAAGGCGAGTGGGTAAGCGTGAGAGTGTTCTCAATCATGGCAAAGTATTCCAACCTAACTCATCAAAGGCATGGAGATATGACAAAACTTCATGTACCCAAAATAGAGGAAATTGGAGAAAGCACAAATTTCTCAACCAATAGTGACCTTGGAAAAATACTTAAAATGAGAGTTGGAAACTCTCTTTCTGTACCCATGTCCTAGGGACCTTGAAGCTTGAATGTAGTTACTTAGAGTATTTTTCTTCACCAGGAATGATAGAACCCCATCACTCCCAAAATGGGTCACAAACTGAAAATATGGTATTTTCATACCAAAATGATCATTTTAGGGTGGATTGTTCTCCAAGCTCATGGAGAGTTCGAACTTGAAGTCAAGTTATTTTGAAAGCCAATCTCTTTTAGATGTTTAACAACATGTATGGTGACTTGGAATCACATCCCATGATTTTTCGGATAATGGGTATTCAGTGTGCATGAAATGGAAAATTGCACTCGAGCTTGACATGGGGAGAGATGTCATACCAAACCTCAATATAGTCATCATCTTTGCTCATGTGAACCCAAATTAGAAATTTGGAAACCTATTTATGGACCGAACTAAGCGAGAGTCGTTGTCGACAATTACCCCGTGTTTTCGAGTTACGATGAGGGCACGCAAGCAAGAAAACACAATAAACTTGATCAATGGTTGCAATACCCATATTGATGCAGGGGCACACATGCACCTACATGCATCAAGCTTAATCCAACCCATGTGTTATGACCCTTGATCTTATCGTTCCTAACTAACCTCTCGCGGTTGAAATCGAAGATTATTTGGAATGATTCATGCATGCAAGCCTTTAACCTATATGCACTCACACTCATGTCATGACATTCCAAAACAAGTATTCATGTCCACTCATCCTTATCAACACACATGCATGTACACATGAATGCATCATTGTGCAGCACTCCTAAGGGCGTCATGTTGCAAGGCAACCACCGGCTTACTTGCCTTCCTTAGGTGCGCCTATCTCTTTCACATCCATTTCCACTCCTCATCCACTCGGGCTCCTCCAGCTTCAAGGGACTCGTGGTCCCCCATGCACGTAGGTGTGGCACTGCCGAAGCAGATGCGCCCATTAACGTACACCGGTCTCCTCCCAAGTGCACTGATGCACCCAAGGTCGACAGCCGGTGTGGGCGGAGGCACCACACCAGGGTTTAGCCAGATCCTTAACTCCGGGCCTTCTATCATCCACCGGAGTCGCCCTTGCTTCCGAATCGTGTTCCTTTCAGTGACAGGATAGATCTAACACTATTAACACCGCCAGAAGGAGTTTTCGATCGGCAGTGCTGCATTACAACGCGACCAGACAGGCACGCGCGCGCACACAGGCATCTGGCGATCCTTCATTCCAGCAGTGCATCGGAATCTATCGTGTTGCATATGTAAAATTCCACAGCGAGTTCTATTTATCAATCCCTAAGGCCTCTCCAGGCCCGGTTTCATTACATCCAGCCATCCATGGTGGGTCTGCCATCCATGGCCCAAAAGAGCCATTTTTGGCGATTGTATGGGCCTACTTTGAGGGCTCTGTGCGCGCAACCATTGGCTCCATTTCTGCTCTTTTTTTTCATTCACATGGATACATGTCTGAGGTGCACGTATGTCAATATTTTGATGCATTTTGAGCCTATGGCGTAGCGCTAGATCCAATGTTTTGATATGAACTTGAGCACCCTTTTTTCCATGTGCTCAAGGTATGCCATGATATCTCTAAGGTATCATTGCAACAAAAGCCAAGTGAGAATTGATGTTGTCCGTACTCAATGCCTACAAACAACATAGGAAAGAGTTTGAGTCGCGTCGAGTCTCAAACGTCTTCTTTTCATAAAATACTTTGAATCATTTTAAGCATTTTTCACTATCTCATTTTCATGTATATTTTCACTCATTTTGACCCAATCATGGGCTCACTTGCCGGGCTCGAGTCTCGAAGCCCGCGGGGAGTTTGAACCCAGCTTATGTTCGTGCCTGTTGCAATATGTCTCTACTTTGTACTGTGGCTTTGTTGGCATTATTTGTGCTCATGAACGAAGTTTGAGCTTCGAGAAGGTCTACTTCATTTTCGACATATGAATTTCATGACCACACTGGTGATGACCATGGACATCCACTACTATGGAGTTTTCATTCGAAGTTTGGATCAACTGTGGTTTCCATGGTCCGCACTTTGCACATATAGTCGAGTTACGAGTGGGTGGATGCTTGTTTGTTCGCTATCATCGAATTGGAGCATGCAATTGTGCATAAGTTTCATGCTTAGAAAAAAGTACTCAGCATTCATGTCCAATTTTTCTATGTGTATGTGCTCACTTGTTGGGCTCATACTCTATGCCATTGTCGAGTTTGAACCCAAAAACTAATTTCCATGAGAGCCACGACTCTCTACTTCTCAAATCTGGTTTGTATGTCGAATTTTAAGCCGTTGGCTTCTCACACCATCCGGATCTCTAAACCTTTTTTGATATCTAAAATTTCATGCCTCCACCTCAAAGACTTGGTTTGTTGGGTTCTTTGAGTCCAATTCCCTTGTCCGTTGACCCTCATCCACTTCACGGGGTCTATGTTGGCTATTTGTGCTTGTTTTGGTATGCTTCGTAACATTCTTTAGTCATTTGAGCCAAATTTGCCAAGCTTATGGCACGGTGGTTTTACATAGCTCAAGCCAGGTCTATACCGAGCCCTTAAAACCACCCTGTCATGTGGTCACTTTACATGCTAACAACAGAGAAAGTATGGGGAGTTAGACCTTGGGGTCTTCTCCTGTGCTTCAATGGTGCTCTCTGCTTCACGTTCAGCATTTACATGAAGCTTGCCAGTAAATAGGTTCACTATTTGTAATTTTCCCAGAAGATTTGTCAAAATTTCTTAAATTCATGAGGTCACTTCAGGGCCATGGAAAGGCTAGAACACAACTTAGTTTTGGGCTAGCCTTTTGTCCATGGCCTGCCAACAGTGTCTTTGTGTCATATTTGGATCAATGGACTCTTCGCCTCTCCTGGAAGGATGGGTCCAAGGCAATATGTCAGTCGCATTTTGAGTTCCATTCTGTGTGTCAAACGTGCTCATGGGACCTTTTTGGGGTTACTAAAAATGACCTCAAAAAGTCTGTATCGGAGATTGCTGCTTTGCTACAAAGCAAGGTTGAGGTAGGGTCAGCCCTTGTGGGACAATCAACTTCTCTCCGGATCCTTTGTGCAGGCACTTTATCGGACCTTAGGCTATCACTATGTTGGATTTATTCGCATTCTTTTCTCCCTTCTTTTTCACTCCTGGGAGATTTCACCAAAGTGCGAGGCCTATCAAACGAGATACAGTGTCCTAATATCGGTGACATAGACTGAGGTATTTTGGGATCCTGTTGGTGGATCGTTGCCCTTTGGATGCTTCCACACGGATTCTTTTGAAACCCCCCTACCGTGGCTAGGGAGCCTTTGAATGGCCGCGACCTCTGATTTCTAGTTTTTCCTGCTTGGGTGCTCTGATGTATGTAGTAAATCTCAGGGGCCACTGTGAATTGTATCCTGGCCCCCTATGTGTGTCAGGGTGAAGGTCCTGAGTTCCCGGCTGTTTTGGAACAAAAATTTGGTTACAAATGGCTGAAAAATGTGTTTTTCCAAAAGTGAACCTCGACCGTTTAGGCTGCACAAACAAGTGACACAAGCCCATTTTGACCCCATTGCAAGCCATTTTGGCCCTCCGAATTCATAAAATGCCTTGAAAATGGGTTGTTTCGCGACCACAAATGGATCAAAAATAGGTCAAAAATGTGTTTTTCCCGAAATGATCCTAGACCCTTTGCAATACACAAACATATGAAATGAGGCCATTTTGAGCCCATTGCAAGCCATTTTGGCCACTCCACAGTCACAAAATGCCTTGCAAAAAGGCTGTTTTGGGATCAAGAATCAGTCAAAAAAAGATCAAAAATGTGTTTTCCCAAAGATACTTTTGGACTATTTGGGGACCCATTGTGTGCCCATGTTGAGCAATTTGGGCCCTTGTCAAGGCCGAAAAGGCCTTGAAAATGGGCCAATTTGGGACCACAAATGGCTCACAAGTGGGTCAAAATCATGGTTTTGCAAAAATGATCCTAGTCCAAATCTGGTGCCCAAACCGATGAATGCGGCTCATTTTGAGCCCCTTTTGAGCCGCTCTCATCCGCTTTCCAGCGCGTACCTCATTTGTTGTTGAAGTCTCCGAGACAATGTTTCTTTCCCCACCAGCTCGGTGCCAATATTCAATGCCGGTTTTGGTTTGGGGCTGTCGGCGGCCCATGTGCACAAGTTTTGGGGCTTTTTGGGGCCTTTTTGGGGTGGTTCGCAGACATATTGTGGAGTTATAAGGCCCTAATGGGCCCTTCGGCACGGGGAGGTCTAGCTGCATGTGTAGAGTAGCCACAGTTCCCCCACATTTGGCTGTTTTCAGCATGCCGTAGGGAGGTTTTGGGCAAAAAAAAAAGGCTGATTTTGGCCCTAAATTGCAGAATTTGAAATGGAGGTCCGGCACTTGCGATGCCCGTTCCAGGCCGCCACCGTGGAGTTTCTGGCTCATACTTTGTGTAGTTGTCCTCACACCCATAGGTAGCATCCACCAAAAGCACCACGACGGAGCGGTAATTATTGCCCATTTGCGCGTGCTTGCTACTTGCTGCTTGCTTGCCAAACCTGTTAGGTCCACCCTAGACACTAAAGAGGGTTATAAGACCATGACTGGTTCCACCAGCTCGGTGACCCACATCCTACATTCGTCCACAACCGAACCAAGCTGAACACAGGACACTACAACAATACACTGAGCACGAAAACCATGCTCCCATCACTGTGGTGCTTCATTACGAACTGCGCAGCTACACCCTAGCTTGTGCTGTGCATGCATGCATCCCCAGACTTTGTGGAATGCCTTCAACATCCCCCAGATTCCTCACATCAATTTAAGAGGCCGCTCGCTGTGTTTTGGCCTTGCGCATACACATTCCAAGCGGGACACAGCTATGCTGCTACAATCTGGACTAGAAAGCAATATTCTTAGCCGCACCCCCTGGGCTGCTGAACGAGACTCAACAACCCCTGTGGACTGAGGATACCCGCACCACTACTCAAGCGGCCTTGGTACAGTTTCACTTTGCTTGACCCTCAAAACAGGCAACTGGTAAAAGCGCGCCAAAGCCACCAAAGGTGGAGATGTGGTTGTTGGTTGCAAAGCACACGAAAGTGGGCTGTTGTTGGAGGTGCCTGCCACATCACTGCAGACTACCGTTTCACACAAAATACACATAGAAGCATAGAATAAAGATACCTCCTGCCATTTTGAGCTGCGTCTATGGGTTGTGGCCTGCTCGATGAGGCAATTGTCCATTTGGTGCAGTAGATATCCTGATTGGAACTGTTCAAAAATTAGAGAAAAGATATGGCTATGGCTCCCGTACTGTATCAGGGCCCACCAGAAGAGGAAATGAGCCGCATAAAATGAATCGCATGCAATTAATCGTGCAATGGGCAACAGATGCACGCCACAGTATTCCTCATAAAGTAGAACACTCAACACCCAGAGGATTTGGAACACCCATTTGTTACAGCTTCATATTGTGTCAAAAACAAATCTTGACAACAGCGTCCCAGTACTTCTGGGAGAACAATACTGCTGGGGATAATCTTTTTTTTAGATGCGAAATCTTTTTTTTAGATGCGCTAAAATTTAAGAAAAGTGCTAAAATTTAAATCAAAACAGCTAAAAAAATGAGCAAAAACAGCTAGAAAATGAACAAAAACATCTAAAAAAAAAAGATTTCGCATCTAAAAAAAAAAGATTTCGCATCTAAAAAAAAAGATTCCCTACTAGAAAATAAGATTCCAACAAAACCCAAAATCTAAAAAAAAAGTCATTCGCATGTTTAAAAACGTCAAAAAAGCAGAATCTTTTTTTTTAGATGGCCAAGTAAAAGATGAGATTTTGGTAAAACTAAGAGAACACAAAGCCAGGGGTGGGGAGGGGAGGCAGAAATGCAGTTCCTAGGGGCACCCCACCGGACGAATCATCCACATTCCTGAGGCGAACCCTGCAAAACAAGGCACAAAGCAAAGAACGGTAAAGAATGCCAACAAGACTTGCAGAACGTGCTTTTGCAGTACACACTACATTACGTGAAGATGATGTAACCCACTTGATGGCGTCGGGACATGCCACTGTGCAACTGATGCACAACACGCCTTCCTTGTGGAGAAGGGCTAAAATGCCGCGGATTTTTGGAAATGCCAAACAAATACAGAAGCAGCATCCCTCCCTGTGTGCACCTGAAGATATTTGAAAAGTTTGAGCAAGGAATCTGAACGTTGGGACTGACTGGGCAGACAACAAAGGCTGCAAAAAATGAGCATATAATGCAGGAACGGAAGTGTTGAATGCAGGGTTCTCAGGAGTTGATCACTATGGCTGGCAGACACTGCAGCACAGGCACGTGGGTGGCACAATGCACTGCAGAAGAAATGCGCAAAAAAAAACTGTGAAAAAACCTCCCTGTGAACAAAATCTGAGCAAGGAATCTGGAACTGGGGACTGACTGGGCAGACTGCCAAAGCTCCAGAAAATGAGCATACAATGCAGGAACGGATGTGTTGGGATGCAAATGTCCCAGGAGTTGATGACTATGGCTGTCAGACACTGCAGCAATGTACAGGAAGGTGGGTGGCACTTTGCAGTGCAGAAGAAATGAGCAGAAAAAACCTGGCTGAATCACTCTGCGTCTGAAAAGAGGTCCCCACTCAGCAACCACGACACACTGCTTGTGTGGACAGGCAAACAGTGGGGATCACTGTCATTCTTCTTCCATGTACTGACCACACACCCGCAGAAAGACACGCTGCTCTCTGGAAAACTTCTGGCCCGTCAATTTCTCAACGGCCTCTGCGCGTGCCTGGTTCGCAGGTGAAAGGCGGATCTCAGAAGACTTGCGCCTGTCATGTACAATGACCTTCCAGAACTCATCACATTTCTGTTGGTCGTGGCGCAGGTTACCAGTGTACCCCTCGGGCACCTCAAAACGTTTCTTGTTGATGTACAAGGCTTCACGACTTTGCGATGTCCCTGGCTGGGTATTCACCTGTGCAGCTGAGCGCAGGGACGTTTTTGGGCCTGTAGCTTCGTGGTCGGAGTCTGGATACAAAGGGGCCTCTGATGCACTATCAGAACTTGGAATGCTATGAAAAGCAGCCCATGCAGCTGCCTCAGTAAGAAACACATCTGCAATGGAATGAGAACTGGGTTTCTTATCAGTCTGCCACTTGATCGTGCACTCAGAGCCCTCCACCGCGAGCACCTTACCCCAATGCAAATAACCCTTGTCCCCTGTACGCAAGTGGTGAGTGAACACTGCACACACTTTGTCGCCCTTTGAGGCTTTGCGATGCAAATCCTTAGGCACTGACTTGACTGATGGACCGTGCAACGGAGAGGAGGGGGATGGGCTGGGTTTTGGAACTTGTGCAGGGCCATGCTCCAGGGGAGGGGAAGGGGATGGGCTGGGTTCTGTGACTGGGGCAGAAGCATGCTCCAGGGGAGGGGAAGGGGGTGGGCTGGGTTCTGAGACTTGGGCAGGGGCATGTTCCAATGCGGAGGGAGTGGATGGGGTGGGTTCTGGGGCTTGGGCAGGGGACGGGTGGTTCGTTTTGGTCTCTTTCCACAAATGCGCTGCATTTGTGCTGTCATCGTGGCAAACAAATGCTTCAACGGTGCCCGAACCTTCGCGTAAGGTGGTCGGACATATTCCAAAGGGACCAATCCTTGGCACTTTCTGCCCACCACTTTGACTTGTACCCAATGAAATGTTTGGGGGACTCCATGCATTTCCGCAAGCCACAGTTGGGTGTTCACGCGGACCGAGGCAACGGCACCTGTTACTCCGGACAACGTTTCATCTACCGTATCAGAACTAGTCATCGCTGCCTCCCTCAAGCATGCCTGGACCTGCCCGACGAAATCGTCAGCCATCGGTGGCAATACCAATGCTCCTAGATCTGTCCCTATTTCAGTGCGTGCCAAGAGGCATATATAGCCAAGGGAGTGGTACCCACAGGTCCAATTGTCGCCTACGGGCTGATGCCCGAGTGCTTTGGCCCGCACTTCAATATCATTCTCCTTACAAGAGTCCAAGAAACTGGACATGTACTCATCGGAGGCTTTTGGCGTTTCGAATCAGGTTCGGCGTCGACAAGCAAGTCAAGAAGGTGGATCCGTCATCTGCAACGGATTCCTTGAAGCAATACGGCGAATCGTCATCAATTCGCTCCTCTTCCAGCTCGTTGATCCATTTCTCAAGCTCTGCCTTGGTACTAGGGGGCGGGGGGGCCCGCCGTGCATTCCAATTGGCGATCCACTTTGCCGACATTTTGCCTACCACAGGGTCACCAGGGAATGCTTCCCGCATCAAAGCTAGAGCCCGTTGTGGACAATTGCCTTGCAAAAGATCCTTGAGCTTAAGGGTCATGGGCAACGGCAAATGGAGAGACGTACCCTCCAAGTATGACGAATTTGTCCCATGCTCACAAAGGCCGATTTGTTTGATGGTCCACCGCCCAGCCACCTGGTCATGTCGCACGTACCGCTTGGTGTCACAACCCTCACAAGAACATGCGTACACGTTTTGCCGACCAGGAATGGACACAAAACGCCCATCCACTGTGCGAGCGGCATCCCTGGCTAGCTTGCGAGTTGCGAAGACTTGTCGGTGCAAAGGTGCAAACTCTACATCTGGGTCTTCAACGGTGGCCTCGGTGGAATTGTTGTTTGCCGAACCGGCAGTGGAACCGTTGTCTAGCGAACCGGAAGGGGCTTGACCAGGGCCTTGACCAGTGGCAGGGCTGGGGGGGACAGTGGGGGGACGCGGTGGGTCTTCAGCAGATACACTCAGCGTCGGTTCTGCAGGCAGGGGACCTTTCAGGATGATGTGGAAACATGTTGTGCAAATAGTTGGGCACCGTGGGTACATTGCAACAGCAGCACGCTGGAGAGCGTCGCCCAGTTCGGCCACTGACACAGTTGCATCTGCCCCACAAACACACTTGTCAGGCATGGGTTGTAAACACTTGAGTGAAAGGGGGACAATCAGTGCAGCAAATTGTCAAGCATGGGTGTGAAAGGCAAGAAGGAAAGGGGGGCAGGGGGGTAGGAGTGAGACATTTGTTCCAGCTACCAGCATGTAGTCCCTTCCTCGATCTTGAGACGTCGGTTCCGCTGAGACTTGAAATTGTGCCCCTGGGCTCTGGCCAACATGGTTGAGTGCCCTACTTCACAAAATCCAGGCATTACCTATGATCCGTTCAAATGACCTCTCTGCATAGGTACCCCAGCGAAGGGAAACCCCTGTTCTCTGAGCGGATGAAATTGTGCACATGGGCTCTGGCCAAGGTGGCTGAGTACCCTACTTTACAACATTCAGACATTACCTGTGATCCTCTCCGATGAACTCTCTGCATAGGCCCCCCAGCTCCAAAGGGACACCCCTGTTGTGAAACACAAGTTCTGCGTAATGCACCCAAAACCTTCCACATTCATGACATCCCTGCATAGGGTACCTCCTCACCGCATGGAGCAGGCAACAAGGAAAGAGGGCCACTGGGTGCATATTGGGTCAGTCCCGAAACCCAGGTTCCCCTACTGTAGGAAGTTGTGAACATGGGCAGGGGTTGGCTTGATGCAGTAGCACTCCTTGTAACCCCCCCCCCGTGCAACTTTTTGAGACATACATGATGATCATGTAAAAATCTTTTTTAGCGCGCAATCTTTTTTTTTAGCACGGAATCTTTTTTTTTAGCGCGGAATCTTTTTTTTTAGCGCGGAATCTTTTTTTTTAGCGCGAAATCTTTTTTTTTATGCTAAAAAATAAGATAAGTGCTAAAAATGAAGATTTCGCATCTAAAAAAAAAGCTTGGACCATACTGCTGCACTGTGTGCAATCCCAATTGTACACTGCGAAAAGGCTATGGTGGGCTGTTGCCGTCCCAAACTATGCTTCAATGCTGCCATGGTTGGGGATATTACTACCATCCCCTGTGTGCCGTTAGTGGTTGGAACATAGACCCAAACCTGCTGGGGCTCTGCATGCTCATGCCAGTCCTGGTCTACACCATCTAAAGGCTCCCCAAACAGCAGCGCCCAGCCTGACGCGTGCGCTTGCGCAGGTGCGTGCCAGGCCTGGCTGTGCACAAAGAAGCACCAGTGGATCCTGCGCCCAAGAACACAGCCTTCCCCCTCAAAGGTGATCCGGATGACTCCCAGATGACCACTTTGCGGCCTTCCTGGTCAAACTCGAAGCGTTGATGCGCATGCAGCTGTGCATTGGACTCGCTGACAGCGCGAAATGATATTAACGTCTGGTTGGGGGCTCTGGACTGTTGGAGGACCAGCATTGCATTGTGCAAGAGCCACGTGTCATCCATGGGACCCCAGGTCTTCCCAGGGATCGCCGCAGGGGCCCCTCCGGGTCTTCTGCTCCCGCCAGCCCCTGGACTCCTCCAAATTCCCCCTTCAGCCCCCGGCTGTCGTGATCCTGATTGTGCTAGTCCGTCCACCCCCAACTCTTCTCCCTCCGCTCTCGCCATGGCAGCGGCACTCGAGCAGTTTGCCCACCAGAGACCAGGGTGCTTCAGGTCCTGCGCCACTGAAATGCGCCGTTTCTGTGCAGGCCCTGGTTCGAATCCGAGGCTCGTGAACAGGCTGAGCACTGTAGTGACGTTCACATCCGTTGGAGCCGGGAACAGCATCGCCTTGACCAGGCCCCAGTGGGTCGAACGTCCCCCGTTTAGACCGGGGGCGTCCGCATTGGCCTCGTCTCTGTCGTAGGGAACAACCACTGGGGCGCCTCGGAGTATTGATTCAAGGACCAGCCTGGGGCAAAAAGGGCCCTCGAACGCATGCATGCCGGCGCCTTCGATGGCCACACGAGCCAATTCTGATGGGGAGTATATTTCGCCCTCGAGGGAGTGGCCCCGGGCGCGTGCGACGGCCAGCAAGGGGCACGGGGCACCGGGGGCCTGCCTAGGGGTCTCATCGGGGTTGGCAGGGTTGTGAGGGGCTCTGGCAAACGTGTTGGAGTAGTCCTCCGACATCCGCAACGCAGTGATCCCAGACACGGGGCCAATTTGCTGCTGCCAGGGAATGTCCAGCCACAGCACCAAATTCTGGGGCGCAGGCGGAGGCGCGCTCAGGTTTGGCCCAGGCAGTCGGTGCGCCAGAGCTTCTTCAACCTGCAGCACAGAACATTCGATCGGACCTGTTATCTTGGATTTGCAGGTCGGACTGAGTGGTGCTGCGGGGGGATCGTTTTACTATAGATGGCCTCGCCACTGGCAGGGACGCAGACATATGGGGTCGAGCATCAGCACGTACCTAGGCAGGCTAAGGGTGGTACATGATCATTCCCGTGCAGGACTGGCCTGCACTATGAAGCCCTCCATAGCCCTGAACACCCCTCAACAACTAGACATTGAATGCAGTGAGCATTTTGCATTTTGCAGATGATCCAGAAGCAATAAATGCTTTCTTCTTTCACTTTCCGTGCCTTTGGTGAAACCCTGCAGAGAGCTGTTGAGGGTCGCCAGGGCCTGTCAAGGCTCCCAAATGACACCCTCCTCCCCTGGCAGGATTCTGAAGCGATGGTCTGCTCCCTGTGCATGCGGGCCAGTGAAATTCGGAATTTGAAATTGACGAACAGCTGTCTTATTAGCATAGTTCCGAACTCTGTAGGAACAGTGTAAAGATTTTCAGGAACTATGTAGGAACAGTGCAACTTTTTTTAGGAAGTATGCAGGAACAGTGCAGAGTTTTCTAAAAGAAAAACAGACATGAAGAAATGTGGATCGTGGCACGGACCTTGTAGACAGAAAGACACATCTTGGACGCACAGAGAACGCACAAGACTTGAACTCAGGTGCAGCAGTTGCAAGACCAGTGCGCAGACCACTACACCAAGACACCTTCGCTCTTTTGGCCATGTTGAGTACCATTGATTCCCTGGTGGCAAAGAATATTTGAGGAACTACGCAGGAACAGTGTGAAGATTTTCAGGAACTATGTAGGAACAGTGCAACTCTGTATGAGGAACTATGCTAATAAGACAGCTGGTGACGAACAGGGCGACCAAATCGAGATTGATTTAGTCGGGTGTCCCAGGGTTGGGCAGTGATACAGCGTAGTTCCCAAGACAAGTACCCACAATCCAATTTTGAGCCTATGTGACAGCCACAAGGGCATGCAGGCATTCACGCATCAGGTTTGAGCTCGTTTATGACGGGCCCTGCAGCGGTCCACGTCTCTTGGTGGTGGAAGATTGCACGAGGTCAGTGTACTAGAGGTGCTGCCTGGTTTGCACAAATTAATGTCTCTCCCTTCTCTCCCTTTTCTCATCCTCCTCTTTCTCCTTTGGAACGGAATAGTGCAGGCCTGCTGAGCCATGGGCTGCTCACGGAAATGACACCCAGGCTGGCTCGCTTTTCAAATGCTTTTCAGTCAGACATGAAGGATCCCACCGCGGGGATACATGGGCCAATTGACCCCGCCTCCCCCTCCCCTTTTTTTGGGGTGGGGAGTCCATTTTTCAAGGGGGTTTGGGGATGGGGAATCCATTTTTCAAGGTTTGGAACCCATCATGGCCACATTGCTTATGCAAAGAAGGCCAAAATGGGCAACAGCAGGGCCTGGGCTGCTGCTTACCTTCCTGCCACGTGTGGTCACTTCAGCCAAAAAGTAAAACAGGGTAACATTGTGCATTTTGATGCGGAAAATCCAAACACACAAAAGCCAGCTTTCACTAAAGCACTGTATCAGAGACATTGCCCAAGAAGGGAGCAGAAATGGAGCACCTGCTGCATGAGCTTCTATTGGGCCAAATTTTCGCAGCCCCATTGTATGACAAGTTCCCTGTACACCAACGCTGCAAATAAACGCAATGCCCGACAAATCCCAACATACACCTGTTGCCGCAGCTGCTCAAATGGCACAGGCTGCGAAGGCAATTTGTCAATCAACTGCTTGCGCAGCCAGACGGAATCACCGCCAACAACAAGATTGAAAGGAACCGTGACGGTATACCCCAGTTTTTTGTAGAAGGCACCAGCACTCTCTGAGGTGAGATATATAAAAGTCACGCCAAGCTGTCGCGCATGTGTCTCTGCTGCAGCCATGATCCTCTGCCCGAGCCCCATATGCCGGGCGTCCGCAGCAACAACAACAGAGTAGGCCACCGCCACTCGGCCAATGGTGTCGTCCACTGGTCGTATGCCAACACGAAGCACGCAATGCGCCACAACATCGTCCTTGGCAGTGACCAACACGAAATGACAGGGGAGCGTGTCACAAGAACGCTCGAAGCAACTGAGTCGTGTGGCCCTTGACAGCCCTGGCCACTCCTCAGACAAGAGCGCGGCTGTCTTGTGAAACAAGTCAGGCCGCTTGTGCAGCTTTACAGTAGTGATGTGCTGCATGTGCAGCTACAGGGCAGCAGGACTACACACCCACAACTGCCAAGGCATGTATAGTATGAGGAGCCAGCCCTATGCAGAAGCAAACAGCTTCCATGGGGCTGGGCCCAAGCATGGCACCGTGCCAACCTCAGAGCAGGTTCTACTTGGCGGCACACACCACCGGGGGGCAGACCATCCACCCAGCATCAAGCCACCAGCACCCTCTTGCTACGCTTCCTTCATTCCTAGATGCAGATACCCAATAGACTCCTCTTCAGCTTGTATCTCACAGGCAGTGGAACGGCGAGCACACAATGCAAACAACAGCCCATTCCCTTGCACAGGCATCACCTCAGGCACAGCCTTATACACTTCACACGGTGCAGGTCACAGATGGCACACTGCTGCGCTGAAAAGGTGCGTGTTTTTTGGCCAACTATCCAATCTTGTTCTTTGCCAAAGGATGAAAGGACAGTTGTGTGGGTGCACACTCCGTTTGAACTTCACTCAATGCCCCCCCCCACCCCCCTAAAAATCATCGACATCGCGTCACTGTCTTGGGTCGCCAAAAAAAGAATTAGGATCGTCGGTTGGCTGAATGAGGACAGCATGTGGTTTGTGCTCACTCTCTCCAATTGCTAGATCAAGCAATCCACAATGTGAGAATACGATTCTGTCCCATGCATAGCTTTCACCAGGTTTCCACCACAAACTTTTAATTTTGGGAGCGCACGGCAATAGAGGCTACTATACCACACCCCCCAAATGGACTCAATTGCAAACCCATATCCTGGCTTTGATAGTACTTTGATTGTGGCACTACTTTGCTCATACCCGGGCTGCTAGGCCTGTGCTTAGGCCGTTCTCCGACCCTTTCCCATGCATTTTTTCGACTCATACAGTGAGCCCATGCAATGCTGTACAAAAACCTACCGTATCTCGATGGAGCTTACCCATGTCACGGTACGTGCCGCGGCACACTTTCCGATGCCCCCCCCCCCCTCCGTGTCATGGTGGCACGGCCGGCACAGGTGACACAGGTGACACAAGTGCCGATCACCCTCACACAACACGACACAGCGGCGGCCCCGTGTGACACGACACACCCTATGTGGCGGCACCGTGGCACGGCACGGCCCTCACCCCCCCACCGCCGCCATGGCTGGGTAAGCTCCGATTGTTATGATTTTGATGATGGCAAGGTGGCTGCTGCAAAGGTGGCACAAAATGATGCAGAAATACCATTGCGGAAAGCAAAGCAAAAGGCATCACAGAAGGGCAAGAAGGGCATTGTAGCTTTAGAACAGGGTGCACACGGTCCAGACTCACTCATTGATGCTACCTGGCTTTAGGAGGCTGCACTAGAATTCTCTGAATGCATCAGATCTGTGGAACCTAAATTACAAGCGGCACATCAATCATTTTTCATGCAAAGCCAAAATGTGAAACAACCATCTTTTCCCGTGCAATACAGAAGGTGGAGCAAATTCGAGAAAAGTACCCCACAGTTGCCTTGAACCCTGAACCCTGAGCAACCACCAGCACTACATGCAAACCGAGTGTATAACCCGGGATTCGGACTGAATCCGGGTTTAAAAACTCGATTTCGGTCCGAATCCCGGGTTATAATGTCGGTTTTTAAATCTGGGTTATAGAGACCTGGGGATTCACACCCGAATCCGGTTGATGTCGCCATAGGCAACTTGCTTTTGTTTCCCATTTTCAATACAATTGGAACAATCAAGCATGCAAAGGTAGGCATTCGAAGACGGAACGCCTTGCAAACAAGTCGGCAATCATGAAGTGTTGCCCGAATCTCAAATCCCACAAATAGCAACAATACAAGCACTTTTGGCGACGTATGAAAGGCACCTTGGAGGTAAATCATAGGACACGGGTGCACCTACGAAGAATGCGCACGGGGTCGTGCCGAAGTCACATAGTCCTTACTATGGAGGCTTTTGGAGGCCAATCGCGATGCCCCTCCATTTTTGGGGCACTCCGGCGCCCCCTTCAATTTTAAGCCCGAATGATTCCGCTAAGAACACCTCGCAAAACGGTGATACGAACGAAGGCTGGTTCACGGTTGAGGTGCATACTAATTTTCTAACCTTTCTTGGTGATTCGTGTTGCCGGCTAACGCAACACGTGCAGACCCTAAGCTTGCAAAGTCCTCCATCGTATCGCCCACACGAGGGCTCGCACTCCTGCCGCACTCCTGCCGTTTCTTGAATTGAGGAGCAAATGCAAACCGAAGGATGTGTGGTTTTTTTTGCAAGTAACATTGGCGCACAAAGAGTTCGTTGAGAAAAACATGGCTCTCAAGGTTTTACCATTTGGACTTATTTGCCCTTACGTTCCAACCTCAGATTGCACTTCATGCATGAAACACAATGCAAGCATGCAGAGCAGAGGCTCCACAGCTAAAACAGCATGTCATCTAAACACAAAGCAGTGTGTATGCATGAGCATTAGTCACATGGATTTGCAATGTCTTAGTTCTCTCTCTCTCTCTCTCTCTCTCTCTCTCTCTCTCTCTCTCTCTCTCTCTCTCTCTCTCTCTCTCTCTCTCTCTCTCTCTCTCTCTCTCTCTCTCTCTCTCTCTCTCTCTCTCTCTCTCTCTCTCTCTCTCTCTCTCGCCCCCCAAACCAACCTGCAAATCTACCCACCAATCCGAATACCTCATAGGGTCGCCATCTAGTCCAAATACCTCATAGGGTCGCCGGCTGCCTCCTGCAAACACAACCACCGCAATATCTAAAAGCAAAATATTGTAGAACGCCATTGCACCCTAAGTTTAGTTTGGATCACCCGAAAACGCCGCTGCAACATCGCGGCGAAACAAGCTGAGTAACGTCTGCAATTTGCCGGGGCCCTGAAGTGGAAACACTGAGAAGTTTCACTCATCCAGTGACAATCAAATGGCATTGGCAAATTTTGTACACCAAGAAAATTTTTCGCTCAGAAGTTCTCAGCTTGTCCGAAACCTGCCCAGGGGCTACCGAAACCCTGCTTTTCATGGACTCAATGTACCCGGCCACTGTTTTGGCTACATGGCTCGAAAAGCACCTCCGAAAGTTGCTACGGCGAGCTTGGGACCCGAACTCTTAGGTGGAGGGTTCAAAGGTGCTTTTCGAGTCGATGTCGCATGGCCTCGTGCCCAGGTCCCGGGGGGTTTTTGCTGCCTGTCTGACCCCTGGTTCTGGGTCCCTCCGAAATGAAAAGATGGGCACGAAAGGCATAGAAGGCTCCCTCCCTCCCTAGCACAAGACTCGTATGCACAAAAGAAGCATGAAATGGTCAACACACATTGTCAGTGCCAACCCAATCCTCCAATTGGTTCATCAATTGCTCACGGTTCACGTTCAAGCGCAAAAAATCAACAAGGTCAGGCTCACGCTGCCGCAACCCTCGGGTGGCCTTCTTAAGGTGTTCTATAGTCAAATCACCTACATCCTTAGGCAACAACTTAGCCACAACAAGCCTACCTCGAAGCTTACTCTCACGATCCTTTGCTACAGCCCTCGCCTTCTTCTTTTCATTCTCCTTTACCAACTCAGACAACCGAAGGTAGCAGTAAGTTAGGTACCTGCACTCGGGTGAATCAAGGCGCTTGCTGACTCTATTCATCACTTGCTTCATGCGCCATGGTTCACTAATCACCAAGTTTAGGTACTTGCTACGGGCCACAATGAAATGAGATGCTACCAACACCATGCGTGTGCTTTGATTCTGGTCGAAGCATGCTCGCATGTACCGGAACACGGTCTCTCCAACCCGGTTGGTCGAGGACGTAGACCCATCACCGTTATTCACATGAGGCACAACATGCTTTTGAAATGTGTCATGCACCGCTGCAATCATGAGCAAAACCACCTCCCGTTGGTCATCCGGAAGGGTTTCCAGTGGTGGGAGATGAAAAAAGGCACCCTCTGGGTTATGCCACCAGTCCTCCACAAAGTCAACCCAACTCATCACGAAGTTCTTATATTCCAGTGCTCGCGATACCCCAAGCTTGTGGCTTTGGGACAAAAAAGCCAATTCGAATGAGGTCGTGTACCCCTCCAACAATTGCCACACAAACACAAATCGTCTCTCCTATATGCAGACCCTCAGCAAAACCTTTTCAGCTTGGTCCACGGTGCAGGCAGTACAAAAGCAGTGCAACAAAGCTCCAGTGGAAGAAAACTCTGAGCAACACAAACAGTTATATGACGCTAAGGTGTTTTTCGGTATTTGCTTTCACTAAACATTCTCCCTCACCAATCCCTGGCTTCCCACAATGGCGGGGCCGTTGGCCCCGTTTTTGCTGGGTCCTGGTGTTGGGGTCGGGTCAGTTCAGAACGGTATCTGGCATGCTTGGGTTTTCGTTACATTCAGTGGCTGTCACTGTGGACAGTGCTGCCCGTAACGCCTCCAGGGGGCCGCCATACTTAGCGACTCGGTCCCAGAGTAGGGGTTCCCACCAACAGTTTGGGTATCCCTTGGATTGGATGGACGCCACAGTGTCCAGGGTGTTCATCATGGCATCATGGGGGTTTTCCCGATAAAACAGGTCCTTTTTCACCTCTGCTGGTACCAGGCTTCGTACAATTTTTCCCGCAGCGGCAGCGTGCACAGGGGGGTAGCGCAGCTTGGCCCGTTCAATCGGGGTTGTGGTGTCGGCACGGGGGGGTCTGGATATCCTGATGTATGGTCGCAGATTATGCTCTTCAAGGGACAGGAGGCCTTCCAAGGTTTTCAGTGAGTCACCTTCACCTTCTATCTGTAGATCAAGGGCATACATACACTCCAGGTTTGCCTGGATGGCTGACAGGGGTGTCGCCATCCTCTTCACACCAATGATGTTGTCACGAAATCTGGCAGGGTGCACGGGGAGGTCGGAGGGATGGTGTCCGGTGTCATCAAGGGGGACGGGTGTGATGCATGGGTAATGTAACTCTTCTGCAACGGACAGGGTAATGGAGGCCAGTTGGGCACTCCCTGTCCCGCCAATCGCCAGCCCTCGCTTCTGGCGCATGACCCGGTTGCAGAAAACAAACAAATCGTTATGGTATATGTCGTATGAACAGAAATTCAATACATCAGTGAAGGACAGGTTAGTATAATACTTGCCATACCCTGTACCCAGACGGTCTAACTTCCTGTCGAACCGATTGATGGCAAACAGTAACTCCTTGCCTCGCTTACCGCGTTTTTTTACCAAAATTTCATGGAACTTTTTCAGCGCTGTGAATACACGGTCCCTGTCCATGGACGGGAACATCTCTTTGACGTCCAGCTCCCAGAGCTGCAGCGGTTCCGCTTCTGTACCCCCGCCCCCCTGTAGCCATGCGTTCCATCGCCTGACGAACCTCAACAGACACGTGGTATTCAACATTTCCAACCCAGGAACCAAGGATTTCCAGGTTTTCAGCATGAGGCTCAGGCAACGGCCCACAAGGCGGCCATAGTAGCGGAGGGGGTGCCTGTAGTATGAAAACAGGATTCGGGCCTTGAACTCATTGTGTTCCTCCTGCATTTTGTTCTTGGGCAGGCAAAACGTGACTGGCGGGCCCCGTCCTTTCCCTGATTTCCAGGCGTGTCGGATTCCGGACGTGCAGGCATTCTCATGCAGCATGTCCAGTGCAGTCTTCTTGGCTGTCGTATGATCAGGTAATTCAGCAATCACCTCAAACTGTTTGGGGTCATCATACAGGGATAGGTTACGTTGGGCATAGAGGCATTTGCATAATATCATACATTTACCCGTGTTCTTATCACATGGTGTGAAGGCAAAAGAATCTGACCACCTTTCATGGAACTCGGAAATGGCCTCCTGGCGTGTGAACCAGGGCGCTGCTCTGCGTTCAACGTGCCAGGCACTTTTCAGATGCGAGAGACACTCAGAGTACATGGGGCTCGCTGTGTCTGTCTGTACAGGTAAGGTGCGCAGGGTATTCCTGATGCTGCGTAATAAAGTGCCGCGTGCTTCATACCAGGAAGGTATCGCTTCGTTGCGGATGTCCTGGAGGACAATTGCAGCCTGGTTGCCGAAAACAGCCCTGGCATGTTTCGGCTTCCGGATAACGGCATGACCATCCACAAGTGGGAGCCCATGTCGCCTCGCTAGCTGGGCACAGTTACAGGGTCTGGATCCTTGTTTCTGTAACTCATCCACAGTGCATGTGAGCTTCGGGGAACAAAGCAGGTTGGAAACGGTGTTTCCTTTCACACCGATCGCGGACAGCGTGGTGCCGTAATAGGATCGCAAGTGCTCAGGGATGGGTAGCGTGTGTATGTGGCGTGCCACGTGGTCGCGCAGGAGCCGTCCATCCGCGGCTCGCAGGTTGGGGACACGGATGGGCATTCTGTATGGTATGTGTATGGACGTGTGTTGCGCAATGCGGTGCTTGACTTTTTGGAAAGTGGCGTGTGCCTCTTGCTGGGTTCCGTACTTTTTGATGTGCTGTAGCTGTGCGAGCTGGTCACACGGGCTTGCAGTACATCGCAGCGTTGTCGTGAGTGTATGTATTGTGTCGCGCAGGCGTTCTCGTGCGGGCACTTTGGGGACCAAATTGGCTCTGAAGAGCAATTCCCATCTGCGGCTGTATGTGGGGACGTCGCGCACATTCAGGGTGGGGGATAATTTTCGGATCCACCAGCGTTCACGTTTATTTGCTGTGGCAGGGGTGCACTCTTCAAGGGTCATGATGCCCCAGTGCTCATCCCCCAGGGTGGCCATCGCGGGATAGATGGATCCCAGGTTCGTGCATCCTTTAGAGCCATACAGGGTATGCCAGGAGCGGGCGCAGGTTAGATGTTGCCGCATACGCTGGACCAGGGACTCCAGGGTTCCCCTGTCGCCCGTTTGCCCAACATACACTTTACACGATTTCACACTGTATATGGCGTATATCCACCTGCAGGTGCGGTTACTGGTAACACGTCGGTACTTCCTGGGGTTCCATAGTCTGCGTAGCCAGGGCTGCGGTGCCCAGCGCAGTGCATTGGTTCGTGTGTCATATGCGTCAGCGTAGTTCTTGTTTGTCCATCCGGTGCGGTTACGTAGACGTGCGGTGGTTGTGTTCCACATACTCCAGAACCTCCGGTAGATGGTATCCCTCGACTCATGCAGGGTCCAGGCTGTAGGGATAGGGTGCACCTGCCCTTTCGCCTTACGCATGAGCGGCCGCAGGTTAGACAGCACATTGTGCTGCAAAACAGGGGCTGCGTCGACGTGAATCCAAAAAATAGTAATGGGTTGCGTGAAGGGTTTTGGACTGTGTGTAACGTTTGTGGCGTGTGTAGTCAGTTTGCGTGCGTGTGCCATTACATGTATCTGTACTTGCTCGTATTGCATCAGTGTGTCGTGGTAGGGGTGGGAGTCCGGGCACATGATGACGGCCGTTGTGGGTAGGCCACGGCGGGCACGTGCAAGCAGGGGTTCCAAAGGGGGGGGGTTGTGTTGGATACACCACAGGAATTTTGCAGGCCGATCATCGCTGAGGTATGGTGACCAACCGCGTGATGACGGGTTCCAGGGGTGCATGAGGTGCTGGAAGTGTATAGGCCACACGGCTCCATCGACACCGTGATCGAGGTCGAAGGTGTCGCGGAGCGTGGTAGTCATGTTGACCTGTGGCTGCCAATGGTCCATGGGGGGTTCAAGGCGGCACAGGCTGGAGACATACTCATGGAATGCACGGAAAAAATGAGGCTGGGCATGCGTCCAATCGTGGATACCGTGTGTACGTGTGAAGGATCGCCGCGCGGCGTTGATTTTGTCGGATCGCACACAGTGGTAGTAGATTGTGTAGCATACCCGAGGAACCGTGGCAGGTGGTTCTTGGTCCACAGGGTAAAGGACATCCCTGTCGGGTGCGTGTGTTGTCACCGGGAATGGGTTCTCTAGGCGCGCAGACAATTGTTGCAGTCTAGTGTCTAAAAACACTTCCTGCTGTGCAAGCCATGCAGCACGTTGTTGATACAATGGCAGTAGGTGGCATAGTTCGTCCATGGGCGCTGTCGCCAGGTACTCCGCGGTAATATGTGCTGGCAGCTCGGGTAGCTGCGCTGGCGCGTGTGCAGGCTCGTTTGTTACTGTGTGTACAGGGGCGTGCCACTCCTCAGCCCGGAGGAATTGTTCCAGGCCGTCAAGGCGCGTGGGTGCTGTGCCGTGTCGGTTTTCCCGGCGGCGGCACTGCTTGGTAACGGGCTTGCTCGCATTGTGATCTGGGTTGCGGTGTGTTGCGTGTGGTGTGTATTTGCGTGCGGTGCGGGCGCGAAGCGGTGACCATGGGTTGCTATGGACGAATGATGCAGACATTTTGGAACAAAGGGGTTCCCCGGACGGCAGAAATCCGTCAGAGGAAAAACGATAATGGACTGGTGTATCAACGGTCACGCAGACCAGCCAGGCGGGCGCTCAGGGCCGTGTCGGCTTCTTCTTGGGTTTTGTAGAGTGCAGGCTTGGTGGCAGTGAAAGGGTTCCCAATGGAGGTATTCTCAGAGCTCACCAGTTGTAACAGCCAGGTTCCATCCTCGCGGCGTTCTTTGATAATGGTGCGGAACTAGACCCACGTATTTGAATGCTGAGGCGGTTCGCCCGGGCCTAGAACGATCCAGCGGGTGTCCACAGTGGGTTCTGACTGGCGCTGCTTTCGTTTTCGGTCTTCAGAGTGCTCCATAGCTTCTGTGTCGTCATCGGAAGGTGTCGCCGTAGGGGTTGCCGGCGGTGCAATGGGGCTTGTGGTACCCCGAACCATCGCTGCTGCGCGTACCTCAAAGGGGTTCTCGGGGTCCGGATCGGCTAATCCCATACGAATGCTCATCAGGCGGAGCATTGAGCTGTCCGCCTTCTGTGTGTCACGAACGCCGTCGACGGATTTTTTGAGCTGGACCTGCTCCTCTTTCACTTCATTGATGCTGCTGTTGACGCGGTGCTCTAGGGCGGTGAGGTCATTCATCCAGGGGGCGGGTGAGGTGGTGGCCATGCGGCGCTCCGCTTCTGAGCTCCCCGGCGGTGTGGGGAACAGTTCTGCAACGGGCGTGGAGGGCAGCGAGCCGGGTTCGGTGCTGCCAGAGCTCCTCCGGGGTGCGCTCGTCGCTGGGCTCACTGCTGCAGCTTCGCGAACTCGTTGGGTCACGATCTTCACAGTGGGTAGTCCCATAACAATGTTCTTGGCTTTGCCCTCTGCTCCTTCTGCCTCGATGTCACTGCCGTACCCCAGCCGAAATCCCTCGGTGGCCGAGACATACACGGTTGAGAGCGGTTCGGGAACAGCATCCATCACCTGGTCATATTAAGTCTTAAGTCTCAATAGAGGCAGCAGTACCTTTGAGATCAGTGAGTTTTAGGATCAAGGAGGCAAGTGGCTTCACGGGCTCGGGCTCAGATTTATTTCGTTTAGCGTAGCGCTCTCGTTCAATCCGCTTATTTTCGAAGATCCTATCAGTGTCCCATAATTCCGAAGTGCATTTGTCAAGCGTGTGTGGGCCACCGCAGTTGTGGCACTTGGGTTTTCTCTTCTCGGGGCAATCACGTGATATGTGGCCAACTCCACGGCAGGTAAAGCACACTGTCGGGGCTCTAGGTTTGTCTTTGCGATCAAGTCCTTTGCAAGAACTTTTATCGTGTCCGCAGTAGCCATGTCGTGGGCATTTCTTGGCGCCTGGGTACGGATTCGGATTGTAGGTGGCCATGTAGTTGTACTTCACAAAATTAGTAATGACGAAACGGTTATCGGCAGCGGAGCACCCGTCTCGTAATCAGATCGTCTCTCCTATATGCAGACCCTCAGCAAAACCTTTTCAGCTTGGTCCACGGTGCAGGCAGTACAAAAGCAGTGCAACAAAGCTCCAGTGGAAGAAAACTCTCAGCAACACAAACAGTTATATGACGCTGAGGTATTTTTCGGTATTTGCTTTCACTAAACATTCTCCCTCACCAATCCCTGGCTTCCCACAATGGAAAGGGTTATCCAACCAACCAATGAGCTCCGCATCAACATCGAACTTTGGGCTACTGTCTCGAATAACCTCGCGATAGTGCAAAACACCACGTGCGGTCGCACCGAAGGTGCAGAAGCGACCCAAAGAGCACCGAATCACCACGGGCTTGCGTTTACCGCGTGGTGGAGGATGCAATGCATCATGCGCATGCCGTGCCGCACGCCATGCCGACCGGTTCCATGTATGCACACGCTTTTGAATACGTTTCTATTACATAATCGTTCCCATCTAACATTTATCGGCCTGAAAACTCGGCCCCCCAGGAGCTCCGGGGTGCGCTCGTCGCTGGGCTCACTGCTGCAGCTTCGCGAACTTGTTGGGTCACGATCTTCACAGTGGGTAGTCCCATAACAATGTTCTTGGCTTTGCCCTCTGCTCCTTCTGCCTCGATGTCACTGCCGTACCCCAGCCGAAATCCCTCGGTGGCCGAGACATACACGGTTGAGAGCGGTTCGGGAACAGCATCCATCACCTGGTCATATTAAGTCTTAAGTCTCAATAGAGGCAGCAGTACCTTTGAGATCAGTGAGTTTTAGGATCAAGGAGGCAAGTGGCTTCACGGGCTCGGGCTCAGATTTATTTCGTTTAGCGTAGCGCTCTCGTTCAATCCGCTTATTTTCGAAGATCCTATCAGTGTCCCATGATTCCGAAGTGCATTTGTCAAGCGTGTGTGGGCCACCGCAGTTGTGGCACTTGGGTTTTCTCTTCTCGGGGCAATCACGTGATATGTGGCCAACTCCACGGCAGGTAAAGCACACTGTCGGGGCTCTAGGTTTGTCTTTGCGATCAAGTCCTTTGCAAGAACTTTTATCGTGTCCGCAGTAGCCATGTCGTGGGCATTTCTTGGCGCCTGGGTACGGATTCGGATTGTAGGTGGCCATGTAGTTGTACTTCACAAAATTAGTAATGACGAAACGGTTATCGGCAGCGGAGCACCCGTCTCGTAATCAGATCGTCTCTCCTATATGCAGACCGTCAGCAAAACCTTTTCAGCTTGGTCCACGGTGCAGGCAGTACAAAAGCAGTGCAACAAAGCTCCAGTGGAAGAAAACTCCGAGCAACACAAACAGTTATATGACGCTGAGGTGTTTTTCGGTATTTGCTTTCACTAAACATTCTCCCTCACCAATCCCTGGCTTCCCACAATGGAAAGGGTTATCCAACCAACCAATGAGCTCCGCATCAACATCGAACTTTGGGCTACTGTCTCGAATAACCTCGCGATAGTGCAAAACACCACGTGCGGTCGCACCGAAGGTGCAGAAGCGACCCAAAGAGCACCGAATCACCACGGGCTTGCGTTTACCGCGTGGTGGAGGATGCAATGCATCATGCGCATGCCGTGCCGCACGCCATGCCGACCGGTTCCATGTATGCACACGCTTTTGAATACGTTTCTATTACATAATCGTTCCCATCTAACATTTATCGGCCTGAAAACTCGGCCCCCCAGGAGCTCCGGGGTGCGCTCGTCGCTGGGCTCACTGCTGCAGCTTCGCGAACTTGTTGGGTCACGATCTTCACAGTGGGTAGTCCCATAACAATGTTCTTGGCTTTGCCCTCTGCTCCTTCTGCCTCGATGTCACTGCCGTACCCCAGCCGAAATCCCTCGGTGGCCGAGACATACACGGTTGAGAGCGGTTCGGGAACAGCATCCATCACCTGGTCATATTAAGTCTTAAGTCTCAATAGAGGCAGCAGTACCTTTGAGATCAGTGAGTTTTAGGATCAAGGAGGCAAGTGGCTTCACAGGCTCGGGCTCAGATTTATTTCGTTTAGCGTAGCGCTCTCGTTCAATCCGCTTATTTTCGAAGATCCTATCAGTGTCCCATGATTCCGAAGTGCATTTGTCAAGCGTGTGTGGGCCACCGCAGTTGTGGCACTTGGGTTTTCTCTTCTCGGGGCAATCACGTGATATGTGGCCAACTCCACGGCAGGTAAAGCACACTGTCGGGGCTCTAGGTTTGTCTTTGCGATCAAGTCCTTTGCAAGAACTTTTATCGTGTCCGCAGTAGCCATGTCGTGGGCATTTCTTGGCGCCTGGGTACGGATTCGGATTGTAGGTGGCCATGTAGTTGTACTTCACAAAATTAGTAATGACGAAACGGTTATCGGCAGCGGAGCACCCGTCTCGTAATCAGATCGTCTCTCCTATATGCAGACCGTCAGCAAAACCTTTTCAGCTTGGTCCACGGTGCAGGCAGTACAAAAGCAGTGCAACAAAGCTCCAGTGGAAGAAAACTCCGAGCAACACAAACAGTTATATGACGCTGAGGTGTTTTTCGGTATTTGCTTTCACTAAACATTCTCCCTCACCAATCCCTGGCTTCCCACAATGGAAAGGGTTATCCAACCAACCAATGAGCTCCGCATCAACATCGAACTTTGGGCTACTGTCTCGAATAACCTCGCGATAGTGCAAAACACCACGTGCGGTCGCACCGAAGGTGCAGAAGCGACCCAAAGAGCACCGAATCACCACGGGCTTGCGTTTACCGCGTGGTGGAGGATGCAATGCATCATGCGCATGCCGTGCCGCACGCCATGCCGACCGGTTCCATGTATGCACACGCTTTTGAATACGTTTCTATTACATAATCGTTCCCATCTAACATTTATCGGCCTGAAAACTCGGCCCCCCAGGAGCTCCGGGGTGCGCTCGTCGCTGGGCTCACTGCTGCAGCTTCGCGAACTCGTTGGGTCACGATCTTCACAGTGGGTAGTCCCATAACAATGTTCTTGGCTTTGCCCTCTGCTCCTTCTGCCTCGATGTCACTGCCGTACCCCAGCCGAAATCCCTCGGTGGCCGAGATATACACGGTTGAGAGCGGTTCGGGAACAGCATCCATCACCTGGTCATATTAAGTCTTAAGTCTCAATAGAGGCAGCAGTACCTTTGAGATCAGTGAGTTTTAGGATCAAGGAGGCAAGTGGCTTCACGGGCTCGGGCTCAGATTTATTTCGTTTAGCGTAGCGCTCTCGTTCAATCCGCTTATTTTCGAAGATCCTATCAGTGTCCCATGATTCCGAAGTGCATTTGTCAAGCGTGTGTGGGCCACCGCAGTTGTGGCACTTGGGTTTCTCTTCTCGGGGCAATCACGTGATATGTGGCCAACTCCACGGCAGGTAAAGCACACTGTCGGGGCTCTAGGTTTGTCTTTGCGATCAAGTCCTTTGCAAGAACTTTTATCGTGTCCGCAGTAGCCATGTCGTGGGCATTTCTTGGCGCCTGGGTACGGATTCGGATTGTAGGTGGCCATGTAGTTGTACTTCACAAAATTAGTAATGACGAAACGGTTATCGGCAGCGGAGCACCCGTCTCGTAATCAGATCGTCTCTCCTATATGCAGACCGTCAGCAAAACCTTTTCAGCTTGGTCCACGGTGCAGGCAGTACAAAAGCAGTGCAACAAAGCTCCAGTGGAAGAAAACTCTGAGCAACACAAACAGTTATATGACGCTGAGGTGTTTTTCGGTATTTGCTTTCACTAAACATTCTCCCTCACCAATCCGTGGCTTCCCACAATGGAAAGGGTTATCCAACCAACCAATGAGCTCCGCATCAACATCGAACTTTGGGCTACTGTCTCGAATAACCTCGCGATAGTGCAAAACACCACGTGCGGTCGCACCGAAGGTGCAGAAGCGACCCAAAGAGCACCGAATCACCACGGGCTTGCGTTTACCGCGTGGTGGAGGATGCAATGCATCATGCGCATGCCGTGCCGCACGCCATGCCGACCGGTTCCATGTATGCACACGCTTTTGAATACGTTTCTATTACATAATCGTTCCCACCTAACATTTATCGGCCTGAAAACTCGGCCCCCCAGGAGCTCCGGGGTGCGCTCGTCGCTGGGCTCACTGCTGCAGCTTCGCGAACTCGTTGGGTCACGATCTTCACAGTGGGTAGTCCCATAACAATGTTCTTGGCTTTGCCCTCTGCTCCTTCAGCCTCGATGTCACTGCCGTACCCCAGCCGAAATCCCTCGGTGGCCGAGATATACACGGTTGAGAGCGGTTCGGGAACAGCATCCAGCACCTGGTCATATTAAGTCTTAAGTCTCAATAGAGGCAGCAGTACCTTTGAGATCAGTGAGTTTTAGGATCAAGGAGGCAAGTGGCTTCACGGGCTCGGGCTCAGATTTATTTCGTTTAGCGTAGCGCTCTCGTTCAATCCGCTTATTTTCGAAGATCCTATCAGTGTCCCATGATTCCGAAGTGCATTTGTCAAGCGTGTGTGGGCCACCGCAGTTGTGGCACTTGGGTTTTCTCTTCTCGGGGCAATCACGTGATATGTGGCCAACTCCACGGCAGGTAAAGCACAATGTCGGGGCTCTAGGTTTGTCTTTGCGATCAAGTCCTTTGCAAGAACTTTTATCGTGTCCGCAGTAGCCATGTCGTGGGCATTTCTTGGCGCCTGGGTACGGATTCGGATTGTAGGTGGCCATGTAGTTGTACTTCACAAAATTAGTAATGACGAAACGGTTATCGGCAGCGGAGCACCCGTCTCGTAATCAGATCGTCTCTCCTATATGCAGACCCTCAGCAAAACCTTTTCAGCTTGGTCCACGGTGCAGGCAGTACAAAAGCAGTGCAACAAAGCTCCAGTGGAAGAAAACTCTCAGCAACACAAACAGTTATATGACGCTGAGGTGTTTTTCGGTATTTGCTTTCACTAAACATTCTCCCTCACCAATCCCTGGCTTCCCACAATGGAAAGGGTTATCCAACCAACCAATGAGCTCCGCATCAACATCGAACTTTAGGCTACTGTCTCGAATAACCTCGCGATAGTGCAAAACACCACGTGCGGTCGCACCGAAGGTGCAGAAGCGACCCAAAGAGCACCGAATCACCACGGGCTTGCGTTTACCGCGTGGTGGAGGATGCAATGCATCATGCGCATGCCGTGCCGCACGCCATGCCGACCGGTTCCATGTATGCACACGCTTTTGAATACGTTTCTATTACATAATCGTTCCCATCTAACATTTATCGGCCTGAAAAGTCGGCCCCCCAGGAGCGAAGCGAACGGGCCGAGTTTTCAGGCCGATAAATGTTAGATGGGAACGATTATTTAAAAGTGTTAGATAGAGAGGCGAGTTTTCAGGACGATAATCGTTAGATGAATTTCAGCGGCATCTAGCCCCTAGCTCATTGTGGCAAGCCCCGAGTGTAAGGTTGCAACCAAGGGGAGGAAACGGCAGGGAGCAAGCACGGGCAACAAGGAATGGGGGAATGCGGTACTGACTTTGAGTATAAACTGAGTTATCACTCTACTTGTGGTGATGGGTACCGGTCTCTTTCAGCCGGAATCGAATGTGTGGCATAATGACACGGTTGCCAAGCAAAATGGATGGTCAATAGTCAAATTACTCGCGACAACAAGGACCCACACCATCGTCCACGTTCATGGTAGAAGTAGACGAGGTGGCATAAAAGCAAGACTCATGGTAAGGTGCATTGCACACTTTGCACTGAATGCGGGCACCACCACGCAAGGGTCGCCAAACAAAAATCTCGCGCGAACACTTGGATGGCACATGCCTTGGAGGATACCGTGGGCGACGCATTCGCTTGAATGGTTGCGGTACATTGGAGAAATCCCGATTGACTGCGGTTCCTTCGGGTGCCGGCGGGGCCTCCCAAGTTGCCCAATTTGCTGTTCCACGGCAGACTCCGTACCCTGCTCGCTTACCTTCTTGCACGGAATTGCTGAGTGGATTGAGGAAGTGGAACAAGGGCCCTTTAGTCTTGAGTGGGCTCATGCTTGCCAATTTCTGAAACCACCAAATGGCACAAAATCGATGATCTTCGCACTGAGCCACACGTTGCTTGAACAATGCTTTTTCTACTCTATCCAGTGAGGCAGCAAGGTTCTTCATTGTTCCAACCACAGGTTGTAGATATTTTTCCCCACCCTCTACAATAAGAGCATACATATCAATGTCCAATTTTCGAAGGGTGTCGCCACGGAGACCCGTGCGGAAGGCTAAAATTGCCATACCCATCCTTTGGACTTCATAAAGGGAATCAAAATTTGTATTGTTCCAAAGCAAGGGGAGTTCGCGATCTTGCAATATCTCAAAGGCTGCAGCATCTTTGGAAGCCTCTTTAATGGCCACCAATCCACGGTGAATGGTCACACACCCACGCATGAAAGCATTGAACTTTGGAAATTGCATTGTGGAGGAAAATGAAACCTTGGTTGTCCGACCCGATTGGTTGTACATGACCGCAAGGCCATTCACATAGTCCTTTATCTACCCGCCTATGTGCAGCCGAAAAAAGCAGCCGAAAAATTTTTCGTCACAAAATTTTATGAAAAGTGGTACACCTAGGTTTTTGAACGTGCCGAACGCGATGGAAACGTCCGTTTTTGATGGTTTTAATTTTTTCATTTTTGGCTGCAAATGTGCAGCCGGTATGCACCCGAAAGCCTCAATTGGGGCAGTTTTTAAGCAGAATTTTGGGTGCACTATGCACCCGGGCTGCACACGTGCAGCCAAAAATGCACCCAGTGTCCCTAATTTTCCGGGAATCACACCGTTTGGCTGCATCTTTGCAGCCGATTGGCTGCAAAGTGCAGCCAATCGGCTGCACTGTGCAGCCATTTGGATGCATAGTGCACCCGTTTAAATAAAGATATGCATCTCTCTTGTTTCTCGTGTTTGTCCCAGAGTCACACATCATGGCTGTGCCCCCCCTGCCTGACGACTATCAGCGGGAAGGTGGTTACCTCGCGGTGACCAAGCCCGAGGAATTGGAGTTTGAGACGTTCATCTGCTTCCAGGTTTGATGCCCCTTGACTCCCGTTACACCCTGCTACGTGTGTTCCCCTGCATTCACGCTCCCTTCGCACCCCTTAATTCCCATCCAGTCCCTGCACTCATCCACTTCGCATGCAGAGCACAGCGGCACCCAAGCTGTACTATGCAGCTTGGGTGCAGAAGAATGCTCCAAAGAGCAAGAAGCTCTGGTTGACGAGCATCGTCAGCTACAAGGTCACCGGTCGGGGCAACAACCGGGTGGCCGGTGCCACAACCAACGTGGCGGATGGTACATGGAAATACTCTGAGGTGTGCAGCTGTCCTATTGCCTATCCTATCGCTTGCTTTTGTTCTTCATTGTTGTTGTGTGGTTTACCTAGGAATTTCCGTCTCCGTGCACTTGTTTTTCAGATCACAGCGTCGTTGTGGGCCCAATGGAAGGATGACTCGGATGAGGAAGCAGGAGGAGGTGGAGGAGGAGGAGGAGGAGGGGGAAGGGGAAGACCCAGGGAAGGTCCCCATCACCCCTCCCCCCAAGAAGGCCCCCCGCACCAGCCAAGGGAAGGAGATCGTGAAGAAGGGCAGTCCCAAGGCCCAAGAAGCCCGAAGCCCCAAGCCCAGCCCCAAGAAGAAGGCCAAGAAGGCACTCCCCGCCAGAGGTTTCAAGAAGATCGTGGTCAAGGAGGGGCCGACCCGGAGGCAAGCAGACTTGCGGCGCCCTGGGTTCAGGCAGAAGATCCAGCAGGCCGTGGAGACCTGCGCAGAGGCCGGGTACAACTTTACCTGGGCCAAGTGGCGCAAGCACTACGCCGAGTGCATCGCCCACGCCGCCAAGGGGCAGCGGGCCTACTACAAGGATCTCTTCTGCCTGTCTACTACGTTGGTGTCCTTGGCCAGCGGCGACGTTCTGCAGGCTGCCGGCAAATGCCACGCTGGTTGGGCCGGCTCAGTGCAGCGCGCCAAGGGGAAGCTGCAGGCGATCTGTACGGAGAACGCGGTTGACAAGGTCCCGTATGAATTTGCAGGTGTGCCTGCTGCATACAGTCTTTTGGGCTGCCCTGTGCAGCCCACAGTATGTTCCTTGTTCTTTCATAGGAGACTGCCTGCAGTCTTTCCTCGACTGCGAGAACTGCGACGATGCAGTGGACTCGGACGAATTGCCGGAGGGTGAGGAGGGCGGCGACCTTCCCTCGGCACCCGCTGCCCACCCTGTCGGTCTCCCAGCAGCACCCCCGAAGCTTGGGTTTGCTGCTCCCCGACGGCCAGTAGCCCGGCCAGCAGCTCGGCCACCCCTGGGGACCCTGGACGTCGCTCAACTGGCTGTGATGCCAGATGAGCACCTCATGGAGCAGTACATGTCGCTGGTGACTGCCCTGGGGTTTGTTCGTTTTGAACTGGAGAAGCAGCGCCAGCTGCCAATCCCTCCCACCCACGGGCACCTCGTCGTGCTCACTCGCGATGAGTATGACGAATTGTCCCGAGCCAGCAAAAGGGAGAGGGAGCGGGACGAGGCGGACAACGGGAGGGGTCCGAAGAAGCCCAAGCACCCCGCAGACCCGGAGGAAGAAGAAAAGAGGAAGGCCGCAGAAGAGAAGAAGGCCGCAGAAGAGAAGAAGGCCGCAGAAGAGAAGAAGTCCGAAGAAGAGAAGAAGGCCGAAGAAGAGAATAAGGCAGAGGAGAAGCAAGATGAAGGCAGCAAGGAGGCCCCTGCGGAATCCGCCAGCCCCCGGGACACCCAGGTGGTCATCCCCCACCCCAGCTCAGTTCCCAGCCCCAGCGGTCTGCACTTGACAAGTGGGGAGACGGCCAGGCTACTGGAGGACTCCCCGAAGCACGACGTTCCTCCGAGGACCTTGTCCTTCGCAGAAACGGTATGCTACCAGGGCGGCTGCGTGGTGCAGCCTTATGGCTGCAGTGTGCAGCCGGAACGGCTGCAAGATGCAGCCATGCGGCTGCAGTGTGCAGCCAACTGGCTGCACAACTGGCTGCACTATGCAGCCAGTTGCCGGCTGCATTATGCAGCCATACGTTTTTCAATGCAGCCACCAGTGCAGCCAAATGGCTGCACTATGCAGCCAGTCGTGCAGCCAAACGGCTGCACGATGCAGCCAGCATAATTTACGATGCAGCCAGTCGGCTGCGTGATGCAGCCAAGTGCATTTTGGTTCCCTGTTTGCATCCTGCTTCGCACTGTCGCCTGCTCCCCGTCTTGCTGTTCCTTGCAGAGTGAAAGCGCCAAGGCGGCGGAATCCAACGACGAGGTGGAGGAGGTGAAGGCGGACCAGGACGAAGCGGAGGAGGTTAAGAGTGAAGGGGCCGGGGAGGGTGCGCAAGCCTAACTCCTATTTATTTTCCCTGTTGTTGTACAATTGAACCCGGTCGATTCCGCCTGAAAGAGAGCGGTACCACAGTCTGACTGAGTGACGTTGACTGACTGTTGTTTTGCTTTGTGTTGTGCCTCCGCTTTGCGTCTGTTTGACAATCGCAGAAAGATAGAAAATGTATTGGAAATAAAAATAAAGATACATAGAACGTGGAACATAGAACGTGGAATAGAACAACGATTTGGGACGAATCGGTGGTGTAAGTACTTGGCTGCTAGGCTGCAGCCATTTGGCTGCATCCATGCAGCCATCCGGCTTCATAGTGCAGCCGACTGGCTGCATAGTGCAGCCGCAGTTATGTAGACCCAGGACGCACTGTCTTTGTTCTAGGCCCCCCACAAAATGCGGTACGAAGCCAGAGAGCTCAACTACAACGAGGTCCACAGCCAACTACCTCGTGACTCCCTTCCGGGACACTGTGTGCTACCCAGGGCGCACCCGGGTCGATTTTTGAAGATCATGCTGAAGCCCATCCACATGGTGATGCGCCGCCACCTACGCAACCGCGGGAAGGGTGGCCTAGTCAAACATCTTTGGAGGTACCTGGCCTTCAAGATGTGGTTAGGAATGCTGAAGCCCCGTCGTATTGACGACCTTTTCGAGGTCGGGCAACCGGATGAGGACAACTATGTCGCCAACCTCTTGCACTGCAAGCTGTTCTACAAAATGCAACGCAATTGCAATGTGGACATCACCTCCCTAATCGAAGCGTGTAATGAGGGATGGGTCCAATGGTGGGAGCAGGGGGATGCAGTTGCAATCGATGAAGCAGTTGCACCCCATAAGGGTAGAAGAACTGGGGGTATAATTCAATATATCCCCAGGAAACCACACAGTACGGGGATTAAGCTATATGTTTTATGCGATTCTGTCTCTGGCTATGTACTGCAGGTGTATTTATACACCGGGAAGAAAGGTCAGCTCCGCAGGAGTAGCCCAAAAGTGGGCAGCGCACCTACTGGTGGTGCCCGACCTGTAATGAGGCATTGCATGTAAACGGACGGTGTTGGACTGCACACCATTGTTAATAGCGTACAAGGAATGTCTCTACGTGTTTCTCGCATGGTCTGGGTTGCTGCAGGACGGGATGGCTGCACATGGGCTGCACATTGGCTGCACAGAGCTTACCGTGGCTGCACATGGGCTGCATGTTTTGGGCATGGCTGCACAATGGTTGCATACATGCAGCCAAATGGCTGCACTCATCGGCTGCAAATAAATACGTTTTGGCTGCAGACATGCAGCCATTTGGCTGCATTTGTGCAGCCATTTGGCTGCATGTATGGCTGCACACATGCAGCCAAATGGATGCACAATGCAGCCACTTTCTTGGCTGCTTTTTTTTGCCACCGGCTGCACTTGGCTGCGTTGGTCCCATCGACTGCCGAAAAAGCAGCCAAAATCCTGGCTGGGTCGCAGCCGACCCAGCCGGTAGATAAAGGAATAGGTTCGCATGGACAAAGGACTAATACTACGAAGAGCCTTAGGATCCCCACTAAATTCCTCGCGCTTTTTAAGAATTCGCTTCTGCTGGTCTTCGTCTTGTGTAATGGTGCGGACATCGATGACGAATTTTGCGAATTGCTCGAACCATACATCGAGGTCCGCGAGTTCGACCCCCTTTAGCGCCCGCAATGCTTCGAAATTGAGGACTAGTCGAACTGCTGTTTTGTGAACCCCCATTGTCTCGGCCGGTTTCCCAACGGTGTCCACCTCATTCTCAAAAATACCATCAAATAGATCACCCTCAACGGGTTTGGCTTTGCCATCCGCAACCTCTCTCAAGCACTCCATGAAATCATTGACAGGTGGTGGGGGGGGCAAAGTCGCATCAAGCATGTTCTCCATTCTTTTTGACATGGTGGCTAAAATTGAAACTACAAAGGTGGCCCACATGGTTCAACAACATTGTGGGTGGTGTTGTGTGCTTTTTTGAATTTGAGAGATAATTTCCCCCATCTAACAGTTTTAGCAATTTTCAGGCCGATAAATGTTAGATGGACCGCGAGATTCATCTAACGATTATCGTCCTGAAAACTCGCCTCCATCTAACACTTTTAATGCATGCAAAGGGGTTGCAATGGGGGTGTTCCTAGCCGCGGCTAGCCGCGGCTGGGCGGGTTGGACCCCCCCTCCCCCCCCCCCCCTCCCCCCCTCCCCCCCCCGTGGCTGGCCAGGGGCTGGCCAAAAATGGCTGGGGGGGAAATTTGGCCAAAATCAAGGAAAACGAAGAAAAAACGGCCACACTTGGGGTCCCTAGGGGTGCAAGCCAACCCCTTTTGACTTGTGGCTATATGTGCTACTGCATTTGGGGCTACTAGGTTGTGTGACCTCTTTTGAAGTGCGAAATGACCACCCTCCCTCCCATGCTCAATATCAAGTGCAGCTGAAGATACACAATGTGGCAAAGACATAATGCAAAGACAATCATCAATGTCTCATATCGCATTGTTGTGAAGAGGAGCCCCAAACAACGGGCTACCATGCGAAAGTGAAATAGAGAAATTGGGGTGAAAAATATATATCGTGACAAAAGAGGGTGCAAATATGGGACTATGGCTATGCCTCTACCACAGTGCCCTCCTCCTCTTCATCTCCATACACCGAGCCCTCGTCATCAGCAGTGACCTCTTGATACGTCTCAACATCCACAACATAGTACCCTCTGCCATCCATGGAATGGGGGATAATTTCCTTTTCAACCGAACAATAAGGAACAAGGATGTTACCTCCATCCCACTCAAGCACCGCAGACCCATCCTCTTTTTCCTCCCGCAACCGGAGACAGCGAATTGTGATGTGAAACCTTGTCTCCTTTGTTCGCTTTTGAAAAATAGAAATGGCCATACGGAGCCGGTTGTCCTCCGGGTCGCGGTACGTGAGCATTTGATCAAAAATGAAATTGGTTGGCACTCGCTTTTGCTCGTCGACCTTAGTTGGACACGGGGACGCTACAACACACTGCAACGGCAGTTGTGTTGGTGCTTGTGCAACTGGACCAAACATCCCATAACCACATCCCGATGCATAATGCAACTAATCACCTAATTACCTAATTACCTAATTACCTAATTACACAAACATGACAAACGTAGGTGCATGGAAATTGTACCAATACCTGCTGCAGAGACACATCATCATCATGTAATCTTGAGAACAAAGGCAAAGAGGCAAAATGCAAAAGTGCAAGGCCCAACACAATATGGTGGCTAGACGGTTGGGTGGCTAGGTGACAGGGTGGCTGGGTGGCTGGGTGGCTGGGTGGCTGGGCGGCTGGGTGGCTGGGCGGCTGGGTGGCTGGGCGGCTGGAGCCCCCCCCCCCCCCGCCCCCTCCCCCCCACTGACCGGAACCCGCCCAATTTCGGAAACCTTCTCCTTCACACCAATCTTGTCCTTGCGGTTGTGGACAAGGTCCAAGCGACCGGCATTCTCCGCCCACTCACAAAAAAGAGTGTTAAACCGAGTCAAAACAAGTGCCAAAATGTGGTCGTCGCATCCTTTGAACTTGCGCACGGATTCCTAGTAAGATATACCGAGCGGGTGCCGAAGCGGTAGTTTTCCCTGTGTGCGCGCCACAGGGTATTGCCGCGCGATGGCTCAGTGCGCACTACAAAACTATAGCGCGCAGCATAGCGCGCGCTATGGCTCGGGGTCTTGGGTTTGTAACCCCATGTCCTAATAAGCAGGGCAAAAACGCCTATTTTTCTAACGTTTCAGATTCTTCCGGCACCACATCTGACGCTGTTAATGTCAGGGAAGATTGCAAACATTTTGGGCCCCCACTATGGGTGGTCCCTGTGGAAGAACGAGGACCTTTTGGCGGACCTAGTTGAGTTTTTTTGCTTAGGGTCTGCCATCCAACGGTCCTTGTGGGCCAGGTTGGAAAAAAGGGTCCCCGTGTCTGAAGCAGAGAAGAAGCGTCGCAGGACCGAGGCTGCCAACGCCGTCACACCCCTGTCGGTGGTGGACTTGGTCCTGCTCCTGAAGATTCCAAGAAGAAGGTATTATTGCGCGCGCTTTGCATGTGACATTGCGCGCACTTCCGCTCATAGCACGCGCTTCGTTGACTTCTGCGCGCGCTACGTCCCCATGTTGCGCGCGCTATTTTCCTCAGGTACAAAGATTTGATTACTTGGACGAGAAGTAAGGTCCCCACACACCTTTTTTCTCTCCCCTCCTATGCTAGTTCCGCCACAGAATGGAACCAGCTTGCAAGTAGGCAGCATTTAGAGGTTGCCGTGCACACAGATGGGGTCACAGTCTTTTCGCAGTGAAAGTGCTGCCCTGGGTCGTTGATGGTGCCGGAGGGCTCGGGGCCGGCAAGACCAGTGGGGCAGGCACGCGAGGAGTCGACCTGAACGCTGCTATTGGGGGTAGAACCGGAGACTCGAACACCAACGGAGGCGAGAGCAGCAACAACTGAAGCAAGGTCCATGCTGAGTGTTATCCGGCAGAAAATCCCAGTTTATGAAGAAAATTGATGCGGATTTTACTATGCACATCTGAGTGTCCATATCTATCTCAAAAGATTTAAATAAATCCGATTGTGAAAAATATTTGGCCGATCTGGCCCGCGAGCGCGCGTCAGCGGCAAATGGCGATTCCAGCTAAATGATCGGAACGCGGCGGATTTACGGGGAATGGACCGCGGAATCAGATACGGCATATCAGAAATATATAGGTCTGATCCTGAGACTGAGCTGCGAGGCGGCGATTCCGCCGAAGCAAAGAAAATGACCATAATGTAGTCAATCTGGGTTAGATCAGCTGAAATCTGAGCAGATGGGGGTTAGCCGCACTTACACTCCCCCTCCAAAAACACACTGGGGTGTGTCGCTACGTCAACGAAGAACGTAGTGCGGGTAAGTCCCAGAAAAACATAGAGATGTAGCCTCGATGGGGCGAAATCTGCTTGATCTGACCTGATTTGGGCTGAATTGGCACTAAATCACGCTGGATGAACCTGAAATGAGACAGAATGAGAAGTGACGAACAGTCCTCCGTGCAGTAAAACACTAGGTTAAGGGCTACGAAGCATGTAAACGTATCGAGAATCGATACCAAACCATGCACTGGTTGAGAATGAGGTAGATTATTGGTAGATTGAGTGGGGGGATCAAGAAATGGAGTGACATCTCAGCGCTCTGGCACAGTTTCGCTGTCGCGGGCACGCTACGGTGTCCTCGCCGAACTCTACATCGTGTTACTCCCGCTTTTCTCGTTCTGAAAAGTGCAGCATGTGCTTCAGATTTGGCGCATCTAGTGGATGATCACAAGATTCAGCAAGATTGAGAGTTAATTTGAGCAAAGATGAAGGAGATTAAACAATCACAGAGAGGGAAAACAAATACAGATGTAGTCTACAGGCCCTAAGTGCACAGAAAATCATAAGCGTCAACGAAGTTAGGCAAAGCCGTCGACAGATCTTCGAGGAATGAGAAGAAATGACAAGGACATCAACCTAAATTGTCCTAAAATCAAGAAATTCCCTAAGATGAAGGTGAAATGAAGCGGAATGTCTACAACTGAAACTACTAACACTTTCGTTCAGACTAAAGTTAATATATATTGTCGTTTATTCAGCTCAATTGTGCTTTCCGGCACGTTGGTTCGCGAGCATCTAACAGATTCTATGAAAATGTGGATCATGTGATGATGCATCATGATGGGACATGCTGGCCCTGGATCCTTGGCATGTAACGCGCCGAAGGTTCTCTGAAGGCGCTTTACTAACAGTATATAACTGAGAGACACCGTATAGTCCTTTATTTACAGTGGCGGCGGTGTCAATCGACTTGGACAAGGCCAATCTTTCGAATGAGTCCCACAAGACACTTGGATTCACCATTTTCGACAGTTTCAGGTCGGATTGAGCTCACATTGGCGTGTGCCAAAAATACAACGAAGCTTACGGACTTCAGAGGTTGCTGTTAGAAGTCCCTAGAGCTCCTATGTGAAGGTTGTCTGAACAATTGACGTCGGGGTTTTGCACAGCAGTGGCAGAATGATGGACAAACCTGTGAAATTCAAGGCAAATTTGAGGATCCTGGATCTGAATCTGGACTTTGGCGTCAGCATCACAGCAAATGAAGGTAAGATCTGAGTTCCTGGCGTCGCATCTGGTGCAGCCAGTACTACAGGGGGTGCCTGTAGGGGTGAATGTCGCTGGCCAGCGTTTTTACTATGTACATTTGCTTCCATCTGCACGAGTAGCCAAATTCCAAAGATGCACAGACTAACAGAGACAAGATTACCCCGAATCTGCCTGAATTAAGCCTGAGTTTGGTTTTTTCTGAACACGGCAGCACACTCCGTGGCTTTCGGTAGCGTAACTACGCCTTGTCTGCCGAACGGAGACCAAAGAAAAGTTAATTGACGTCAAACTATCAAACATTCGCAGTTCTCCACATCATGACATAATCAGGAAAAATGAACAGTGGATTGACCAGAATGTGGTTTTACCAAGTCGTCAGAACACTCACATAGGCCAAGCACGAATACATGTGACCACCAACCTGTCTGGTCGGGCCCTCGTACGGCTTGGGCGCTGCAAATCAGCGGCCGAACTTGAAGCTTGGTCTTCATTTGGCTCCTGGGCTGGCCTGACCGCAGGAGGGGGGATCGACGGATCAGCCCTGGAATGTGACGAATGAGGGCCGTAAAAGGCTGGATCTCGATTCACCACAGGTCTTTTCTCGTCGCTCTCCACTTGTCTGTCTGGTTTCGACAGACAGTCTGTCAGGAGTACACCAATTTCGGGGTGCTTCTTGAGGAAGTCGATGAACCCCTTGGTGTACCCATGGACAAAAGAATGGGCTGGTTCCCAGTTGTTGTGACTGGAATCAAAGCCCCTCCACTCACACAGAAATTCCCATTCGCCCTTGGCGTCACGTCTTGCTTCTAAAATCCTCTTGAGTTCGTACTTCCCCCCTTCGATGACCCGATCTGATAAAATTTTCGAAGTCCAAAAAAGGGGTTTAACCCGATCGTTGGGGGAGGGGATCTCTCTCTTGAGGCGATCGCCCGAAACGTCAATTTCCCTGCTGACATCCACACGAATCCTCCACCTGTTCTCACCAAGACGCGCTGTAACAGCGAATGGCCCCTCCCACAAGGGAAGAAGCTTGTCATCTCCGTCCAGGGTGGTTTCGGATTTTCGAAGCCAAACTCGATCATCGACTTCAAAATTGTGGGGGTTTTTTCGGCCTTGATTCTGGACCCAAAGCCAGTCAGCTTGATGCTTCTCGATTAATTTCGAGACAGTTTTATCTGCTCGTTGGACGTCGTCCAAAAACAACGAAGCATCTTTACAAGGGCGAGGATTATTCAACGGCATGTTCCACCAACACTTCTTTCGTCCAAAGACAATTTCATTTGGAGAAAGGCCATGATACAAAGGCGTGTTGTGGTAACGGCGAAGCATGGCGAAAAGAATCTCAAGCCAATGGAAGTCCTTCTCACTGGCGAGCTCCTTACGAAGCATATTTATAAGTGAGCGGCCGGCTCTTTCGCCAGACAACGCTCGATGTGAGTGGATTTCACATCTGAGGTGGTGGATTCCAAGGCGAGCACATAATTCTCTCCACCATTCGGAGGTGTACTCTTTGCCTGAGTCCGTAACCACCTCGGATGGGACGTCCCAACCTCCCATCCAGGTCTGCGCGCACCATTTGGCGGCAGCCTTGCCAGTCATCGACTCAATGTTGCAAGGCAACACTTGAATGTAGCCGGAATGACGGCACTGAATAAGGAGCACACCATTGACTTTCCCATTCGTCCAATGGCACTCTTCGTCATCGAGCTCACCGAGATAGCAGAAATCACTGGTGACTCTGTTAAAGAGGCGCTCCGGAATAGGATGTGGCCTCAGATGGCCGTGCTTCTTCGCGCCGGGGGGCGTCGAGACAGCACATTGGGCACATCCGGCGGCTACTTTCATGCAGTGAGTATATAGCCGTGAGCCAAACAACCTATGTTTAATCATCGACCACAATCTACGGCCATGTGCGTGGGGGGACTCCCATTTGTGCCACCAGTTTAACACTCGGGGGGCCAGGGCGTCTGGTACGCACAATTTACCCTCCATCCACAGTTTCCCCCCATCCAACGAATACTCAGAAAAAATCCCATCCTTGTGAGCATCTTTGGATTTGAGATTTCCAAAGACCTCTTTAAACATGGGATCCTGCAGATAATCGGACGTCCAGTCACGGATGATAAGGGAATCTTTCGGCAGGGGTGGAGTTTTGGCCGGATCTCGACGCTTAATGCCCTGGATCAACCGAAATCGACTTACTCGTCGGGTATAGTCAAACCGTTTCACACTCCGTGAGGAGGGATCGGTGACTTTTTCCACGACTTTCAGTGTTTTGGTGCAGATCTCATGAGCATGCGCCGGATCTGAAAAGGCCGTGATGTCATGACACGGTAATGCGTGCTGTTTAACAGCGCATTGCATGCATGCACGTCGAATGAGCTTTTTTTCTTCCTGATCCCATTCGATTATGACATGGCGGTCCTGCTCCGTACCATGGATGTTGGTACTTTGCAGCCCCTCTGAAGCGGGGTAAGCCCATCGGCTCAGAGCATCCGCTACCGTGTTATGTTTTCCAGGCAAATACGACACATGGAGATCAAACAGAGAGAGAAATTCGTGCCCTCTGGCCCGTCGACCAGCTGGGCTCGCGACGGTATCAATGTGTTCGGTGGCCCAATACTCCAGAGATCGATGATCCGTCAGGACCTCGACTCGATTGGTGCCAACCCACGATTGGTACTTTTTTAGAGCGCAAATTATGGCATACGTTTCTTGCTCACGCGGCGACCATTGCATTTGGCGTGGGGCTAGCTTCCGAGACCAAAATGCAAGAGGGTAATGATCGCCGGTGGCTTCATCAACCTGTTCAAGGACAGCTCCGATCGCGTACCTAGAAGCGTCGGTTCTAATGTAGAAGGGTCGGTCGAATTGGGGCACATGCAACGTGGCGACTTCACAGAGGGCCGCCTTCAAGTGATGGAAGGCCTCCTCGCACTCGTCAGTCCACTTGACACGAACCTTTGAACCTGCCTTGCCCGCATCTCTCCCTACCTTCAATAATTCAGTGAGGGGGGCAGCAAATTTGGCATAATTCGGCACAAAAGTGTGGTAAAAATTGCAACAACCCAGGAATCCTCTCAACTCCGTGATCGTCTCAGGGCGCTTCCACTTCTGAATAGCGACGAGCTTCCCTGGACTGGGTCGTCGGGTGCCATTCTCAAGGAGAGAACCACAAAATTCGACTGATTTTAAAAATAATTTTCCTTTCTTTGGCCCACAAATCAGCTGATTGGCATCAAGAATGTCCAAAACCTGGTTCAGCTGCTTTTCATGTAGGGCCACCAGCTCGGCTTCGGTCAGTCCCTCCCCTTCCGTCGCGATGATTATGTCATCTATGTACACACTCACGAAGGCACGAAGCTCAGGATGGGCTGTAAAAAGCACATCTTCCATCATTCTTTGAAAAAACGAAGGGGCGTTCTTCAGGCCCATGGGCATGACCGTCCATTGGACTGGGCCACATGGCGTGCACATACAAGTGAGAGGTCGGCTGTCCTTCCTCAACGGCATTTGGTGAAAGCCGTGACGGAGATCCAGCACAGAAAACAAACGACCTCTTGCCCTCTTGGCGATTTCCTCCTCAATGAGGGGCAGGGGGTGTGAATCCGCCTTGGTTTCGGCGTTGAGATTGCGAAAATCAACAACCATTCGCCAACCATCAATAGTGTTCTGGTCTGCAGGCGGTGGCTTCGGGACTGTGAAGGGTGCACAGCACCATTCGCTGGTCATACAACCCTCAAGCCAACCAAATTCCCTGAGATTTCTCTCGATTATTTTTCTGAGGATCTCATGTTTATGTCCATGGTTCTCATAAGGACGCTGTTTCTTCGCCTTGTAACCTTCACGAAGCTCGATGAAGGCTTCACCGAACTGCCCACGGACAGGGGGGTCTTTGATCAACTTCCCCGAAAGGGTTGTGTCCTTCCGTTCCTCAAAAATCTTTTCTCTTGACTTGGAACACAACTCAGTGTCCACCTGATCGCCAGGAATTACTGTCGAAAAAACTTTGGGTGGTGGTATATCGTCACCCCTGGCAGGAGCCTCCCCGGCTCCGGCTCCTGGGGAGCCAGTCCCCTAAGGCTCCCGGGGAGCCAACTCCCCTGCTCCGGCTCCTGAGGAGCCACTCCCCGGCGGCTCCTGAGGAGCCAACTCCCCTGGGCGGCTCCTCGGGAGCTGTAGGAGCCGGTCCGGCTCCTCAGGAGCCAAGGTAGGAGCCCTCCCCTACGGCTCCTGAGGAGCCAACCCCCCTGACGGCTCCTCAAGAGCCATGGGAGCCCGGGTTCAATTGGGCTCAACAGAGACTGTACGTAGACCCGACCCTAGCCCTATTTGTTACCGTGATAGGTGAACCTTATGGACCACCATGCGGGCTTACCTGCTAGCATGTTTCAGACACCGTGCCCTTGCTTGAATGAGCCGCTAACCTAGCAACATGAGTGCTCAGTATCGAATTTTTGAATTGTTCAATCGACAAATACCACAGCATAGAAACAATCGTAGGGGTGTCCTTGGACACTTGGGAAAAATATGTTTATGTTGAGCCCTATCTTAGTTCTTTTCTGCAGTGCGGTGCTCTTGCACTAGTTTATTGGCCGAACCATCTTGTTGCGGGGGTATTAGTAGATTACCCGAGTAGCTAGCCATGAAGCAATCTATAATGCTAAACAAAAAAAATGAACCGTAAACCCTTAGTGCGGACGAGCTCGCGCACCGAAATAAATATGTTCATGTTATTTATGCATGTAGCGATGGTGCATGGCATGTAGTAACATATTGTCAAAATTTTTGTCCGAACGCGTGCACCTTCCACCTAGCTGTATGCTATTTGGCTTGACAAAAGGCATCTGAAAAGGGCCTCAAAAGATGACTGACAAGAGGCTGAAGGCGCGAAGCTTAACGCACGCAAACCTACAAATAATCAGATTTCGGTGTAGACATCTTTCGCTTGCGCAAACCATCCATATTAACGCACCAAAACAAACCAATTTGCTGCATTTGAGCTTAATAGGGGCAAAATAGGCCAAAATAGACCATACAAGTAGAGTAGAAAGGTGGGGAAAAGACGTTCCGTGTAGACAGTTACTTTCCTATAATTTGCTACACTATGGCAACAGTGTTCGGCCGTTGCCTTTTTTTTTGCCGCTAGCTGATCTCATCCGACATGGGTTCTGTAAAGCACCAAAAATGAACTTGCATAATGGTTTGTGACCCTCACTTGTATCTTTGAATTCCTAATCTCTACAAATCCACGTTGGTCATGCTTTTCCTACAATTGAACCAAACCCCAATAAATACACAGCAGCAGGCACACCGTCTCATGTTTCTTTCACATGCCAAATCTGCTTTTTATGCACTAAGATTTAATCATTTAAGCATAAATCAAACCCTCCAAAAAAATGAGTCGATGTAGCTCAAAAATGCCAAGAAAAATTAAAACAACTTAAAAACTCCCATGTTTTTACGGTATCCCATGATGTCCGTGGCTCTCCGTAATTGTCATACTACTTCGTTTCCTTGGTGTTCCATGAATTTTTGCAAACTCCCTAAAACGTAGTACAATGATCCCTGCAGTGCGTTGTGCCCGCTTCCAAACATAGTTCAATGTCACCATGTGTTTTGCGCACAACCCTCCTTTGCGTAGGCAGTGCCTCGATTACAAACAGCTCAAAAATGCCAAGAAAAATTAAAACAACTTAAAAATTCCCATGTTTTTACGGTATTTCATGATGTTTGTGGCTTTCTGTAATTTTCATACTACTTCGTTTCCTTGGTGTTCCATGAATTTTTGCAAACTCCCTGAAACGTAATACAATGATCCCTGCAGTGCCTTGTGCCCGCTTCCAAACATCGTTCAATGTCACCATGTGTTTTGCGCACAACCCTCCTTTGCGTAGGCAGTGCCTCTATCACAAACAAGCAAACAAGCACATTAAATCTCACCACCACAATGATCCAGGATTCAAAAGTCATGATGATTCTCATTGCCATCCCCACAGCACATAGATTGCACTGCATGTTCCACAAAAAATTGAAAGAACCGAACTTCGTTTGTCAATATCCCAACCGACAGGACACAAAACCCATCTGTCAACAGCATTTGTCATCAGGCAAAAAGATCTTAGGGTGCCCTAACAAAACCACAGTTCTGGATGAACATTGAACATACACCACACAAAAAACATGCAGGATCGGTACAATGCTGGCAAGAATCCATTTTTGAGGATTTGGCCCTTGCAGATTATCAAACTTTGCCTGGCATATCACAGCCAGAGAATCAAGGCAACACATGAACCCGTGTGTCAAAGGCTGCCACAAAAACCTTACCACCACCTTTCCCCCATCAGTGCACTCAGCCAGCCCACGGAAACGAACACCAGCAGAGGACAAATAATCTAAACCCAGTTTGCAACACAAGCACCCGACTTCAAAATTGACTGTGAACCTTTTAAAAAAAGCACTGGAAAGAAATACTCCAAATAGCCAACGCGCCAGTCAAATAAGACAAAAGAGGAGACTGGGATGCTTTTGGAACACCGTTTACTTTCAACTTCATGACAAATGCCTATTTGGGGCTGAGCCCACTGCTCCAGACAAGGCCTGAACAAATTGTGTTCCCACAGTCCTTGAGATATTCTCAAACTCTCAGTTGTCCATACATAAGTGTGTGTGCAAAGGGGATGTTGATGGGTCAGAAACTCTGCTACCAAAACACTGTTACCGGAACGAAATAGAAATAGAAGATTGATTTGATCAGCTGGCGTGCTGACTATGGATCCCAGGGTCAAAAGTGTCCAATCACCGAAACTCACAAGATGCAGGTTGAACAAATAGACTTGACTTGTTGTAACAGCACAATTTACTTAGAGCTCGAGGAATGCAAAAACTGAAAATTTCATCCATCAAGAATACCAGAACAAAGCAAAGGTGCCTGCACAAAGGACGCAGATTTGTGTGTCGAGCATGAGCTGGATTACATCTCCTTGCTGCAGGGCAGGTTGGATCGAAATTTGCTGATCTTGCAGTACATTTTGCCATCTTACCCCTGTGCAGTTTAGAGCGTGACTTTGTCTTGTACCAATCGAACTCATGTCCTTTCCAAAATTTTCATAGCCTCCATCCCCTGTGCCCAACTTACAAGGAATTGCCACCTTTTCCGGGCAGCCCAGGGACAGCAAACGCACGTGTGTCAGTGGGGTGGTCCAAGCAGATATCGTATGCCCACACATATTCGCCTCACTTGAGCATGCAACGCAAACACCACCTCTTTAAACTTAACTGCGACCCACAAACCAATTCTGGCTCGATGACCTGAAATAGATCTTCAGATCCCAACCCTCTGAACGTCATGTGCCACACACATCATAATTGGGCTGCAACTCCTTGAAACATTTTTTTTGGTGCAGAATTCAAACGCGCCTTGGGGTCTTGAAGCACAGCGGTTAGCTCGAATTTGTCAAATTGGGGTTTGCGCTTTCTGTGCACCCTGGCATTATGTGACGAAGCAATCGCAATTGCAAATTGGGTGCATGAAACAACACGAAATCCGTTGTCGACAACATTCACCCCCGCTAACTCACAGATCACACGGAGACAGAGCGCACAGGTGTGGCTCTCCTATTGGGTCGGGGTTTGTGCGCACCAACATGATGTTCGGGCACATACCAACCCTGTTGGCACACAGAGAGGGGGTGGGGTGGGGTGGGGGGGGGGGGGGGGGGGGTTGCGCACTCCAGGAAGTGCGGGGCGACCTAACTGAACTGAGAGAATAAATTTGAAAGAAAGACAAACAGAAACAAATACAAATCCATTGCACACCACAGTCTGACGCTCCATGCTGGTTTTTGTCCAAAGAATTCGGTTGTTCGAACAAATGACAAGGAAAAACGCTCCATGCTGGTTTTTGTCCAAAGAATTTGGTTGTTCGAACAAATGACAAGGAAAAGATTCTATCCGAAACCATGGCACTGCTTGCTTCCCTTCCGGACACGCATCAACTGTGAAAAAATGGCCAGGAACCTTAATCCTCTCGTCCAATGTCTTTCGGAGTGCATCTACTTTTTCACTGCCGTTTGGTTGGTGAATTATCACCATAGCCAAGCTGATGAATGCCATCCGACGGATACAATCCACACTGTCTTTAGCCAGCCTCTCGAGGATCTCCACAGCATCCTGACGAGTCAAGCCAGAATGAGACACAGTGCAAACGGTGACAAATGGGGCAACGCAAAGAGCCACACGACAACACCAACAAGAATGGGATGTCATACATATTGTAGAACCATCGGGGGCAGGCACCGTGTTCCCACTTGACCCCACCACGCACCAAGCACAGAAGACAGCATCATTTTCGACAAATAGGAGCAGAGTGGAAAAAGCAGGCAACAGGCAACAGTGGATGTGCTGTACTCTTTGGCCCGAGTACTTTAGGAGTAGCAGACAGAAAACAAATGATACACAAAGAGGCTTGCTGTCTTCAGCTAGCAGCACCTATCGCCTTCTTGTCAGTCCGGTATGCAACTTCTGCCCATAGCGTCCTCATCTTACGGCCTGAGCAGTGCCCAATATTAAAAAAATCTCGGTATGGAAAGATCACCAATTCTGAAATCACACAAGTAACGGTGAATTCCATAGGTAATCCACCACCCAAAAGGCCAGTTCAGCAAGCGTGCAAGCAGTGGAGCAACCTGCTGCTTGGCAAAGAAAGCTGAAGGCGGTGCCTTGCCTGGGTTCTGATGAAGCCATACATCAAGCTCAAGGATCAGGTCAATAAGAAATTGGCGTTTGGAGACTATATCATCCGCAGTGAACAAGGACCTGTGGTACAAAAAAGGGGCTTCAGAAGGATAATGCTGCCATATGGTGCATTACCTCCTATTCCACACAAAATGATGACCATGGCAGTTTGTTTGCTGCAACTCTCAATGACCATCTACTGCTACCTCACACAAGGGCAGCAAGAAGAAGGACTCATAGCTGTGTCCCCCCGCACAGTCCTTGAGATATTCTCAAACTCTCAGTTGTCCATACATAAGTGTGTGTGCAAAGGGGATGTTGATGGGTCAGAAACTCTGCTACCAAAACACTGTTACCGGAACGAAATAGAAATAGAAGATTGATTTGATCAGCTGGCGTGCTGACTATGGATCCCAGGGTCAAAAGTGTCCAATCACCGAAACTCACAAGATGCAGGTTGAACAAATAGACTTGACTTGTTGTAACAGCACAGTTTACTTAGAGCTCGAGGAATGCAAAAACTGAAAATTTCATCCATCAAGAATACCAGAACAAAGCAAAGGTGCCTGCACAAAGGACGCAGATTTGTGTGTCGAAATGAGCTGGATTACATCTCCTTGCTGCAGGGCAGGTTGGATCGAAATTTGCTGATCTTGCAGTACATTTTGCCATCTTACCCCTGTGCAGTTTAGAGCGTGACTTTGTCTTGTACCAATCGAACTCATGTCCTTTCCAAAATTTTCATAGCCTCCATCCCCTGTGCCCAACTTACAAGGAATTGCCACCTTTTCCTTGCTGCAGGGCAGGTTGGATCGAAATTCCTCAAACCCCCTTTTCAACAGCCCCCATGCCCTGAAAGCACATTTCACCCGGTGCCAACACCTCAAACCACCTTTTCAACTCCCCCCATGCCCTCAAAACACATTTCACCCGGTGCCTACACCTCAAACCCCCTTTTCAACTCCCCCCATGCCCTCACAACACATTTCAACCCGTGCCAGCACCTCTTGCCCCCATGCGCTCACAACACATTTCACCCAGTGCCAACACCTCAGACCCCCTTTTCAACTGCCCCCATGCCCTCAAAACACATTTCCACCCGTGCCAACACCTCAAACCCCCTTTTCAACTTCCCCCATGCCCTCAAAACACAATTCATCTAGTGCCAACACCTCAAACACGCATTTCAACTCCCCCCATGCGCTCACAACACAATTCACCTAGTGCCAACACCTCAAACCCCCTTTGCAACTACCCCCATGGCCTCAAAACACAATTCACCCAGTGCCAACACCTCAAACCCCCTTTGCAACTGCCCCCATGCCCTCAAAACACAATTCACCCGGTGCCAACACTTCAAACCCCCTTTTCAACAGCCCCCATGCCCTCAAAACACATTTCACCCAGTGCCAACACCTCAAACCCCCTCTTCAATTGCCCCCATGCCCTCAAAACACAATTAACCCAGTGCCAACACCTCAAACCCCCTTTTCAATTGCCCCCATGCCCTCAAAACACAATTCACCCAGTGCGAACACCTGAAACCCCCTTTTCAACTGCCCCCATGCCCTCAAAACACATTTCACCCGGTGCCAACACCTCAAACCCCCTTTTCAACTCCCCCCATGCCCTCAAAACACATTTCACCCGGTGCCAGCACTTGAAGCCCCGTTTGCAAGTGCCCCCATGCCCTCAAAACACAGTTCACCCAGTGCCAACACCCAGCAGCCTGCCGCCCTGCCCAGTAAGCAACGTACTCTGTATCGCGGCGGTACCACACTCACTAGTTTTGTTACTATGCATTTGTGTTCTTGGCTGCTCACCCTTCGTTCTGCAGGTGGTTCCACCCTCTGCCATGCACAGGGTGCGGATATGGGATGCAAAACCAATAGAAAAAAACAAGCAGCAACGACTTCAATATAACTCACATGGACTTCAGTTCTTAGGTCAACAGTGCACAAACTGCAATATTCCACAATTAGGCAGGTTACCCAAACTGGGCGCCGCAGGGGGGCAAGCGCCGCACAGTCATGCAACGTGGCAACTTGGCAGCCCACCCCCCTGTGTACATGGTACGTGACTTATGGCATATGTGGTGAACGCAGTGTTTTCACACCACCAGCGTGAAACTACACGTGCCCAATACTACTTCTTTCCCCATACCCCTTGGATCAAGCATCATGATCCCTCACTGCACATACCAACAAAATGCCCAGTCATGTTGCTCAACACCTCAAACCACCTTTTCAACTGCCCCCATGCCCTCAAAACACATTTCACCCAGTGCCAACACCTCAAACCCCCCCTTTCAACTCCCCCCATGCCCTCAAAACACATTTCACCCGGTGCCAACACCTCAAACCCCCTTTGCAAGTGCCCCAATGCCCTCAAAACACATTTCACCCAGTGCCAACACCTCAAACCCCCTTTGCAACTGCCCCCATGCCCTCAAAACACATTTCACCCGGTGCCAACACCTCAAACCCCCTTTTCAACTGTGCCCATGCCCTCAAAACACATTTCACCCGGTGCAAACACCCCGAACCCCCCTTTCAACTGCCCCCATGCCCTCAAAGCACATTTCACCCGGTGCCAACACCTCAAACCCCCTTTTCAATTGCCCCCATGCCCTCAAAACACATTTCACCTAGTGCCAACACCCCAAACCCCCTTTTCAACTTCCCCCATGCCCTCAAAACACATTTCACCCGGTGCCAACACCTCAACCACCCTTTTCATTTGCCCCCATGCCCTCAAAACACATTTCACCCAGTGCCAACACCTCAAACCACCTTTTCAACTCCCCCCATGCCCTCACAACACATTTCAACCCGTGCCAACACCTCAAACCCCCTTTTCAATTGCCCCCATGCGCTCACAACACATTTCACCCAGTGCCAACACCTCAGACCCCCTTTTCAACTGCCCCCATGCCCTCAAAACACATTTCCATCCGTGCCAACACCTCAAACCCCCTTTTCAACTGCCCCCATGCCCTCAAAACACAATTCATCTAGTGCCAACAGCTCAAACACGCATTTCAACTCCCCCCATGCGCTCAAAACACATTTCACCCAGTGCCAACACCTCAAACCCCCTTTGCAACTGCCCCCATGCCCTCAAAACACAATTCACCCAGTGCCAACACCTCAAACCCCCTTTTCAACAGCCCCCATGCCCTCAAAACACATTTCACCCAGTGCCAACACCCCAAACCCCCTTTTCAACTGCCCCCATGCCCTCAAAACACATTTCACCCGGTGCCAACACCTCAGACCCCCTTTTCAACTGCCCCCATGCCCTCAAAACACATTTCCACCCGTGCCAACACCTCAAACCCCCTTTTCAACTGCCCCGATGCCCTCAAAACACAATTCATCTAGTGCCAACAGCTCAAACACGCATTTCAACTCCCCCCATGCGCTGACAACACATTTCACCCGGTGCCAACACCCCAAACCCCCTTTTCAACTGCCCCCATGCCCTCAAAACACATTTCAACCCGTGCCAACACCTCAAACCCCCTTTTCAACTTCCCCCATGCCCTCAAAACACAATTCATCTAGTGCCAACACCTCAATTACGCATTTCAACTCCCCCCATGCGCTCACAACACAATTCACCCAGTGCCAACACCTCAAACCCCCTTTGCAACTACCCCCATGCCCTCAAAACACAATTCACCCGGTGCCAACACTTCAAACCCCCTTTTCAACAGCCCCCATGCTCTAAAAACACATTTCACCCGGTGCCAACACCTCAAACCCCCTTTTCAACTGCCCCCATGCCCTCAAAACACAATTAACCCAGTGCCAACACCTCAAACCCCCTTTTCAATTGCCCCCATGCCCTCAAAACACAATTCACCAAGTGCCAACACCTGAAACCCCCTTTTCAACTGCCCCCATGCCCTCAAAACACATTTCACCCGGTGCCAACACCTCAAACCCCCTTTTCAACTCCCCCCATGCCCTCAAAACACATTTCACCCGGTGCCAGCACCTGAAGCCCCGTTTGCAAGTGCCCCCATGCCCTCAAAACACAGTTCACCCAGTGCCAACACCCAGCAGCCTGCCGCCCTGCCCAGTAAGCAACGTACTCTGTATCGCGGCGGTACCACACTCACTAGTTTTGTTACTATGCATTTGTGTTCTTGGCTGCTCACCCTTCGTTCTGCAGGTGGTTCCACCCTCTGCCATGCACAGGGTGCGGATATGGGATGCAAAACCAATAGAAAAAAACAAGCAGCAACGACTTCAATATAACTCACATGGACTTCAGTTCTTAGGTCAACAGTGCACAAACTGCAATATTCCACAATTAGGCAGGTTACCCAAACTGGGCGCCGCAGGGGGGCAAGCGCCGCACAGTCATGCAACGTGGCAACTTGGCAGCCCACCCCCCTGTGTACATGGTACGTGACTTATGGCATATGTGGTGAACGCAGTGTTTTCACACCACCAGCGTGAAACTACACGTGCCCAATACTACTTCTTTCCCCATACCCCTTGGATCAAGCATCATGATCCCTCACTGCACATACCAACAAAATGCCCAGTCATGTTGCTCAACACCTCAAACCACCTTTTCAACTGCCCCCATGCCCTCAAAACACATTTCACCCGGTGCCAACACCTCAAACCCCCCCTTTCAACTCCCCCCATGCCCTCAAAACACATTTCACCCGGTGCCAACACCTCAAACCCCCTTTGCAAGTGCCCCAATGCCCTCAAAACACATTTCACCCAGTGCCAACACCTCAAACCCCCTTTTCAACTGCCCCCATGCCCTCAAAACACAATTAACCCAGTGCCAACACCTCAAACCCCCTTTTCAATTGCCCCCATGCCCTCAAAACACAATTCACCCAGTGCCAACACCTGAAACCCCCTTTTCAACTGCCCCCATGCCCTCAAAACACATTTCACCCGGTGCCAACACCTCAAACCCCCTTTTCAACTCCCCCCATGCCCTCAAAACACATTTCACCCAATGCCAACACTTCAAACCCCCTTTTCAACTTCCCCCGTGACACATTTCACCCGGTGCCAACACCTCAAACTCCCTTTTCAATTGCCCCCATGCCCTCAAAACACAATTCACCCAGTGCCAACACCTGAAACCCCCTTTTCAACTGCCCCCATGCCCTCAAAACACATTTCACCCGGTGCCAACACCTCAAACCCCCTTTTCAGCTCCCCCCATGCCCTCAAAACACATTTCACCCAGTGCCAACACTTCAAACCCCCTTTTCAACTTCCCCCGTGACACATTTCACCCGGTGCCAACACCTCAAACTCCCTTTTCAATTGCCCCCATGCCCTCAAAACACATTTCACCCAATGCCAACACTTCAAACCTCCTTTTCAACAGCCCCCATGCTCTAAAAACACATTTCACCCCGTGCCAACACCTCAAACCCCCTTTTCAACTGCCCCCATGCCCTCAAAACACAATTAACCCAGTGCCAACACCTCAAACCCCCTTTTCAATTGCCCCCATGCCCTCAAAACACAATTCACCCAGTGCCAACACCTGAAACCCCCTTTTCAATTGCCCCCATGCCCTCAAAACACATTTCACCCGGTGCGAACACCTCAAACCCCCTTTTCAACTCCCCCCATGCCCTCAAAACACATTTCACCCGGTGCCAGCACCTGAAGCCCTGTTTGCAAGTGCCCCCATGCCCTCAAAATACAGTTCACCCAGTGCCAACACCCAGCAGCCTGCCGCCCTGCCCAGTAAGCAACGTACTCTGTATCGCGGCGGTACCACACTCACTAGTTTTGTTACTATGCCTTTGTGTTCTTGGCTGCTCACCCTTCGTTCTGCAGGTGGTTCCACCCTCTGCCATGCACAGGGTGCGGATATGGGATGCAAAACCAATAGAAAAAAACAAGCAGCAACGACTTCAATATAACTCACATGGACTTCAGTTCTTAGGTCAACAGTGCACAAACTGCAATATTCCACAATTAGGCAGGTTACCCAAACTGGGCGCCGCAGGGGGGCAAGCGCCGCACAGTCATGCAACGTGGCAACTTGGCAGCCCACCCCCCTGTGTACATGGTACGTGACTTATGGCATATGTGGTGAACGCAGTGTTTTCACACCACCAGCGTGAAACTACACGTGCCCAATACTACTTCTTTCCCCATACCCCTTGGATCAAGCATCATGATCCCTCACTGCACATACCAACAAAATGCCCAGTCATGTTGCTCAACACCTCAAACCACCTTTTCAACTGCCCCCATGCCCTCAAAACACATTTCCACCCGTGCCAACACCTCAAACCCCCCCTTTCAACTCCCCCCATGCCCTCAAAACACATTTCACCCGGTGCCAAGACCTCAAACCCCCTTTGCAAGTGCCCCAATGCCCTCACAACACAATTCACCCGGTGCCAACACCTCAAACCCCCTTTTCAACTGCCCCCATGCGCTCACAACACATTTCACCCAGTGCCAACACCCCAAACCCCCTTTTCAACTGCCCCCATGCCCTCAAAACACATTTCAACCCGTGCCAACACCTCAAACCCCCTTTTCAACTTCCCCCATGCCCTCAAAACACAATTCATCTAGTGCCAACACCTCAAACACGCATTTCAACTCCCCCCATGCCCTCAAAACACAGTTCACCCAGTGCCAACACCTCAAACCCCCTTTGCAACTACCCCCATGCCCTCAAAACACAATTCACCCGGTGCCAACACTTCAAGCCCCCTTTTCAACAGCCCCCATGCTCTAAAAACACATTTCAACCAGTGCCAACACCTCAAACCCCCTTTTCAATTGCCCCCATGCCCTCAAAACACAATTAACCCAGTGCCAACACCTCAAACCCCCTTTTCAATTGCCCCCATGCCCTCAAAACACAATTCACCCAGTGCCAACACCTGAAACCCCCTTTTCAACTGCCCCCATGCCCTCAAAACACATTTCACCCGGTGCCAACACCTCAAACCCCCTTTTCAACTCCCCCCATGCCCTCAAAACACATTTCACCCAGTGCCAGCACCTGAAGCCCCGTTTGCAAGTGCCCCCATGCCCTCAAAACACAGTTCACCCAGTGCCAACACCCAGCAGCCTGCCGCCCTGCCCAGTAAGCAACGTACTCTGTATCGCGGCGGTACCACACTCACTAGTTTTGTTACTATGCATTTGTGTTCTTGGCTGCTCACCCTTCGTTCTGCAGGTGGTTCCACCCTCTGCCATGCACAGGGTGCGGATATGGGATGCAAAACCAATAGAAAAAAACAAGCAGCAACGACTTCAATATAACTCACATGGACTTCAGTTCTTAGGTCAACAGTGCACAAACTGCAATATTCCACAATTAGGCAGGTTACCCAAACTGGGCGCCGCAGGGGGGCAAGCGCCGCACAGTCATGCAACGTGGCAACTTGGCAGCCCACCCCCCTGTGTACATGGTACGTGACTTATGGCATATGTGGTGAACGCAGTGTTTTCACACCACCAGCTCGAAACTACACGTGCCCAATACTACTTCTTTCCCCATACCCCTTGGGTCAAGCATCATGATCCCTTACTGCACATACCAACAAAATGCCCAGTCATGTTGCTCAACACCTCAAACCACCTTTTCAACTGCCCCCATGCCCTCAAAACACATTTCACCCAGTGCCAACACCTCAAACCCCCCCTTTCAATTCCCCCCATGCCCTCAAAACACAATTCACCCGGTGCCAACACCTCAAACCCCCTTTGCAAGTGCCCCAATGCCCTCAAAACATACTTCACCCAGGTCCACACCTCAAACCCCCTTTGCAACTGCCCCCATGCCCTCAAAACACATTTCACCCGGTGCCAACACCTCAAACCCCCTTTTCAACTGCCCCCATGCCCTCAAAACACATTTCACCCGGTGCAAACACCCCAGACCCCCCTTTCAACTGCCGCCATACCCTCAAAACATATTTCACCCGGTGCCAACACCCCAAACCCCCTTTTCAACTCCCCCCATGCCCTGAAAACACATTTCACCCAGTGCCAACACATCAAACCCCCTTTTCAACTGCCCCCATGCCCTCAGAACACATTTCAACCCGTGCCAACACCTCAAACCCCCTTTTCAACTTCCCCCATGCCCTCAAAACACATTTCACCCGGTGCCAACACCTCAACCACCCTTTTCAATTGCCCCCATGCCCTCAAAACACATTTCACCCAGTGCCAACACCTCAAACCCCCTTTTCAACAGCCCCCATGCCCTGAAAGCACATTTCACCTGGTGCCAACACCTCAAACCACCTTTTCAACTCCCCCCATGCCCTCAAAACACATTTCACCCAGTGCCAACACCTCAGACCCCCTTTACAACTGCCCCCATGCCCTCAAAACACATTTCAACCCGTGCCAACACCTCAAACCCCCTTTTCAACTGCCTCCATGCCCTCAAAACACAATTCATCTAAGGCCAACAGCTCAAACACGCATTTCAACTCCCCCCATGCGCTCAAAACACAATTCACCCAGTGCCAACACCTCAAACCCCCTTTGCAACTGCCCCCATGCCCTCAAAACACAATTCACCCGGTGCCAACACCTCAAACCCCCTTTTCAATTGCCCCCATGCGCTCACAACACATTTCACCCGGTGCCAACACCTCAAACCCCCTTTTCAACTGCCCCCATGCCCTCAAAACACATTTCCACCCGTGCCAACACCTCAAACCCCCTTTTCAACTGCCCCCATGCCCTCAAAACACAATTCATCTAGTGCCAACAGCTCAAACACGCATTTCAACTCCCCCCATGCGCTCAAAACACATTTCACCCAGTGCCAACACCTCAAACCCCCTTTGCAACTGCCCCCATGCCCTCAAAACACAATTCACCCGGTGCCAACACTTCAAACCCCCTTTTCAACAGCCCCCATGCCCTCAAAACACATTTCACCCGGTGCCAACACCTCAAACCTTCTTTGCAACTGCCCCCATGCCCTCAAAACACAATTCACCCAGTGCCAACACTTCAAACCCCCTTTTCAATTGCCCCCATGCCCTCAAAACACATTTCACCCGGTGCCAACACCCCAGACCCCCCTTTCAACTGCCCCCATACCCTCAAAACATATTTCACCCGGTGCCAACACCTCAAACCCCCTTTTCAACTGCCCCCATGACCTGAAAACACATTTCACCCAGTGCCAACACCTCAAACCCCCTTTTCAACTGCCCCCATGCCCTCAAAGCACATTTCACCCGGTGCCAACACCCCAAACCCCCTTTTCAACTCCCCCCATGCCCTCAAAACACATTTCACCCGGTGCCAACACCTCAAGCACCCTTTTCAATTGCCCCCATGCCCTCAAAACACATTTCACCCAGTGCCAACACCTCAAACCCCCTTTTCAAAAGCCCCCATGCCCTGAAAGCACATTTCACCTGGTGCCAACACCTCAAACCACCTTTTCAACTCCCCCCATGCCCTCAAAACACATTTCACCCAATGCCTACACCTCAAACCCCCTTTTCAACTCCCCCCATGCCCTCACAACACATTTCAACCCGTGCCAACACCTCAAACCCCCTTTTCAATTGCCACCATGCGCTCACAACACATTTCACCCAGTGCCAACACCTCAGACCCCCTTTTCAACTGCCCCCATGCCCTCAAAACACATTTCCACCCAGTGCCAACACCTCAAACCCCCTTTTCAACTGCCCCCATGCCCTCAAAACACAATTCATCTAGTGCCAACAGCTCAAACACGCATTTCAACTCCCCCCATGCGCTCAAAACACATTTGACCCAGTGCCAACACCTCAAACCCCCTTTGCAACTGCCCCCATGCCCTCAAAACACAATTCACCCGGTGCCAACACTTCAAACCCCCTTTTCAACAGCCCCCGTGCCCTCAAAACACATTTCACCCGGTGCCAACACCTCAAACCCCCTTTGCAACTGCCCCCATGCCCTCAAGACACAATTCACCCAGTGCCAACACTTCAAACCCCCTTTTCAATTGCCCCCATGCCCTCAAAACACAGTTCACCCATCGCCAACACCTCAAACCCCCTTTTCAATTGCCCCCATGCCCTCAAAACACATTTCACCCAGTGCCAACACCTCAAACCCCCTTTTCAACTGCCCCTATGCCCTCAAAACACATTTCACCCAGTGCCAACACCTCAAACCCCCGTTTCAACTCCCCCCATGCCCTCAAAACACATTTCACCCAGTGCCAACACCTCAAACCCCCATTTCAACAGCCCCCATGCCCTGAAAGCACATTTCACCTGGTGCCAACACCTCAAACCACCTTTTCAACTCCCCCCATGCCCTCAAAACACATTTCACCCAGTGCCAACACCTCGGACCCCCTTTTCAACTGCCCCCATGCCCTCAAAACACATTTCAACCCGTGCCAACACCTCAAACCCCCTTTTCAACTGCCCCCATGCCCTCAAAACACAATTCATCTAAGGCCAACAGCTCAAACACGCATTTCAACTCCCCCCATGCGCTCAAAACACATTTCACCCAGTGCCAACACCTCAAACCCCCTTTGCAACTGCCCCCATGCCCTCAAAACACAATTCACCCGGTGCCAACACCTCAAACCCCCTTTTCAATTGCCCCCATGCGCTCACAACACATTTCACCCGGTGCCAACACCTCAAACCCCCTTTTCAACTGCCCCCATGCCCTCAAAACACATTTCCACCCGTGCCAACACCTCAAACCCCCTTTTCAACTGCCCCCATGCCCTCAAAACACATTTCACCCAGTGCCAACAGCTCAAACACGCATTTCAACTCCCCCCATGCGCTCAAAACACATTTCACCCAGTGCCAACACCTCAAACCCCCTTTGCAACTGCCCCCATGCCCTCAAAACACAATTCACCCGGTGCCAACACTTCAAACCCCCTTTTCAACAGCCCCCATGCCCTCAAAACACATTTCACCCGGTGCCAACACCTCAAACCCCCTTTGCAACTGCCCCCATGCCCTCAAAACACAATTCACCCAGTGCCAACACTTCAAACCCCCTTTTCAATTGCCCCCATGCCCTCAAAACACAGTTCACCCGGTGCCAACACCTCAAACCACCTTTTCAACTGCCCCCATGCCCTCAAAACACATTTCAACCCGTGCCAACACCCCAGACCCCCCTTTCAACTGCCCCCATACCCTCAAAACATATTTCACCCGGTGCCAACACCTCAAACCCCCTTTTCAACTGCCCCCATGACCTGAAAACACATTTCACCCAGTGCCAACACCTCAAACCCCCTTTTCAACTGCCCCCATGCCCTCAAAGCACATTTCACCCGGTGCCAACACCCCAAACCCCCTTTTCAACTCCCCCCATGCCCTCAAAACACATTTCACCCGGTGCCAACACCTCAAGCACCCTTTTCAATTGCCCCCATGCCCTCAAAACACATTTCACCCAGTGCCAACACCTCAAACCCCCTTTTCAAAAGCCCCCATGCCCTGAAAGCACATTTCACCTGGTGCCAACACCTCAAACCACCTTTTCAACTCCCCCCATGCCCTCAAAACACATTTCACCCAATGCCTACACCTCAAACCCCCTTTTCAACCCCCCCCATGCCCTCACAACACATTTCAACCCGTGCCAACACCTCAAACCCCCTTTTCAATTGCCACCATGCGCTCACAACACATTTCACCCAGTGCCAACACCTCAGACCCCCTTTTCAACTGCCCCCATGCCCTCAAAACACATTTCCACCCAGTGCCAACACCTCAAACCCCCTTTTCAACTGCCCCCATGCCCTCAAAACACAATTCATCTAGTGCCAACAGCTCAAACACGCATTTCAACTCCCCCCATGCGCTCAAAACACATTTCACCCAGTGCCAACACCTCAAACCCCCTTTGCAACTGCCCCCATGCCCTCAAAACACAATTCACCCGGTGCCAACACCTCAAACCCCCTTTTCAACTGCCCCCATGCCCTCAAAACACATTTCACCCGGTGCAAACACCCCAGACCCCCCTTTCAACTGCCGCCATACCCTCAAAACATATTTCACCCGGTGCCAACACCCCAAACCCCCTTTTCAACTCCCCCCATGCCCTGAAAACACATTTCACCCAGTGCCAACACATCAAACCCCCTTTTCAACTGCCCCCATGCCCTCAGAACACATTTCAACCCGTGCCAACACCTCAAACCCCCTTTTCAACTTCCCCCATGCCCTCAAAACACATTTCACCCGGTGCCAACACCTCAACCACCCTTTTCAATTGCCCCCATGCCCTCAAAACACATTTCACCCAGTGCCAACACCTCAAACCCCCTTTTCAACAGCCCCCATGCCCTGAAAGCACATTTCACCTGGTGCCAACACCTCAAACCACCTTTTCAACTCCCCCCATGCCCTCAAAACACATTTCACCCAGTGCCAACACCTCAGACCCCCTTTACAACTGCCCCCATGCCCTCAAAACACATTTCAACCCGTGCCAACACCTCAAACCCCCTTTTCAACTGCCTCCATGCCCTCAAAACACAATTCATCTAAGGCCAACAGCTCAAACACGCATTTCAACTCCCCCCATGCGCTCAAAACACAATTCACCCAGTGCCAACACCTCAAACCCCCTTTGCAACTGCCCCCATGCCCTCAAAACACAATTCACCCGGTGCCAACACCTCAAACCCCCTTTTCAATTGCCCCCATGCGCTCACAACACATTTCACCCGGTGCCAACACCTCAAACCCCCTTTTCAACTGCCCCCATGCCCTCAAAACACATTTCCACCCGTGCCAACACCTCAAACCCCCTTTTCAACTGCCCCCATGCCCTCAAAACACAATTCATCTAGTGCCAACAGCTCAAACACGCATTTCAACTCCCCCCATGCGCTCAAAACACATTTCACCCAGTGCCAACACCTCAAACCCCCTTTGCAACTGCCCCCATGCCCTCAAAACACAATTCACCCGGTGCCAACACTTCAAACCCCCTTTTCAACAGCCCCCATGCCCTCAAAACACATTTCACCCGGTGCCAACACCTCAAACCTTCTTTGCAACTGCCCCCATGCCCTCAAAACACAATTCACCCAGTGCCAACACTTCAAACCCCCTTTTCAATTGCCCCCATGCCCTCAAAACACATTTCACCCGGTGCCAACACCCCAGACCCCCCTTTCAACTGCCCCCATACCCTCAAAACATATTTCACCCGGTGCCAACACCTCAAACCCCCTTTTCAACTGCCCCCATGACCTGAAAACACATTTCACCCAGTGCCAACACCTCAAACCCCCTTTTCAACTGCCCCCATGCCCTCAAAGCACATTTCACCCGGTGCCAACACCCCAAACCCCCTTTTCAACTCCCCCCATGCCCTCAAAACACAATTAACCCAGTGCCAACACCTCAAGCACCCTTTTCAATTGCCCCCATGCCCTCAAAACACATTTCACCCAGTGCCAACACCTCAAACCCCCTTTTCAAAAGCCCCCATGCCCTGAAAGCACATTTCACCTGGTGCCAACACCTCAAACCACCTTTTCAACTCCCCCCATGCCCTCAAAACACATTTCACCCAATGCCTACACCTCAAACCCCCTTTTCAACTCCCCCCATGCCCTCACAACACATTTCAACCCGTGCCAACACCTCAAACCCCCTTTTCAATTGCCACCATGCGCTCACAACACATTTCACCCAGTGCCAACACCTCAGACCCCCTTTTCAACTGCCCCCATGCCCTCAAAACACATTTCCACCCAGTGCCAACACCTCAAACCCCCTTTTCAACTGCCCCCATGCCCTCAAAACACAATTCATCTAGTGCCAACAGCTCAAACACGCATTTCAACTCCCCCCATGCGCTCAAAACACATTTGACCCAGTGCCAACACCTCAAACCCCCTTTGCAACTGCCCCCATGCCCTCAAAACACAATTCACCCGGTGCCAACACTTCAAACCCCCTTTTCAACAGCCCCCGTGCCCTCAAAACACATTTCACCCGGTGCCAACACCTCAAACCCCCTTTGCAACTGCCCCCATGCCCTCAAGACACAATTCACCCAGTGCCAACACTTCAAACCCCCTTTTCAATTGCCCCCATGCCCTCAAAACACAGTTCACCCATCGCCAACACCTCAAACCCCCTTTTCAATTGCCTGCATGCCCTCAAAACACATTTCACCCAGTGCCAACACCTCAAACCCCCTTTTCAACTGCCCCTATGCCCTCAAAACACATTTCACCCAGTGCCAACACCTCAAACCCCCGTTTCAACTCCCCCCATGCCCTCAAAACACATTTCACCCAGTGCCAACACCTCAAACCCCCATTTCAACAGCCCCCATGCCCTGAAAGCACATTTCACCTGGTGCCAACACCTCAAACCACCTTTTCAACTCCCCCCATGCCCTCAAAACACATTTCACCCAGTGCCAACACCTCGGACCCCCTTTTCAACTGCCCCCATGCCCTCAAAACACATTTCAACCCGTGCCAACACCTCAAACCCCCTTTTCAACTGCCCCCATGCCCTCAAAACACAATTCATCTAAGGCCAACAGCTCAAACACGCATTTCAACTCCCCCCATGCGCTCAAAACACATTTCACCCAGTGCCAACACCTCAAACCCCCTTTGCAACTGCCCCCATGCCCTCAAAACACAATTCACCCGGTGCCAACACCTCAAACCCCCTTTTCAATTGCCCCCATGCGCTCACAACACATTTCACCCGGTGCCAACACCTCAAACCCCCTTTTCAACTGCCCCCATGCCCTCAAAACACATTTCCACCCGTGCCAACACCTCAAACCCCCTTTTCAACTGCCCCCATGCCCTCAAAACACATTTCACCCAGTGCCAACAGCTCAAACACGCATTTCAACTCCCCCCATGCGCTCAAAACACATTTCACCCAGTGCCAACACCTCAAACCCCCTTTGCAACTGCCCCCATGCCCTCAAAACACAATTCACCCGGTGCCAACACTTCAAACCCCCTTTTCAACAGCCCCCATGCCCTCAAAACACATTTCACCCGGTGCCAACACCTCAAACCCCCTTTGCAACTGCCCCCATGCCCTCAAAACACAATTCACCCAGTGCCAACACTTCAAACCCCCTTTTCAATTGCCCCCATGCCCTCAAAACACAGTTCACCCGGTGCCAACACCTCAAACCACCTTTTCAACTGCCCCCATGCCCTCAAAACACATTTCAACCCGTGCCAACACCCCAGACCCCCCTTTCAACTGCCCCCATACCCTCAAAACATATTTCACCCGGTGCCAACACCTCAAACCCCCTTTTCAACTGCCCCCATGACCTGAAAACACATTTCACCCAGTGCCAACACCTCAAACCCCCTTTTCAACTGCCCCCATGCCCTCAAAGCACATTTCACCCGGTGCCAACACCCCAAACCCCCTTTTCAACTCCCCCCATGCCCTCAAAACACATTTCACCCGGTGCCAACACCTCAAGCACCCTTTTCAATTGCCCCCATGCCCTCAAAACACATTTCACCCAGTGCCAACACCTCAAACCCCCTTTTCAAAAGCCCCCATGCCCTGAAAGCACATTTCACCTGGTGCCAACACCTCAAACCACCTTTTCAACTCCCCCCATGCCCTCAAAACACATTTCACCCAATGCCTACACCTCAAACCCCCTTTTCAACCCCCCCCATGCCCTCACAACACATTTCAACCCGTGCCAACACCTCAAACCCCCTTTTCAATTGCCACCATGCGCTCACAACACATTTCACCCAGTGCCAACACCTCAGACCCCCTTTTCAACTGCCCCCATGCCCTCAAAACACATTTCCACCCAGTGCCAACACCTCAAACCCCCTTTTCAACTGCCCCCATGCCCTCAAAACACAATTCATCTAGTGCCAACAGCTCAAACACGCATTTCAACTCCCCCCATGCGCTCAAAACACATTTCACCCAGTGCCAACACCTCAAACCCCCTTTGCAACTGCCCCCATGCCCTCAAAACACAATTCACCCGGTGCCAACACTTCAAACCCCCTTTTCAACAGCCCCCGTGCCCTCAAAACACATTTCACCCGGTGCCAACACCTCAAACCCCCTTTGCAACTGCCCCCATGCCCTCAAAACACAATTCACCCAGTGCCAACACTTCAAACCCCCTTTTCAATTGCCCCCATGCCCTCAAAACACAGTTCACCGATCGCCAACACCTCAAACCACCTTTTCAATTGCCCCCATGCCCTCAAAACACATTTCACCCAGTGCCAACACCTCAAACCCCCTTTTCAACTGCCCCTATGCCCTCAAAACACATTTCACCCAGTGCCAACACCTCAAACCCCCGTTTCAACTCCCCCCATGCCCTCAAAACACAGTTCACCCATCGCCAACACCTCAAACCCCCTTTTCAACAGCCCCCATGCCCTCAAAACACAATTCACCCGGTGCCAACACCTCAAACCCCCTTTTCAACAGCCCCCATGCCCTCAAAACACAATTCACCCAGTGCCAACACCTCAAACCCCCTTTTCAATTGCCCCCATGCCCTCAAAACACAGTTCACCCATTGCCAACACCTCAAACCACCTTTTCAGCTCCCCCCATGCCCTCCAAACACATTTCACCCAGTGCCAACACCTCAAACCCCCTTTTCAACTCCGCCCATGACACATTTCACCCAGTGCCAACACCTCAAACCCCCTTTTCAACTGCCCCCATGCCCTCCAAACACATTTCACCCAGTGCCAACACCTCAAACCCCCTTTTCAACTGCCCCCATGCCCTCAAAACACAGTTCACCCATCGCCAACACCTCCAACCCCCTTTTCAGCTCCCCCCATGCCCTCAAAACACATTTCACCCAGTGCCAACACCTCAAACCCCCTTTTCAACTTCCCCCATGACACATTTCACCTAGTGCCAACACCTCAAACTCCCTTTTCAATTGCCCCCATGCCCTCAAAACACATTTCACCCAATGCCAACACCTCAAACCCCCTTTTCAGCTCCCCCCATGCCCTCAAAACACATTTCACCCAGTGCCAACACCTCAAACCCCCTTTTCAACTTCCCCCGTGACACATTTCACCCAGTGCCAACACCTCAAACTCCCTTTTCAATTGCCCCCATGCCCTCAAAACACATTTCACCCAATGCCAACACTTCAAACCCCCTTTTCAACAGCCCCCATGCTCTAAAAACACATTTCACCCCGTGCCAACACCTCAAACCCCCTTTTCAACTGCCCCCATGCCCTCAAAACACAATTGACCCAGTGCCAACACCTCAAACCCCCTTTTCAATTGCCCCCATGCCCTCAAAACACAATTCACCCAGTGCCAACACCTGAAACCCCCTTTTCAACTTCCCCCATGCCCTCAAAACACATTTCACCCGGTGCCAACACCTCAAACCCCCTTTTCAACTCCCCCCATGCCCTCAAAACACAATTCACCGGGTGCCAGCACCTGAAGCCCCGTTTGCAAGTGCCCCCATGCCCTCAAAACACAGTTCACCCAGTGCCAACACCCAGCAGCCTGCCGCCCTGCCCAGTAAGCAACGTACTCTGTATCGCGGCGGTACCACACTCACTAGTTTTGTTACTATGCATTTGTGTTCTTGGCTGCTCACCCTTCGTTCTGCAGGTGGTTCCACCCTCTGCCATGCACAGGGTGCGGATATGGGATGCAAAACCAATAGAAAAAAACAAGCAGCAACGACTTCAATATAACTCACATGGACTTCAGTTCTTAGGTCAACAGTGCACAAACTGCAATATTCCACAATTAGGCAGGTTACCCAAACTGGGCGCCGCAGGGGGGCAAGCGCCGCACAGTCATGCAACGTGGCAACTTGGCAGCCCACCCCCCTGTGTACATGGCACGTGACTTATGGCATATGTGGTGAACGCAGTGTTTTCACACCACCAGCGTGAAACTACATGTGCCCAATACTACTTCTTTCCCCATACCCCTTGGATCAAGCATCATGACCCCTCACTGCACATACCAACAAAATGCCCAGTCATGTTGCTCAACACCTCAAACCACCTTTTCAACTGCCCCCATGCCCTCAAAACACATTTCCACCCGTGCCAACACCTCAAACCCCCCCTTTCAACTCCCCCCATGCCCTCAAAACACATTTCACCCGGTGCCAACACCTCAAACCCCCTTTGCAAGTGCCCCAATGCCCTCAAAACACAATTCACCCGGTGCCAACACCCCAAACCCCCTTTTCAACTGCCCCCATGCGCTCACAACACATTTCACCCAGTGCCAACACCCCAAACCCCCTTTTCAACTGCCCCCATGCCCTCAAAACACATTTCACCCAGTGCCAACACCCCAAACCCCCCCTTTCAACTCCCCCCATGCCCTCAAAACACATTTCACCCGGTGCCAACACCTCAAACCCCCTTTGCAAGTGTCCCAATGCCCTCAAAACATACTTCACCCAGGTCCACACCTCAAACCCCCTTTGCAACTGCCCCCATGCCCTCAAAACACATTTCACCCGGTGCCAACACCTCAAACCCCCTTTTCAACTGCCCCCATGCCCTCAAAACACATTTCACCCGGTGCAAACACCCCAGACCCCTCTTTCAACTGCCCCGATACCCTCAAAACATATTTCATGCGGTGCCAACACCCCAAACCCCCTTTTCAACTCCCCCCATGCTCTGAAAACACATTTCACCGGGTGCCAACGCCTCAAACCCCCTTTTCAACTGCCCCCATGCCCTCAGAACACATTTCAACCCGTGCCAATACCTCAAACCCCCTTTTCAACTTCCCCCATGCCCTCAAAACACATTTCACCTGGTGCCAACACCTCAACCACCCTTTTCAATTGCCCCCATGCCCTCAAAACACAATTCATCTAGTGCCAACAGCTCAAACACGCATTTCAACTCCCCCCATGCGCTCAAAACACATTTCACCCAGTGCCAACACCTCAAACCCCCTTTTCAACAGCCCCCATGCCCTGAAAGCACATTTCACCTGGTGCCAACACCTCAAACCACCTTTTCAACTCCCCCCATGCCCTCAAAACACATTTCACCCAGTGCCTCAGACCCCCTTTTCAACTGCCCCCATGCCCTCAAAACACATTTCCACCCGTGCCAACACCTCAAACCCCCTTTTCAACTGCCCCCATGCCCTCAAAACACAATTCATCTAGTGCCAACAGCTCAAACACGCATTTCAACTCCCCCCATGCGCTCAAAACACATTTCACCCAGTGCCAACACCTCAAACCCCCTTTGCAACTGCCCCCATGCCCTCAAAACACAATTCACCCGGTGCCAACACCTCAAACCCCCTTTTCAATTGCCCCCATGCGCTCACAACACATTTCACCCGGTGCCAACACCTCAAACCCCCTTTTCAACTGCCCCCATGCCCTCAAAACACATTTCCACCCGTGCCAACACCTCAAACCACCTTTTCAACTGCCCCCATGCCCTCAAAACACAATTCATCTAGTGCCAACAGCTCAAACACGCATTTCAACTCCCCCCATGCGCTCAAAACACATTTCACCCAGTGCCAACACCTCAAACCCCCTTTTCAACTGCCCCCATGCCCTCAAAACACAATTCACCCGGTGCCAACACTTCAAACCCCCTTTTCAACAGCCCCCATGCCCTCAAAACACATTTCACCCGGTGCCAACACCTCAAACATCCTTTGCAACTGCCCCCATGCCCTCAAAACACAATTCACCCAGTGCCAACACTTCAAACCCCCTTTTCAATTGCCCCCATGCCCTCAAAACACAGTTCACCCGGTGCCAACACTTCAAACCACCTTTTCAACTGCCCTCATGCCCTCAAAACACATTTCACCCGGTGCCAACACCCCAGACCCCCCTTTCAACTGCCCCCATACCCTCAAAACATATTTCACCCGGTGCCAACACCTCAAACCCCCTTTTCAACTGCCCCCATGCCCTGAAAACACATTTCACCCAGTGCCAACACCTCAAACCCCCTTTTCAACTGCCCCCATGCCCTCAAAGCACATTTCACCCGGTGCCAACACCCCAAACCCCCTTTTCAACTCCCCCCATGCCCTCAAAACACATTTCACCCGGTGCCAACACCTCAAGCACCCTTTTCAATTGCCCCCATGCCCTCAAAACACATTTCACCCAGTGCCAACACCTCAAACCCCCTTTTCAACAGCCCCCATGCCCTGAAAGCACATTTCACCTGGTGCCAACACCTCAAACCACCTTTTCAACTCCCCCCATGCCCGCAAAACACATTTCACCCAATGCCTACACCTCAAACCCCCTTTTCAACTCCCCCCATGCCCTCACAACACATTTCAACCCGTGCCAACACCTCAAACCCCCTTTTCAATTGCCACCATACGCTCACAACACATTTCACCCAGTGCCAACACCTCAGACCCCCTTTTCAACTGCCCCCATGCCCTCAAAACACATTTCCACCCGTGCCAACACCTCAAACCCCCTTTTCAACTGCCCCCATGCCCTCAAAACACAATTCATCTAGTGCCAACAGCTCAAACACGCATTTCAACTCCCCCCATGCGCTCAAAACACATTTCACCCAGTGCCAACACCTCAAACCCCCTTTGCAACTGCCCCCATGCCCTCAAAACACAATTCACCCGGTGCCAACACTTCAAACCCCCTTTTCAACAGCCCCCATGCCCTCAAAACACATTTCACCCGGTGCCAACACCTCAAACCCCCTTTGCAACTGCCCCCATGCCCTCAAAACACCATTCACCCAGTGCCAACACCTCAAACCACCTTTTCAATTGCCCCCATGCCCTCAAAACACAATTCACCCAGTGCCAACACCTCAAACCCCCTTTTCAACTGCCCCCATGCCCTCAAAACACATTTCACCCAGTGCCAACACCTCAAACCCCCTTTTCAACTGCCCCTATGCCCTCAAAACACAGTTCAGCCATCGCCAACACCTCAAACCCCCTTTTCAACAGCCCCCATGCCCTCAAAACACATTTCACCCGGTGCCAACACCTCAAACCCCCTTTGCAACTGCCCCCATGCCCTCAAAACACCATTCACCCAGTGCCAACACCTCAAACCCCCTTTTCAACTGCCCCCATGCCCTCAAAACACAATTCACCCAGTGCCAACACCTCAAACCCCCTTTTCAACTCCCCCCATGCCCTCAAAACACAATTCACCCGGTGCCAACACCTGAAACCCCCTTTTCAACTGCCCCCATGCCCTCAAAACGCATTTCACCCGGTGCCTACACCTCAAACCCCCTTTTCAATTGCCCCCATGCCCTCAAAACACAGTTCAGCCATCGCCAACACCTCAAACCCCCTTTTCAACAGCCCCCATGCCCTCAAAACACAATTCACCCGGTGCCAACACCTGAAACCCCCTTTTCAACTGCCCCCATGCCCTCAAAACGCATTTCACCCGGTGCCTACACCTCAAACCCCCTTTTCAATTGCCCCCATGCCCTCACAACACAGTTCACCCATCGCCAACACCTCAAACCCCCTTTTCAACTGCCCCCATGCCCTCAAAACACATTTCACCCAGTGCAGGCACCTCAGACCCCCTTTTCAACTCCCCCCATGCCCTCGAAACACAGTTCATCTAGTGCCAACACCCCAAACCCCCTTTTCAACTCCCCCCATGCCCTCAAAACACAATTTACCCAGTGCCAACACCTGAAACACCCTTTTGAATTGCCCCCATGCCCTCAAAACACATTTCACCCAGTGCCTACACCTCAAACCACCTTTTCAACTCCCCCCATGCCCTCAAAACACATTTCAAGCAGTGCCAACACCTCAAACCCCCTTTTCAACTACCCCCATGCCCTCAAAACACATTTCAACCCGTGCCAACACTTCAAACCCCCTTTTCAATTGCCCCCATGCCCTCAAAACACAATTCACCCGGTGCCTACACCTCAAACCCCCTTTTCAACAGCCCCCATGCTCTCAAAACACATTTCACCCAGTGCCAACACCTCAAACCCCCTTTTCAACCCCCCCCATGCCCTAAAAACATACTTCAGCCAGGTGCACGCCTGAAACCCCCTTTGCAAGTGCCCCCATGCCCTCACAATACATTTCAACCCGTGCCAACACTTCAAACCACCTTTTCAGCTCCCCCCATGCCCTCAAAACACATTTCACCCAGTGCCAACACCTCAAACCCCCTTTCCAACTGCCCGCATGCCCTCAAAACACAATTCACCCGGTGCCAACACTTCCAACCCCCTTTGCAACTGCCCCCATGCTCTAAAAACACATTTCACCCAGTGCCAACACCTCAAACCCCCTTTTCAACTGCCCCCATGCCCTGAAAACACATTTCACCCAGTGCCAACACCTCAAACCCCGTTTTCAACTGCCCCCATGCCCTCACAACACAATTCACCCAGTGCCAACACCTCAAACCACCTTTTCAATTGCCCCCATGCCCTCAAAACACATGTCACCCAGTGCCAACACCTCAAACCCCCTTTTCAACTCCCCCCATGCCCTCAAAACACATTTCACCCAGTGCCAGCACCTGAAATCCCGTTTCCAAGTGCCCCCATGCCCTCAAAACACATTTCACCCAGTGCCTACACCTTAAACCCCCTTTTCAATCCCCCCCATGCCCTCACAACACATTTCAACCCGTGCCAACACCTCGAACCCCCTTTTTGAACTACCCCCATACCCTCAAAACACAATTCACCCGAAGCCAGCACCTCTAACCCCCCTTTGTACTCCCCCCATGCCCTCAAAACACATTTCACCCAGTGCCAACACCTCAAACCCCCTTTTCAACTTCCCCCATGCCCTGAAAGCACATTTGACCCAGTGCCAACACCTGATACCCCCTTTTCAACAGCCCCCATGCCCTCACAACACATTTCACCCAGTGCCAACACCTCAAACCCCCTTTTCAACTGCCACCATGCGCTCACAACACATTTCACGCAGTGCCAACACCCCAAACCCCCTTTTCAACTCCCCCCATGCCCTCAAAACACATTTCAACCCATGCCAACACTTCAAACCCCCTTTTCAAATGCCCCCATGCCCTCAAAACACATTTCACGCAGTGCCAACACCTCAAACCCCCTTTGCAACTGCCCCCATGCCCTCAAGGCACATTTCACCAGTGCCAACACCTCAAAGCCCCTTTTCAACTCCCCTCATGCCCTCAAAACACATTTCACCCACTGCCAACACCTCAAACCCCCTTTGCAACCCCCCCCAATGCCCTCAAAACACATTTCACCGAGTGCCAACACCTCAAACCCCCTTTTCAACTCTCCCCATGCCCTCAAAACACATTTCAACCCATGCCAACACTTCAAACCCCCTTTTCAAATGCCCCCATGCCCTCAAAACACATTCCACCCAGTGCCAACACCTCAAACCCCCTTTTCAACTGCCCCCATGCCCTCAAAACATATTTCACCCAGTGCCAACACCTCAAACCCCCTTTTCAATTGCCCCCATGCCCTCAAAACACATTTCACCCGGTGCCTGCACCTCAAACCCCCCTTTTCAACTCCCCCCATGCCCTCAAAACACAAATCATCTAGTGCCAACACCCCAAACCCCCTTTTCAACTCCCCCCATGCCCTCAAAACACAATTCACCCAGTGCCAACACCTGACACACCCTTTTCAATTGCCCCCATGCCCTGAAAACACATTTCATCCAGTGCCTACACCTCAAACCCCCTTTTCAACTCCCCACATGCCCTCAAAACACATTTCAACCCGTGCCAACACTTCAAACCCCCTTTTCAACTCCCCCCATGCCCTCAAAACACATTTCACCCAGTGCCAACACCTCAAACCCCCTTTTCAACTGCCCCCATGCTCTCAAAACACATTTCACCCAGTGCCAACACCTCAAACACCCTTTTCAATTGCCCCCATGCCCTCAAGGCACACTTCACCCAGTGCCAACACCTCAAGCCCCCTTTTCAACTACCCCCATGCCCTCAAAACACATTTCACCCAGTGCCAACACCTCAAACACGCATTTCAACTCCCCCCATGCGCTCACAACACATTTCACCCAGTGCCAACACCCCAAACCCCCTTTTCAACTGCCCCCATGCCCTCAAAACACATTTCAACCAGTGCCAACACCTCAAACACGCATTTCAACTTCCCCCATGCCCTCAAAACACAATTCATCTAGTGCCAACACCTCAAACACGCATTTCAACTCCCCCCATGCGCTCACAACACATTTCACCCAGTGCCAACACCTCAAACCCCCTTTGCAACTACCCCCATGCCCTCAAAACACAATTCACCCGGTGCCAACACTTCAAACCCCCTTTTCAACAGCCCCCATGCTCTAAAAACACATTTCACCCAGTGCCAACACCTCAAACCCCCTTTTCAACTGCCCCCATGCCCTCAAAACACATTTCACCCAGTGCCAACACCTCAAACACGCATTTCAACTCCCCCCATGCGCTCACAACACATTTCACCCAGTGCCAACACCCCAAGCCCCCTTTTCAACTACCCCCATGCCCTCAAAACACATTTCACCCAGTGCCAACACCTCAAACACGCATTTCAACTTCCCCCATGCCCTCAAAACACAATTCATCTAGTGCCAACACCTCAAACACGCATTTCAACTCCCCCCATGCGCTCACAACACATTTCACCCAGTGCCAACACCTCAAACCCCCTTTGCAACTACCCCCATGCCCTCAAAACACAATTCACCCGGTGCCAACACTTCAAACCCCCTTTTCAACAGCCCCCATGCTCTAAAAACACATTTCACCCAGTGCCAACACCTCAAACCCCCTTTTCAACTGCCCCCATGCCCTCAAAACACAATTAACCCAGTGCCAACACCTCAAACCCCCGTTTCCAATTGCCCCCATGCCCTCAAAACACAATTCACCCAGTGCCAACACCTGAAACCCCCTTTTCAACTGCCCCCATGCCCTCAAAACACATTTCACCCGGTGCCAACACCTCAAACCCCCTTTTCAACACCCCCCATGCCCTCAAAACACAATTCACCCGGTGCCAGCACCTGAAGCCCCGTTTGCAAGTGCCCCCATGCCCTCAAAACACAGTTCACCCAGTGCCAACACCCAGCAGCCTGCCGCCCTGCCCAGTAAGCAACGTACTCTGTATCGCGGCGGTACCACACTCACTAGTTTTGTTACTATGCATTTGTGTTCTTGGCTGCTCACCCTTCGTTCTGCAGGTGGTTCCACCCTCTGCCATGCACAGGGTGCGGATATGGGATGCAAAACCAATAGAAAAAAACAAGCAGCAACGACTTCAATATAACTCACATGGACTTCAGTTCTTAGGTCAACAGTGCACAAACTGCAATATTCCACAATTAGGCAGGTTACCCAAACTGGGCGCCGCAGGGGGGCAAGCGCCGCACAGTCATGCAAAGTGGCAACTTGGCAGCCCACCCCCCTGTGTACATGGTACGTGACTTATGGCATATGTGGTGAACGCAGTGTTTTCACACCACCAGCGTGAAACTACACGTGCCCAATACTACTTCTTTCCCCATACCCCTTGGGTCAAGCATCATGATCCCTCACTGCACATACCAACAAAATGCCCAGTCATGTTGCTCTCGCTAACTGAGCCTACAAACACAGTGCCTACTCCTGTCATTCTGCAGCGAATGCTTTCCTGAGTGCCTACTTCCTATGGCAACTGCATTTGGTGAGGTTTAGCTTTGAGCACATGCATTTTTGGGTTTGGGCTCGTGGCCGCTTTTCCAACCGCTGATGTCCACCCCAACCCCCCATATTATCTTCCCCTCAAGCACATCTCTACCCCTCCTTGTGTCATGGGCCACTGGGCTGCAGCCTTTCATCAAACAATTTCCACCTCCAGAGACCAGCACGCAGTTTAAGCAATATTCCCACGGTGACAATGGTTGCACAGCTCGCCCATGGTTCAGCGATGCACTATCCACGTGCACACGTTTTTGCACTCCGATCGGGGGCAATGACAGCCAAAACCCTCTGCCCGTTGGGCTAAGGATGTTTCCTCTGTAGTGGGGGTTCATTGGCCTCTCGATCATTGTGAGCACCCCTCATCCTTGCTGACTCACACAACTGCAACTCTACACTACATGCGTTCCTCAATCAGATACTGTTCTGTTCTGTGTCACAAGTCGGACAGCAACGGATGTGGTTTTGCTGGCTGGCTCAGATGGACTGCTATCCAGTTCCTAACCGCCACATGCCACGACCAGTCGTGCGATTGGAGTGAAGCGGATGATATGATGTCGAGGGCAGTTTTTCATGGTAGCTTCCAACAACATTGGCGGCAGCTTCTTCATTCTTTGCGTCACGAAACTCTCAGTACGCACAGATTCACAGATTTCATTCAGCAGTTCAGCAGTAGGGCTGCAAATTCACCGTGTGACACAACACACGTTAGCAAATCCACAACACGTTAGCAGGCCAAACCGCCCCTGCCTTTTCGTAGTGATGACCCTGAAGCAAAATCCCTGGAATGATGACCACACAGTGGGACTGGAAGATCCCTCTCCTCTGATAATCCCAGCAATAATACATCCTTCTGCACAGTTCCAAACAGTGCAGCGATCAGTGGTCATCCTCAGGGCTCAAACATGAGAGGGAACAGCCTGAAAACTTCGGATCTTCTGAGATTCAACCACTTGCGTCATGAAGTCTCAGTGCGCACTACACTAATGTCGTTCATCCTCAGGGCTCAGACCAAAAACACGTTTCTGACGCAGAAAAAGTCACAAGATCTACTAGCAATCCCAACCCATGCATTGAAACTGCCGGCTGCCCAAAGATGAGGCTCGATGTGTGGTTCATCCCTCCAACCCAGGAGCTTCAAGTAGCAGTGATACCTGCGCTACGCCCAGGCGGAGCTGATGGAGCAGCTGAGGCACCCTTGCCTCTACCGGCTGAGGACGAAGAACCTGGATCTGTAAAATCTCTTAACCGCGGTGGTTGCGCACGATCGTTCCTGGATGAGTGATGAGAAGGTGACGCTCACAGCAGGGGCTGCACATTTCGATGCAAAACATGCGTATGTCAACTCTGAGGTTGTTTGGGTTGCTTTGCATGCGGCGCCCTCTACGGATGTCATGCATGCCCAAACGTCCAGTGTTGACAGTTTCCGGAACCCAAGCCCCTCAAGATTCCGCATCTGTTCCTGGGCTGATCCGTTAGACCGTTCAGTAGAAAAAAAAATTTCTGTGGCATTCATCAAGCCAAAATTGAGCTGAACCTGCACCACTAGGGCCTTGTTGATGCTGGGTGCGAGAGCGGGGTAGCTCCGCCCGACGCCCTGAAAGAAGACACATGCATCTTACTCGGATACACACGCGCCGTGCCCCTAACCCTGACATAGGCTACGCTGGGGCTTCGGGGGTGTAATGTGACGTCCATTGCTGTGTTCACCAAATCGCTCGAAGATGGCTGGACACGGCAGTCAGTGGAAAGGACCGACTGGATACGGCGACCTGGATACGGCCTGCTTCCCTTCTTGCTCTTTACTTCTGCCAGCCCTGGGTTAAGGGTCCGTCCAAAGAGGAGGGAGAGGTTTAGGAAGTAGGAAGAGGAAGGGGAGAACCGAGCAACCGCGTGGAGGACAGCAGGGTCTCAGGCGAGCCGATGGTTGCACGAGATGCCTTTGGATGATACGACACACAAAGTGCTAGCATGAAAAGAAAAGGAGCTGGATACCTTAATTTGATTGTCAACGCAGGGGTATTGAACTCGTTCTTCAATTCGAAAACGCAGAGATTTGACGCAGCAAGCGTAAAGGAATCGGCGCTGAAGAAAACAAACCCTGCAACAGGCTTTGCGTTGGGGCCAGAGTGTGTCCAATATTTCCAGTTTGCATTGTTCTCAGTTTCAATCTGAGGCATCTGAAGCTGCAAATGAAGCCTTTTCCAACTGTGCTGCCACAGTCGGCATGGCTGTCGCTTGTATCCCCGTCTAATGTGCAATAAGATGAGTCGCCTGAGATTTTGTGGGGAGCAGCCCCTGGCATTTGGAAATGGGGTCATGTTTTGGTCGGCAGACTCTACGTCGCAAACTATTGCTGATTACTTTGTTCCCAAGCATAGGCAGCCGAAACCCATTCCTCGGCCTCCAGGTAAAGCCGTCTGTTCAAGATGAGTTGCACCACCAGTCATTGCAAAAAACCAGAGCAGTAAAGTGGAAATGGGTGGCTTTAAGCAACGCTAACCCTCAAGCAAGATATTGCTATGCCCACAGAGAACCCACCATCAAACAGGCCCTCTTTCCAGTACACTCACCTCAAAATGATGTTGACTTGCATTTGGGAGCGCAAAAGCAGTCCCAAAACTTCCCCAAAAACGACAGCACCGCGGAGTTTTCTTAGACAAGACGTGGTTGTGCAAGAGTAGGTGTGCCTTTGCCAAGCGCCATGCCGACCTGCCCTGCCCTGCTGCCAGGCGAACGGGTCACTTTGTTCATAACAATTATGATGGCAGCAAACAAGCAACCCACAGGCCAGGGACGAATGTAGTTCCCAGCTCGGGTTCGCAAGAGTCGCGTGGCTGCGGGAGTTTCAACACTCCCCATATTATCGACGCAGTGCAATAGTTTCCAGGCCACCTGGAAACATTAACGACATTAGCACAGCTCCCCCTGGACGCAACCACATCAGAAAGGACAGGAATAAGCATGACCTACCTTTTCCTGCATTTCGGGGAGTAGGTGGGGAAGTCTGGGTATGGCAGAGCCAACACCTCAAACCCCCTTTTCAACTGCCCCCATGCCCTCAAAACACATTTAACCCAGTGCCAACACCTCAAACCCCCTTTTCAACTCCCCCCATGCCCTGAAAACACATTTCACCCGGTGCCTACACCTCAAACCCCCTTTTCAACTCCCCCCATGCACTCACAACACATTTCAACCCGTGCCTACACCTCAAACCCCCTTTTCAATTGCCCCCGTGCCCTCACAACACATTTCACCCAGTGCCAACACCTCAAACCCCCTTTTCAACTCCCCCCATGCCCTGAAAACACATTTCACCCATCGCCAACACCTCAAACCCCCTTTTCAACTGCCCCCATGCCCTCACAACACATTTCACCCGGTGCCTACACTTCAAACCCCCTTTTCAACCCCCCCCATGCCCTGAAAACACATTTCACCCGGTGCCTACACCTCAAACCCCCTTTTCAACTCCCCCCATGCCCTCACAACACATTTCAACCCGTGCCAACACCTCAAACCCCCTTTTCAATTGCCCCCATGCCCTCACAACACAATTCACCGGGTGCCTACACCTCAAACCCCCTTTGCAACTCCCCCCATGCCCTGAAAACACATTTCACCCAGTGCCTACACCTCAAACCCCCTTTTCAGCTCCCCCCATGCACTCACAACACATTTCAACCCGTGCCAACACCTCAAACCCCCTTTTCAACTGCCCCCATGCCCTCACAACACATTTCACCCGGTGCCTGCACCTCAAACCCCCTTTTCAACTCCCCCCATGCCCTCAAAACACATTTCACCCGGTGCCTACACCTCAAACCCCCTTTTCAACTCCCCCCATGCACTCACAACACATTTCAACCCGTGCCTACACCTGAAACCCCCTTTTCAATTGCCCCCATGCCCTCACAACACATGTCACCCAGTGCCAACACCTCAAACCCCCTTTTCAACTCCCCCCATGCCCTCAAAACACATTTCACCCGGTGCCAACACCTCAAACCCCCTTTGCAACTGCTGCCATGCCCTGAAAACACATTTCACCCGGTGCCTACACCTCAAACCCCCTTTTCAACTCCCCCCATGCCCTCACAACACATTTCACCCAGTGCCAACACCTCAAACCCCCTTTTCAACTGCCCCCATGCCCTCACAACACATTTCACCCGGTGCCAACACCTCAAACCCCCTTTTCAACTGCCCCCATGCCCTGAAAACACATTTCACCCGGTGCCTACACCTCAAACCCCCTTTTCAACTCCCCCCATGCCCTCACAACAAATTTCACCCAGTGCCTACACCTCAAACCCCCTTTTCAACTCCCCCCATGCCCTGAAAACACATTTCACCCAGTGCCTACACCTCAAACCCCCTTTTCAGCTCCCCCCATGCACTCACAACGGATTTCAACCCGTGCCAACACCTCAAACCCCCTTTTCAACTGCCCCCATGCCCTCACAACACATTTCACCCGGTGCCTGCACCTCAAACCCCCTTTTCAACTCCCCCCATGCCCTCAAAACACATTTCACCCGGTGCCTACACCTCAAACCCCCTTTTCAACTCCCCCCATGCACTCACAACACATTTCAACCCGTGCCTACACCTCAAACCCCCTTTTCAATTGCCCCCATGCCCTCACAACACATTTCACCCAGTGCCAACACCTCAAACCCCCTTTTCAACTCCCCCCATGCCCTCAAAACACATTTCACCCGGTGCCAACACCTCAAACCCCCTTTGCAACTGCCCCCATGCCCTGAAAACACATTTCACCCGGTGCCTACACCTCAAACCCCCTTTTCAACTCCCCCCATGCCCTCACAACACATTTCACCCAGTGCCAACACCTCAAACCCCCTTTTCAACTGCCCCCATGCCCTCACAACACATTTCACCCGGTGCCAACACCTCAAACACCCTTTTCAATTGCCCCCATGCCCTGAAAACACATTTCATCCAGTGCCTACACCTCAAACCCGCTTTTCAGCTCCCCCCATGCCCTCACAACACATTTCACCCAGTGCCTACACCTCAAACCCCCTTTTCAACTCCCCCCATGCCCTGAAAACACATTTCACCCGGTGCCTACACCTCAAACCCCCTATTCAACTCCCCCCCAGCCCTCACAACACATTTCAACCCGTGCCAACACCTCAAACCCGCTTTTCAACTGCCCCCATGCCCTCACAACACATTTCACCCGGTGCCTACACCTCAAACCCCCTTTTCAACTCCCCCCATGCCCTGAAAACACATTTCACCCGGTGCCTACACCTCAAACCCCCTTTTCAACTCCCCCCATGCCCTCACAACACATTTCACCCAGTGCCAACACCTCAAACCCCCTTTTCAACTGCCCCCATGCCCTTACAAACCATTTCACCTGGTGCCTACACCTCAAACCCCCTTTTCAACTCCCCCCATGCCCTGAAAACACATTTCACCCGGTGCCTACACCTCAAACCCCCTTTTCAACTGCCCCCCAGCCCTCACAACACATTTCAACCCGTGCCAACACCTCAAACCCCCTTTTCAACTGCCCCCATGCCCTCACAACACAATTCACCCGGTGCCTACACCTCAAACCCCCTTTTCAACTCCCCCCATGCCCTGAAAACACATTTCACCCGGTGCCTACACCTCAAACCCCCTTTTCAACTCCCCCCATGCCCTGAAAACACATTTCACCCGGTGCCAACACCTCAAACCCCCTTTTCAACTGCCCCCATGCCCTGAAAACACATTTCACCCGGTGCCTACACCTCAAACCCCCTTTTCAACTCCCCCCATGCCCTCACAACACATTTCAACCCGTGCCAACACCTCAAACCCCCTTTTCAACTGCCCCCATGCCCTCACAACACAATTCACCCGGTGCCTACACCTCAAACCCCCTTTTCAACTCCCCCCATGCCCTGAAAACACATTTCACCCGGTGCCTACACCTCAAACCCCCTTTTCAACTCCCCCCATGCCCTGAAAACACATTTCACCCGGTGCCAACACCTCAAACCCCCTTTTCAACTGCCCCCATGCCCTGAAAACACATTTCACCCGGTGCCTACACCTCAAACCCCCTATTCAACTCCCCCCCAGCCCTCACAACACATTTCAACCCGTGCCAACACCTCAAACCCCCTTTTCAACTGCCCCCATGCCCTCACAACACAATTCACCCGGTGCCTACACCTCAAACCCCCTTTTCAACTCCCCCCATGCCCTGAAAACACATTTCACCCGGTGCCTACACCTCAAACCCCCTTTTCAACTCCCCCCATGCCCTGAAAACACATTTCACCCGGTGCCAACACCTCAAACCCCCTTTTCAACTGCCCCCATGCCCTGAAAACACATTTCACCCGGTGCCTACACCTCAAACCCCCTTTTCAACTCCCCCCATGCCCTCACAACACATTTCAACCCGTGCCAACACCTCAAACCCCCTTTTCAACTGCCCCCATGCCCTCACAACACATTTCACCGGGTGCCTACACCTCAAACCCCCTTTTCAACTCCCCCCATGCCCTGAAAACACATTTCACCCGGTGCCTACACCTCAAACCCGCTTTTCAGCTCCCCCCATGCCCTCACAACACATTTCAACCCGTGCCAACACCTCAAACCCCCCTTTCAATTGCCATCATGCGCTCAAAACATATTTCACCCAGTGCCAACACCTCAAACCCCCTTTTCAACTAGCCCCATGCCCTCAAAACACATTTCACCGAGTGCCAACACCTCAAACACCCATTTCAATTGCCCCCATGCCCTCAAAACACATCTCACCCAGTGCCAACACCTCAAACCCCGTTTTCAACTGCCCCCATGCCCTCACAACACATTTCACCCAGTGCCAACACCTCAAACCCCCTTTTCAACTGCCCCCATGCCCTCAAAACACAATTCACCAGATGCCTACACCCCCCTTTTCAGCTTCCCCCATGCCCTCACAACACATTTCACCCAGTGCCAACACCTCAAACCACCTTTTCAACTCCCCCCATGCCCTCAAAACACAATTCACCAGATGCCTACACCCCCCTTTTCAACTGCCCCCATGCCCTCACAACACATTTCACCCAGTGCCAACACTTCAAACACCCTTTTCAACTGCCCCCATGCCCTCAAAACACATTTCACCCGGTGCCAACACTTCAAACCCCCTTTTCAACAGCCCCCATGCCCTCAAAACACAATTCACCCAGTGTCAACACCTCAAACCCCCTTTTCAACTCCCCCCATGCCCTCAAAACGCAATTCACCCGGTGCCAACACCCCAAACCCCCTTTGCAACTGCCCCCATGCCCTCAAAACAAAATTCACCCAGTGCCAACACCTCGAACCCCCTTTTCAACTGCCCCCATGCCCTGAAAACACATTTCACCCAGTGCCAACACCTCAAACCCCCTTTTCAACTCCCCCCATGCCCTCACAACACATTTCAACCCGTGCCAACACCTCAAACCCCCCCTTTCAATTGCCCCCATGCCTTCAAAACATATTTCACCCGGTGCCAACACCTGGAACCCGCTTTTCAATTGCCCCCATGCCCTCAAAACACATTTCACCCAGTGCCAACACCTCAAACCCCCTTTTCAACTTCCCCCAATGCCCTCAAAACACATTTCAACCCGTGCCAACACCTCAAACCCCCTTCTCAATTGCCCCCATGCCCTCAAAACACAATTAACCCAGTGCCAACACCTCAAACCCCCTTTTCAACTGCCCCCATGCCCTCAAAACACAATTCACCCAGTGCCAACACCTCAAACCCCCTTTTCAATTGCCCCCATGCCCTCACAACACATTTCACCCAGTGCCAACACCTGAAACCCCCTTTTCAAGTGCCCCCATGCCCTCAAAACACATTTCACCCAGTGCCAACACCTCAAACCCCCTTTGCAACTGCCCCCATGCCCTCAAAACACAATTAACCCAGTGCCAACACCTCAAACCCCCTTTTCAATTGCCCCCATGCCCTCAAAACACATTTCACCCAGTGCCAACACCTGAAACCCCCTTTTCAACTGCCTCCATGCCCTCAAAACACATTTCACCTAATGCCAACACCTCAAACCCCCTTTTCAACTCCCCCCATGCCCTCAAAACACATTTCACCCAGTGCCAACACCTCAACCACCCTTTGCAACTGCCCCCATGCCCTCAAAACACATTTCACCTAGTGCCAACACTGCAAACCCCCTTTTCAACTCCCCCCATGCCCTCACAACACATTTCAACCCGTGCCAACACCTCAAACCCCCTTTTCAATTGCCCCCATGCCCTCAAAACACAATTCACCCAGTGCCAACACCTGAAACCCCCTTTTCAACTGCCCCCATGCCCTCAAAACACATTTCAACCCGTGCCAACACCTCAAACCCCCTTTTCAACTGCCCCCATGCCCCCAAAACACAATTCACCCAGTGCCAACACCTCAAACCCCCTTTTCAACTCCCCCCATGCCCTCAAAACACATTTCACCCAGTGCCAACACCCCATACCCCCTTTTCAACTCCCCCAATGCGCTCACAACACAGTTCACCCAGTGCCAACACCTCAAACCATCTTTGCAACTGCCCCCATGCCCTCAAAACACAATTCACCTAGTGCCAACACTTCAAACCCCCTTTTCAATTGCCCCCATGCCCTCAAAACACAATTCACCCGGTGCCAACACCTCAAACCCCCTTCCCAACTGCCCCCATGCCCTCAAAACACAATTCACCCGGTGCCAACACCCCAAACCCCCTTTTCAACTCCCCCCATGCCCTCCAAACACAATTAACCCGGTGCCAACACCTCAACCACCCTTTTCAATTGCCCCCATGCCCTCAAAACACAATTCACCCACTGCCAACACTTCAAACCCCCTTTTCAATTGCCCCCATGCCCTCAAAACACAAGTCACCCAGTGCCAACACCTAAAACCCCCTTTTCAACTGCCCCCATGCCCTCAAAACACATTTCACCCGGTGCGAACACCTCAAACCCCCTTTTCAATTGCGCCCATGCCCTCAAAACACATTTCACCTAGTGCCAACACCCCAAACCCCCTTTTCAACTCCCCCCATGCGCTCACGATACATTTCACCCAGTGCCAACACCTCAAACCCCCTTTTCAACTGCCCCCATGCCCTCAAAACACATTTCAGCCAGTGCCAACACCTCAAACCCCCTTTTCAATTGCCCCCATGCCCTCAAAACACAATTCACCCAGTGCCAACACTTCAAACCCCCTTTTCAACTGCCCCCATGCCCTCAAAACACATTTCACCTAGTGCCAACACCTCAAACCCCCTTTTCAACTCCCCCCATGCCCTCAAAACACATTTCGGCCAGTGCCAGCACCTGAAGCCCCGTTTGCAAGTGCCCCCATGCCCTCAAAACACATTTCACTCAGTGCCAACACCTCAAACACCCATTTCAATTGCCCCCATGCCCTCAAAACACATTTCACCCAGTGCCAACACCTGAAACCCCCTTTTCAACTGCCCCCATGCCCTCAAAACACATTTCACCTAATGCCAACACCTCAAACCCCCTTTTCAACTCCCCCCATGCCCTCAAAACACAGTTCACCCGGTGCCAACACTTCAAACCCCCTTTGCAACTGCCCCCATGCCCTGAAAACACAATTCACCCAGTGCCAACACCTTGAACCCCCTTTTCAACTGCCCCCATGCCTTGAAAACACATTTCACCCAGTGCCAACACCTCAACCCCCTTTTCAACTCCCCCCATGCCCTCTAAACACATTTCACCCAGTGCCAACACCTCAAACCCCCTTTGCAACTGCCCCCATGCCCTCAAAACACATTTCACCTAGTGCCAACACTGCAAACCCCCTTTTCAACTCCCCCCATGCCCTCAAAACACATTTCACCTAGTGCCAACACCTCAAACCCCCTTTTCAATTGCCCCCATGCCCTCAAAACACAATTCACCCAGTGCCAACACCTGAAACCCCCTTTTCAACTGCCCCCATGCCCTCAAAACACATTTCAACCCGTGCCAACACCTCAAACCCCCTTTTCAACTGCCCCCATGCCCCCAAAACACAATTCACCCAGTGCCAACACCTCAAACCCCCTTTTCAACTCCCCCCATGCCCTCAAAACACATTTCACCCAGTGCCAACACCCCATACCCCCTTTTCAACTCCCCCAATGCGCTCACAACACATTTCACCCAGTGCCAACACCTCAAACCACCTTTGCAACTGCCCCCATGCCCTCAAAACACAATTCACCTAGTGCCAACACTTCAAACCCCCTTTTCAATTGCCCCCATGCCCTCAAAACACAATTCACCCGGTGCCAACACCTGAAACCCCCTTTTCAACTGCCCCCATGCCCTCAAAACACAATTCACCCGGTGCCAACACCCCAAACCCCCTTTTCAACTCCCCCCATGCCCTCCAAACACAATTAACCCGGTGCCAACACCTCAACCACCCTTTTCAATTGCCCCCATGCCCTCAAAACACAATTCACCCACTGCCAACACTTCAAACCCCCTTTTCAATTGCCCCCATGCCCTCAAAACACAATTCACCCAGTGCCAACACCTAAAACCCCCTTTTCAACTCCCCCCATGCCCTCAAAATACATTTCACCCGGTGCCAACACCTCAAACCCCCTTTTCAATTGCCCCCATGCCCTCAAAACACATTTCACCTAGTGCCAACACCCCAAACCCCCTTTTCAACTCCCCCCATGCGCTCACACCACATTTCACCCAGTGCCAACACCTCAAACCCCCTTTTCGACTGCCCCCATGCCCTCAAAACAGAATTCACCCGGTGCCAACACCTCAAACCCCCTTTTCAATTGCCCCCATGCCCTCAAAACACAATTCACCCAGTGCCAACACTTCAAACCCCCTTTTCAACTGCCCCCATGCCCTCAAAACACATTTCACCTGGTGCCAACACCTCAAACCCCCTTTTCAACTCCCCCCATGCTCTCAAAACACATTTCGGCCAGTGCCAGCACCTGAAGCCCCATTTGCAAGTGCCCCCATGCCCTCAAAACACATTTCACCCAGTGCCAACACCTCAAACACCCATTTCAATTGCCCCCATGCCCTCAAAACACATTTCACCCAGTGCCAACACCTCAAACCCCCTTTTCAACTTCCCCCATGCCCTCAAAACACAATTCACCCGGTGCCAACACCTCAAACCCCCTTTTCAACAGCTCCCATGCCCTCAAAACACATTTCACCCGGTGCCTACACCTCAAACCCCCTTTTCAACTCCCCCCATGCGCTCACAACACATTTCACCCAGTGCCAACACCTCAAACCCCATTTGCCACTGCCCCCATGCCCTCAAAACACAATTCACCCGGTGCTAATACTTCTAACCCCCTTTTTCAGCTCCCCACATGCCCTCACAACACCTTTCAACCCGTGCCAACACCTCAAACCCCCTTTTCAACTCCCCCCATGCCCTGAAAACACAATTCACCCAGTACCAACACCTCAAACACAGTTTTCAACTCCCCCCATGCCCTCAAAACACAATTCACCCGGTGCCAACACTTCAAGCCCCCTTTTCAACTACCCCCATGCCCTCAAAACACATGTCACCCAGTGCCAACACCTCAAACCCCCTTTTCAACTCCCCCCATGCCCTCAAAAAACGAATTCACCCAGTGCCAACACCTCAAGCCCCCTTTGCAACTGCCCCCATGCCCTCAAAACACAATTCACCCAGTGCCAACACCTCAAACCCCCTTTTCAACTGCCCCCATGCCCTGTAAACAAATTTCACCCAGTGCTAACACCTCAAACCCCCTTTTCAACTCCCCCCATGCCCTCAAAACGCATTTCACCCAGTGCCAACACCTCAAACCCCCTTTTCAACTGCCCCCATGCCCTCAAAACACATTTCACCCGGTGCCAACACCTCAAACCCCCTTTTCAATTGCCCCCATGCCCTCAAAACACATTTCACCCAGTGCCAACACCTCAAACCCCCTTTTCAATTGCCCCCATGCCCTCAAAACACAATTCACCCGGTGCCAACGGCTGAAACCCCCTTTTCAACTGCCCCCATGCCCTCAAAACACATTTCACCTAGTGCCAACACCTCAAACCCCCTTTTCAACTCCCCCCATGCCCTCACAACACATTTCACCCAGTGCCAACACCCCAAACCCCCTTTTCAACTCCCCCCATGCGCTCACAACACATTTCACCCGGTGCCAACACCTCAAACCCCCTTTTCAACTGCCCCCATGCCCTCAAAACACATTTCACCCGGTGCCAACACCTCAAACCCCCTTTTCAACTGCCCCCATGCCCTCAAAACACAATTCACCCAGTGCCAACACCTCAAACCCGCTTTTCAACAACCCCCATGCTCTAAAAACACATTTCACCCAGTGCCAACACCTCAAACCCCCTTTTCAATTGCCCCCATGCCCTCAAAACACAATTCACCCAGTGCCAACACCTGAAACCCCCTTTTCAACTGCCCCCATGCCCTCAAAACACATTTCACCTAGTGCCAACACCCCAAACCCCCTTTTCAACTGGCCCCATGCCCTCATAACACATTTCACCCAGTGCCAACACCTGAAACCCCCTTCTCAACTCCCCCCATGCCCTCAAAACACAGTTCACCCAGTGCCAGCACCTGAAGCCCCGTTTGCAAGTGCCCCCATGCCCTCAAAACACATTTCACGCAGTGCCAACACCTCAAACACCCATTTCAATTGCCCCCATGACCTTAAAACACATTTCACCGAGTGCCAACACCTCAAACCCCGTTTTCAACTGCCCCCATGCCCTCAAAAGACATTTCACCCAGTGCCAACACCTCAAACCCCCTTTTCAACTGCCCCCATGCCCTCAAAACACATTTCACCCGGTGCCAACACCTCAAACCCCCTTTTCAACTGCCCCCATGCCCTCAAACGACAATTCACCCGGTGCCAACACCTGAAACCCCCTTTTCAACTGCCCCCATGCCCTCAAAACACATTTCACCTAGTGCCAACACCTCAAACCCCCTTTTCAACTCCCCCAATGCCCTCACAACACATTTCACCCAGTGCCAACACCCCAAACCCCCTTTTCAACTCCGCCCATGCCCTCAAAACACATTTCACCCGGTGCCAACACCTCAAACCCCCTTTTCAATTGCCCCCATGCCCTCAAAACACAATTCACCCGGTGCCAACACCTGAAACCCCCTTTTCAACTGCCCCCATGCCCTCAAAACACATTTCACCTAGTGCCAACACCTCAAACCCCCTTTTCAACTCCCCCAATGCCCTCACAACACATTTCACCCAGTGCCAACACCCCAAACCCCCTTTTCAACTCCCCCCATGCGCTCACAACACATTTCACCCGGTGCCAACACCTCAAACCCCCTTTTCAACTGCCCCCATGCCCTCAAAACACAATTCACCCGGTGCCAACACTTCAAACCCCCTTTTCAATTGCCCCCATGCCCTCAAAACACAATTCACCCGGTGCCAACACCTCGAACCCGCTTTTCAACTACCCCCATGCCCTCAAAACAAATTTCACCCAGTGCCAACACCTCAAACCTCCTTTTCAACTGCCCCCATGCCCTCAAAACACAATTCACCCGGTGCCAACACCTCAAACCCCCTTTTCAACTGCCCCCATGCCCTCAAAACACAATTCACCCAGTGCCAACACCTCAAACCCGCTTTTCAACTACCCCCATGCTCTAAAAACACATTTCACCCAGTGCCAACACCTCAAACCCCCTTTTCAATTGCCCCCATGCCCTCAAAACACAATTCACCCAGTGCCAACACCTGAAACCCCCTTTTTAACTGCCCCCATGCCCTCAAAACACAATTCACCCAGTGCCAACACCTCAAACCCCCTTTTCAACTGGCCCCATGCCCTCATAACACATTTCACCCAGTGCCAACACCTGAAACCCCCTTCTCAACTCCCCCCATGCCCTCAAAACACAGTTCACCCAGTGCCAGCACCTGAAGCCCCGTTTGCAAGTGCCCCCATGCCCTCAAAACACATTTCACGCAGTGCCAACACCTCAAACACCCATTTCAATTGCCCCCATGACCTTAAAACACATTTCACCGAGTGCCAACACCTCAAACCCCGTTTTCAACTGCCCCCATGCCCTCAAAAGACATTTCACCCAGTGCCAACACCTCAAACCCCCTTTTCAACTGCCCCCATGCCCTCAAAACACATTTCACCCGGTGCCAACACCTCAAACCCCCTTTTCAATTGCCCCCATGCCCTCAAAACACATTTCACCCAGTGCCAACACCTCAAACCCCCTTTTCAATTGCCCCCATGCCCTCAAAACACAATTCACCCGGTGCCAACGGCTGAAACCCCCTTTTCAACTGCCCCCATGCCCTCAAAACGCATTTCACCTAGTGCCAACACCTCAAACCCCCTTTTCAACTCCCCCCATGCCCTCACAACACATTTCGGCCAGTGCCAACACCCCAAACCCCCTTTTCAACTCCCCCCATGCGCTCACAACACATTTCACCCGGTGCCAACACCTCAAACCCCCTTTTCAACTGCCCCCATGCCCTCAAAACACAGTTCACCCGGTGCCAACACTTCAAACCCCCTTTTCAACAGCCCCATGCCCTCAAAACAAATTTCACCCAGTGCCAACACCTCAAACCCGCTTTTCAACTACCCCCATGCTCTAAAAACACATTTCACCCGGTGCCAACACCTCAAACCCCCTTTTCAATTGCCCCCATGCCCTCAAAACACATTTCACCCAGTGCCAACACCTGAAACCCCCTTTTCAACTGGCCCCATGCCCTCATAACACATTTCACCCAGTACCAACACCTGAAACCCCCTTCTCAACTCCCCCCATGCCCTCAAAACACAGTTCACCCAGTGCCAGCACCTGAAGCCCCGTTTGCAAGTGCCCCCATGCCCTCAAAACACATTTCACGCAGTGCCAACACCTCAAACACCCATTTCAATTGCCCCCATGCCCTCCAAAAACATTTCACCGAGTGCCAACACCTCAAACCCCGTTTTCAACTGCCCCCATGCCCTCAAAAGACATTTCACCCAGTGCCAACACCTCAAACCCCCTTTTCAACTCCCCCCATGCCCTCAAAACACAATTCACCCGGTGCCTACACCTCAAACCCCCTTTTCAACTGCCCCCATGCCCTCAAAACACATTTCACCCGGTGCCAACACTTCAAACCCCCTTTTCAACTGCCCCCATGCCCTCAAAACACATTTCACCCAGTGCCAACACCTCAAACCCCCTTTTCAATTGCCCCCATGCCCTCAAAACACAATTCACCCGGTGCCAACACCTGAAACCCCCTTTTCAACTGCCCCCATGCCCTCAAAACACATTTCACCTAGTGCCAACACCTCAAACCCCCCTTTCAACTCTCCCCATGCCCTCACAACACATTTCACCCAGTGCCAACACCCCAAACCCCCTTTTCAACTCCCCCCATGCGCTCAAAACACATTTCACCCGGTGCCAACAACTCAAACCCCCTTTTCAACTGCCCCCATGCCCTCAAAACACAATTCACCCGGTGCCAACACTTCAAACCCCCTTTTCAATTGCCCCCATGCCCTCGGAAAACAATTCACCCGGTGCCAACACCTCGAACCCGCTTTTCAACTACCCCCATGCCCTCAAAACACAATTCACCCAGTGCCAACACCTCAAACCCCCTTTTCAATTGCCCCCATGCCCTCAAAACACAATTCACCCAGTGCCAACACCTCAAACCCCCTTTTCAACTCCCCCCATGCCCTCAAAACACATTTCACCGAGTGCCAACACCTCAAACACCCTTTTCAACTGCCCCCATGCCCTCAAAACACATTTCACCCAGTGCCAACACCTCAAACCCCCTTTTCAACAGCCCCCATGCCCTCAAAACACAATTCACCCGGTGCCAACACTTCAAACCCCCTTTTCAATTGCCCCCATGCCCTCAAAACACATTTCACCCAGTGCCAACACCTGAAACCCCCTTTTCAACTGCCCCTATGCCCTCAAAACGCAATTCACCCGGTGCCAACACCCCAAACCCCCTTTTCAACTCCCCCCATGCCCTCCAAACACAATTAACCCGGTGCCAACACCTCAACCACCCTTTTCAATTGCCCCCATGCCCTCAAAACACATTTCACCCACTGCCAACACTTCAAACCCCCTTTTCAATTGCCCCCATGCCCTCAAAACACAATTCACCCAGTGCCAACACCTGAAACCCCCTTTTCAACTGCCCCCATGCCCTCAAAACACATTTCACCCAGTGCCAACACCTCAAACCCCCTTTTCAATTGCCCCCATGCCCTCAAAACACATTTCACCCAGAGCCAACACCCCAAACCCCCTTTTCAACTCCCCCCATGCGCTCACAACACATTTCACCCAGTGCCAACACCTCAAACCCCCTTTGCCACTGCCCCCATGCCCTCAAAACACAATTCACCCGGTGCCAACACTTCAAACCCCCTTTTCAATTGCCCCCATGCCCTCAAAACACAATTCACCCAGTGCAAACACTTCAAACCCCCTTTTCAACTGCCCCCATGCCCTCAACACAAATTTCACCTAGTGCCAACACCTCAAACCACCTTTTCAACTCCCCCCATGCCCTCAAAACACATTTCACCCAGTGCCAGCACCTGAAGCCCCGTTTGCAAGTGCCCCCATGCCCTCAAAACACATTTCACCCAGTGCCAACACCTCAAACCCCCATTTCAATTGCCCCCATGCCCTCAAAACACATTTCACCCAGTGCCAACACCTCAAACCCCCTTTTCAACAGCCCCCATGCTCTCAAAACACAATTCACCCGGTGCCAACACCTCAAACCCCCTTTTCAACAGCTCCCATGCCCTCAAAACACAATTCACCCGGTGCCTACACCTCAAACCCCCTTTTCAACTGCCCCCATGCCCTCAAAACACAATCCACCCGATGCCTACACCTCAAACCCCCTTTTCATCTCCCCCCATGCCCTCACAACACCTTTCAACCCGTGCCAACACCTCAAACCCCCTTTTCAACTCCCCCCATGCCCTGAAAACACAATTCACCCAGTACCAACACCTCAAACACAGTTTTCAACTCCCCCCATGCCCTCAAAACACAATTCACCCGGTGCCAACACTTCAAACCCCCTTTTCAACTACCCCCATGCCCTCAAAACACATTTCACCCAGTGCCAACACCTCAAACACCCATTTCAATTGCCCCCATGCCCTCAAAACACATTTCACCCAGTGCCAACACCTCAAACCCCCTTGTCAACTTCCCCCATGCCCTCAAAACACAATTCACCCGGTGCCAACACCTCAAACCCCCTTTTCAACAGCTCCCATGCCCTCAAAACACAATTCACCCGGTGCCTACACCTCAAACCCCCTTTTCAACTGCCCCCATGCCCTCAAAACACATTTCACCCAGTGCCAACACCTCAAACCCCCTTTTCAACTGCCCCCATGCCCTCAAAACACAATCCACCCGATGCCTACACCTCAAACCCCCTTTTCAACTGCCCCCATGCCCTCACAACACCTTTCAACCGGTGCCAACACCTCAAACCCCCTTTTCAACTCCCCCCATGCCCTGAAAACATAATTCACCCAGTACCAACACCTCAAACACAGTTTTCAACTCCCCCCATGCCCTCACAACACCTTTCAACCCGTGCCAACACCTCAAACCCCCTTTTCAACTCCCCCCATGCCCTGAAAACACAATTCACCCATTACCAACAACTCAAACACAGTTTTCAACTCCCCCCATGCCCTCAAAACACAATTCACCCAGTGCCAACACTTCAAACCCCCTTTTCAACTACCCCCATGCCCTCAAAACACAATTCACCGAGTGCCAACACCTCAAACCCCCTTTTCAACTCCCCCCATGCCCTCAAAAAACAAATTCACCCAGTGCCAACACCTCAAACCCCCTTTGCAACTGCCCCCATGCCCTCAAAACACAATTCATCCAGTGCCAACACCTCAAACCCGCTTTTCAACTGCCCCCATGCCCTGAAAACACATTTCACGCAGTGCCAACACCTCAAACCCCCTTTTCAACTGCCCCCATGCCCTCAAAACACATTTCACCCAGTGCCAACACCTCAAACACCCATTTCAATTGCCCCCATGCCCTCAAAACACATTTCACCCAGTGCCAACACCTCAAACCCCCTTTTCAACTTCCCCCATGCCCTCAAAACACAATTCACCCGGTGCCAACACCCCAAACCCCCTTTTCAACAGCTCCCATGCCCTCAAAACACAATTCACCGGGTGCCTACACCTCAAACCCCCTTTTCAACTGCCCCCATGCCCTCAAAACACATTTCACCCAGTGCCAACACCTCAAACCCCCTTTTCAACTGCCCCCATGCCCTCAAAACACAATCCACCCGATGCCTACACCTCAAACCCCCTTTTCAGCTCCCCCCATGCCCTCACAACACCTTTCAACCCGTGCCAACACCTCAAACCCCCTTTTCAACTCCCCCCATGCCCTGAAAACACAATTCACCCAGTACCAACACCTCAAACACAGTTTTCAACTCCCCCCATGCCCTCAAAACACAATTCACCCGGTGCCAACACTTCAAACCCCCTTTTCAACTACCCCCATGCCCTCAAAACACAATTCACCCAGTGCCAACACCTCAAACCCCCTTTTCAACTCCCCACATGCCCTCAAAAAACAAATTCACCCAGTGCCAACACCTCAAACCCCCTTTGCAACCGCCCCCATGCCCTCAAAACACAATTCATCCAGTGCCAACACCTCAAACCCGCTTTTCAACTGCCCCCATGCCCTGAAAACATATTTCACCCAGTGCCAACACCTCAAACCCCCTTTTCAACTCCCCCCATGCCCTCAAAACGCATTTCACCCAGTCCCAACACCTCAAACCCCCTTTTCAACTGTGCCCATGCCCTCAAAACACATTTCACCCAGTGCTAACACCTCAAACCCCCTTTTCAACTGCCCCCATGCCCTCAAAACACATTTCACCCGGTGCCAACACCTCAAACCCCCTTTTCAATTGCCCCCATGCCCTCAAAACACATTTCACCCAGTGCCAACACTTCAAACCCCCTTTTCAACTGCCCCCATGCCCTCAAAACACAATTCACCCGGTGCCAACACCTGAAACCCCCTTTTCAACTGCCCCCATGCCCTCAAAACGCATTTCACCTAGTGCCAACACCTCAAACCCCCTTTTCAACTCCCCCCATGCCCTCACAACACATTTCACCCAGTGCCAACACCTCAAACCCCCTTTACAATTGCCCCCATGCCCTCAAAACACAATTCACCCGGTGCCAACACCTGAAACCCCCTTTTCAACTGGCCCCATGCCCTCATAACACATTTCACCTAGTGCCAACACCTCAAACCCCCTTTTCAACTCCCCCCATGCCCTCAAAACACAATTCACCTAGTGCCAACACCCCAAACCCCCTTTTCAACTCCCCCCATGCGCTCACAACACATTTCACCCGGTGCCAACACCTCAAACCCCCTTTTCAACAGCTCCCATGCCCTCAAAACACAATTCACCGGGTGCCTACACCTCAAACCCCCTTTTCAACTGCCCCCATGCCCTCAAAACAAAATTCACCCAGTGCCAACACCTCAAACCCCCTTTTCAACTGCCCCCATGCCCTCAAAACACAATCCACCCGATGCCTACACCTCAAACCCCCTTTTCAGCTCCCCCCATGCCCTCACAACACCTTTCAACCCGTGCCAACACCTCCAACCCCCTTTTCAACTCCCCCCATGCCCTCAAAACACAATTCACCCGGTGCCAACACTTCAAACCCCCTTTTCAACTACCCCCATGCCCTCAAAACACATTTCACCCAGTGCCAACACCTCAAACCCCCTTTTCAACTCCCCCCATGCCCTCAAAAAACAAATTCACCCAGTGCCAACACCTCAAACCCCCTTTGCAACCGCCCCCATGCCCTCAAAACACAATTCACCCAGTGCCAACACCTCAAACCCGCTTTTCAACTGCCCCCATTTCCTGAAAACACATTTCACCCAGTGCCAACACCTCAAACCCCCTTTTCAACTCCCCCCATGCCCTCAAAACGCATTTCACCCAGTGCCAACACCTCAAACCCCCTTTGCAACTCCCCCCATGCCCTCAAAACACATTTCAGCCAGTGCCAACACCTCAAACCCCCTTTTCAACTGCCCCCATGCCCTCAAAACACATTTCACCCGGTGCCAACACCTCAGACCCCCTTTTCAACTGCCCCCATGCCCTCAAAACACATTTCACCCAGTGCCAACACTTCAAACCCCCTTTTCAACTGCCCCCATGCCCTCAAAACACATTTCACCCAGTGCCAACACCTCAAACCCCCTTGTCAATTGCCCCCATGCCCTCAAAACACAATTCACCCAGTGCCAACACCTCAAACCCCCTTTTCAACTGCCCCCATGCCCTCAAAACGCATTTCACCTAGGAGTATGACCAATCGAAGTCGTCCAAATCAAGTGCGGCGATGTCGAAGTCGAAAATCCGATTTCGACATCGCGAAAAATTCTGATTAAAATTTCGAGTGCTTATTTAGAGAATTGCGGAACCAACGAACCCTTTGCTGATGAAATCTCACCCTTCAATGGAATATCCGTCAAAATATCTGGAAAAAACAGTTAACCAATCGGTTAACGCAAAATCGCGAGCCAACTGACAGTCGCCGATACATTGACTATCAGAACGAAAGGCTGAAAAATTACGGAAACATTATGATAATAAAACCCTGTTGATTCCTGATATTCTGATGTATAAATCTCCGCTGGCGGCGCCTCGGTACTGAATGTGGCCGCTCATAGCCGGAATGGCCAAACCTATCACACTATCACATCGGGTTAGTTCAGGTGGACGGGACAGTATGATATCAGCCAATGGCGGCTTGCCGGCACATAGATACACACCCCAAGTGACCCCAAGATGGCCACGGGGGTCCGAACCGGCTTCACCCCCCTTCTCAGAGCGTTGTATCCGCTCGGAAACAAATGAAGAGAGGACGGGAGGACCCCAATGGGCTCCAACCCCCCCCTCCATGTCTCAAGGACACATGGAGGCCCCACACACGTCGTAGGCGTCCCCCATGCCCCAAGGGAGGGGTGAGGACACTGATAATCAGCGCCCTACGCCATATTCGGTCTCCTCTTGATCTACAACATGGACCAAGGGGATCAAAGATAGAAAAACGTCGTCGGTCGACCTAAATAAGTATACCACAGTACAATATATATGTGGAGATCGAGTGAAGGGGGTATATGGCCGATCAAGGCCGAAAAATCCCCGGATGAACGCCTCACTTGTCTCCCCATTCACAGAAACAAACAAAATGCCAAGGGGGATCCATTACGGTGCTACAGCAGCAACCAAATGGACCAATACGTCCTTGACATCCAAAGAAATATTCTTTTTCTTTAGGTAGTCCATCCAGACCCTGGTGTACCTCGGCACAAAAATGCTCGGAGGTTCCCACGAGTCCCTGGATGCGGCGAATCCTTTCCAGCGGACCTTATAAAGCCTACCCCCAGGCGTCCCCGGGTCCGGCTTGTCCGCCAGGATCTTCTCAGCAGTGAAGTCGTCGTCCTCACCCTCGTCGTCCGAGTCCACATCGCCGGCCGTGAACTCGAAGGTGACGGGACGTCCGCTGGGGTCTGGTGCTCGGGGACGAAGCTGGGTGTGGTCGCGGTCCAGGATCTTGTTATCCCACACACGAACCGCATACACATCCTGCCCGACCTTCCGCACGATTACCCCCGGCACATACCAGGATGCCTGCCGATGCCTGGACAGGACATCCTTGTGGTGCCGCTCCACCCACACGGTGTCTTGGAGAGCATACTTCTGGACTTTTCCCTGCTTGAAGTACTTGGCCCTCTTGTCATGCTTGTCCTGTAGTGCCTTGACCACCTTGGCCGCCGTGTCGTCCGCCTCGGCCATCATGGCATTCGCATCCCGGGCAACCTTGCCATGGTTCATCCACGGGAGAGTGCGTGACACTCGATCCCGTAGGAACAGGATGCGATGGGGCGACAGTCCAGTGGGTCCCGGAAGGTCGTGATACGCTTGGAGTACTCTCCACAGCGAATTATACCAGTTCCGGCCCGGTTCGTCGATGTGCAGCTGGCGGAACTTCTCGAACATCTGCCGCCCGGCCACCTCAGCTCGGCCATTCGACCGGCTGTGGTACGCCACGGTCTTGGCGTGCCGAATCCCCATGTGCTTGCACATCGTCTTGAACCACGTCCCCACAAACTGACTGCCCCGATCGCTGCAGATGACAGCCGGGACATCGAAAATCGTCAGCCAATGCCTGATCATGGCATTAGCGACGGTCTTGGCCTGCAGTCCCACTCCATGCTTGTCCTTCTTGTCCTTCTTCTTGGACTTCTTGCCTGGGACCGCCACGATATACCCACTGTGCCTGTCCACCGCCAGGATGACACAGTCGTAGGTCTCTCCTTCCACGGTGACCTCAGGCATGGCGAATACATCCATGGCCACGGACCGCATAGGGGCCTCCGGTATAGCCGTGTACACCGGGTTGCCCGCTGTGGAGTGGTTGGGACTCTTCGTGGCCCGACACACGGCACAGTCGCTGCAGTACCTATCCAGTACCTATCGAACTTGGCGAACGTCTCATGCCATCGGGCCCTTCTTGCCGCCGGTCCCGAGGGGGTGTCGACGTGCTCCTTGTGCCAGCTCTGCAAGGACTGATGGTCCGTGCAAACCACCACCGGTTGCAATCCGATGTGGCCAGACCACTTCCTGAGCGCACAAACAATGGCGTACGTCTCCTTCTCCCTCGCGGTCCAGGTTCGGCGTTGGCCCTCGGCCAGGATCCGGCTCGTGAACGCCACGGGTACATGTGACCCATCGTCTCGGATCTGCTCGAGGACTGCCCCTACAGCATAGTCCGAGGCGTCCGTCCGTAGCACGAATCCCTTGTCCGGGTCCACCAGGAATAGCCCCAGTTGCCCCAGGAGTCGCTCCTTCAGGCGGCTGAACGCATCTTCGGCCTCAGGGGTCCAGGCAAGCTTCTTCTTGGCCCCTTTCCGGCCATCGAACTTGCCCACTTGCAGCATCTTGTGCAGAGGCCCCGACAGTTCTGCATACATCGGGACATAGCCCGAATAGTAGTTGCAGAACCCCATAAAGGACCGGAGTTCGCTGATGGTCTGGGGCTTCTCCCAGTGGTGCAGGGACGCCAGCTTCCCAGGCATGGGACGGCGTTGCCCGTGACCAACCACGTGACCCGCGAACTCCACTTCCTTCAAGAAGAGTGAGGCTTTGGTCGGCTTGCACACCATGTTGTGCTTGTCCAACTCGCTGAGCACTCGGCGCAGATCCTTCTCATGCGCGTCGATGAGCTCGTCCTCAGTCATGTTATCCGTGCCGGACCCGATGATGATGTCATCCACGAAGGGATCGGCACAGTCCCGGACAGGACCGAGTAGGTCCTCCATCATGCGCTGGAAAGCGGCGTTGCCATTCTTGGCACCCATAGGCACCACTTTCCACTGCATGGGCCCCAGCCGCGTCGACATCGCTGTGCAGGGCCTGGAGTCCGGGTGTAGCGGCATCTGGTGGTAACCGTGTTTCAGGTCCAACACCGTGAAAATCCGCTCCTTCTGCTGCTTTTGGAGGATGGAGTCGATCAGGGGAAGCGAGTACGAGTCGTGCTCGGTCTGCTCATTCAAACCTCTGTAATCAACCACCATCCTCCACTCGCCCTTCTCCTTCTTGGGCACGATGAAGGCTGGGCTGGCCCACTCACTGTCGGAGGGTTCGATCCATCCCTGCTCAATGAACTCAGCCAACAGCTTCTTCATGGCCTCGGCCCGATCGCCCTGAAGTTGGTACTCCCGATGACGATAGATCTTCGGGTTTGGCTTCAGCTTGATCTTCGCTGTACCAAACCTCCCACGATCTGGAGGGTTCTTGTTGGCGACGCCACTGAATAGCCGCGGATAGGCCTTGATCAGCCTCTCCTTCAGCTCGGCGACCTTCGGGTTCTCCTGGGCCTCTTCAGCCCCTTGCTTCGGTGTAGATACAACCGACCGCACTGCGGTATAGGCCTCTTCTGGGTCCGATTCCGACTTCTCCTCGTCCGATATGCCGTCTTCATCGTCGTGGGGAGCTCTTCCCACCGATAATCTTCGGAAATTTGCGGCCTCGGGCTGGTGACTGTCGCTATCGGCACCCATTCTTGGAAAATCCCATGTTGGTGGGTCCGACCCAACCGGACCATCGTATTGGTCCGCGATGTGATCCATGACCCTCGCCACGAACTCGTCCTTCTCGTACTTGCCGGTGACCAACATCTTGTCATCCCACCAATGCGGAGATGTGACCATGGCCCGCCTCTTCTTGGCTGCCACACGGTCGTGCATCCCCATCCGCATGTAGTTGACGACGTTGTCGATCTCGGAGTGGGACAGGATGTCAATGCCATCAATTGGCTGCTCCGTCCCCTCCTTGGGCTTGAACATGACCTTCATGGGCACCGCCTCCACCCTACGGATGAATGCTTCATCACCCGTGGGCTGGGCTTGCGCCCCATCCACCAGGAAAGCCTTGGTACCCCACGCTTGACCCGGGGAGGGCACTGATACACCCTTGGCGTCGATGAACAACTCCTCCTCTGGCCCGAATGACATCTCGTTCAGGGTGATGGAGTCCAGCGTCGACTTGAGACCCTCCAGCGGACATGGGGTGGATCCCATGCCGGTTATGACCAGGATCCCCTTCGCCCTATCCGCGATGATCTTCTCCACCGTACGTCTGGTATTGTCCAGGGAGCCATGCCAATACATGGGCCCCCACTCCTTCAAACCCCAATGCCTGTGTCAGGCTGAGTCTCCTCGATGCCAATGCCTCCTACACTTCCGCAGAAGTGGGGCATCCCGGGAAGCAAAGACGTCCGTCTCGGGCGCTTCAGCTCCTAGCGTCTGAATCATCCTGGCGTACACTTGCGGCGCCATTCCATACTCCGTGAGCTGAACTCCACGGTCTCCTCTGGACTTGGCACCCACAGCTTGCACCGCTTGGACGATCCGATCCTCCTCCTCAGCATTCCATTGGGATGATCCGCATGCATAGTCCGTGGACAGCCATGTGAGGCATTCATCATCCTCACGGACCAGCGTTGCACGATGGGGAAGAGCTCCAATGGCGTTCGCCACCATGAAGTCATACCCCATGATCATATCCCAATCTGTAATGTCGGCCACGTAGAAGTTCCCGGATAGAGTGCTTCTCTTCGCCTGATCAGGGCGGTTCAAGCGCTCATGCTCCCAGAATTCCATACTGATAGTGGCCTCATGGGTGCCACCACCCATAATCTCTCTGTTGGCGACCTTCAGGCGGACCGATCTCCGGCTGGGCTGCAGGAATTCCTCCTTGAACCACCCTCTCCGGACCAGGCTCACCTGGGCACCCGTATCCACCAACACATCCACCACCTTCTCCTCTCGTCCGCACCGTACTCGCACTTTCAAGTGCAACTGCCGCTCGTCGCCATGAGGTGTATGGACGACTCTCACGGCATGCAACTCTAGCACGTCCGGGTGCATCAGGACTTCAAGGGTATGGTCACGGATGGTGTAGATCTTGGGTTGGTCCTGCCCGTCCACGGGGCTCTCCGTGGTCGCTCCTTCTTTCTTGCCATGTCCCGTACCCATATGTACTTCCCTTGGCAGGGCGCTCCAGGGGTTGGGAGTGGCGAAGCTCAGTGGTTTTGGCTCTTCCGGAGCCTTCTTCGGCACCCGATGTGCCTTCGCTTTCTCTGGGATTCCACTGATTTTCGGAGGAGAGACCTCCGGGGTCCCACTCCCGAGGGGGCTCCTCTAGACTTGGCTTCCCGCAGCCCCTTCCGGCTGCGATCCGCCACGACTTTGTCCACCACGTTGCTGGGCTTTGAGTTCCTCCAACGTCCTCAACATGTCCTCAGCAACCTCCTCGATCGACCTCACTCGTCGGTCTTGGCCAGGTCCACCACCATAGCCTCTTCCTCCGCCCTTTCCTTGGCCTTTGCCTTTGCCTTTTCCCCGTCTCCGCCCTTCGCCTTCCAATCGGAAATCCGCTGCTCCTTGGGCTTCTTCTCGGGGTGGGCGGCGAAGTAGGCCTTCTTGTCCGCCTCATACACCTTGCACTGACGATGGTCGTGTGCATGGTTGTTTCCCTTGCCATAACAGACCCAGCACCCGTCGTGCTGAGACCTGTACTCTCGGAACGAGAGCGGTGGGTTTCCGATCCTCCTTGGCTCTTTGCCCTTCTTGGGTCCCACCTGGCTCCATCTGGACCGATCCTGCCCATGGTTCCTCACAATGTGCGCCACAAACGCGAAGAAATGGGCCTCCTCGTGATCCTCCCGGGACCAGTGGTCTTGGCCACTTCCACTTCCATCCTCCGCGGAGTTGGACGTGTCCTCCTGGATCTCCCGATGATGGCGGTCGTCTCGATGTCCTCGTTGTCCATGACCATGTCGATCCTGCACGTGGGCCTCGTTCTTCGCATTGAGCTTCAACTCCACCGTGATGTACTTCACGATCTCGTCAAGGCTCATGCGGGCGAAGATGACTTGCATCCTCAGCGGCTCCCCGCGCCTCCACTCCACGTTGTTGAGGCGCAGCAACCTTTGCCCTATGGAGTCCCCGAATACCTCCACGTACACGGCGTTCTTCAGGCCCAACATCCGGTTGGGTTCGCCCAGGTTCCTCCTGAAGAACTCCATGATACCCGAATGGGTATCCTCCGCCGCCATGATCCGCACCGCCACCCGCTTCTTGGCGCGCTTCTTCTCCTCGTCCTCCACTCGCCTCTTCCAGTTGCTGGGGAGGACGTCCTTCAGCAAGTGGCGGATTTCACTGGCCTCGTTCCAGTCCTCCACCAACTTGAGGCATCTGCGGTACTTCCGCAGATACCGGTTCCACTCCCGGACCCGCAACTCACCGCGGTCCAGCGGCAGTGGAATGGACCACAGGTCCTCCAGCTTCTGATTCGGAGCGTCCACCCGCTCCTCATCCTCCAGCCACTGGAGGCAGGCCTGCTCCGTGCGGATCAATCCTTCCCGGATCTGATCCCGCAGCTCCTCCTTGAGGTCCTGCGCCAGCCGGTGTGGGAATGTCCGGCATACCCACTTGTCCCGCGGCGCTCCCCGCATCTCGCCGACGACCTCCTCGGCGAAATCCTCCCAATCCAGGATGAAGTCATCCAGGTTGGAGGGGTTACCATCGTAGTAGGGGATTTTGATTCCCCTGAGGTCGTCGATCCTGATGGCGTCTCCGACGTCTCCAGCCACCACTCCACCGAGACGGATACCACCTGTGGCCGGGGGGTGTGAGTACACTCCCTGTACATCTCTCTCCTCCATGGAGTGCGGTCCAGTTGGGCCTGAACCCATGGGGTTTGGAATGCGGGAAGGATTTGCCCCATCGGCCGTCCATATCCCCGTATTGGGATCCTTCGCCCACAGGTTTCCGCTTGGATGGCCTCGACCATGTCCGTCGGCGCTTCCCATGGTTCGCCCCTGCATGGTCTGGTTCTGGATCTCGATCTTCTCTTCCGCATAGACTGCCATATTCGTCGTGAGCGGTACATCCTGGGCGGCATGGGACATCTGTACCGTCAGGCTCCTCGGGTCCGTGGTCACGTGCCCTTCCCGCATGGACCCAGCCGGTGCCGTGTGTTCCCCGAGCATTGTGGACTCGCTGAACAGGGGAACATACGGCAGCGCACCCGGGTCAACACGCGGAGGCGCGTATGGTGCCTCTGCAGGGCCGCCCATGGGTTTCTCCATGGCGCTCCTGAGGGTCTTAACCCGCTCCACTAGCTGCACCGCGGCCGGCTTTGCCGGGAGCTCCGGACCCGAGGCGAGGGGCTGTCGCTCCTCTAGCCTTTTCAGGCGTCCCGACATGTCCTCCACTAAGTGGAGGAGGCTGTCCACCACTTGTGGTGCTTCTGCAGGGCCAGCTCCAGATTCTCCCGGTACCGGGCCTGATCCGCTCGCAGCTCCTCCATGTGGTTCTCCGCGGCCGACTGGTCATCCAGAATCCCCGCGACGTCCTCCTCTAGAGCATCCTTGGCGTTGTCCAGGCGGTCAAGATGATTCACGATGGCGTCCATCCCCATCTTCGGGTACTTGCCCATGAGGAAGGACACGTGCTCGCAGTGGCACGCCGCGTGCTTTCCGCCGGATTCAGCACATCCCGCGGTTCCCGGCACCTCAGACTCATCGCCCATGGGCGTATCGCCTATGGCGTCCGTCTCTGGTCCCGTGTGCCGGGGCACAGGTGCCGTCCGGGCCCTGGCCGGCCTCTCCAAGCCCTCGGCGTCGTGCTTCAGGGCGGGCTCGGGGGCCGTATGCGCCCTGGCGATCGGCGCGGACATCTCCGACTCCGACGGTGGCTCGTGGGCTGTCCGATAGCCCTCAGAGTGCCCCTCGGATTCCCACAGCCTGACCTGGCTGGGGTCCGTGTCCATAGCCCCGGCGTCCCTTGCCGCGGACTTGGGTGACCCGCGCTTCCGGTAGCGCCGGGCCCGTCCTCCACTGCTGCCTGAATGGCAGGCCTCATCAGAGTCCTCCGCGGCGGAGCGGAGGTTGCATGCCTTTCGGCAGCGACGCTCACACATGGAGACCAGGTCCTCCATGTCACGTCCTCCTCTTCCCGAATGTCGTTCTTCTCTTCGGGCTTCAACCTCCGGAGTTCGCCATGCTCTTGAACGTCTTGGTTCTTCTATGGCTCCAATCTCCGGTGTGGTCTCCACCGAGTCCACAATACGCACCCGGGGCGTACTTGGGCAGGGCTCATGAGGGCCCAAGTCCCCGGGTCGGCGGTAGGTAGGGGCAGCAGGTAAGCCTCTGCTACCATAAAGAAGGTCCCTACCAGGACCGGCCCCCGCTGTGCCCCTTCCGCCTGTAACCCCTGCCGATTTGCTCCTGATCAACGATTGCATTGCTCAAAATCCAAGGTTCCAAATCCAAAAATATAGAAAATAAAATCCTCCTTCAACCCTGAATGGCAACCAGATCCCACAAATACAGCAATAACCCAATTCACAATCCAAATCAGGCTGCGGGCTTTCGTTCAGCACACCGGTATTCTCACGGTGGCGGGCATGTACAAGAATTGCACCAAGGAAGAAAGCCCTGAAATTGGCATATGAACACAAATGAAGCAAAGTTGGGGGAAAAAGGTAAACATACACATTCACAGCCATAAACCCATCATTCCCTGGACTCAAGACCTTCCCTTGACTCACCAACATATTACTCTGAACCAGGTCAAATGATATGGCTGAATGCCATGTGTCACAAGTCAATACACAAACCCCAAAAATGTGTTCACTCCCAAGCCTCTAAATCCTAGCCCAATAGGGGAGGTGGCGTGTCATGGCGTAGAGTGGCACTCAGGACCATGCCCTACCCTGACATAACCTTGGTTGGACTTGGAGTCGAATGGGCTTAGAGAAATGACCTATGAGTTTGAACTCATAACATGTCAAAAAACTGCCAATTCACACCATATTGGCCATATATCAAATATATGCTCAAAATTGAGGTTACTACTTATCCGAAGGCTCAAAGCATGCATGGAATCGAAGTCTAGTATTCATGGAGGATAGAGACCAAAGGCCAATGCCTATGTACATCCCCATTTCACCCTCGAAACCCCTTCGGATATGGGCGCCACACACTGCCCAAGTCAGCCCATGATCTTGAGACCAATTCTTGAAATCCTTCGTGCGCCAAGCCAAATGGAGTACGCGATCCGGCATATGGTGTTGTTCAACTCCAAAGCATATGCCAACATATGAACAACATACCATGGTTCGAATCCCCATAGGCTTCTTGCTGTTAGCTGACCAGGTGAGCACACAAAACGCAAAAATGAGCAAAAATTGAGGTCAAAAACATGAAAATATGACCAAATACAAAGTTGTCATGATAGTATATCTCTATGCTCACCCATGATATCCGCTCATGATTCAATACACAAATGATTGGAACCCTTTGCGAACAATTCCCCCACTTGGATCCCCAATCGAGCGCATGGAGATACCTTTGCCAATAATATCTACATGCCCCATGAAAATGGGAGTGCACCCATGGCTCTCTTTGTCAAACATACCATGAGCAATACATACGCGGTAGACTTGGTCTAGCGCTTTGAATTCCACAATTGGGACATGGGCAAAGCCCTTGTCACGTATGGCTCCCCATCTCTTCGGCCACACGAAGATATATAACATGGGCGTGAGCATATCAAACATATACCATGCATACAACACATACCCTCAAAATATGGCTCCCACCATGATATGCCATGTCCCTCCATTGATATAACTTCACGTTAAAAATGCGTAGGAACCCAAGGAAAGTGTCTATGCAACCCCAACACTCATGCGGCACACTCGAAAGTCGCATTAAAATATTCGGTTGCACGGTCCAAGAGTTATATGTCACTTTATACCCTCTTGACCATTATCCCTTGCAACACCGGGCATGTGTACGCACCAAAGGCGTTTGATGCTTCCTAAATTAAGTTGAGACCAAGGCAGTTCCAACCCAACCTTCCTTATTCTCTTTCCTCACACTCGCTCGTAGATATGGCTCTTCAAAGTGGTCCCATGATTCGCTTTTGTTTCCCTTATATATCCAAGTCAAATGGGTGGCAAGTATAAGGGAAACCTGATTCGAGCATAGGGAAAGGAGTATGACCAATCGAAGACGTCCAAATCAAGTGCGGCGATGTCGAAGTCGAAAATCCGATTTCGACATCGCGAAAAATTCTGATTAAAATTTCGAGTGCTTATTTAGAGAATTGCGGAACCAACGAACCCTTTGCTGATGAAATCTGACCCTTCAACGGAATTTCCGTCAAAATATCTGGAAATAACAGTTAACCAATCGGTTAACGCAAAATCGCGAGCCAACTGACAGTCGCCGATAAATTGACTATCAGAACGAAAGGCTGAAAAATTACGGAAACATTATGATAATAAAACCCTGTTGATTCCTTATATTCTGATATATAAATCTCCGCTGGCGGCGCCTCGGTACTGAATGTGGCCGCTCATAGCCGGAATGGCCAAACCTATCACACTATCACATCGGGTTAGTTCAGGTGGACGGGAGAGTATGATATCAGCCAATGGCGGCTTGCCGGCACATAGATACACACCCCAAGTGACCCCAAGATGGCCACGGGGGTCCGAACCGGCTTCAAAGCCCATACGACGCTGCGCAACGGATGCCGCTGTCATCGGCATTGCGATTTTTTTTGGTGTGTGGTCTGGTCCCATGGCACTTGCGGGATCCAGACCAGTCTACGTGTGTCTGCAGACTATATATGGCCTGAACTCAAGCGTTTTCCTGTCCACCCTCCTGCATATGCCTTATCCTAACCGGGGCGTGGTTTGGCGCTCTATCCAGAGTGTGTTTACACACCTATTACCCCGCTTATTGCTTATTTTTCTGTTCCCCAGGATATGTGCATCTGTATGTTAAGTGTTGTCAGTCCATCGCCGAAATATGGACTGTGTTTCCCCCCTGAGGGGATGGGAATCAGAATATGCAGGCGCCTTGAGTCGCCGTGTACATGCTCTTACGTGAGGTCCAGCCTGGACCAGTACCTAAATACAGATTCTTCTGTTTGAGTGCCTGTGATACCGTGTGCCCTAGTGGCTGTAATGTGCTGAGATCCTGATGGCGCCAGGCGGGAAGCACAGTTGCCTGAATGCACTCCCAGCGGTCCGCCACTGTCAGTCCCAGTGTGAGCCTACCGACACGCAGACGCACTTGCAGTCCGGTGGCGACCTCCGGTGTCCTGACCTCGGTCGGTCTGCCTGGAAAACTGGTGGTTTGAGGAGTCGACGCCTCCGCCAACACTGCATGAGGACTCCCTCATGCATGGCCTTCGTGGTAATAGGGCGAGGGAAAAGACGGCCTTGATGCCCGATCCCTTGAGAAGGAGCTCGTTCGGCTGTACCACTCTGGACTCGCGTCGTGGATATGGACATGGTGCGCCCAAGGAAGGTCCCGTGGGGACTCTCCCCCAGCCTGCGGCTTTGGGAAGCCTGGGCTGGCCTGATGGATCTTTCTGGTCGCTTTCGACCTGTGGGACCACCTCGGTCGTCGTGTGACGCCTATGTTGGCCGTGTATGCCACTGCCACTGTAGTAGTGACCGTCGCAGCCGGCACCCAGTGCGCCTGGTATGGGTTAACGGGTCCTTTGGATGCCGAACAATCGCCGCCTGGACCCGGGACTTGATACTTGATACTATCCTTGCAGTTACTAACAGCTACAGCACCGTACCTGTCTTACTGTGGGATTCGGGCAGCCTAACCTGCGCATCAGCCTGAAGTGAGGATGTGACACCCCCCCCCCTTCAGGGGATGTTCCTGGGTACCCGCTGCCATGCTTGGGTGTTATCGAGCCCCCCCCAGGGTTTGCTCTAAGGAGGGGGGTGAAGCGGTACCCAGAACCTATGGCCCATGGCCCGGAGGCCTGTGAGCCGTCACACCCGTGCGGAAGCCGTTGACACCGGCTGTCAGCGGGATATCCCTGTTCTCCAACCCGCGAAATCTGGAATCCGATTTCTAACCATTAAGTCGATGTAGAATTACCGTAATTTTATTGTCTTAGGCGATTTTCGGTCGGAAATCGGTGAAATACCCGATTTCTACCGCGATTTCTAATTGTTGTGAAATCGCCGCCTGATGTCGCCTGTTCGCGCGCCTTCGTCGCTTCTCCGTGGCGAGTTTTGTTCTGGACGTTTCTCGAGTACCTTTGAGGTTCTAAGAGAACTTAGGGGCTGAGTCTAGAGGATTTTTTCTGTACTTTCATCTGGTGTGTTCACCAGAATTTTTCGCCGTTGCGTCTTCGAGAAAATCAACGCGCAAGCTCTTCCGTCGATCGCTCGAACTCATGGTTCTCAAGGACCATGAGTTCGGACGGAACCCTACATTCCCCCCCTATGCCTTTCATCCATGGCCCTTTCACGCGGGCATATCATTTTGTATAGGGAAGCGGGCAATGGCGGTGTTTCAGGCAGCCTATGGGTCTCGCAAACCCAAGTCGTTTGCGTGCGCAAACGCTAACTTTGTGGCCTTGTGAGCATGAACGTTAATGACCGAACACAATGCTCACAAGATCAAAAGCCCGAGGCCATTTTTGATTTTTGAGCCAACTGAACGATGGCTCCACGCAATTCAATGCGTACCAAAACTCTATTTTCAAAGGAGGGCAAGTTTTGGTCGAAAATTAGGCCAAAATGGCCAATCCCACGAGGCTCGTACTCAAATCCTATGAGGAGTTGAGCCTCGAATCAAGGCAATATGTAAAGTAGAGACCACGAAGGACATCGTGGATGGCTTGGTTGATTTTTACAACCTTGTCTTCTATTTTATATAATTTCGCCTTGTGAGCACGCGTGCCATATTGCCTCTTTGCACACGCGCTCAGAAAGATGTCCTTGAATTATGCCCTAGGTCTTTTGATGTATTCCTGCAAGTTGGTTTTGTAGTGGAAAACCCAAAACCAAAGCAGCAAGTAGAGCAAGGACTGAATATGGATCGAATCAATGAAATCAATGATTGGTTTTGGAATCCAGTGTAACACAGAAGGGCTGCAGATAGACAAAGCAGGTTTATGTACATAGATTCAATCACAAATGAATAATGCAAAAGGTTTTATATGAAAATTGGTCAGACTCTAGCCTCAGAGGTTGCAATAGGCACTTCATGTGCACTCTTTTGGGTGAAATGGTGCTGGTTAGGACTGAGGGGCATAGATGTCAGGACCACACAGAAAATGACTTGGCCAAGCAACTGAATTCAGAAACAGTTACAAAGTAGGACCACAATAAGTGGTAGAATCAATTGAGTATAGGGGTCTTGGGGTGGGAGACCACTTAGGCTTAACCTCCAAGGCCCACAAGCATGGAATGCCTGATTTATTTTGGTATGACCTCCATGAAGGAAGGTACCTCCGCTCAGTTGAGTGGTAGGGGTGAACTTCATGGGGGGGGCTAGGGTCACAACCCTAGTTACCTTGAGAAAGTGTACTTTAGGCCACAAAAGAGAGATAAAAACACTTAAGTTTGTCTCAGCATCAACAAAGGGTTTTAAGGGGGGCTTAGCCTGGATCGAGCCCTCCAAGAAAGACATGGCAGTGACTTTTTCTTACTCCCCCCTGGAGTACTAGTTGATCATGCTAGTAGGACCAAGGAAAAAGGCTCAAATATTCCCAAAATTACCTCAAAAAATGCATTAAACTTACCAAAAACATTCTCATCACTTCATAGAAGCCCATCACACTGTATGGACCCTTGAAAAACAGTGTAATGTACCGTGAATGATGTCCCTTCGGAGGGGCATTCCTCAAAAGTCGTCGGCGTGAGGCGAAAACCTTTGGAAAGAGTGTGGGGGCAGTGGGAATTGAACCCAGGACTCCCTGTTTAGAGGACATGTGTCTGTCCACTAGGGTACAGTCGAACGCTCTAATGCGGACGGTTATCGCCGTATAAACAGCGTTTTAGTAAACGTCCTGACCAAGGGCCAGGGCGGAGCAATACTCCCAATGGAGGACACAAACCCCCAGGAGCTGAAAAAAATAGAAAATGGAACCAGCAGGGAGTGATTCCTGCGGTTTTGCGGAAGGGGCTGCGATTTAGCAAGTGAAATCGTTGAAAATCGACGAAACCACGCGGGAAATCGTCATTTTTACACATAACTTAAAGTCGCAGACAAGCGCAAACGAAGCGGACGCCAAGAAAAGGGTTGCGCAAGCGAAAACGGCTTTTGGAAAAGAAGGTATGAGCCGTAGTTTTTTAAAGTTTTAAAGAAAATTTTTGCACAGTTGCATCAAAATTTTTATAAACTTCAGAGTAAAGTATTCAAAATCAGCCCGCACCACAGAGCAGTTCAACAACCCGTCTCTCAGGTATGTCTGTGTCACTTCACACTCACGCATTGCGTTCGTGTTGGTTGCTCCGTCAAAACGTTAGGGTTGTTAACGCTGTGCTCGTTGGGGGGTCGGGTGTTCATCTCTCGTGCTCTGCACAGGTGAAAGCAGGAGTGAAAGGTATGTGATGCGAATGGAGCGCGCAGCGCGCATGTAGGGTTAGAATATGCGCTGTGCTCGCGATGCATGTGCCTAATCTAGGCATCCACACGCTGTATCGCTTCACCTGTATCCCTAATCCACCCCTGTTTCTTTTCTCACAGGTAAGCGTTTGTACGTGTGCGGCCGTAGCGTTCAAGTTGAGTTGCTTAAAACGCTTAGGTTTGTTTTGTGTTCGTTTCAATGCGGCATTCACACGATGCATGGTGAGTAAGGTAGGTTAGCCCAGGAGGAGCTCACCTCCTGGTTGAGTCTGTGGTTAAGCCTCCCTTCCCTGCATGCACATGATGCATTAAAGGGTAGGCCACGCGAATTGCGCACGGTAAACCTTGTTTAGGTTACCCAGAGGCTCCTCGGTACGTTCTTTAAGAGAACCCGAGGAGTTTCTTAAAGCTTGCTTGCTTGACAGGGGTAGCTGCATCTGCAGCGTGTTTGCGAACAGCGTATTATAGGTCACACTGAGAAGGGTATAATACCTGGAGTGTGGCTTGGTTCCACAGTCGCAAACGCCCCTTCATCTGCCTCTTTTGTACAGGTGGGAGAGGTTAGGGTGATTGGTGCAGCCGCAGCTGCCTTCGGCGGCTACCATTTTTCTGCCCCAGCAAAACAGGGGCGCTGATCACAAATCAAATCACTGTGCCTCTGCCAGGAGTGGCGAGGACAGTCCGACTTCAACGACATCTGCGCTGTGCACGCAACGAGTGCACCCCTTCCCTCCAAGCCCTAGCAGGGGAAACGCGTTGTGGCGTCCCCTGTTAGGCCACAGCTGCTTAGGAGCGCTGTGTTCTCTTGTCCTTTTCACAGGAGGGTCGTTAGGACCCATGAGAACTTCACCTCCGCAACGCCAAGTAGAGTGTGCGTGTAGGAGTGGTAGTCCTGAGTGGGGGCTAGAGCCAGTTGCCCAGTGCTCGCCCACCAGGATGGTGCCACTGTAGGGTGTGTAGGACCTGTAGGGGGCGTGTCACTGTCCCACCCTTTTCCTGCAATTTTAGCTGGGCTGGTGGGCTGTGACAGTGGTTAGGTTAGTGTTTTTGGCCACATAGCAAACAGGCGTTTTGCATGCCTTCATAGCTTTTGGCCACCCCTCCCTGTAGTAGCCAGGTAGGTAGGGAAAACAATACCTGGACTAACACTCTGGGTATTCCCCCAAGGTTTTGCGCCAGCCAAGAAATTGGGCGCATAGGGGAGGGGGCATCAATAAGCCAACCCTCCAGGGTTAGCAAGGGCGCAGACTTGGGTATAATTAGGACACCACTTCTGCGGCTTGCTCTCAGGACCTTAGGACTAGCACACTCACACATACGTTATGGCAGGTAAGGGTAAGGTAAACCCTGTAAGGAAGGGTAGAACCCCATGGGTCTGGACCAGTCAGGGGTCCTAACTGTGGGCTCGCTTGTCCCCAAGGAGGGAAGACACACCTTGCCTCATAACACCTTGCTTGTCATTCCCCCCTGGTGTAGAAAGCCACCGTTCTTCGTTGGCTCACCAAGGTCATTACATTAGGGCAGTACCCATGCAACACATGGTCAACAAGGCAAACACTCGCTGGGTCGCTGCAATCTTGATAAGCGGCCATCTGGCTCACGCTGGAAACCATAGGCATGGGTCTGCAGGGCACAGACAGGGTCAGTAGACTGACACAGGGTAATTAGTTTCGCTTCTTACGCTGGGACATAGTTTCAGCACGGGTTAGGAGCTGCCCCTCGTTGTTCTCAACGAGGTAAGTGCGGAAGATGGGGTTGATACTCCCATCTGGTTGTATGAAGGCTGACATAGGTTCCCAGGTCGCCTCGGACAACCCATAGCCATCCCACAGGGTTAGGAATTTCCAGCCCTGTTTATACTCGTGGCGAGCAATACCTGCAACCACGTAGTAACCATCGACTGCCATCTCATCGGCAGTCATCTCTTCGAGTTCGTCTGCCTCCTCTGGACTGGCAGCGTTCTCTAGGTCTATACGTTCAATCTCACTGTTGCTGAGGCGCCACTCATCCCAAGACAAGTCGTCAGGGGAGTGATAGTGCCTCAGCTGCTTAGGAGCACATAGCAGTTCACCACCTAGACGTGGACTGCACCTGACATGGATCCTGGATCCATCTATCCTGATGATACGATAGGGTCCAAAGTAAGGGTCCTGTAGGCAGTTACGTGGCCAGGAGGGTAGGCGTGAATGGTGTACCAAAACAAGGTCACCAACCTTGAAGCTGGCAGGTCGCCGTAGGCGGTTCCGTCGGCTCTGTTCACGGTCACGAATGTGCCTCAGGTTAGTACCAGCCTGGTTAGCCAGAGACTGCTTGTGTTCTAGCCAATCTCCCACAGGGCTCTTGAAGTCCTCAGGAAAGGGGGTTTTGAAGAACCAAGCAGGTCGTCCTCCATGGAACAGTTCGTGGGGGGTGAAACCCGTAGAAGAGCTCCGCTGTGAGTTCATGGACAGAACTGCCCAGGGCACTAGGCGTACCCAGTCCTTGGTGCGCTCCTGTTTCATCAGGATTCTTAAGTTTTGCTCCACCACACGGTTCTGTCTCTCACAGAGAGGGTTAGACGTGTGAGTGTAGGGCACACCTGTGGTTACCTCCACGTTGAGGGCATTTAGCACTCGTTTGTACCACCCAGTGTCACTGCGGATGCGTACATCTTCATCGGAGTGCACCTGTTTAGGTGCTCCATAGGGTTCGAACCATTGTTCGACCAACATTTTTACAGTCTGCTCACCTGTGATTTTCTTATTGCAAGGGAACACACGGGTGAAGCGAGATAGACCACAGGTGACCACGAGGCAACTATCATAGCCGCCAAAGCGTGGTAAGCCGTGGATGTAATCCACGTAGAGAAGAGAGTTAGCACAATAGGGTATGGGTAAGCTGGAGATCAGACCCCTATCCCTACTGTCACTTTGCTTGCTGGCATGACAGCCACAAGCATCCACAATGGTCTGCATACGCGACCTCAGTTCAGTCAGGGTTAGACTAGAGTAGAAACACTCACGGAAGAAGTCCACTGAGCGATTAGCGCCAGTGTGACCAGAACTGAGATGGGACCACTGTAGGCACCCTTCCAGTCGTGCCTCAGGCACTACAATTCGGTCCCCGTAGAAGAGGTACTGATTGTTTTTATACCACTGGTGCCCGTCAATGACACGGGGTTCGAGACCAGTGTTGAGGGTTTGGAGAATTTCTTCATACTCTGACTGATAGTCGGTTAGACTCCAACCCTCCAGGATTCCAGCAGTGCGCATGGACAGGTCAAGCTGGACATCCATACGCTGGAAAGCCTCTTTGGCGAGTGCCTCAGAGCTCTCACCAATAAGCGCATCGAAGCTGTTGCGCGATATATAGTCAGACAGTTCATTCTTAATCCCGGGGATATGATGCACTGTCAGCCTGAACTGGCTCAGGTAAGTCCACCACCGTTTTAGCTTCGCTTTTTCTGGTGGTGGGCCCTTCTGAAAAGACTTCACAGGCTCCTGGTCACACAGCCAGACAATAGGGTTAGACCCCAGGAGTCGGGATTGTGAAGATAGCACCAACATACCGGCCAGGAGTTCCTGGTCATAGGTGCTGTAGTTGGAACGCGCTTGGTTCCACTTCCAATTCCAGTGTCCCAGTGGCACCAGTCGCCACTCACTGGTAGGATAGTCATGTTTCAACGAACCATCACGGTTCAGTCCAGTAGTACGATAATGGCAGTTGGTTAGCTCAGCGGGGTTAAGCTCCTGCCATTGGTAGGTCGTACCTCCCCCCCCTACATCACTGGCATCAGTGATCAGGACTATCTCGCCCTCAGGGCGGGGAACTCCCAGGCAGTTGGAGGAGGCAATCTTCTTCTTCAACTCCTGGAAACACTCTTCCTCTCTGGAGGTCCACCTCCAGGGAGTAGTTTTCTTGATTAGGTCAGTGAGGGGTGCAGAGGAGTATGTAAAATTGTGGATGTGACGCCGATAGAAATTACAGGCGCCCACAAAACTCCTCACGTCGTGTAGACCCTTCTTAGGGTCATCGCGAATCTGCATGTCCTGTAGGGGCTGCATCTTAGACACGGCTGGTTTCCACCAGCCATACCCCACATCGAAACCCAAATACTCCATCTCCTCTTTCATAAACTCGCATTTTTCGAGTTTGATTCGGAGATGGTTTTCTTGACAGACAGTGAAGAATTCACGGAGGAGAAGGACATGGTCCTCCTTGGTATTAGTACCCAAACTCACGTCGTCGATGTGAGCCTCCATTTCTGCACCCCGAGAAATCAACTCTTGTACTAGAGGCCTGCGCCTCAGTATGTACAAAATTTTGTTCATAAGTTCCTGGAAGAGCGCCGGGGCGTTAGCCACCCCGAAAGGCATAACCTTCCACTTGAAGACACGACCCTTAGGGGTTATAAAGGCAAGCAGCTCCTGAGCTGCGGCGGTTAGGTCAACCTGCCAGAAACCAGAGCGTTTGTCCATTTTGGTCTTATACCTGCATTTGGCAATACGCTCCAGGGTGTTTTCCATGTTAGGAATACTCCCTGAATGGTTCTGGGTTTTCTTGTTGACCTCACCATAGTCTACAACAAGACGTAGAGCAGTCGACCCTGGTTTAGCAACAAGGAAACAGGGGCTGCAGTGATGGGGATAGTCCCCATGTTTGTACTCTTCAACGAGGCCAGCATCAATGCATTCTTGGATCTGGCGCTCGATTTCTTCAACCTGTTCCTGTGGAGCGGGATAGGGACGACGCCTCACTCGCGTCTTTTCAAATTCTGGTTTCAATTTCAGGTCCATCTGGACCAGTTTTTTGCAAGATAGGGGAGGCGGCAAGGCGCCGAACACCTCCTCATAGGTTATAAGCAGTTTCTTCAGGCGGGGGTCAAGGTTAAGACTCTCGACTTTCTGAAGGAAGTCCTCCTCAGCATGGAGGTTGCTTTTTCCATGTTCTTTCTTTTTATGCCGATCAGCAGTTTCGGCAGGTACAGTACCATCGTCCCACTCAGGGGGACATTGCTGCCCATAGTGTAGAGAGTACACTAGAGGTATCTCAGGATCAGGCAGCGTATAGGACTCATCGTCCTCCTCAGACCAGATGGAGTATTTCCAGGTCTGTCTGAGGTATTGCAGCCGCTCTTGGCGCTCAATACCTTCGGCCTTCAGGTACAGCAGCCGTCGGAGTTCTTGCGTGTCATGCTCAGACAAGGGCATGTTATTAGCAGCAGGCCGTGCCAGAGCATCAGTACTCCGGCCCACGGGTTCACCTGTGTGCACAGGCTGCATGTGTAGCACTGGTTTCCCAACAGAGGAAGCGGGTTCAGAGGTTGACTCTAGATCTACCTCCTCTAGCAACAGCTGGGCCAGGAAAGCACTATGTTTTAGGTCAACACAGCTGGGATCAACAGAGGGAATAGTGCTGGCGATCTCAGACAGTTGGTCGTCAGCATCCTCTTTTACAGCTGCAGGTTCCAGATAGTCATCAGGAGACTCACACCCTGTAAGTGTGGCAGATAGGTGCTCAGGAGATCGATTTTTGAGATCATAAAGGGTCAGGCCACGATTTTCGGCCATGACCTCTTTTAGTAGCACCTGGTCCAGGTCACACAGGGGTACAGGATTGAGAGATCCATCGATGATGGACAGGAAACTGGCCCACTCAGGGGCCTGCATAGCTGTGTCTGAGTCCTCAGGCACATAGATGGGGCGGTCGGGGAGTTGCACTCTTCCCACGGTCATTCGGTCAAGCATACGGCGCCAGTAAGCATGTTCACCAGAGCAACCCCAGTCAGGGGTGCACATAACAACCCTTCTTCCCTCATAAGCGATCTTGGTTAGAACCTTCGCGAGCAGGGAGAAGGGAGGGTTAGCATACGCTAGGCCCATTGCTTTCCAGAAGAATCGGAAAGCATTTTTCATTTGTTTCGAGCAGTACAACTGCATGATGTGCTGTTGTTGGCTCGCAAACAATTCCACCTGGATCTCATCCAGGTTTACCTGCAGGGCCGCCAGTCCATTTTCGAGAACATGACGGGCCAGTTGGTATTTTTCAGTACGATAGTTCGTCTTGGTTGCGTAGCGCAGCCCAGACTCTTTTCGTCCTGACAGCTCCAAAGGTACGGAGAATAGCCCACTGCCAAAGTCGCAGTGCAAAGAGTAAGGACGCTGTAGGGACAGCATTTTAACCTGGGGGTTTCTTCTTAGAAAGTCAGTGCCAATGACAATGTCAAAGGCGTCAGTGTCCAACACTCTGCAGTGTTGGGTCACGGTTTCGTCGCCCAGACATATGGTCACATCGACCCCCCCCAAGGAATGGATGGTACGCCCATCCCCTACTCTTATGGCCACAGTCTTGGTCTTCCTGAAAGTTTTAAGCAGGCGCCGGGCCACTATGGAAAGTGTTGCACCGGTATCTAGCACTGCTCGAAAAACCTGATCCCCGATTTTCACGAGGATCCAGAAAACCAAGTCCTCCTCTTCGGAGCCGCCCCCCTATTCCTCATCAGGGAATTTCACATCCACTCCTGCAGCCATGAGGGCCTTGGCCATCCAGGCCAGGCGCCTCTTCTTAGAATTATTCCCCTCAGGGGTAGCGTTATCCCCTTGGGGGCGCTTCTGGGGGACACCTGCGGCAGGAGCGGGTGTAGCAGCAGGAGTAGGCGTAGCAACGGGCGCTGATGAGCGCCTCTGGGGGTTAGGGGGTCCAGTCTTACCACCCCCCTTGCCACCTCCTTTACCTTTATCCCCATTCGGGGGATTTCTGGCGGGCGTCGGGTTCTTCTGGCGCTCCGCCTCCTGACGCTTGAGTTTGTCACTCTCGCGTTTCTTGATGTGGCATTCGTCCTCATAGTGACGACGCTTGCCACAGTAACCACAGGTGATGGTACACCTGAAGTGGTCCTGATGGGTCACAGTTTTCCCATCTTTAGTATGCTGCTGACGTTTCATCTGCAGCATACAGCCACTGCGGAGATCGCAGTCAGAGGCATGACAAGGTCCCCCCTTGTCATTGACAGGTCGGCAGTAAAACAGGGGGGGGGTGCCTGCATCAGTTGGAACCTCGTTCATGGCACGTAGGTTGCCCCTCCCTTTACCGCCTCCCTGGTTGGTGTTAGTGGGATTTTTATGCCCCTTCCCTTCGCCACGTTCAGGGGTAGGGGTACCACCTCGTCCCAAATGCTTCTTGAGGAACTTCTCCATGTGGGAGTCGTTCTCCCTCTCAAGAGCTAGCTCAATCAAGAGATCCACCAGTGTATCATACGAGTGGGTCCTGCTCTTCCTCTCAGAGGTTGAGCGGCAATCATCCCACGTACGCTGGGGGATCTTACTCATGAGCCACAGGTGGGGCTCAGTGGCTCCGTAGGAGCCCACATTCATCCTCGAAAATAAGTACTCCATGTCGCACACATACTCAGAAATTCGCGCAGCGGATGGAAACTCCGGGAGCATAGGTAGCTCCTCGATTTGTGTGCGTACGCTGAGGTCAGTCTCATAGACTGGGAATGTTTTCTCTAACCTCAGGAGTACCTCCGCTCAAGTAGAACAGGTTTTCACAATCTGTTTGACCTGTTTTTGCAAAAATTTCTTTTTGCATGAGCGTTTTAGCAGTGAACATTTGGTGGCCACATCCACATGGGATTGGCCAGTCAACAAAAGGAACTCCGCAAATTCTTCTGCCCATTCAGGCAGGTTTTTAGGGTCGAACTCCGGCAGTTCCAGCTGGATGTTCGCCTGGGCAATTGGTCTGCCCATCTTCCCACCCCCCGGAGTTAGGCCTGAAGGCGACACGCCGGCAAGTGGGGCCAGGGCTGACAGCCCTCTTCTCTCACTCTCTGTGACAGGCACGTCCTGTAGGTCCGCCATAGGCACAGTCCTGGCACGGGGGTGAAAGGGGCTGGGGCAGGTAACCTTAGGCAACAGCCTTGAGACCCTCGATCTCTTGAGATCTTCGGCCAGGGTACTCAGCCCTGGAGAGAGAGAGAGGAACTCAGGCTTGGGTAAGGGTTCTGCAATACCCAGTTTAGCCTTAATGGCCTCTGATAAGGCCGTCACATCTGGATCTTCTGATCCAGACAGGAATTTGGCCAGCAGCTCGGCCGTTTGATCAAGGGCACCGTAGGTTGGCCTTGGATGATGTTCTTCGACTCGTGTTGGGCCCACTGCGGGAGCCCTTGGGGTTGGGTACTCAGGTCGTAGTCGTCTTGGCAGGGATGCAGTAGACGGAGGGCCTGAGTGTGAGTAGGACCCTAGATCCGTACGTGGTCTGGACCCATGTACAGCCAGTGGTTCCTCTCCATCTTCCCCACGGATGGATTTGTAGTACTCATCGTGCATGATGTACTCATCCATCTTCATCTTCAGCTTCTCATATTCCTCAGGTCCTTCAATGGCAGTTGAGGATGAAGCTGGGCAATTGGATCGTGATACTGAAGCAGCCACACGTCTGTGGAGGTGACTGAAGCTGTCTCCACCGTGTGCTGCTAAGGCCTCGGTGGTAAGGCCTTTATTCTTCTCCGCCCTTCTGCGTTCTGGATCTCCTTGGGACCCAGATGCGCCACTGAGGTGATGTGGTGCTCGGTGTGGTGGTTCACTCATTGGGTGGACCACACTGCCCATTTGTACTTGGACAGTTCGGATAGGCCAGGTCCTTACACTTGGTGTGGACATTATGGACTTGTTGTTGAGCTTTTGTTCTGCACTTCTCAGGGTCGGTTCAAAAGGTCTCAAGGGACTCTCTCTGCTACCAGAAAGATGTCCTTGAATTATGCCCTAGGTCTTTTGATGTATTCCTGCAAGTTGGTTTTGTAGTGGAAAACCCCAAACCAAAGCAGCAAGTAGAGCAAGGACTGAATATGGATCGAATCAATGAAATCAATGATTGGTTTTGGAATCCAGTGTAACACAGAAGGGCTGCAGATAGACAAAGCAGGTTTATGTACATAGATTCAATCACAAATGAATAATGCAAAAGGTTTTATATGAAAATTGGTCAGACTCTAGCCTCAGAGGTTGCAATAGGCACTTCATGTGCACTCTTTTGGGTGAAATGGTGCTGGTTAGGACTGAGGGGCATAGATGTCAGGACCACACAGAAAATGACTTGGCCAAGCAACTGAATTCAGAAACAGTTACAAAGTAGGACCACAATAAGTGGTAGAATCAATTGAGTATAGGGGTCTTGGGGTGGGAGACCACTTAGGCTTAACCTCCAAGGCCCACAAGCATGGAATGCCTGATTTATTTTGGTATGACCTCCATGAAGGAAGGTACCTCCGCTCAGTTGAGTGGTAGGGGTGAACTTCATGGGGGGGGCTAGGGTCACAACCCTAGTTACCTTGAGAAAGTGTACTTTAGGCCACAAAAGAGAGATAAAAACACTTAAGTTTGTCTCAGCATCAACAAAGGGTTTTAAGGGGGGCTTAGCCTGGATCAAGCCCTTCAAGAAAGACATGGCAGTGACTTTTTCTTACTCGCTCATATGCAAGCACTAATGACACGAGTGGGCGGAGACAATCTAACCAGAGTGTGCATATTTGGAAGCACCTACTATGGGCCTACACCGAAGGTGTTTACTCACATTTTTGCTCCTCAAGGCCCCAAAGATATGTTCATGCCAATATCGCCGATATATGCACTTTTTCCCATAAATAGTGTGCTTCAAGGATTGAGGTGTTAAAAATGCTTCCATTGTGCTCTGAACCTCAACCCTCGTTGCAAAGGGGAAGCAAAGCTTCGGTTTGCATCCATGCAAAAGCCCGAGGCTCCTTCCTCTTGTGATACGGAGATACGATATTTGGAGGGACCACTTTTGGGTGAATTTTGGCCGTTTTGCCCGGAATGGCCACAAACCCCATCTCCCCCTGATTTCACCCCCGAGGTTGCGTGCGCCACTTGACCAAGGGTAAGGGCAATTCGAAGAGGGCACATAAACCCGCATCGAATGGCGTGTTTCCCCATTTGGCCTCTCCTCTCGATGGGAGAGTTGTGAGTCACCCAATTTGGGGTATGTTGCCATTCTGCCCCGTTTGTGTATCACTTTCCCTCCAATGGAGAAAATAGCTAGAGGCGACCATGAGGGTTGGCAAGTGGCATATATTGGGACCTAAGTCCGATGTGTCCATAGCATCTTTGGTTGGAAGGATCCTCGCCGTGGCCATGGAGATATGGAATCATGAGTGTGGGCCATTTTGGCCAAATTTCGCTGTTTTTACCATTGTATGCCATATTGGAATTACCATATCTCCATGGGGCACGCGATCTAGCCAGGAAGGAAGCGCGAATCTTGTAGCATATGACCAAGGGTTGAACGCCATTGAGTTTCGTATTTGCTCCTCTGGCTCATCCGGAGATATTCAACTTTTGGTACGATCCATGATCCCCCCCTTTGCACCGCATGTTGCTTTCTGCCCCGTCCGTGTGGTCATCCCCTCGGTGAACAGTAAGCAGCCAGCGTGACAGCAAGCGATAACCCAGGGCATGGGACCAAAGGGGATATCAAGGGTCGTTAATCCAGGCTTGGCGCGTCAATATCGCCAAGATTTCCTACCCTGGACGGTCGCCCGAGACGGCCGATTTTGCCATTTTGGCAATTATGACCCCACTTGACGAACCCGTGGTGACCTGATGCCGGGACCTCAGAGGGAACCAGATTGGGTGAGGGCTCCAAGGAGTTCGTATGCGAAGGGCATAGGGTCAGTTGCCTCGTCCCTACCTCTGGCGGGTCCGGACGAGGGGTCAATTTTGGGGATTTTTGAGCTAATATCAGTTTGGGCTGAAACAGCCCATTTTCAGCTACCAACTCCTAGGGGATAATGGCGGGGCCATATCTCCGGCTCAGAGAGGAGTTGGGACCTGCCGTTAAGGGAGCAGAGGAAGTCACTGTTGGTTGGCCTTGGAGATCCTTCGTTTCCAGGAACTCGCCCGTGGCTGGGCGGGACACCTCCCCTGTTGGCAGGGTTTCAGGGTCCGGACTGAGCAGGGCATGGGTTGTGTTTGAGCCCCCGCCCCCACCAGCCACTGAGAGGGTCGGACCTGGGATTGGGATATGAGTTGGGACTGAGTGTCTATTGTCCTGTGATGCCCTTACCCCAGTCCAGTCTTAACCCCATGTGTACATATTCTGATGTGTTGCTGTACATACTTTTGTTCCCTTGTTTCAGAGTGGCAAGGATCCTGAAACGCTTTGTCACATGACACGAGCGTAATGATGCCCCTGTGAGCGCAGTGCTTTGCCTGCCTGCTTGCTTGTGCGTGTCGCCCGCAGCGTCCCGTGGCCAGGCCCCTCCACGGAAACGCGTCAATAATGTCGCCTTGTGAGCACGCGTGCCATACTGCCTCTTTGCACACGCGCGCATATGCGAGCACTAATAACACCAGTGGGCGGAGACAATCGAATCATAGTGGGCATATTTGAAGGCACCTACTATGGGCCTACTCCAAAAAGGTTTGCTCATATTTTTGTTCCTCAATGACCGAAAGATATGTATATATCAATATCGCCGATATATGCACTTTTTCCCATAAATAGTGTGCTTCAAGGATTGAGGTGTTAAAAATGTTTCCATTATGCTTTGAACCTGAACCCTTGTTGCAAAAGGGAAGCAAAGCTTCGGTTTGCAACTCTGCCCAAGCCCGAGGCTCCTTTCTCTTGTGATACGGAGATACGATTTTTCGAGTGACCAGTTTTGGGTGAATTTTGGCCGTTTTGCCCAGAAAAGCCACAAACCCCATCTCCCCCTTAATGTTCGGCCCGACGTTGCGTGCGCCACTTGACCAAGGGTAAGGGCAATTCGGAGAGGGCACATAAACCCGTATCGAATGGCGTGTTTCCCCATGTGGCCTCTCCTCTCTAAGGGAGAGTTGTGAGTCACCCAATTTGGAGTATGTTGCCGTTCTGCCCCATTTGTGTGTCACTTTTCCTCCAATGGGGAAGATAGCTGGAGGCCATCATGAGGGTTGGGAAGTGGCATATATTGGGACCTAAGTCCCATGTGCCTATAGCATCTTTGGTTGAAAGGATCCTCGCCGTGGCCATGGAGATATGAAATCATGAGTGCGGGCCATTTTGGCCAAATTTCCCTGTTTTTGCCATTGTGTACCATATTGGAACTACCATATCTCCATGGGGCACAGGATCTAGCCAGAAAGAAGGGGCGAACCTTGTAGCTTATGACCGAGGGTTGAACGCCATTGAGTTTTGTATTTGCTCCTCTGGCTCACCTGGAGTTATTCAACTTTTGGTGCGATCCATGATCTCCCCCGTTGCACCGCATGCTGCTTTCTGCCCCATCCGCGTGTTCATCCCCTCGATGAACAGCAAGCAGCCATTGTGACAGCAAGCCATATCCAAGGGCATGGGACCAAAGGGGATATCAAGGGTTGTGAATCAATGCTTGGCGCGTCAATATCGCCAAGGTTTCCTACCCTGGACGGTCGACCGAGACAACCGACTTTGCCATTTGGGCAGTTGTGGACCGAATTTGGATTGTCACCACGCCGAGTGGCGAGTGGAGTCTCCGTTGGACTCCTGGTGGATCGCGTGTGGAATGGCGGATCCGATCTCCAAGCCGGCGTGGAGATATACTATTGAGGATACCCCGGATTTTGGCTCATTTTGAGCAGCCAAAATGACCCCCTTTTGGGACCCCAATTTCAGCTTCCCGTGTGGTCAATTGGCGGCCCCATATCTCTATGCCCACACGGAGCCCCGACCTAATTTTAAGTTGTACACTCAGATATAGGTCCTAGGTCCGGCATCCTCCCCTGTGAGCTGTTGGCCTTGCCTTGGTCAGGCGAATCACCCGTGGGAATTACGCCAATTTTTGTTATTTCGGCATCATGACCCCACTTGACGAACCCTGGTGCCCTGATGCGAGGACCTCAGAGGGAACAAGGTTGGGTGAGGGCTCCAGAGAGTTGGTACTCGAAGGGCATAGGGTCTGTTGCCTCGTCCCTACCTCTGGCGGGTCCGGACGAGGGGTCAATTTTGGAGTTTTTTGAGCTAATATCAGTCTGGGCTGAAACAGCCCATTTTAAGCTTCCAACTCCTAGGGGATAATGGCGGGGCCTCATCTCCGGCTCAGAAGGGAGTTGGAACCTGCCGTTGAGGGAGCATAGGGAGCGACTCTCTGTTGGCCTTGGAGTACCTTGGTTCCCAGGAACTCGCCTGTGGCTGGACAGGACACCCTCCCTTATTGGCAGGGTTTCAGGGTCCGGACTGAGCAGGGCATAGGTTGTGTTCGAGCCCCCCCCCCCTGCCAGCCACTGAGGGGGTCGGACCTGGGATTGGGATATGAATTGGGACTGAGTGTCTATTGCCCTGTGATGCCCTTATCCCAGTCCAGTCTTAACCCCATGTGTACATATCCTGATCTGTTTCTTTACATACTTTTGTTCCCTTGTTTCAGAGTGGCAAGGATCCTGAAACGCTTTGTCACATGACACGAGCATGAGGATGCCCCTGTGAAGCCGGTTCGGACCCCCGTGGCCATCTTTGGGTCACTTGGGGTGTGCATCTATGTGCTGGCAAGCCAGCATTGGCTGATATCATACTCTCCCATCCACCTGACCTAACCTGATGTGATAGTGTGATAGGTTTGGCCATTCCAGCTATGTGCGGCCATATTCAATACCGAGGCGCCGCCGGCTGAGATTTATATATCAGAATATCAGGAATCAACAAGGTTTTTTTATCATAATGTTTCCGTAATTTTTCAGCTATCCGTTCTGATTGTCAAGGTATCAGCGACTGTCAGTTGGCTCGCGATTTTGCGGTAACCGATTGGTTAACTCTTATTTACACATATTTTGGCGGAAACCCCGATGAAGGGTCAGATTTCATCAGAAATGGGTTCGTTGCTTCCGCAATTTTCATGTTATACACTCGCAAAATTAATCCGATTTTTTCAAACATTCAGAATCGGATTTTCGACTACGAGGTCGCCGCACTTGATATGATGCATTTCGAGTGGTCCTACATTTTTCCCTGATCACGAATCAACCTTTCTTCTGTTGTCTCCTTCATTTTCCTTGGAGATATAGTCGAAACAAAATTGATTCGTGAGGCCACTTTGAAGAATCATGTCTCCGGCTCATGGCGAGGAATATCAATTTTGAGATATTGGCTAGAATTGCCTTGGTCTCAACTTAATTTAGGAAGCATCAAACGACTTTGATGTGTACACATGCCCGGTGTAGCAAGGGATAATTGTCAAGAGGGTAGAAAGTGATATATCACTCTTGGACCATGCGACCGAACATTTTAATGCGACTTTCGAGTGTACCGCATGAGTGTTGGTGTTGCATAGAAACTTTCCTTGGGTTCCTACGTATTTTTAACGTGAAGTTATGTCCATGGAGGGGCATGGCATACCATGGTGGGAGCCACCTTTTGAGGATATGTGTTATATGCATGGTATGTGCTTGGCTATGCTCACACCCATGTTATATATCTCCGTTTGTAGGAAGATATGTGGAGTCATACGTGGCAAGGGCTTCGCCCATGCCCCAATGGTAAGCTCCATAGCGCTAGACTATGTCCATCGCACATATAGTGCATGTGGGAAGGTTTACAAAGCAACCCACAAGCGCCACTATCAATTTTCCCATTTTCATGGTGCGTGTTGGGAGGAGGTTCGAAGGTGTCCCCATGCGTCCATGTGGGGATGCAAGCGGGGGGATTGTTCGCAAATGGTCCCAAGCATTTGTCATTTGAACCATATGTTGCTACCATGGGTGAGCGAAGTTATATACTATTGTGATTACTTTGAATGTGGTAATATTTGCATGTTTTTGACCTCATTTTATGCTCATTTTTGTATTTTATGTGCTCAACTGGTCGGCTAACAGTAAAGTGCCTAGAGATCCGTGAACTATGGTATGTTGCTTATATGTTGGCATATGCTTCGGTGTTGCACCTCACCATATGCCGGATCACGTGGTCACTTTGGCGTGGCACAAGAGGCTTCACAAAATTAGGGCTCAAATTCGTGACTTGACTTGTGAAACATGGCATGTGTATCTCTGGAGGGGTTTGGGAGCCAATGATGGGATATTCCTGGGCATGGACCTTTGGTCTATATCACCCTTGTATATTACGCTCCGGTTTGACACATGCATGGAGCATTTGAACATTTGCCGTATGCATTTTTGAGTATATAATTGAATTTTGGGCATTATGGTGTGATTTGCCCATTTTTGGTATGCTGTGAGGTCATCTTCATGGGGCAATTCTCCAAGCCCAATCGACTCCAAGTCCAACCAAAATTATTTCAGGGTAGGCCATGGTCCTGAGTGTCACTCTAGGCCATGACACGTCACCTCCCCTATTGGGCTAGGGTTTAGGGGCTTGGGAGTGAACACTTTTTTGGGGTTTGTGTAGTGACTTTTGACACATGGCATTTAGCCATCTTATTTGACTTGGTTCAGGGCATCATGTTGGTGAGTCAAGGGAAGGTCTTGAGTCCAGGGAATGAGGGGTCTATGGCTGTGATTGTGTGGGTTTCCATCTTTTCCCAACTTTGCCTGATATGTGTTCATATGCCAGTTTCAGGGCTTCTCTTTGGTGCAATTCTATGTACATGCCCAACGCCCTTGTCTCCGTGTGCACGGTGAGACGACCGGCGTGTTGAAAGGAGTTGTTGAGCGTCAACGCGGGACCTCAAACACCCTTGGAAGCCCTCAGTGTGGATTGATTGGATTTGGATTGTACTTGGGAGTTGGTTATTGCAAGGGATCAGGATTTGTGTGAAGGAGCCGTATTTTACTATTTTTGTGGGAAATTGTGCAGGATAAGGCAAGATCATGCAGAACCTGGTGAGAAGCAAGACCATAGGAGTGACAGGAAATGGTGGAAGGGGTACAGCAGGGGCCGGTCCTGGTAGGGACCTTCTTTATGGTAGCAGAGGAATACCTGCCCCCTACCGCCGCACCGGGGACTTGGGCCCTCATGAGCCCTGCCCAAGGACGCCCCGGGTGCAGATCGTCGAGTCCGTGGAGTCGACGCCGGACTGGGAAGCCCGAGAAGAACGAAGATGCTCAGAACAGAGAGCCCTGCAGGACATGGGCTAGACATGGAGGACCTGGCCTCCATGTGTGAAAGGCAATGCCGCAAGGCTTGCAATCTCCGCTCCGCTGCGGAGGAGTTGGAGGAGACTGGCAGCAACGGCAGAGCCCGGCGTTACCGCAAGCGCGGGTCCCCAAACCCGCGGCGGAAGCCAGGGTGATGGAGACGGATCCCAGCCCGGTCAGGCTGTGGTCAGCTGTAGATTCCGAGGGGCACTCCGAGGGCTATCGGACAGCTTACCCTTCGGAGTCGGAGGAGATGGCCAGACCGCCCACAAGGGCGAACACGGCCCCCGAACCAAGCCTGGAGCATGACGCCGAGGCGTGGGAGAGGCCTGCCAGAGCCAGAACGGCGCCTGTGGCCCGGCACACGGAGCCAACACGGGATGGCATGGGCGACACACCCATGGCGGAGGATTCCGAGGCGCCGGGAACCGTGGGATGCGCCGGATCAGGTGGAAAGCACGTTGAGTGCCACTACGAGCACGTATCCTTCCTCATCGGCAAGTACCCAAAGATGGGGATGGACGCCATCGTGCAGCACCTCGACCGCCTGGACAACGCGAGGGACGGCCTAGAGGAGGACGTCGCGGGGATCCTGGATGACCAGTCGACAGCGGAGAGAGACATGGCAGAGCTGCGAGCGGAGCAGGACCGGTGCCGGGAAAAGCTGGAGATGGCCCTGCAGAAGCAGCAGCGAGTGGTGGACAGCCTCCTCCACCTGGTGGAGGACATGTCGGGACGCCTGAAAAGGCTAGAGGAGTTACAACCCCTTGCCTCGGGTCCGGAGCTCCCGGCAAAGCCGGCAGCGGCAGAGCTGGTGGAGCGGGTTAAGACCCTTAGGAGCGCCATGGAGAGACCCATGGGCGGCCCTGCAGAGGCACCTTACGCGCCTCCGCGTGTTGACCCGGGTGCGCTGCCGTTTGTTCCCATGTTCAGCGAATCCATAATGCTCGGGGATCAGACGGCACCGGCTGGGTCCATGCGGGAAGAGCGCGCAACCACGGACCTGAGGAGCCTGACGGTACAGATGTCCCATGCCGCCCAGGATCCACCGACCACTACGACTGCCCATGCAGTTTATGCGGAAGAGGAGATCCAACACCAGACCATGCAAGGGCGAACCATGGGAAGAGCTGACGGACATGGTCGAGGTCATCCAGGCGGAAACCTGTGGGTGAAGGACCCCACTACGGGGATATGGACAGCCGGTGGAGCAAGTCCTTCCCGCATCCGGAACCCCATGGGTTCAGGCCCAACTGGACCGGACTCCATGGAGGAGAGGGATGTACGAGGAGTGTACTCGCACCCCCCGGCCACAGGTGGTATCCGTCTCGGTGGAGTGGTGGCTGCGGACAGTCGGAGAGGCCATCAGGATTGACGACCTCAGGGGAATCAAAATCCCCTACTACGATGGGAACCCCTCCAACCTGGATGATTTCATCCTGGATGGGGAAGACTTCGCCGAGGAGGTCGTCGGCGAGATGAAGGGAGCGCCAAGGGACAAGTGGGTATGTCGGACATTCCCACACAGGCTGGCGCAGGACCTGGAGGAGGAGCTCAGGGATCAGATCCGCGAGGGAGTGATCCAGACGTAGCAGGCCTGCCTCCAGTGGCTGGAGGACGAGGAGCGAGTGGACGCCCCCAACCAGAAGTTGGAGGATTTGTGGTCCATTCCGCTGCCGCTGAGAATTGAGGGTCCGGGAATGGAATCGGTACATCCGCAAGTACCGAAGAAGCTGGTGGGGTACTCGAATGAGGCCAGCGAGATCCGACACTTGCTGGAGGACGTCCTCCCCGGGCACTTGAAGAGAAGGGTGGAGGACGAGGAGAAGAAGAGGGCAAAGAAGCGCGTGGCCGTACGGATCATGGCATCGGAGGACACCCACGCCGGAATAATGGAGTTCTTCCGGCGAAACCTCGGCGAGCCCAGTCGAATGTTGGGGTTGAAAAACGCCGTTTACGTGGAGGTATTCGGCGACACCATCGGGCAAAGGCTGATGCGCCTCAACAACGTGGAGTGGAGGCGCAGGGAGCCGCTGAGGATGCAAGTCATCTTCGCCCGCATGAGCCTAGACGAGATCGTGAAGTATATCACGGTGGAGCTGAAGCTCAACGCCAAGAACGAGGCCCACGTGCAGGATCGACAAGGCCAAGGACATCGAGGTCATCGAGAAGATCGCCACCACCGAGAGGTCAAGGGGGACACGGTCGGCACCGCGGAGGAGAGGAGTAGAAGCGGCCAAGATCACTGGACTGCGACCACCCCAGAGGATCATGAAGAAGCCCACTTCTTCGCGTTCGTAGCGCACAATATGAAGGAGAACGGGCAGGACAGATCCAGGTGGAACCGCCTGGACCCGAGGACCAAGAACCGCAGAGAACCGAAGAGGATCGGGAACCCGCCGGGCTCGTTCCGCGAGTACAGATCACAGCACACCGGTTGCTGGGTCTGCTACGGCAAGGGGAACAACCATGCACATGACCACCGGCATTGGGAGGTGTATGAGGATAACAAGAAGACCTACTTCGCCGCCCATCCCGACAAGAAGCCCAAGGAACAACGAATTGCCGATTGGAAGGCAAAGGGCGGAGACGGTGGAAAAGGCCAAGGAAAGGGCCAAGAAAAAGGCGGAGGAAAAGGCTATGGTGGAGGACCCGGCCCAGACCGACGCGTGAGGTCGATCGAGGAGGTCGCTGAGGACATGTTGAGGACGCTGGAGGAACTCAAAGCCCAGCAACGTGGTGGACAAGGTCTGAGCGGATCGCAGCAGGAGGGAGCTGCGGCAGGCCACGTCTAGAGGAGCCCCCACGGGAGTGGGACCTCGGAGGTCTCTCCTCCGAAAATCAGTGGAATCCTAGAGAAAGCGAAGGCACATCGGGTGCCGAAGAAGGCTCCAGAAGAGCCAAAACCACTGAGTTTCGCCACTCCCAGCCCCTGGAGCGCCCTACCAAGGGAAGTGTATGTGGGCAAGGCACGTGGTAAGAAGGAAGGAGCGACCACGGAGGGCCCCGTGGACGGGCAGGATCAGCCCAAGATCTACACCATCCGTGACCATACCCTTGAAGTCCTGATGCACCCAGATGTGCTAGATTTGCATGCCGTGAGAGTCGTCCATACACCTCATGGTGACGAGCGGCAGTTGCACTTGAAGGTGCGTGTACGGTGCGGACAAGAGGAGTTGGTGGTGCATGTTTTGGTGGATACGGGTGCCCAGGTGAGCCTGGTCCGGAGAGGGTTGTTCAAGGAGGAATCCCTGCAGCCCAGCCGTAGACCGGTACGCCTGAAGGTGGCCAATGGAGAGATTATGGGTGGTGGCACCCATGAGGCCACTCTCAGTATGGAATTCTGGGAGCATGAGCGCTTGAACCGCCCTGATTTGGCAAAGAGAACCACTCTATCCGGGAACTTCTATGTGGCCGACATTACAGATTGGGATATGATCATGGGGTATGACTTCATGGTGGGAAACGCCATTGGAGCCCTTCCCCATTGTGCAACGCTGGTCCGGGAGGATGATGAATGCCTTACATGGCTGTCCACGGACTATGCATGCGGATCATCCTAATGGAATGCTGAGGAAGAGGATCGGATCGTCCAAGCGGTGCAAGCTGTGGGTGCCAAGTCCAGAGGAGACCGCGGAGTTCAGCTCACAGAGTATGGAATGGCGCCGCAGGTGTGTGCCAGGATGATCCAGACGCTGGGAGCCGAAGCACTGGAGACGGACGTCTTCGCTTCCCGGGATGCCCCACTTTTGAGGAAATGTAGGAGGCATTGGCATCGAGGAGACTCAGCCTGGCACAGGCATTGGGGTGTGAAGGAGTGGGGGCCCATGTATTGGCATAGCTCCCTGGGAAATACCAGACGTACGGTGGAGAAGATGGTCGCGGATAGGGCGAAGGGGATCCTGGTCAATAACCGGCATAGGATCCACCCCATGTCCGCTGGAAGGTCTCAAGTCGATGCTGGATTCCATCACCCTGAACGAGATGTCATTCGGGCCAGAGGAGGAGTTGTTCATCGACGCCAAGGGTTTATCAATGCCCTCCCCGGGTCATGCGTGGGGTACCAAGGCTTTCCTGGTGGATGGGGCACAAGCCCAGCCCACGGGTGATGAAGCATTCATCAGTAGAGTTGAGGTGGTGCCCATGCGGGTCATGTTTGAGCCCAAGGAGGGGACAGATCAGCCAATGGATGGCATTGACGTCCTGTCCCACGCCGAGATCGACCACGTCGTCAACTACATGCGGATGGGGATGCATGACCGTGTGGCAGCCAAGAAGGGGCGGGCGATAGTCACATCTCCGCATTGGTGGGATGACAAGATGTTGGTCACCGGCAAGTACGAGAAGGACGAGTTCGTGGCGAGGGTCATGGATCACATCGCGGACCAATATGATGGTCCGGTTGGGTCGGACCCGCCAACATGGGATTTTCCAAGTGTGGGGGCCGGTGGGGACAAGATCCAGGCCGATGCCGCAAATTTCCGAAGATTATCGGTGGGAAGAGCTCCCCACGACAATGAAGACGGCATATCGGACGAGGAGAAGTCGGACTCGGACCCGGAAGAGGCCTATACCGCAGTGCGGTTGGTTGTATCGGTACCGAAGCAAGCGGTTGAAGAGGCCCAGGAGAACCCGAAGGTCGCCGAGCTGAAGGAGAGGCTGATCAATGCCTATCCGCGGCGATTCAGTGGCGTCGCCAACAGGAAACCTCCAGATCGTGGGAGGTTTGGCACAGCGAGGATCAAGTTGAAGCCGAACCCCAAGATCTATCGTCATCGGGAGTACCAACTTCAGGGCGATCGGGCCGAGGCCATGAAGAAGTTGTTGGCCGAGTTTATTGAGCGGGGCTGGATTGAACCCTCAGACAGTGAGTGGGGCAGCCCAGCCTTTATCGTGCCCAAGAAGGAGAAGGGCGAGTGGAGGTTGGTGGTGGATTACAGGGGTTTGAACGAGCAAACCGAGCACGACTCGTACTCGCTTCCTCTGATCGACACCATCCTCCAAAAACAACACAAAAAGCGGATCTTCACGGTGTTAGACCTGAAACACGGCTATCACCAGATGCCGCTACACCCGGACTCCAGGCCCTGCACAGCGATGTCGACGCCGCTCGGGCCCATGCAGTGGAAAGTGGTGCCTATGGGCGCCAAGAATGGCAACGCCGCTTTCCAGCGCATGATGGAGGACCTACTCGGTCCTGTCCGGAACTGTGCCGACCCCTTTGTGGATGACATCATCATCGGGTCCTGCACGGAGGACATGACTGAGGACGAGCTGATCGAAGCGCATGAGAAGGATCTGCGCCGAGTGCTCAGCGAGGACCCCTTTCACTCCCGTCAGTACTGCATCCCCCCCACCCCTGATGACAAGGAGCACGAGTCTGGCGACACCTCTGACTCCCCGGAATCGCAGGCTGTTGTCTGGCGATGGCATCTCCTGCAGGCCTAACACCCCCCACTCCCTGACTCTGGATTGTTTGGGCAGCAGCTTGGTACTGAAGGGTGTGCCAGGCGCGCCGCGTCAGCCCACTGGTCCACCCTATGGTTCCCCGCCACCCGCAGGTGGAACCCAACAGAACTGTGATAACTCTAGGCGTTGCTTGGATAATGGGGATATGTGTTCCTCTTTTGCAGGGGGCATGGCATGTTTCTTCGCCTGGTGCCCTGTATTTCACTGTTCTTCAATGCAGCTAGATGGTTGTTACCTGGCTTTGGACAACAAAGCCCACCAAGCTGCCCAGTGTCCGTTTATTCTTGTTGTTGGTAGTTACCCAATAGTGTTCACTTGGGATTGGATAGCCGCACGGTTGTTCCAAGCAATAAATTTCCCACAAAAAGAAGTAGTGTGAAGCAACAAATCAGCAAAGCTGTTAATGCACCTGTGGAAGAAAGATGCAAACCCGTCCAGCGCAAAAATCAACCGCCAATTTATTGACGCTCCCTCTCAAAGCACAGCACAGCACGAAGCAGAAGCGTTGGACTTTGATTGTAAAACATACACTACAAGCAACTGGTTGCACAATAGTGTCCAAGTGGGGCAGCAACAAATCAACACAATTTACGTTCCAACCTGCAGAACAAGTCAGACCTTGTAAGTCGCAAATCAGCTGCTGCGTCCCTGATACTGAGAGGATTATGCCCTGTCTTTTCCCCATGGGGCGGTGGAGGGCCCCTGGAAACATTGACCAATTGCAAAAGCATGGCTGTTGAGGGTGCACTTGAAACAATGCATCCACATGGGTGGGGGCCCTTTTCGCAGAAAAATGCAAACACGTCCCAGCGCTCAATTCCACCGCTATTCATTGCTGCCCTGCATCCAATAATGCCCTGTGTCTTCGTGTTGCAAAATACCCTCCAGCCTTCTTTTAGCTCCCGCCTGGGCACACATACCTCGGCTTATTCTGAGGAAGCAGGTGCAACAAATATACCCTTTTTTGACCCAGTTCTGGTTCCAAAATGGCCCATTTACTGGGCTGTAAAGGACTTGCAGGCCACAATAGGGTCAAAGATGGCTTGCAGATGTCCCTTTGAGCATCTCAAGGGGTCAAGGATCACGTCCAAATAAATGCCCGATTCGTCGTGGACCTGCGCCTGGAGTCTCCAGAGCCAGCCAGAACATCCTTTGTGCATTGGGCATGCCTCGAGAACATAACTGTACCACCTACTGCATGCTGCTTACCACTTTAATTGTCGTGGGTTAATTATTTTTGGGGGGAGCGTTCATTTGTGCCAAGCGCACACTCCATGGAGTTTCGCAAAGGAACATTACACATAATAACTATGTCTGACGTTGCGGGTCACTCTACACCATCCAATACATGCATTGCCTGGCGGTGTACTGCACAATTGTAAAAACACTGTTTTCGAAGGATGCAAACGAGTTGATTGTTTCTTAGGAGTCCCCCCCTTTGTTTCAAGTCTGGGCGAACTGGTTCAAAAGCTGCACATGGCGTGCCGGTGTGGCACAAGTAGTCTCCGCTCTGTTTGATATCTTTTGGACAATCCTTGTCCCAATGGCATTCGTTGGCTTCTTTTTTCCATTGCACCACGTCTTTCCATCTGTGCTCAAAAGAACCCCCTTGTGTGACTCCTGCCGCAGCAACAAGACCCCAACCGATGTTCCAAGACCATTGCCAAAAAGATTGATCATTGTGAACACGAGTCGAACGCTAGGCCTGCAGTATATGAGACGGTGCCGCGAGACACTATCCCCTTAAGCATCCCCCAGCTCCATGGCTGGTGTGAAGGCGTTTCTGGGTTATGCGTGCACGAGTGTGGGGAGGGCATGGGCGACATATTGAAGACGGGACTCAGCATGGCCTGCAAGCAGAGGCGAAGAGACCGAAACAGGGCCTTTGCAGCTTTGTTAGCAACCCCCTAACCGTAAATTGTTGACCACAATCCTTGGGCAGGGGACGAGAACTGCATCATAAAGGGCCAAAACTCAACAGAAAAAAAATCATAAGAACAAGCAGAACAGAACAGAAACACCAAGCAACAAAGGAGGGGGGGGGATGCTTGCACTGCGCGCACTTTTAAGTCTGAAAAGTGCAGTGCGCACCTTTGAGACTGTTTCACCGGGGAACAGCCCCATATTCCTCGTACATAAAAATGGCCCCACGGGCATTGAAACTGCTCTGAGGATGGTATCACTTGTGGGCGGTTCACACTACCCAATGTGCATCTTCAACTCCTCCCGGGTTGCACACACCGACATGGGATTCCCACGCGTCCCGCAAGGTGAAGGTTTGGATGAGGGTATGGTCACCTTCGGGGCCGCAGCCCAAAGAGTGCACGTGATGCTTGCTCGGCTGGGTGGTAAGAACTAAATAAAATGAGCTTGCTTGAGCTTGCTCGAAGGGGGGGAAGGGGGGGGGGGGGCTCCATATTGCAATAAGACGGGCTGTCCCTTGGGGGTACAAGCTATCTCAGATACGACCTCTGGTATCCGCGCCTTTCGAAGACGGGGTCAGGGAAACAGGTTCGGGGTAGAAAACTGTTTGGGAAGCATGCGGCCAACACAGAAACATACAGTGTGAAACAAGAAGCAAAAGGCAAAGAATATGAAATGCAGCAGTGGAGGCCGTACACCCTGTCAAACGACCACATTCAAATGCCACTGGCATCACCCCCTGCACAGGCCCGGGTAGTACATGAGCTGTGCATGCGGTTTATGACTGTGGCGCCATGGGGGGACCAGACAGACCCTTCGCCCTCTTCATAAACACCACGACATGATTGCTCAGAGGGTGAACTTGACAAGTGCGCCATTGGTGGGCAGAGAGTGTAAGGAGTGATGGGCATAGACTGCACCTTGATTCAGTCAAAATCACGCGCATATCCTTTTATCAGGGGAGAATATCAATCCGAACATGTACCAAGTAGAACACGGTGCACTCTGCAATGCATCATCATGAGGAACACTTGTAGATACGATGACGGCAGCCGCCTTGGAACGTGCTGAGGTTAGGGCGCGAAAGGTACAATATGCCACTGCACGTTTGGGAACACATCAAAAAGAATGGTACGCCGTCAAGAGGCCTGACCCACGCTGCCAACGGGACGCACGGCGCCCCAAACTGAGGTGGGGGCTTAATGGGTCTGTGGGTCAAGGAAAAGGAGGGATGGGAGGGGTGCATGGAGGAAAGATGGCGATAGCATTGGCTGGAGAATGTGAAAAGAAACACAGGTCAGGGCTAAAGGCTGATGCATAAGTGGTGGTGTGTGTGGGCACAATGGCACATTGTCTCGGAGGAACTGGGAAGGGCAGTTTGGGATGGAAACAGAGCCCTCAAACAGCGGGTGAGGGTATGAGAGCCGTGATGGATGCACTGCAGATATCCTCGCCGCAAGTGTATACACCGGTTTCACATCTCCGAACACCTGCAGGTCGTCCGGTGTGGGCGCATCTCAGCGGCATTCCATGCATGGCAAGCCTGGCACAAATATACTGGGCTTCTCAAGGGGGAGGCTTCAGCAGCAGCCCTATCTCACTCACTCACAAGCCCGCCTACAGACTGCGACTAGCTCTGAGAGCTGCGCGGACCTCTAGGCTACTTCACCAGCTGTTCGTAGCACGAGTCAAGCCAAAAATAAAAATTCTGCATGGAAAATGAAGGGAAATTGCTTGGGCTCCGCACGTTCCCAAAATGCCGGCTAATCACCGGCTGTGCTGTCGGCTACCCCCCAGTCCATTATCCACCACACCATTCCGTTCACCCGTCAGGCCAGGCATCGGTTGACGGCCACCCTGCCTTCGAAATCCTGAGGCTGTACGTCTGAAACAAAAAAAAAACACCCTTTCCTTCCCGAAAGCCCCCGTTCAGGGATGGGACACATGAACCGAGGGCTGAAATACACACTTCCATCACAAAATGCGGCGGCCATGCGATGGCCAGGAGAAACTGCCAGAGGGAGCAGAGCGGGGATTGTACATTGAAAATGGACCACGAGAAACTGTTTTGTAACGCACATGAGATCCCTGGATCAGTGCTGCTGGCTCAGAGCCGCGAAACGAAACCTCACATGACGAAAAGAGTATTGCACAATGACAGACCTCAGTCAAGCATCGGAAGCCGCGTGCTCATCCGAGCCGAGCTTCAGGGCGACCACAGAATAGACCATATTCGGGAAAGCACGCACGGGTCGGTAGCCCTCATAGATGCGGACAGGCAGGAGAATGCGGCAACAGAAAAGAGCAATTCATGAGCGGATGGTCGCGCTGGGCCGCATCCTGAGCACTCTTTTTGCAGTTGGATAGGGGACTGCAAATTTCGTCACAGTGTTATGCATCAAGAATGGTCCACATGACTTACGGTGGAAGTCTACGTTGTTGTGGTCTGCGGGCAGGGGGGGATGCAGGGACCCCGTGGACCATTGATGGTGGGGAACAGGAGCAGGAATTTTCCCACTGGTAGGCGCGTGTTGCGCGCACAGCGCACTAGCACGTGCCATCGCTGTGACCTGCGCATACTTCTACGACGTATGCATGACATTTTGCAGCTCCTCTTTGACGGACTGAACAGAAGGCGGCTTCGAGAATTCTGTGACCTCCCAATCTCAAAGAGGCATCCAAAATGAATAAGGCCCCTGGTCAAACTCACTTTGCCAGACTCACCCACTCACTCCCTGTGACTCACTCACCCACTTACTCACACTCACCCTGCGTGTCGCGGCGCGCGTGTGAGACCGAAATCGTTGTTGGTGAGTGTGAGTGTGAGTTTTCGGCACCGCGAAAAGGGTGGAGCCAGACTAGCACACACCTGCTTCTGCATTGTATCGCGGATGAACTGTGCCCTGGGGGGGGGGGGGGGCGAGGGATCGGCTGCGGAATGCTTCCTGACAAGATGCAGCATTGAGGCATGGGGCGCATGATCAGATGCTGCATGGCCCGGTGTTCTGGCAGGTGGTTACCCCCTTACCCCACCGGGGGTTGACACTGTGTGCCGCCCACTCCCGGCCATCGACCAACACCTGGTATATAGGCAAAGACCGAGCAAAAGCAATTCCTTCAAGACCGCCCTGTGTGAGACCCGCGATCAAGGGCATGCGGGCACTCACGCATCAGATTTGAGCTCGTTGATGACGGACCCCGCAGCAGTCCACGTCCCTTTGTGGGGCATCAGGGTGACCCTCGTGGGGTGCGTCAAATGAACCTCCAGATCCCCACTCATGGCGCCGCCCAGCGACATCTTGGAGGGCTTCATCGGGATGTGCTTGGGGCCAATGGGCTTGGGGTCAGGATCCGGCCCCAAAGCGCCTTGGTCGGACTCAAACTCAGTGTGCGACTTCTGGACCAAAAACTTGCGCCCAGTCTTCGGACCGACGCCCCAAGGGATCTCGCCATTGTGGCCCGGCAGCAATCCCCATGTAAGTGCGTGTTGACGAGTCGTGGAGGAAGGCTCCTCTACCCCTTGCGTAATTGATGGCAGTTTTCCGCTCATTGTTGATGTTGAACGGGATCCGCCAGACATTCTTTGTAGCCCCTAAGAAAATCAGGTGTGACACGGAGTAGGGGCAGGGGGAGGAGAAAGGGAAGGGTCACGGCGTATGGGCAAGGGCAGGCATGCGCTTGAACGGGGCAATAACTCCCCATCTTTGGGGTGACGCTGCCGACCGCTTCCGTCAGGCCCCAACGGCCCTCCAACCGGTTTTGTACCTGCCAGAAATTGCGGCCAAACCGCTTGGCAATCGCTCTTGCAACCTCCCTTGGGCCCCCTCAAGCACATCTTCCCCTTCAAGCGCATCCCTGGGTGATGGGAGGGGCAGAGGGGAGAAAAGGGGGAGGGGCAAGGATAGGAACAGAGGTGGGCATGGACCACGGTGGGGTTCAGGTAAAGGACAGTGGCAGCAGTGGAGTCAAGTCAAGGCTACAGCACCTGAGAAGACCCCGGCATTGAACCAGGTCCAGCATCCTTTTTTCGAAGATAGAAGTTTGGATAGTCTTGAATCTTATTCCATTCACCAGTTGACGTCTCAAACTGGGGGCCCGGCAAAGGGAATGAGAGGCTTGTTAACGACATTTTCATTCGGTGTTGCTTCGCTGCAAAATGGTCCGCACTTATCAAGGCTTGCGTCTTGGGTTTTGCGCCACCGTCACCTTCGTTGGGACCTTCGCTGTCGTAGTGGTTGGTGAAGTAGCTGCGATACTCCGTGGTTAGGGGTGCGTTGCCCAGCTGCACTTTGGATAAGAATGCCATTGATTGCCTTGAAAAATTTGGTTTGCTTGGAAATTAACGCGTGGTCAAATTTGACTCTTAGAAAGTGCACAGAACGGAAGGAGCTTGGGTCAATCCAAGATTGTAGGCCGAAGTCATCAATAAGATCACCTGCAATGAAACACACCAACTCCGACCCTCCCAAAAACTAGTGGTGGGGGGGGCGGATAATTGTGCGCGCGGGGGGGGGGGGGGTGCAATCAATCAGGGTGTCGTATTCTATGGACCCCTTGCAATTTTCGCCCCCCCCCCCCTTGCAATTATCCTCTGCATTCTTGTTGCCTGAATCTTCCTGAATCTGAACCTGAATCTTCAAATTCAACCTCCCCATCGCTGTCCAACCATGAAACAGGTGATGCACACCCAGACGCGGGAGACGGCATTTCTTTCACGGGGATTGGTCTATCCCTACGGTACTTAGGGAAGAGTTGAGGATGGAGACAAGGATTGATCACAACAAAGCCAAGAGATCACTAGAGCATGTTGAGGTCTAAGACAAACAGTGATCGGCAATAAGCTACAGCAAAGGCAAATTGCTATGTACACTGGATACGGCATTGTCTTTACCCCAACCTTTCGTCCTATGGCAACCTGAGCACAAAGTTTCACTGGGACTGACTCCCACCCTCCCTCCCTCCGTCAGTCCATTGCACACACGGTGCATTGGGCATGGTCGGGGACATGCATCCCTGTGGTTGGTCCAGGGCACCGCCCAGTGCTGGCTATACCCAATGGACACTGTGATGTGCTCCGTAAGGTCTCTGACTATCTGGTCACACAGGCAAAGCACTGGATCTTCACGATCTTCAGTGGACAATTTGGCAGAGCCCACACACAGGGGATGCCCAACACAAAACCTGTCAAGGTTCGGCAAGTGACTCCGGCATCAGGCCCCTCATATGCCTACTTAACAGACCTTTGGCTTTCACCTAGCACTCCATGTACACCTGTGCAATCACGAACTGTGGTATGCGGCCCAGGGGCCACCATCTGTCAGGAGCGCACGGATCGCGCCCTTTAATTTCTGTTTCAACCAAGCATCAGGGTAGTCTAGGTAGTCCCACCCCCATAAAGTTACCGGAAATTCTGCAACATTTTAGGCAAGGTGGTCGCATGCCAGATGATGCCAGACAAATGACACCATGCCATTCCCACGAAGGCCACATAGCTTTTGAATGTGCTTGGACCACCTTGAGTTTGAGGGGACACTCGGAGCAAATTTTGCCAATGCCTTGTCAAAATTCGAAACCTGTAGCCCAACGTAAGCCTTTAAGCCTTCGCAACAAATGTCCATGGCAATGTTTGTGAAGAACAATGATAGCCGAAGAGAATTGTGTTTGTATGGGTGTGATTTTTGGTTGTGGCTGTCATAGTGCCCTACATGTCTTTGGTCACGGGCACGCAAGCACACGAAAGACAAACTCGTCAGTGGCCGGCCATAGGCTGAAATGTAACAAACCATCGGGAAGGCAAAGTCTAATTTAACCTCTGGCACCATGGGCAAGGCCCCCATATCATGCACGCACACAAACATGCCCATGCAGGCTCGCTGTGTCCCCCATCGTGTAAAAAACGTCGGCTGCCTTGGTCCCCGTGCCCTCTCGTGTTGGTTCTCCCCGTGGTCTGATATCTCGCCCATACACACACACTCTCATACCCCAACACGGGCCTTTCGTTTGTCTATGCTTATCGTCATCCAAACATATCCAGTCACACCTTGGGGATAGGTGAGCACTTGTCACAAACATACAACAACAACACGCTGTCCATACTCACCACAACCAGAGAAATCGAATATGCAATCCTCGAATAAATAATCATCGAACTAAAAATTCGAACTAAAATTCGAATAAAATCCGAGATCCGTAAAGAATCCGAGATCCGTAAAAAAGGAAGACCCACCCCCTTACCCAGAGATAACCTGCCCCTGTACACCACAGATCATGGGCTGGTCTCGTCTGGAACCCTAGCACTTCCTCGCTTGACGGATCCAATCATGCATACGGTTCAGGGGAAATACCCTGATCAGCCGGTATTTTTCCCAGCAACGGCGGAATGATGGTTTCCACCAGGATTGTGGATAACCCCCCAATACCAGGTTCCACACAAGGGACTGGAGGTTATCTATAACGTCTTGTGCGGACCAAGCGTACCACAACGACTTGGAAAAAAGGGCAGGCAACAAGGAGCGCCAGACGAGTTGTGCATTAGGGGAGAGCGGATGCACCCATCGCCTCCATTCCCCTTCGACCACCTGTTGCAGGCAAGAGCTGGTGCCTTTACGGAGGAGCGAAAAACCAATCCCCGGGAGTCCTGTGCGAATCATGCCCTCCCCCCAGACAACAGCTGCCCCGTGTTCTTCCCATTTCAGGGGTAGCTGGTAGATTGTGCGCAGGAGGGCGGCGCACGCAAATTGGACGGCGGGTCGGATGGGTCGGGGAATATTGGCAAAAGCCATATAGATATTATCTCTATACCTACTGAGCAGTACAAAGGGACGTGGCGGGAAGCCAGATAGCCGCTGAAACTGATCAGCGGTCTGCAAAGGGCACACAGGAGGGTTCAGTATCTCGCCTACCACACCTTGAAGTGGGTCAAAGCATTTAAAGAACTCCCCTACCTTGCCCTTTTGCCTATTCGGGGTGTGTCGAATAATAGTAGCCAGACGGCCTCGAGCAGAACCATCCCAGGGGGTGGAAGATGCGACTAAAACGTCAGTTCCGTCCACACAGATGGAGGCGATGAGCCGATCCAAGGGTTCCCACCAGCCCCGAAAACCCTGGTATGACAAGGCAAGTTCAGAAACCAAATGGGACTGCGGAGAGGCCATAGCAAGTCCCTGAACACGCATGGTGGCCGCAGGTCGGGGGGCCATCGAAAAATCGGATGTCTCAGTCACAGACACAGAATTGGGCATACGCACAGTTGGGGGCGACAGATCTTCCCACTCTTTCGGTGGTGCATCAATAATTTGCTGCCAGCGGGTAGTAGCCTCGCTGCGGTGCTGGTCAGAAAAGACACAGTGTTCCTTCCAGATGGCCCAGATCTCAGCCGCCTGTGCTGAAATAAATCCCCCAATGGGAACTCCCTTGCCTCCCTGGGCCAGGATCACTCCCCCTGCAGTGAACAGGACGTTATCGTCCAGGTCAAAATCTACAAAGCGTGACACGCAAGCTTCGTGTACAACTGTAAATCCAGCCGCAGTGGAGCGGCCAATGCGATCCAGGTGGTTGGACTCTCTGGAAACTGAAAAGGACAGATTGGTGGCCCGATGTTTTTTGCGCACAGTGTGCAAAGCCCATTGTACCGCCGACTTAACGTCAGAGGCGGGGATTTCCCAAAACATATCCGCCATATCTTCTTCCCTAGGGGCCCCTACCCCTCACATTTCTTGGCCAAGAAATGTTATCATGTCACGTTTCCTGTATAAAATTCTGTTTCATGAGGTAAAGCTCCCATACGGGCTGCAGCATGCAGTTGATCTCTTACCCCTTGCATTTTTGCGAAGCCCAGCCCAATTCCCTGATCAATCAAGAAACTGACTAGCATTTGGAGGCAACGACTCATCACTCGTGACCATGCTTGCAGTGGATGGCCTGCAAACGACACAATGTCGCGCCAACGCAAGCCGTCTACTACAAATTCATCTGCTTTCCATTTAAGAAGTTCAAACACACAAGGGGCCTTTGGGAGAGGTGGGAACTTCCGGGGTGGGGGCTCCTCTGAAGGCTCACCAGAGTCTGCATTGCCCTCGGTCCGTAGACCTTCGGTGACTTTGGGGACTTGGCGATCGGGGTGGGGGAGAGCCCCCCCCCCCCCCAGCCAAAAATGGACCAGATCACGGATCGGACATGAAGTGAACCCCCCAAAAAATACAGCGAAAATTGCAATGTGCCGTGCGTACCACCACAGGTACCCCAACCTCACCAGGTCTTCCTTCAACCTTCCAAATGTAGAGCCACAATGGGCATGCACGTGCAAGAGACAGGCACACAACAAACCAAATACTGTACAAAAATTGGGCCTATGCCCTGGATATCTGCCCTATATCCCGGGGCATTGGTATGAGCAATACGCATGGGTCACCCCGTGGTTGGAAAACCATGTCACGACCCCATTAAATGCCATGTTAACCGGGGTTTCCGGAAGTCAAACGGGTTACATGGCCAAGAAAAATGGGGTAATAGCCCGTTTCACTGGAGGTTATCCTCCTATCCTCTGTTTTTCTGCCAAAAAAAAGGGGGCCATTAACCCCTTTTTCAAGCATTCCAAATGGTATAAGGTGAACCTGCCAAGCAGCATTGGCACATCACTCACGAGTAGTGCCAAAAAGGGACTACAAAGTAGAGCAAAGTGGAGCAAAGTTCTTGATCCATAATGAAGCAAGTTCTCATGCACGATAAAATTCTTGAGGCATGACAAAATGCTTGATGCACAACAAAGTTCCTCATTCCAAAAGGAAAAATTTGAAGCAAGCAAGCAATTTCTTTCAAAAAAAAAAGTCCTGATGCACCAAAAAAATGCTTAATTTGCCACTGGGTTCTTGATGCACAATAATGCTACTCATTCATAAAAGCAAAATTGATGACGTTAACATGTCACAAGGCAACATGTCACAAAGCACATGGAATATTGCAAAAAAAGTATTCACGCATGGGTTTTTTCTGTGGAAACCATGTACATGCATGGTTTTTTTGGCCAAAAAAACCCGTGCATGAACACTTTTTTTGCAACAAAACCCGGGTGGTGTGAGGGAAATTGTTGTAGAAAATAAACGGGTACAGGAACGCAAACAAATGCTGCAAAGTATGGTACCGGTTTCTTTAACCCGGAATCCAATTGATAACAAAGACGACATTCACCAAAGAATGTTGGAGGAGATGTTGGCCTACATGGCCAACGTGCATCTATCGCAAGCCCACGACCCAAATTGTTGTGGATGAGTGAGGGCAATGACAACACAACTTGCGTGGTTTGCCCACTCCTCATGGTCACAGCAGAAACATTTGGATGCACATGTACATGCACATGGCGTGCCTTGTCTTGTACGCCACTAGCCTTCCATTCGGCTATCTTGAAAGGAGAGGGAACAAATCCCACATATTCCTTTATCTGAGGAGACACCGTTTTTTGGCCCAGCCTCGAGGCTACGCCTTTTTTGTCTGTTAACTACATTGAGAAACGGACATTTTTCTGTTTTTGGCGAGGATACGGTTCAGTATTTGGGGTGTAACCTCGGCCGTAGCCGCAGACACTTTTATGTAACCTCGGGCACCAAATCTTGTAACCTCAACCGTATCCGCAGACAACATGTTGTAACCCCGGGACCACCAATTGCCCTCATTTTGTGTATCCCCAACCGAAGCCGCAGACAACAATGCGTAGCCCACAACATTATTGGTTCAAATGCCACTGTGCGAAGCATCGTACATGCAGATTTTGTCGGCACGCGGCACACTGTGTGGCACAACGTTTCCCACAATGAACACAGGCTGCTCGATTCGCTTCCACGGGGACATGTATAGCCTGGGGGGTTTCAGGAACTTCAATGTCAATCAATGTGGTCAGGAGGTCCCATTGGAACTCCCACATGGTTGTCCCCGGCTTGACTAGCTTAGAACACTTCGCCATCGTAAAAATGTTCACCATAGCATAGCGCATGAGGAATGAGCGCACAGCAGCGCTCCATTTCCGAAATCTACCTGTTTCACGGTGCTGTAAAGCAAGTTGATTTGCGGTATCGACTCCGCCTGCCAAGGCACGGTAACAACCGATAATCGCTGGCATTTCATACCCGCGTTTTTTGTGTACCACCACCTCTTGCGGAAACCCACAATTTGACAGTAGTGGCACAACCCGAGGCGGTTTGTGGCCGACCCGGGGATTTTTATAGACCTGCAATGTGTAGTTGGCAGTGGAGACTTTGGCGGTGGCCAAGCCACCCTCCTCAAGTACTTCCCCCGCCTCACTTACACCGCGCTCATCGCGTTTGCATAACATTAAGAAGGGGGTGCCTCGGGCAGCCAAACCCTTGGCAGCTTCGTGACTGCCAAAAAAACTATCGGCAACCAAAATGGTGCCTTCGGGCAGGACATCGGCCCAGTAATTTACGATCTGGCGGGCGTTCATGTTGCCTTGGACAGTGGAAGCACGCCGTAGTTGACCACGCGCACCAACGTATAGGTAGACGTTGGTAACGTATGGCTCAACCGCATCGGCCAAAACGTAAAGTTTCACTCCGGTCGAGTGGGGCTTTCGCGGTATAAATTGCCGCAAAGGCCCCGCTCGAACCCCCTTATGGGGGACTACGGTTTCGTCGCCACTGGCGACAGCCCCCAGCCTCCATAGGCTGCCCCAAACCTCATTACAACGCTCAATAAGAAGCGTCACGTCAGGCCGTAGTACTCGATTCAGGCGGTAATACTCGCGGCGTGTGAGGAGCTGGCTAAGCCTCGCGTTGTACGACAACGCCTTGGGTACCCAGACATCGTCAATTCGGCGTGGTTGGATCATGCCCAGGAGGACTCTGAATAGTAAGAAGCGGACCACCGTTCCCTTCACTCCATGGGTAATCCCGGCCACCCTTGCCTTCTTGGTAAGGAGGTCGATGAAGGGGGACATGACATCGCACCAGATCTCCTGCAGGGTGTTGTAGTCCTTCCGCGGGTATCCACCTTCGTAGTCTGAGAAGAGGTCTGCCGCCTTCTCCGAGTCTAAGAGCTCCCGAGGTTCGAATTCCATAGTGGGGTACCTATTCAAACCATGAAACGTACATGTGGCCCTGGTGACTAGGCTGGAACCCTGCTAGCAATCGTAACCTGGCCCGTATCCGCAGACGGTTCTACGTAACCTTGGACGTTGCCTATCGTATCCTCTACCGTATCCGCAGACGGGTCTATGTAACCTTGGGCACTGCCTATCGTATCCTCACCTGTGTGTGAACTGCTGTGCATGAAAAGTGGGAGTGGGCAGAGTGGACAGAACCATTCAGTCGTCGCCACTGCTAAAATACGTCGAAGAAGCACAATCCTCCCCACTGTCAGAGAACGCTGCTCCTGGGGAGTCATGTGCATGTACAAAGAATGGGGCAGGCACATCCAGGGACCCCCGCCGCCAATACCGCCGGACAATGTCCATAGTATAAAAATACTGTCCACCTTGGAAAATTGTGGACCATCCGAGCACGTGGGAACGTCCACCACAGGCAAATGTTACGGCGTGGCCTCCCACTGGTCGTCGTCACCTCTCGTCCAGGTCATGCATGGTCTGAGAGACAAGCATGAGACGCTGTAATGGCATTCAACGCAAAGAGGTTTGCGCAACCTCGGAGCAACAGTACCGTATCCCCTGCCGTATCCGCAGACAACTATCCGTATCCCGGGAAACTCCCGGATGCAATGCGTCGTATCCTGGACCGTAGCCGCAGACAACTTGATGTAACCTCGGAGCAACACAACCGTATCCCCTGCCGTATCCGCAGACAACTATCCGTATCCCCGACAACCGTAAGCGCAACCTCACCCGTATCCGCAGACAGAATGTGCGTAGCCCCGGACCCTGAGCCATGACATACCGTGTGGAACGGCTCTTCTTCACCGACATCAGCACCTTGGAAGAGCTGGGGTGTGGGCTCCTCCTGCGTCTCGCCTGCCACCGCCGGGTCCTGGTGCATCTCCGGCGCCTCTCCGTGCCCCACCGGCGCTGCTGCGGCCTCGGCTTCCCCAACTGCCTCCTCCAAAGCCACCGGTGCGGCCACCACCGGTGCGGCCACCTCCGGTGCCACGTCCGTCGTTGCTGCATGCTCGGCGCCACCTGCTGCTGGCACTGCCGCCCTCTCCTTCTCCAACTCCTCCAGCTTCCGCTGCAGCTCCTGAATCTTCTCCTGCTGGGCTTCGTCCTTCATAGCCTGCTCCGCGGCAAGACGCTGCCTTTTGGCTTTGCTCTTCTTCTTGCGGCGCTCCCGGTCGGCCGCCCGCGTGCCTTCACTTGCCATACTGTCGCTCGAGCTTGTCGTTGAGAACTGGTCTTCGTCCAGATCCTGCCCCAGTTGCGCGCGCAGTGTCCGCACCTTGCGCTTGGCCTTCTTCTGCGATCGGCATCGGCGGTCCCAATCCGCCTCCGACACCAAGCGGTAATTCCCTGCCACGGGCAACTCGTCAACGTTGTGGATGCCGGTAAGCATACTGGCCATCACCTGCACGTGCTTCATGGCCTGGACGTACTTGTCGCTCAGCTCGTCCACCGGCAGATCGACCAGGTCCTGCGTCCTCAGATGCAATGAACGCGGCCCACGGCGTCCAGCCCGCATTGCCGACAGGTCCGAGAAGCCCTCGTACAGCTCCAACTCCCCCTTCGGCACCACCGGCTCCACCGCCGCAGCGGATCGTGATGCCCGATGAGGTTCCGACCGCGGTGCTGGTGGGATACCCTCTCCAATGAACGAAGCAGGCGGCTTGCCCTCGTCATCCTCCGGGACATCCATGCACGTAGGACAGCCGGCAATCTCCCTCACTTTGTCATCTGTGGATACAAATGTGGTGAGATTCAGCGGGGATACGACAAAGTGTCTGCGGCTACGGCCGAGGATACGGTAGAATTCAGCGAGGATACGACAAACTGTCTGCGGCTACGGCCGAGGATACGGTGGAATTCAGCAAGGATACGACAGAGTGTCTGCGGATACGGCCGAGGATACGTGAGGATACGGTCGCAAAGAAGAAATACCTGCCAATGCATCTGCCTCAGCGGCGGTAAGCCGGTATCTCTGCATCAGCTTGGTCCTTGCCGTCCCCGCCCCTGGTGCATACTGCGCGCGGACTCCGAGGTAATCCATGGCGACGGGCTGCGAACACTTCACGACGCAGCACAGGGCGTAACCGAGGGTCTCCCGCAAATCCCTTGCCTCCGTCCGGCCAGCCTCGCCTTTCTTCTGGACGATCGGTCCACCCATCTCCAAACAATTCCGGTAATGGTACCGTACCCTTGCGGTGTGCAGGTCCATGTCCTCGAGGGTCTGCTGCGTGGCCACCAAATTGTTTTGATACGCAGCACCCCTGCGGTTCGCCTCGGTCCGCGTCTCTTTTGCGCTGATTGTCTTCACACCGCCTCTCGCGGGCCCCGCCACCGCAAAACGTGGTGGACCCTTGAGCGCCTTGGGCTTCGAATGGATGTCTGCGCCGGGGTCGTCCTCGGACGAGATTTCCTCAGGGTTGTGCTGCTCCGACCCCTCCGGATCCTCGTCTGCCTGGTGTGCCATGAACTTCAAGTGCTGCTCTTGTGCCTTCAACCGCTTCGCTTCTTGCAACCGCTTCAGCCTGGCCTCCTCCTCCTCCCTTTTCTTCTTGCCCTTCTCCTTCTGCTCGGCTTCAGCGGCGGCAGCGGCGGCGGCAGCAACCCTTGCGTCGGACTGCTGCTGGACCTTGGCCTTCTGGCGCGCTGCTTCAGCGGACGTGAGCCTTGGGGCCAGTACCTTCCCGGGCTTCTGCGGAGCCTGCTTGGCCAGGACCTCCTTGGGTGGGGGAGCGCTGCTGGTGGCTTGGGTCTTCTTCTTCTTCTTCTCCGGAAGCGGCCGAAACCAGCTCCAAATGTTGAGGACCTGCGTGTTCATGAACTTGCGGTCGCCCAGCTCATCCAGTGACTGCACGTCGATCTCCTTGGCGCCGGTGAGCTTGTAGGAGCAGGCCAGCTCCAAAAGTAGGACCGTCTTGCCGAGCGACTTGATCCAGCCCGCGACGAAGATGTTGCTATGCTCCTTGGTCTGCAAAGAAAGAGGCAAGACACGTAACCCCTCACGTAGCCGCAGACAGCGTTCCGTAACCCCGGACGTGCCGAAGCGTAACCTTAGGCGTAGCCGCAGACAGGTTTCTGTAACCCCGGTGCATTGTTCCAGTGCAACACCCATTAGGCAAGCAAGGGGTACCTGCAGCACCACGGAGCTCCCATATTCCAGGTCCGACAACTTGCAGGTCATCAGCTCGGCGCCTTCCAGGTGGTAATCGACGGGGCAAGGCGGTGCCGGCATGTCCATGACAAAAAATGGAACTGTCGGAGGAAAGTGGCAGAGGATACGGAAAAAAGCAAGCCGTAGCCGCAGACAACTATGCGTATCCCCGAGGACCCATGATGACCATGGAGGCTATGTCCTCCGAGGCTACGGACGAGGTTACACTTTACACAAAAATGCACAAAAACACTCAAAATCAATAAATGCGTGTTGAATTGAAAAAAACGAATAAGTAGCCCAGATCCGCCACCTCAAAAAACCCCCATAGGTGTTGAGAAAAAAAAAGGCACCCGTAGCCTCCGAACCCCCCCCGTATCCTGGTAGATAAAGGAATATTGCGTTGTGGCAACACCACATGCTAGGGGCTGCATGTGCTTGCTCCTTGTATACCTCAAGATCATTTGTCAATTGCTCACGCTTAGGCAAGGAGTGACGCACCTTTGGTTTCTTACCTTGCCCTCGGGTGTACAAAGAGATATCAAGAACAAAAGGAGATGCATTCCAAACTACGATGTAGGAAGACGTGTATGGACACGCTCTTCTCAGAAAAAACCTATGTTCACATTTACAGTGTTTTCCTCAATAAAAAATTCCCAACTTATAGGGCCTTGAATTCATTTTTTGTCACCAAAAGGCAATCTACGCAAGGTCTGCGAGGTAGCCAATACCTACAAAGCCCATCGAGGCCAATTTGGGACGGTGTACTCTCAAGACAGACGTGCACAAGTTGCATGTGCTGTAGGCGGAGCGTCAATTCAAAGAGAAAGGGGATTTCAGAGAGAAGAAAAAAATTACTCAGTCTAATGATTGAAAGCCAAGCTAACGTATGCATGACCCTAGTCATTGATGCATTCACATTAGGATTGTGAACAAGTCTGGTGTCCCAAATGGTAGTCCCTTTTGCTCATTTTAAAAATGGGTTAACAGCCCGTTTCTTTTTGGTAAAAAAACGGGTTGTCCGTCCCCAGCCACACAACCCGTTTTTTTACCAAAAAAAAACCGGGCTGTCTCTAGACAGCCTGTTTTTTTACCACAAAAAAAACGGGTTGTCTCTTGACATCCCGTTTTTCACCAAAAAAAAAAAACGGGTTGTGACTTGTTTTTGGCGCCAGGGGGTTGCGAGGGGGACACTGCTCACAAAGTGGCAGGCATCTTGAGTAGACATGCTCCAGCCTCTAAGCGCGCGGCGCCTAGCCTCTTGGACGAGGACTTTCTTTTGGAAAGCACCTCGCTCGGCATTTCTCCGGATAACACTTGCGATGCGCGTGTCGCCTGTTCGAGTGCAGTCTTCGTTTCTTCTGATCCGGTCACGGTATGCAGACTGCGGTGACGGTATGCAGACTGCGGGGATGGTTAAGCAGATATGACCTCTTAAGCAGATCGGTCAGATCGGCTGAGCAGATCGGTCAGATACGAGCCGCGCGCTGAGCATCTGGCGCCGCAACTGTGCGCGACCACTGTGAAACTGCTCGCTGCTGCAATTAAAATCAGTGAAATGCTTGATTTTGTGGGATTTGCAGCAGCTCACTAATTTCTTTTACCTGTCGTAGTCGCTCCTTGCAATATTTCAGGTAATGCTTGAACCATGACCTCCAACAGTGTGTATTTACTTTATGGAGTAAGATTAGATTGCAGAAAAAGACAAGAACAAAATCAAATGGAAAGTATGTACGTCACATGCAAGCTATTGCAGAATGCTCTATGCGGTAAAGAACATGCCTTTGTTCCTCCTTCACTGTTATTTTTTTACACTCTATGAGATACGATCGGATGAGAAAGAAGGAAAGAATTCAATCAAATGGATACTACGTATGTCATGTTGCATAAATGCTTTTTTCGAGCGATGTAAGAGGTAAAGATCATGCCTTTGTTCCTTGCCCAACCGTGTGAATATTATCGGATTGAGAAAAAAGAAAGGAATTTCACCAAATGGGGGGTAAATGTGTCCCCTAGCATGAATGGTAATGCAGAGGGCTGTAAGGACTAAGGAACATGCCTTTGTTCCTCTTCCAACAGCGTGTTTTTATAACCTTTCTGGAATATGATCGGATTGGAGAGAAAGATAGATATTCCGCAAATGGAGAGTATGTATGTCACCTTGTATGAATGGTATTGCAAAGTGTTGTAAAGAGTAAAGGACATGCTTTTATTCATGCTTCATGAAAACCATCCATTTCCATTTTTCTTCAAGCCCTTTTTCTTGTCTAAAATACATTTTTAATAGAGCGAACATATGCGTCTTGTTTTTCTAGCACTTCTCCCTCCAAATCTTTGCATTTTTGATTCGCCTCTCTCTCGTCTAGCTTCTGAACAACATCAAAGAAAGCCTTCCATTTTGTTGTGCGTGTGTTTCCGAAAACCACAAAGAGTCATACTTCCCAAAGGGTTGCGCGAAAAGTTGCTAATCTAATTCGGTGCAAAATTGAGGCAATTGGCGCACGAAGAGCATGTTGGTGGCATCATCGATTGTAACGGGCTCCGCCCCATTGGTTGTCGTTGGTTGGGCTTGGGCTTGGGCCATCTAACATTTAAAGAACAAGGGAATGCGACACTCGCAAAACAGTGCCTCTTCACCTCTTCAACGGGGCAACTATTTGAGCGAAATTTGCACCACCCTTCCCAATTCCAAATCCCAAAAACTTGAAGCACTCACTCGTTAGTTAAGCACGACTCAATTCATGCCAAGAGGCTACACAAAAAATGAAGCATGACTGGTGTTCTCAAACATTCCAATCCATGTGTTTAGTTGACGCCTTGGGATCATGTGATATGCACAGTACCTTCATGTTTGCTCCGTGATGCGAGACGCTAGAAGCTAGACGAGAGAGAGGCGAATGAAAAATGCAAAGATTTGGAGGGAGAAGTGCAAGAAAAACAAGACGCATATGTTCCTTCTATTAAAAATGTATTTTAGACAAGAAAAAGGGCGTGAAGAAAAATGGAAATGGATGGTTTTCATGTAGCAGGCATGTAACAAAGGCATGTCCTTTACTCTTTAAAACACTTTGCAATAGCATTCATACAAGGTGACATACATACTCTCCATTTGCGGAATATCTATCTTTCTCTCCAATCCGATCATATTCGAGAAAGGTTATAGAAACACGCTGTTGGAAGAGGAACAAAGGCATGTTCCTTAATCCTTGTGAGGTACATACTCTCCATTTCATTGAGTTTCTGTCTTTTTCTGCAATCTAAGTGTTGGAGGTCATGGTTCAAGCATTACCTGAAATATTGCAAGCAGCTACCACGAGAGGTAAAAGAAATCAGTCAGCTGCTGCAGATCCCACAAAATCAAGCATTTCACTGATTTTAATTGAAGCAGAGAGCAGTTTCACAGTGGTTGCCGGTAGTTGCGGCGCCAGATGCTCAGCGCGCGGCTCGTATCTGACCGATCTGCTCAGCCGATCTGACCGATCTGCTTAAGAGGTCATATCTGCTTAACCATCCCCCAGACTGCGGCCCTAGCAGACCGCGAAAGACTGCGGCCGAACAGGCGACACGCGCATTTACGACAACCGAAAAAACGACTGCAAATGATCTACTGCAACTGATCTTCTGCTAAAAGGCAACAAGGATGTTTTGAACCGTTCTGCAGCCTAAATTTTCAAAATAAGTGCATTATTTTATCGCGAAATAAGGGAACGATACCCTACTGGTAACAAGGCTACTGCTGCTGATTTTCAAGTCCCTCCAAGTGAAAATCCACTCCCTCCTACTCATTTTCAACTCCCTCGTACTCATTTTCAACTCCCTCCTACTCATTTTCAACTCTCCCCTGCTCATTTTCAACTCCCTCCAAGTGAAAATCCACTCCCTCCTACTCATTTTCAACTCACTCCTACTCATTTTCAACTCCTTCCTGCTCATTTTCAACTTTCTCCAAGTCAAAATCTACTCCCTCCTACTCATTTTCAACTCCCTCCTACTCATTTTCAACTCCCTCCTACTCATTTTCAACTCTCCCCTGCTCATTTTCAACTCCCTCCAAGTGAAAATCCACTCCCTCCTACTCATTTTCCACTCCCTGTTGCTCATTTTCAACTCCCCCCTGCTCATTTTCAACTCCCTCCAAGTGAAAATCCACTCCCTCCTACTCATTTTCAACTTCCCCCTGCTCAATTTCAACTCCCTCCAAGTGAAAATCCACTCCCTGCTGCTCATTTTCAACTCCCCCCTGCTCATTTTCAACTCCCTCCTACTCATTTTCAACTCCCTCCTGCTCATTTTCAACTCCCTCCTACTCATTTTCAACGGACCCCAGACCTCAGCAGTGGCAAACCCAACCTCACACAGGCAAACCGTGAAGGCATGGAACACAAACTGAGACATGAAATTTGAAATGTCCTTAGTTCTTCGACACTTGAGCCCGCAACTCCAAAAGCTGCTTACACTGATGCAACTCAGCTGGCGAAAGTTGCTCCCCACATGCAGTCCGAGCATACAAATGAGCAAAGTGAGTATCAACCTGCTCAGCCGAGTCAACCATATTGTGAATGTATGCATGCAAATGATCATTATACGCGGCCTGCTGCGCACTCAGGCCCCCAGGAGCCTGATTCACGGTGGTTAGCGCATCTGAAAGCTCAAGGGCAGCATTCAGCTCTTCCTTCAGCGGCGGACCGCTACCCCTACCCTGACCCCTACCTCTTCCCTTTGTAGCACCCTTTGGACCATCCCCTCGCTTAGCGGCCTTCCTGACAGTTGGCTGCACGGTTCGCTTGGCGGCCACCGGCGGGGGAACAGGTCGTGGTGCTTGTGCACCTGCCACATGGACGTGTGTGGAGGAGGCTCCCATGTCCACAAATTGGTTTAGTAGCCTCTCCTCTTCTTCGAGAAAGGCCCCTGCATCCTGTCCCTGGTCGGAAAGATGAGTTGCCACTCGATCCACATTAGTCACATATTGACGCATCCGGGAATGCAGGTTCCGAAGGGAGCGGAAAATTTGCTCGCGTTTCGTTCTGGCTGGCAAATCAGCCCACGAGGAGATGTCGGTCAATATAATGTCATCGTGTGTAGCATGGATTGCCACGGGTACCTGCACTGTGGGTAGGGGGAGGCGTTGGTTGCTGCATTTGGCACTGACAAGGACCTGAGTTGCAGTCTGAAATTGTTTTGAAATAAAAATTGGATTGAACAACCCAAGATGGAAGCCGACTGAAGATGACCGATGATGCAAAACAGCAAAATAGTGACGGCATGGATGCCCGACTCGGACAGCAAGTCCACAACTACACCAAAACTTCGTATAGGCACCATCCTCAGCCAATGGCTCGAACAGACAAACATAATTCGGACAGTTCATGTAACGCGAAGTGCAGCTGGATTCACTTCGCTTTACCTCATAAACTATATTTTTGCCTTGGATTTGGTGCACACGATTGGAGATCGCACAGAATCTCGGTAGGTCTACCAACTCCGTCTCAAGTGAATCGTGACACTGTCGATCATAGTTCCATAAGGGTGCCGCCCTGTTGGCAACTATATATTGGGCCTCCCTGGACATGTCATACTCATGTAACCGCTGCATAGTGTCGGATCTTTCTTGTGATTGCGAAGCCTGTAGCCTTGATGCCCCAGGGGCCGTGACACCCGACACTGCCCCTGATATCTCCGAACCCAACTGACCCTCTTCAGACCCATATCCAGCCTCGGGGAGCGACATATGCGAAGCACTTGTAAGTCCATTGAACTCCATGATGGAATATGAATAGTCCCAAAACCCGGTCTACAAAAATGGAGCAGACATAGAATCTCATTGTGCATGCATCGCCCATAAAGACACAACGTGAAATCATTCAAAATAATTTAAATAAATCCGATTGGGAAATCACGAAAGACATATGCGACTCGACGCGCGCTCACAGGCGACATCTGGCGGCGAACGGAAAACATGAAAATAAGCGGAAAATTTACTGCACTAATGTACATATGAGAATCATTGAAATTCTGATCATATTGATGTATCAATTGAGTGCTGTCACTGCTGCCGTTACACTCCCCCTCTGAAAAAATACGCCAGTAGGTCAGGCTGGGTCAAGTGAAGTGAAAAAAACGGCGAAAGTGACCAAAAACCGACTAATCTATGACAAAATGTGAGAAAATGAGCTGAATTGAGCAAAATTGTGCTGAGATCTGTGTTTCGCGATGGCCATTGACTTGAATGAAACGCATAGGTACCTTAGGGTACACAGAAATAGCTTCGATCAAGCTCGAAAAATCGAAAATTGAAAGTCTGAGTGAAGAATGTACATGCATGATCCAGATCCATGATCCATGATGAAATCCGGATCTGACATCCCACTGCCAGAAAACAGAAAACGAGTGTCGCCATGTCGTCGAGCGTCCAAAAAATAGGGTATCCCTCCATGGAGTCCAAGATATGTGAAACTGGTTGGTGTCATTTGCAGTCATGAGACCAGATGCCAGATTATGGTACAAAAAGTGCCTGAATTGAGGCCGAAATCAGTGAATCGCACACGGATTGAGGGCGGCGAAGCCTGCAGCAACCCAATATAGGTCCAATTCATTGTCAATAGGTACTGTGTGTCGTGCTGAACGGAGATCCAGTTCTCATTCATAGCCAATCCAGGTCAAATCCTCATGATGATGATGATTCCCATGATGGAAATTCAATCATGTCAGTAATGATAGCCAGAGAAAACCCAGTGAGTGATGACCACACTGTCAGTATTGTCTCCAGGGCTTCATGTTTAATCCAGTATGAGCCAGAAGGGGTAATTGACTCATTATAGTCCCAGCATGTATAAGCATCCAATGCCTGGTACCAGGAATTTGCCAAGATTGAGCTGATTCTGAGGGAGATTCCAACACAATCCACAGATGAACAGCGAGTTGACACAAGTAAGAACACCATCATCGACACTTGGCCTATATAAGCCCTTTGACAGCGGTCGATTGGAAAACGAACCAACAGTCACAATGTAAGAGCTGATTGAAATGACATTCTCAGCAGATCCGTCAACCACATGAAATGCATCAGACTCAGTCATGTGCCAGAATCTCTGAAATGAGCACGAACTCGAACGAGTCCTTCCCAATGCGAGTAGAGGGGCACAGTTGACAGCAAAAGACGAGAGTGTCGTCGTGGTTGAGGATAAAGGCCTTTCGGAACTTCCGATGGATATCATCTACAATGAAGTACATGATTCACATGATGACCATGATGAGAATGATGGATGGAATGACCAGGATGATCCCAGAATGTCCCATCATCTGTTCATCGAACCACATAGACGATGCGCCAGGACTGTTTTGTCTCAATGTCAAGGGTATATGTAAACCGTAAACCTTTTCGAAAGGTTCGGCGATTGAAATGCTGATCAGATTTTGGGTCGAATGGATTCTGCCACGATTGGAGCTTCTTCTTGTGCTTGTAAGTCTTCCTTGGTGACACAATCTTTGATCAGCGAGAGCTCACGGTCAATCTCAGGGTGTTCCTTCAGGAACTGGATGAAAGTGTCTGTATACCCATGGATAAAGCTTGAAGCTGGCTCCCATTTGTCTTCTTCTGGACCGAATCCTTTCCATCTGCACAGAAAGTGCCACTTATTTCGAGCATTTTTCTTGTAATCAAGGATCTTCTCCAACTCGAAACTGCTAGTGACCATCTTCCTGTCGCTCAGGTACTTCGAAGTCCAATAGAGAGGCTTGAACCTTCCTTTGGGGCAGGGTACTTCGGCCTTCAAACGGTCCCGATGTACTTCTTGATGTCTGCCCGGTTCAACCTGAATGTTGAATGTAGTCTCACTTAGTTCACCACTGACTTGGAATGGGCCTTCCCACAAAGGTAACGATTTGTTGTCGTCCTTCAGGGTCTCGTCTGACTTACGAAGCCAAACTTGCTGGCCTTTCTCGAAGGGTTTTCCTTGTGTTCTCGACTGATTTTTGAATTTCAACCAATCTGTTTGACTCTCCACTTTGGCTTGGATCCACTTGGACTCTAAATCCTTGATCCTCTCAAACCATTGTGAGGCGTCGTAGCACTGCCTTGGATGATACATCACTGGTCCTGGACCATTCTTCTCACGACCAAAAACAACCTCATTCGGACTCAATCCAGTGTGGTTCTTGGTCCGATGGTATCTCCTCAAGACACAGTAAATTGTCTCCAACCAATTGTAGTCTTTTTCAGTCGCCAGGAATTTTCTCAGAATGTTGATAAGAATTCTTCCAGCGCGTTCAGCAGGGAGGGCTCGATGGTCGTAGACTCGGGCACGAAGATGATGAACTCCCAATAGAGCACACATGTTCTCCCACCAAGTCCCAATGAACTCCTTCCCACTGTCCGTCAGAATTTCACTGGGAACATCCCAGTTACTCATCTACTGACTTGCAGTCCACTTGGCAGCCATTTCAGAGGTGAGCTGCTTCGTGTTGCAAGGGAGGATCTGGATGTAGCCACTGTGGCGGTCTTGAATTAACAAAACCCCATCAATTGGCTTCCTCGTGTAGAGACATTCCTCTTGGATTTGTCCCAACTCGAGGACATCCGCCGTCATCTTGTTGAACAACCTCTCAGGAATTGGTAATCCCTTCAGTAGTCCTTCTGCCTTTTGATTCTTGGGGATGTTCGCCTGGCATTGCTTGCATCCTTTGGCAACTCGTTCACAGGCACTCTTGAGGTCCCGTGTATACACTCTGTGTCGTAGCTCCTGCTGCAGAACACGAGAATATGCGTGGGCTGTCTCATTCCGATGCCAATGTTTGACATATTGGTCAATTAGACAATCAGGAACACAAATCCGTCCTTGCCAAAATAACTTGTCGCCTTGGATCTTGAAATCAGACGTCTCTTCAGAGTCGTAAGGCTTGTCCCCTTTCAACTTGTGGTATACAGACCCAAAGAACCTGTCCTCCTTGTACATCTTCGTCCAATCCACATAGAGGAAGGAAGTTTCCTTGTCCTTTTGTTGTGGCGGGAGTGTGTATTTCGCCTTGGATCTTGTCACTGGAAACACATTCAGGAGCGGCAGCGAAGACTCAGAGTCAGAGTTAACCCTTTCAGTCTGATCTGCCTTGGTAATCTCCTTGCATCTGACCAATTCAACCTTCATCCGATTCTTAATCGAACATTGAAGACAATGTTTCTTGATCAGTGCTTGTTCTTCCTTATCAAACTCGATCACTTCGGCTTTATCCGTCGCTGTCCCATGAAAACTCGCTTCAGAGTAAGCCTCTGAGGCTGGGTAGGCCCAGCGACTCAGGGCGTCCGCCACTGTATTGTAGCGCCCTGGAATGTAAGTCACATGGAGGTCAAATCTGCTGAGAGTTTCATGCCAACGGCCTCTCCTCCCAGCTGGTCCACCAGGGGTATCCACATGTTCTGTCCTCCAGCTCTCCAGTGACTTGAGGTCAGTCACTACCTCAACGCGATGGCCCAAGATCCAACCTTCATAACGCCGTAAGGCACAAAGGATTGCGTAGGCTTCTTGTTCCCTTGGACTCCAATTTTGCTGTCTTGTTGTAAGCTTGCGAGACCAGAAAGCCAGAGGATGATGGTGACCTTCGTCATCGACTTGTTCGATCGTAGCACCAATGGCGTAACGACTGGCGTCTGTACGAATATAAAAAGGTCTTCCATCCAACCACGGAGTCTTCAATGTAACCACATTTGCCAGTGCTTCCTTGAGACCAGTAAAGGCCTCTTCACATTCTGGCGTCCACTTGAGCTTGACTTGAGATCCCTTCTTTCCTTCTATTTTGCCAACCTTGAGTAACTCTGTCAATGGACCAGAGAACTTGGCGTAGAGGGGAAGGAACTCGTGGTAATAATTGCAGCAGCCTAAAAATCCACGAAGCTGCGTGATGGTTTTAGGCCTTTCCCATAGCTGCAGGGCAGCCATTTTCCCTGGGGCCGGTCTTCTTGTCCCATCTTCCAGGACAGAGCCACAAAATTCCACACTCTGGAGGAACATTTTGCCCTTCTTGGGTCAACACACGAGCTTCTCTTGTCGAAGGACTTCGAGAACTTTGCAGACTTGTTCTTCGTGCAACTTCAGGCACTCATCAAAGTTTTTTCCCAATGGCGTGGCAATCAGAAGGTCGTCAATGTAGATGCTGCAGAATTCTTGTAAATCCAGAGACTTGTGCTCCTGAAATAAAATAGTCTCCATCATCTTCTGGAACATCGACGGCGCATTCTTCAGACCCATCGGCAGTACAGTCCACTGGACAGTGCCACAGGGCGTGCACATTGCCGTCAAATGCCTATCCTCCTTTCGAAGTGGCATTTGGTGAAAGCTATGGCGCAAATCCAACACAGTAAAGAGCTTACCTTTGGCTCTCGCGGCGATCTCCTTCTCGATTAAAGGGAGGGGATGCGCGTCAGGTACCGTGGCGGCATTCAAAGCTCTGTAATCCACCACTAGACTACAAGCATCTATGCTGGATTGGTCAGCAGGTGGGGGTTTTGGCACAGTAAATGGTGCTGAACACCACTCAGAACTCATGCAGCCCTCCAACCAACCGAACTCATAGAGATTGCGCTCAATAATTTTTCGCAGGGCATCTGCTTTGGTGCCGTGCAGGTAGAATGGACGTTGTTTGTGCACCTTTGAGCCTTGGATTATCTCAATCTTGGCTTCCCAATTTTTAAATCGAATAGGGGGGTTTTTCCACAACTTCCCACTCAGCACGTCATCTTTATAATCTTCGAACACTGCGTCCCTTCTTGCAGATATCTTGTCTCCGTCGACCTGATTCCCACATTTAATCACCGACATTATGTCTACCAATTTGCGAATTGTTGGTCGTGGTCTCATATTCTTGGCCACTTCATTCCAAACTTCTTCGTCGCATTGTGGGCGGATGAAGCTCACCTGAGCTCGCTCCTCCGTGGGATCCCACCAATTAAGGGGGTCCACGAATGTCTTGAAGGGATGGTCGGACGAATTCGGCTGCATTCCTGTCAATTCAGGCGAGATTCTTGGAGATTTGTCATCATTCTTGCTTGAAATCTTGACATTTTTGGCTTGATTCTTGTCTGATGGGGACGAATTGGAATGGATGGAGGCGTTCTCTTGAGGGACGCCGATGGTCCTTCCCTCCTTCCGCGACGATACGTCGGGATTCCGCTCTCGATCGCCTCGATCCACCTCAATTTCGTCGATTCTTGAGGAATTTGAGATGACCTCTTCTGTTCCCATTTCACTGTCATCTTGCCAATAATCTCCCAGATTCCCGTCAAGTAAGCACGCCAACGTGCTCCACGAACGCTGTGGCAAATGCTTGCCATTGTCTTCGCAATACAGCTTCACTCCCTTGTGAGGTAGCTCGACAATGTCGATTGAAATGTCCATAATGACCTTGAACCAAGATTGTTTTGGCCAGTTGGGGACAATTAAAATCGCCTTTGCGCCGGATTGCCTCAGCTTCTGCACCACACGAGGAAAAACGTCGAAGGGCGGATTGATCCATAATGGTTCAGACCAGTCCTCACTCCAGGCATCGTCGTAGAACTTTCGAAATCTTTTATTTCTGTTGTTTGCAAAGGCAACAACTTGCGGATGAAAATTGTGGTTCTTTTCGAAGTAATCCACCAGAATGTCCCGCCATTTGTCGACTACACGATAGCAAACTGACTTCCACTTCTTGCAGTTCAATGATTCGACCTTTCCTTCGTCGAATTCTTCTTGATTCCCTGTCAATTCCTGCCCATCTTGCTGAATGTGCAGCTTATTTCGCTCCTTGAATTGGTGGATACTCTTGGTATATGGGTGCAGATAATACAGGTCGGACAAGTCGCTGGTCGACGGATCCTGGAAGAAGCATGTCCTGTGTCCCATGGGCGACACACGGTGAGCGTGAAGCCATGGTTGACCCAAGAATAAATCATACTTTATAGTGGCCTCATAGAATTTTCCAGAGAACCACTCCTCCGTCACTGTCTCCTCCACACTCCAGACAGATTGTTTCACCAATCTGACCGCCAACTCTGCCTCTCTGTCGCCACCTTCAAGGCGATGTCCGCTCACTCCCTCCAGCTGGACAGGTGTCGAGGACATCTTCGCCTCGTCATCCTGCAGAAAGCCTTTCCTCACCAGATTGACCTCTGAACCATTGTCAATCAGACATCTGGCAAGTTTAACCTTACCATCTGTCGTCCTGACCTGGATCCAGCAGACAAACTGGCGCTGCTTGCCCCGCCGGACAGCGCTGAGGACCCAGGCAGGATACAGGAGGCCGGAGGAACGCGCCAGCCGATCCCAGCAGCGTCCATCCACCGCCCCAACTACCCTGATGGGCTTTGTCTCCTGCCACTCAACCCCAGTGTTGGGAATTGGGTCAAGTTGGCTTCCCTATTGCCACTCTTCTTCGACGTTCGGCTGCACGTCCTGTACTTGTCCTTCGTCAACCCATTCTTCTCCTGCTTCAACGGCATTGACTCCTTTTCCACGTCCACGACCACCAAATGACTTTCCACCACCACCTTTCTTACCTCCTTGGCCTTTGTTGTTGGAGGTGTTGGAATTGGGGTTGGATTCGTTGGATCTGCCCTTGCCTCGACCTCCAGTATCCTTGTTGTTGCCGAAGGTCTTGTTTGCTGGCGTCTCCGTATACAGGGGGTTGCCATTCACCTTGGAATCATCTTGATTCCCGGACTTTCCTTGTCCCTTTCCACTCTTTTCGCCAGATTTTCCACCAGATTTTCCACCAGCATCGGTCCATCTTGAACCGCTTGGATCTCCGCCTTGCTGCGAGTAATCTTTTGGTGTCCAATCTCTGTTCTTTCCTTTGGACTGCCCTTTACCCTTTCCCCTTCCATGCTGGTCAGCATCTCGTGCTCCATCCTGCTGGGGATTTTTGGGAGAGTTTCCCTTTCCATCCATTTTGGACTGAATTGTCTTGAGATCTGAGGGCGTCCACCTGTGATCTGCGGTCGTGTGAGTCGCCGCTCGACCTTCCTTTCCAAGGGCAATGCACACGGAGCATCCCTTCTCACCAACGGCACTGACCTTGCCTCCGAAGCCTTGTGCATCCTGTGACTTCTGGCGTTCTAAGTTTGCATACTTTTCAAGTTGGTCCCAGATCTGCTCGACTCCATACGAGAAGATCCACGGCCGTACTCTCAAAACTGTCCCCTGATACTTCACTTTTCCATCCACCATGGTACAGAAAAACTCCGACTGTTCAGAATCATGGAAATCAACTCTCCATCTGCCCTCTCGAATAGTGATGTCTTTCAATCCAGTAGCACTGATAGAATGTAGCAACTCACGAACTGCCATTTTTCCCATAGTCTCCGGCAATCCTCGGACTTCAACCCAGTTGCCCAGGACTTTTTGGTCCGCCTGGGAGTCCCTGATCTTCTGCTTTGTCTCAGGCGTGAGCTTGCTCAGGAGGATTTTCTTCATCTCGCCTTCAGAAAGGCCTTCTCCAGAGTTCTCCGCCTCCTGCACCAAAAACTCCCAATCCTGCCTTGCTATTTGGATCTCTTCAAGAAACAATTTGTTGATCGCCCTGAAGTTCTCAAGACGGTTCCTGTAATGATCCTCAGGGAGTCGAGAGCCTTTCTTTTTGAGACTTCGATACAGCTCTTCATAAGTCAGGGGATCTCCTTGATTCTGCCTTTCCACATAAAGATTATATGTACTTTCTCTGAGTTTGCCAGTCAAACAGTCCATCAACCCGAGAATCCTGAGTTCCTTGTCCAGTTTCTCCGTCTGCAGCCAAACCATGAACTGTCTTTCGAAGGACGCCCAGTAATTTGGGTGCCCTGAGAACTTAGGCTGCTTCATTACTGAACCTCTAAGCCTCATGTGCAAAGGGTTCAGCAGGTGGTTCAGGTTGAAACCTGTGGATGTACCAACCGGATTGACGAAAACTGGATTGACGGCGGCGCCTCCCATTGCCTGTGCTTGAGCAATTGCGGCCGCCAGCAACGCCTGATCCACAGTAGGTTGTACAAACGGCGTTGACTGTGCTTGATGAAGCCTCATCTCCTTCAATTTCTTCTGTTTCTCCTTCATTTTGGCTTCGGTTTCCTTCTTCTCTTTGTCCTTCTTCTTCAAGGCCATTGATCTCTCCTTCACGGTGGTCTTTGCCTTTCCATCAATATCACCAACAGTACTTACGGACAGTACAGACCTTCCTGACGAAGATTCTCCTCCTTCGGTACCCAGATTGAACCCAATAGGACTTCCAAATCCAGTAGGGGGAATACCAGAATCTCCAGTAAAAGCTGGGTGTGAACCAGTAAAAGCTGGGGGTGCCGGAGAATGTGGAACGCCGTAAGGCGTGGATGCAGGTGCAGCTGAGGAGGTAGGTGCTGGGTGACTTGCCATTGTAGGCGCTGGTCCAGTGAGCCCAGTAGTGCTCAGATTTTGTACCAGATTGGTCAACTTCTCCAGCTTTTGCTCCATCTGCTTCCACTTGCTGTCGTCATCCCTCTTTTTCTCCTTGGCGGCCTTCTTCAGCTCCTTCACCCTGTCTTCCAGCGACGAAATTTGGCGCCGACAGGAGCAGTCCTTGGCACACTCACCACAGGACGGGCATCGAGTACCTTTTCCCTTGCTTCTTACCTCATCAACCCAAGTATCAACACTTCAGTTGGAGTTGGGAAGCTTGGACAGTTGCTCCCTGGAGAGGTGAGAATGTGTCGAATCACACCTCATTTCGTCGACCTCTTCGTTGTTCGGACCCCAGGCGCCCGACGGACCAGCCTGTTGACGCACATTCTGGCGTCTTTCCTCGGCAATGATGGCCATTTGCACCATCACGGCAGGTTGGTGGTCGAACTGGTCCATCAGTTCTTCCCAATCCTCTTGTTCCTGCAAAGTGGCGTCGAATCGCAGGCGGCCACTGTCCATGATGAACTGGCACGATGCCCTGAACCAGTCCCTCAGGCGGCCTCGATAGCCTGCTTCCGCCAGTAGCCAATTTCGGCGGTGCAGGAACTCCTGATTCCAGATTTTCTGGAAGTGGTTTTCCCAGTAATCACCACTAATTCCAGTATTAGACTGCTCTCCTTCGCTGCTGCTGTCTTCAAGATCAGGTAGAGCGTGAGAGCTGGAACCAGATTCACTCGAGGAGGGAGATTCTCGACCGGGTTTAAGGTTGGGTGGGGCGTTCATACAACAATCAGCACAAGTATGAACTCCAGGCCAATGTCTATGGCCACAGTAAGGACACTCTGAAGGTTGATCCTCGGTTTGCTGGGGAGAAGCCACGAATGTAACCTGAGGGGGAACACGCAGTGACCCAGTACGAGTGATAGCCCCGCTAAAGTCCGATGATCTCAAGGTGTCCGTGGAGATTCCAGAAGCAGAGTCATGATTTCCTCTGCTACCATGTAACCGCTGCATAGTGGCGGATCTTTCTTGTGATTGCGAAGCCTGTAGCCTTGATGCCCCAGGGGTCGTAACACCCGACACTGCCCCTGATATCTCCGAACCCAACTGACCCTCTTCAGACCCATATCCAGCCTTGGGGAGCGACATATGCGAAGCACTTGTAAGTCCATTGAACTCCATGATGGAATATGAATAGTCCCAAAACCCGGTCTACAAAAATGGAGCAGACATAGAATCTCATTGTGCATCCATCGCCCATAAAGACACAACGTGAAATCATTCGAAATAATTTAAATAAATCCGATTGGGAAATCACGAAAGACAAATGCGACTCGACGCGCGCTCACAGGCGACATCTGGCGGCGAACGGAAAACATGAAAACAAGGGGAAAATTTACTGCACTAATGTACATCTGAGAATCATTGAAATTCTGATCATATTGATGTATAAATTGAGTGCTGTCACTGCTGCCGTTACAACTCATACACGAGGTACGCAGTTGAAGCATTCATCTGCTGGAGCATTCTATCAAACGCCCAGCTTGTCACCTTGCCTGAAACGAACTTGACATAGAATGGGAAGGCTTGGTTAGCTATTTGGTGATTGGCGTGCCGGTGATTCACCATTTCAGTATATTCAAGTTTATAGCCCTCCTTGGAGAGCAAGTGCAAAAGAGATACAAAAATGTGGTAGTAACCTTTTCTTGCAGTTAGGTGGCGCTTTATGCGGCAATTCAAAGACTCAGCCCTCTGTGTGGACTTGCAGCCGAAGGTAAAACCTTCTACCTGCCATGCAACACACCGACGGTCAAGACAATGTAGGGGGGATCTGACTCCAAGGTAGTCCTTGACAGTTTTCCAGCGGGGGTCCTCCAGAATTTTGCGCCAGAGAATATCAGCAGCGTCCTTATCTGAGCACTCCTGTACCTGTCGGATGGCGCTCTCAAGAGCAGTGAAATCGTGTTGCTCGAGGGAGTTTCGGAAGTGTTCGGTAAGATTTTTGTAAATGTGAAAAAGGCAGAGGAAGTGAGCAGTTCGGTCCGGGGGGAAAACCCTGGGAACGGACCCCAAGAGCGCGTATGCTGCATCACTGAACAAAACCCAGGGTGCACAACCGGTTGCCTTTATCCACTCCTGCCAGAGCCACTCATAACCCTCTGCATTTTCACTGCTTGGCATGCAGCCCCGAGCCAGGAGAAGGGTTTGGCCATGTTCGTTGATACCGCAAAACAGGGCCAATGCCTCGCCGTACCGATTCGATTTGTACGTGTTATCTTCAAAAATGACTTGTGCATATTTTCTGGCGTTTTTTACTTTCTCTGGCGTCATAAAAAACCATCTTCGTACAACACCAGTGACTGGGTCAGGGGCTTCATGATTGAAATACCAGGCAGGATCTGCCTGTTTGAGCATTTTCAGGTGGTTAATCAAACGTGCAAGATCATTTGGGCCCATCTTGCGTTCGATGGACTTAAAAACATTTCTGATGTGCTGGGTTGAAAACCCTGTGATTGCTGGGTACGCGTCCTCGCTATATTTCTGTCTCAAATTTACAAGAATTTGCTCCGGCATTTCACGATGCTCATACGCCCGCTCAAGGTTGTGCCAGAGCTCTTCAGGCAGGGCTGATTTGTCCAGTGGGGCGGCCTCCTCCTCGTCAGGCCACCAATGGGCAGAGTGGTCCCAATTACACTCGGTTAGCTTCCACAGGCCTGTGCCAGGATCGTGGGTTGGCGTTGCACCATATGGACACAAATCAGACTTCGTGAGAGGCCGGGGCTGCTTTTCTGGGCGTGCTCTACTGGTCTCCTTTAGGGGCCCGTGTTATTTTAGGCGTCCCCAAATGCGACAACCAATACGTGCCCGATTACTCCCCCCTGCAGACTTGCTGGTAACGCTGTTATGTATTGCCAACTCCCCCCGAATCTTATTCGGGTATGCAACAGCTTCGGTGTGGGACCGGAAGGTGCAGCCAACCTTGTTTCCACGTCGGGGGGAGTGCTCGGAGGGACAATGGGCTTCGCGTTTCACGCGTTTGCGGAGGGGGATGAGGTTTAGGATCAGAACGCGGTGACTGGGCGGCACTAAACTCATGCTTAATTAAGGGGGCCGGATCCGTAGATTCCGTGGGTCCCGAGTCAGATGCCGGGGTTGGAGATAAGATGGCAGGGGGGTTTCTGACGGGGGCAGGTCTGGATGATGCACCATTCGAAGGGCTTCTCAGAGCTTCTGGGCCTAGCACATCACTGCTTGAAACTGCCACTTCCGCGGGTTCCGTTTTGACGTTGTCCAACATTGATGAAGAAACAGATCTCAAGGTCGCACAAAATGGATCGGCATATACACCCTCAAAGAGCAAGGTCATCTGGGCGGTGGTAGGGTGGCCCATGGACGCGTGGAGGGACCAAAAGTTGGTTCGAAGGAAGTCGGCGGTTTGATCCTGCAGCGGGATGCAGTTCCATGCAACACCACCACAGAGACAGAACAGGACCAGAACTCGTTCGTTACGGACCCAGGTACCGGTTCTGCGTGAGACTCTACAAATTCGCTGATCATGAACGGGTACACCAGTGATGATCCTCACCAGATCTGAGATGGCAGCCTCACTGATATCCTTAGGCACACACAGAACGAGGGTTCTGTCGAGGACTGACACAAAAATGGGGATCTCTTTCCTCGCACATTGTCCCTTGTGGAGTAGTCGACACGGTGAGCATCTTCGCCGCCGTTGGTGGTGTCTACGATGCCTCCGATGGAGAAGGGAGAGAACAACAGCGGCCGGAACGAGACCACAAAGGACTATGGTCAGCCCCACTAGGCTCCAGCCGACATCGCAGATTGCGCAGAGCAAAAGCATTAAGATCGACATGTCTACAACGAGAGATGAACGTGAGAGGCTAACCCCCATTATTGATTCACAAAGTTTACCGGGGGCCTCTGATGAACGAACTTGATAGGCTACCCCCTGACTATTGAATTACCTGGGGCCTCTGATGCACGAACTTGATAGGCTACCCCCTGACTATTGGTTTACCAGAGGCCTCTGATGCACGAACTTGATAGGCTACCCCCTGACTGTTCATTTACTGGGGGACTCTGATGAACGAACTTGATAGGCTACCCCCTGACTATTGAATTACCTGGGGCCTCTGATGCACGAACTTGATAGGCTACCCCCTGACTATTGGTTTACCAGAGGCCTCTGATGCACGAACTTGATAGGCTACCCCCTGACTGTTCATTTACTGGGGGACTCTGATGCACGAACTTGATAGGCCACCCCCTGACTATTGATTTACCGGGGCTTCTGATGCACGAACTTGATAGGCTACCCTCTGACTATTGATTTACCACGGGCCTCTGATGCACAAACCTGATAGGCTACCCCCTGATTATTGATTTACGGGGGGCCTCTGATGCACGAACTTGATAGGCTACACCCTGATTATTGAGTCAACAAGGGCTTCTGATGCACGAACTTGATAGGCTACCCCCTGACTATCGATCTACCTGGGGCCTCTGATGCACAAACTTGATACGCCACCCCCTGACTATTGACTTACCAGGGGCCTCTGATGCACGAACTTGATAGGCTACCCCCTGACTGTTCATTTACTGGGGGCCTCTGATGCACGAACTTGATAGGCTACCCTCTGATTATTGATTTCACAGGGGCCTCTGATGCACAAACTTGATACGCCACCCCCTGACTATTGACTTACCAGGGGCCTCTGATGCACGAGCCTGATAGGCTACCCCCTGACTGTTCATTTACTGGGGGCCTCTGATGCACGAACTTGATAGGCCACCCCCTGACTATTGATTTACCCAGGGCCTCTGATGCACGAACCTGATAGGCTACCCCCTGACTATTGATTTACCAGGGGCCTCTGATGCACGAACTTGATAGGCTACCCCCTGATTATTGATTTACCGGGGCCCTCTGATGCACGAACTTGATAGGCTACCCCCTGATTATTGAGTCAACAAGGGCTTCTGATGCACGAACTTTATAGGCTACCCCCTGACTATTTTTTTGCCAGCGGCCTCTGATGCACGACCTTGATAGGCTATCCCCTGATTATTGATTTACCGGGGGCCTCTGATGCACGAACCTGATAGGCTACCCCCTGACGATCGATTTATCAGGGGCCTCTGATGCACGAACTTGATAGGCTACCCCCTGACTATTGATTTACCAGGGCCTCTGATGCAGGAACTTGATAGGCTACCCCCTGACTATTGATTCACCCGGGGCCTCTGATGCACGAACTTGATATGCTACCGTCTGACTCATGTATGGCAAGACGTTGCCCTCCCCAGCCTTGAAGGATGCGGGGGGATGAGGGGGGTGGAGGGGGAGGTGAGGGCTGAGCTGGGGGGGGGGGGAGGGGAGGGGGGAGTGTTGGGGGGCTTTGGGGGTTGGAGGGGGAATCAGGGGGGCCCCGGGATGGGAGGAGGGTGCGGGGGGGGGGGGAGGAGGTTATTGGAAAAGGCTGAAGGGGCGTAGGGGGGAGAGGGGTGGGGGGGCGTTGGGGGGGTTGGAGGGGAGGTTTTGGAGGGCCCGGGGGGGGGAGCGTAGGGGGGAGATACAGGGGTAAAAGGGGGAAACACTGGGGCGTCTGATGTACGACGGGCATCAACTCAATTGGTGATTGAATCATGAATCATTCACAGGCCCACGCACGACAGGCAAGGGAACGAAACAAGTCAATAGCAGAAGGATTGAGCAAGTAAAATGTGCGAATCCAGTACATCATTTTCAAGGATCCACTACCATTTGTTCACACTTGGGTTAAACGGGAGAAACATATGGGGAGTCAGAATCAGGCTGATGACGACAACGCTAACTGACACTTATAAGCACGTGGGGGTAAACCGTAAAAACTGGCCAGTAACCTGGAAACAAAACTCGCTGGCTGGGGTTCGGCCCAGAGGGTGCCGTAGGTTGGTTATCGCCCCCCTGTAGGGGGACCCTCTGGCACTCGAGGTTCCCGGGGTGTGACCACACAGAATCCGCACATCTGTGGCGTGACGTACCTTCCCCTAGCCACGGTAGCTGCCTTACCTACACTAATTGGCCAGCGCCGTTTCCCAGGTCCCTTCTGACCTGTTGTTAAGGTCAGGAACAAGGTTCACGCCCACTTACAACGTGGGTTGGGTCTGTATAATTCTCTTGAACCCATTTGGGTTCAAAATTCGAGTTCCCTTAACCGCACCCACGCAACTAAGAAGCAAACGACGCAAACGCACTGTAGCTGTGGTGTCTTTGTAGCCTGTATCAGCCATTACTCTCAAGGTTAGACGAACGAAAAGGGTTCGGTCCGGTCAAACCAGTCAAATCAGACGAAATGGGGTAGATCTGAATAATACTCTAGAACCTAAAAAATAGCGTGTTGTAACAACACCTGCCGTAACAGAAGCCAGTACCTGTACCTGCAATCTGTCCGACCTGGTGAAACCAGATGGAAAGTAAGCAATGGGATCCGGTCAAGATGAGGTCAAATGAGACGAAATAGGGTGCCCTTTGGCTCCAAAAAATGAACAAACACCCGGATCGCGCCAAAGAGAATGTCACAGGGCTAGACACGCGCGTATCAGGTAAGAGGTCAGTAGGAGGTCAAACAGAATTCACCGCGCAGAGAAAGGAACAGAATGCAATGGAGCCTGGCCTTTCAATATTATATCTGGGTCCGGGAACCGGTGTCAAGGGTAAAATTTGCCAAGCAAACAGCAGTCTGCTGACCCCCCCGCCGTAGAAGAAAATCGCGGAGCCTGCAATGGGTGGGTTCAGATCTCAGTCTTGGTCCGGCGATGCGCTCTGCCACTACACACACCATCATCTCACTGCCCAAACCACTTCACAATGCAAGCACTAGAAAAACTTTTAGCGCTTCCAATTAGGGTTACCGGAACCCTCGCGCGAGCCCCCCCACTGATCCTCCAACCCAATGGCGGTCTCATCGGGGAGATAGACCACCCATGCAACTTGGGTGGTTCCCCCCTTTTTGGTCTCCCGGTCCACCTGCCGAAAGTTCCTACCCCCTGCAAGCCGCTTCTGATTGACGTCCAGGACCCAGAAGGCTTCAAAACTGCTGAGTCGGCCCTTGGAGTTGGGCCAACAGAAGGTGAAAGGGGGGGTGCACTGGTCGGAGTCGACCAGAGCGAGGGGGAGATAGGGGACGGCCTTTTCTGGTGGCAGGAGCCACTGCGTCGGATTACCCTTGCTGAGCATCTCCTCCACCTCAGCCTTCGCCTTCTGAACGGGGACAGACCTCTTCATCTGCCATTTCCCCCCCCAAATAACAAACTGGGACAGAGTTGTCCAACCAAAACTTGGATCCCGAACGTGAAACTGCTGCCTCAAACCTGCTCCCTGCACCGGCAACGACCCCCTACGAATGAACTCGTTAAAAAAATTTGCCGTTGCAAACGAGCAACGGTACGGACCCCCATCAACACGAGCCCTCTTTGCCTTGGGCTCGTCAGGCTCAACGCCGCAGGGGGGGCTGACGGTCGAGCTCTTTCCCCAATGCTCGATCCGCGACTTCAGATCAGGTATCTTAGCCAGCGCCCTGTCCACCACCACCTGACAGATCCGCCTGATCCTCGGCGAATCCAAGCCTTCAGCTTCCTGACGCGTTCCCGTGGGGGGCCTGGCCACAGGACGCTGCGGCGGACACGCGCAAGCAAGCAGGCAGGCAAAGCACTGCGCTCACAGGGGCATCCTCATGCTCGTGTCATGTGACAAAGCGTTTCAGGATCCTTGCCACTCTGAAACAAGGAATCAAAAGTATGTACAGAAACATATCAGGATATGTACACATGGGGTTAAGACTGGACTCGGATAAGGGCATCACAGGGCAATAGACACTCAGTCCCAACTCATATCCCAATCCCAGGTCCGACCCTCTCAGTGGCTGGCGGGGGGGGGGGGCTCAAACACAACCTATGCCCTGCTCAGTCCGGACCCTGAAACCCTGCCAATAGGGAAGGGTGTCCCGCCCAGCCACAGGCGAGTTCCTGCGAACCAAGGATCTCCAATGCCAACCAACAGTGGCTCCCTATGCTCCCTCAACGGCTGGTTCCAACTCCCTTCTGAGCCGGAGATAATGCCCCGCCATTATCCCCTAGGAGTTGGTAGCTGAAAATGGGCTGTTTCAGCCCAGACTGATATTAGCTCAAAAAACTCCAAAGTTGACCCCTCATCAGGACCCGCCAGAGGTAGGGAGGAGTCAACCGACCCTATCGCCTTTGAGTACGAACTTAGATGAGCCCTCACCCAACCTGGTTCCCTCTGAGGTCCCGGCATCAGGGCACCACGGGTTCGTCAAGTGGGGTCCTGATGCCAAAATCACCTAAATTGGCGTCATTCCCACGGGTGATTCGCCTGACCAAGGCAAGGCCAACAGCTCACAGGATAGGAGGCAGGACCTAGGACCTATATCTGAGTGCACAACTAGAAAAAGAGTCCGGGCTTCTTTTGGGCATAGAGATATGGGGCCGCCAATTGACCACACGGGGGGCTGAAATTGGGGTCCCAAAAGGGGGTCATTTTGGCTGCTCAAAATGAGCCAAAATCTGGGGTATCCTCAATAGTATATCTCCACGCCGGCTTGGAGATCGGATCCGCCATTCCACAGGCGATCCACCGGGAGTCCAACAGAGACTCCCATGCACTTGGCTCTCAAAGATCTTCATGCCAGTCAGCGTGGTGACAATTCAAATTGGGTCCACAACTGCCAAATTGGCAAAGTCGGTCGTCTTGGTTGACCGTCCAGGGTAGAAAACCTTGGCGATATTGACGCGCCAAGCCTTGATTCACAGCCCTTGAAATCCCCTTTGGTCCCATGCCCTGGCTTCTGGCTTGCTGTCACACTGGCTGCTTGCTTTTCATCGAGGGGATGAACACACGGATGGGGCAGAAAGCAGCATGCGGTGCAACGGGGGAGATCATGGATCGCACCAAAAGTTGAATACCTCCGGGTGAGCCGGAGGAGCAAATACGAAACTCAATGGCGTTCAACCCTTAGTCATAAGCTACAATAATCGCCCTTCCTTCCCGGCTAGATTCTGTGCCCCATGGACATATGCAAAAGAAAAGTGCCTTGAAAGGCGCACGAATATATTATAATATCTTCGGCTTGGATTGAGTCATCGACCAATCCTTCTAAACACAATAACTTGACACCAATGACCTTCGATTCCACATATGTGCTCCACTTGGGGCGCTTTGAAAGGTCACGAGCGCTACTTCCCAAGTGGGCACATGAAAATATGGAAAATTGCAAAACACACACCTTGCTCCCAACGCATCGCTTTGGGATCGCCACACAAGCTTTCCTCCACGAAGGTTAGGCTTGCAATTGATTGTGGGGAGTATAAGGAAGGGCCTCGTGCAATATGAGGTCCATTGGTGGATGTATCGCTGTTAGCCAAACCCGCCAAATGGGCACGCAATACAACACATGGCACATACCACATACTGCCCAAAACGGTAGCCCCCCCCACGATATGTCATGCCCCTCCAAGGGCATAACTTTGTGTCAATCGCTCATAGGAACTCAAGAAAAGTTCCCATGCAACACCAACACTCGCGCGCTACACTCGAAAGTTATCTTAACGCACGCAATATCATGGCCAAAGAGTTATAACGCAAACTCTACCCTCTGGACCATGATCCATTACGCTAGCGCGCACGTGTGGAGACGCAAGGCGTATAAAGCTTCCTAAATTACGTCGGGAGTATTGTGGATACATCCCATGTTTCTCTATTGTCATTCCTTGCAAGCGGCACGAGATATGACCCTCACAAGTGGCCTCACGAATCAACTTTGTTTTGCCCATATCTCTAAGACAAATGGAAGGCAAGACAAAAGGAAAGTTGATTCGTGCATAGGGAAGCACGTAGGTCCACTCGAAAGAGGTCAAATCAATTGCGGGGATGTCGAAGTCGAAAATCCGATTTCGACATCCTGAAAAATTCGGATTAAGGTTGCGAGTGTAGAATGTGAAAATTGCGGATGCATCAATGCAATTCCTGAAGATTTTAGAGTCTTCGTCACGGATTGCGCTAAAATATCTGTATATAACAGTTAAACTGGCGGTTACGCTAAAGTCGCGAGCCAACCGCCAGCAGTCAAAACATTGATTATCAGAACAGAAGCGTGAAAATTTACGGAAACAATATGAAAATAAAACCCTGTTGATTCCTGATATTCTGATGTGTAAATCTCAGCGGGCGACGCTTCGGGGCCGATGCGGCCGCTAATAGCTGAAATGCCCAGATCTCTCACACAAACACGTTTTACCTACATCTGTTGTTAGGGTTAGGTTGCCGAATCGACGGCCGAAGGCGGTGCGGGGCAGATTGGCGTGAAATAGTAAGATACCGGCAAATGGCAGTTTGCCGGTACATGGTAACATGCCCCAAGTGGCCGGAATGCCGTTACGGGGGCTTTACGGCAAGGGACACGCTCCTGCCGGGCTCTCACCGGGCTTCATCGGGCGTCTTCCCCTCCGTACATGGGGTTAGTGGGCACACGGAGACCGGTTGTATACCCCACCATGGTCATGGGGTTCTGGGTACCGCTTCACCGCCCTCCTTAGAGCAAACCCTGGGGGGGGCTCGATAACACCACGCATGGCAGCGGGTACCCAGGACCATCCCCTGAGGGGGGGGGTAGTCGTACCACACACCACAGGCTGGTCTTGGGCCAGGTTGCCCACGTCAATCCACGGTAAGACAGGTATAGTGCTGTAGGGTCTTGTAACTTCAAGTACAGTATCAAGTATCAAGTCCCGGGTCCTGGCGGCGATTGTTCGGCATCCAAAGGACCCGTTAACCCATACCAGGCGCACCGGGTGCCGGCTGCGACGGTCACTACCACAGTGGCAGTGGCACACACGGCCAACATAGGCGTCACACGACGACCGAGGTGGTCCCACAGGTGGAAAGCCACCATAAAGATCCATCAGGCTACCCCAAGCTTCCCAAGGCCCGCCGGCTGGGGGAGAGTCCCCACGGGTCCTTCCTCGGGCGCACCATGTCCATATCCACGACGCGAGTCCAGAGTGGTACAGCCGAACGAGCTCCTCCTTAAGGGATCGGGCATCAAGGCCGTCTTTTCCCTCGCCCTATTACCACGAAGGCCATACATGAGGGAGTCTTCATGCAGTGTGGGCGGAGGCGTCGACTCCTCAAACCACCAGTTTCCCAGGCGAACTGACCGAGGTCAGGAGCACCAGAGGCCGCCATCCGACTGCAAGTGCGTCTGCGAGTCGGTAGGCTCACACTGGGACTGACAGTGGCGGACCGCTGGGAGTGTAGTCAGGCAACTGGGCTTCCCGCCTGGCGCCATCAGGATCTCCACATCACAGCGAATAGGGCACACGGTATCACGGGCACTCAAACAGAAAGATCTGTACTTAGGTACTGGTCCAGGCTGGACCATATGTAAGAGCATGTGCACGGCGACTCAGGGCGCCTTCGTAGTCGATTCGCATCCCCTCGGGGGGGAAAATCAGTGCATACTTCAGTGATGGGCTGACATACAGATGCACATATCCTGGGGAACAGAAAGACAAGCAATAATCAGGTAAACAGGCGTGTAAACACACTCTGGACAGAGTGCCAAACCACGCCCCGGTTAGGATAAGGCATATGCAGGAGGGTGGACAGAAAAATGCCTGAGTTCAGGGCATATATAGTCTGCAGACACACGTCGACTGGTCTGGATTCCGTAAGTGCCATGGGGCCAGACCACACACCAAAAAAATCGCAATGCCGATGACAGCGGCATCCGTTGCGCAACGTCGTATGGGCTTCAAGGCCCCAAGAGCTCAGAAAATGTGAAGGTCAGTCGCTCACCTGGTTTCCCAAGGATTCAGCAGGGGGGGGAGTGACGAATGGAAGAAGAGAGGGGCCATCCTCCTCTGGATTCAGCAGGGGGGGGTATATGGCCACTCTGATGGCGGGTCACCGAAAGATGGAAGAGAGCAAGCAAGTAAGGGACGGTCCGTCGACCTCACAGGCGCTCAAAATGCATCAGGGGAGAGCTCAGGGCGCTGATCAGGCACCCCTGGCTGCAATCGCCCGGGTGAGTGCTGCCAAGTCCGAGACATGGATCTTGGTCTTGTGCTTGCGGATGTACTCCATGAAGGGAGTATTGATCCGCGGCACGAACGAGGAGACGGGTTCCCAGGTGTCGTGGGACGGCCCATAGCCTCGCCAACGAACTTTGAACTCCAGACCTCCGGGTGCCGAGGCGTTCGGACGCCGGGCCAGGATTTTCTCGACAGTATAGTCGTCCTGCTCAGCATAGTCGTCGTCCAAATCAGCCTCATGTGCGGCATATCTCAGGGACACATGTTGGCCACGGAGGTCTCGTGGCGCTCCCGGAACTGTCCGTGACCCACCTTGATGCGGTAGGTGTCCTCACCAATCCTGCGCACCACCTCTCCAGGTGTGAACGAGGTTTTGGTGCGGTGGGTACCCATAGGGCGGGGTCTGATCACCCACACCGGGTCTCCCACCCTGAACTTCTGCGCTGTCGAGCTCGGGGCGGACCTCTGACGCTCAGCATGCTCTTTCTCGAGCTGCTGGCGGATGTCCCGCGCCGTTTGCTCTTGCCGCGCGAAGAATTCCTTGGCATCCATGGCCATGCCATCACCAGACAAGGGAGGTCCCCGACCCAGGGGGTCCCTGCCGAACAGAATCTGGTGAGGGGAGAAACCACCCGGGGTGGGGGTGTCATGATGGGCCTTCAGAGCGGGCCACATCTCCTCAAACCAGTTCCGACGTGGATTGGTGATGTGAATCTTGCGCAGCTTCTCGAACAGCTGCCGTCCAGCCACTTCAGCCCGGCCATTGGACCGGCTGAGATAGGCGACGCTCTTGGCGTGACGTATTCCCATGAGGGAACACATGGCCTTGAACCAGCCACCAGTAAACTGGGGCCCTCGGTCACTGCAAATAGTGCGGGGGATGTCAAAGACGGTCAGCCAATGACGTATCATCATGACTGCCACTTCCTTGGCAAGCAACCCCTTTTTGTGTGCCGGAACGGCTACTACGTAGCCACTCTGGCGATCCACACAAAGAACCACACAGTCAAAGGTCTCCTTGCCAATGTGCACTTCGGGCATGGAGAAGACGTCCATGGCCATGCTCTCCATGGGCTGGTCAGGCACCGGCGTCCATTGGGCTTCCCCCTTGACGTTCCGGTTATCGGGATTGCAGGTCTGACAGACTGAGCAACCCCTCCTGACCTTCTTGATGGCGGTGTACAGACCGATATGGCCGATCTCGAAGCGGCGCTGCATGTCAAGGGCTTGCTTCTTGACCCCTGGGTGCAGCATGTGGTGGTGCCAAGCTTCACATAGCTCGAGCACCTGGGACTCCGGTACTAGCAGCTTACCATTCCGGTAGAGCTTGCCATCTTCCTCAGTCAGCCCCTCTGGCCACTTCTGCCCGTCGTCAGGGTCGGTCACAGCCCTGTACTCGGCCGCAAAGGCCTCAGACTTGGCGTAGTCGTCGGTCCAGTCGTCCTGGAGACAGGATTCAGGGAAGAGGTGCTTGTCGGACTCAGCTCCCTCAGGGGCGAGTACTCTGACCGCTCTGCCCATCCTCGTTCCGAGGGGGGCATCCGTAGCCATGACGACGAAGCATTTAACACCCTCCTCCTCCATCAGGCGCTCCATTTCAATGATCCTCTTGGCCTCAGCGGTCTCAGCCTCATCGCCATGGGCAGAGATATCCGTCATGCCCTTGCTGGCGGGATAGGCCCACCTGCTGAGACAGTCCGCCACGGTGTTGTCCTTTCCAGGAATATAAACAACCGTAAGGTCGAACTTGGCCAAGGTCTCATGCCATCTTGCCCGTCGGGAGGCGGGACCAGAGGGGGTGTCCACGTGCTCCTTGTGCCACGACTGCAGACTCTGATGGTTGGTGCAGACGGTGACGGGATGGAGGGCTATGTACCCAGCCCATTTCCTGAGAGCCATGACGATGGCATACGCCTCCTTTTCGCGGGGCGTCCACGTCCGTCTCTGGCCTTCCGCCAGGACTCGGCTCCAGAAGGCCACGGGCACGTGCCTCCCATCGTCAAGCACTTGTTCCAACACAGCACCAACGGCGTAGTCGGAAGCGTCGGTGCGCAGGACGTACCCTCGGTCAGGATCCACGAGGTGCAGACCCACTGCAGATAGCAGCGCCTGCTTCATCCCCTCAAAGGCACGGTCGGAATCAGCATCCCAGACCAGAGCCTTCTTGGACCCCTTCTTGGTCTCCTCTCGGTTGCCCTTGAGCATGGTCGTCATGGGGGCTGCATACTCGGCATACATCTTGATATACCCCGAGTAGTAGTTGCAGAACCCCAGATACGCCCGTAGCTCAGAGACCATTTTGGGCTTTTCCCAGTGCTCAATCGCAGCCACCTTGCCAGGTATGGGCTTTCGCTGCCCGTTCCCTACTACGTCGCCAGCGAAGACCACCTCGCTTACCGCAATGGTGGCCTTGTCACTGCTGCCCGTGAGTTTGTGCCGAACCAGAAGGTCCAGCACTCGAGTGACGTCCCTCTCATGTGCCTCCAGGAGCTCCTCGTAGCTCATACTGGGGTCCCCGGACGCGATGATCACGTCGTCCACGAAGGGGTCCGCACAGTCACGCACCGGCTCAAGCAGGTTCTCCAGCATCCGCTGAAAAGCCGCATTGCCGTTGGTAACGCCCATGGGCACCACCTTCCACTGGAGAGGTCCAAGTGGGGTGCTCATGGCTGTGCAGGCACGGGACTCCTCGGCGAGAGGCATCTGATGATAACCATGTTTCAGGTCAATCACCGTGAAGATCCTCCGCTGGTGTTGTTTTTGCAGCATGTCCTCAGTGAGGGGCAGCGTATAGCTGTCGTGCTGCGTTTGGGCGTTTAGGCCGCGGTAGTCGACCACGAGCCGCCACTCACCGGACACCTTCTTGGGGACGACGAAGCACGGAGAGGCCCATTCGGAGTGGCACGGCTCAAGCCAGCCTCTCTCGATGAAGTCACGGAGGATCTTCTCCATGGCCTCCTTCCTCTCGCCCCGCAGGGCAAACTTCCGGTGCCGATACACACGGGGGTCCTGCTTCAGTCGTATCTTGGCCTCGCCATACGGTCCACGCACCGGTGGGGGAAACACAGGCTTTCCGCTGAAGAAGGTGTCCCCATACTTCTGCTTCAGCCTGGCCCTCAATGCCTGAATCTTGGGGCAATCATCGGACTCCGCCTCGGCTTTTCCGGGCACCTGGACCACTGAGCTTACTTGAGGGGTAGCGACCCCGCTCGGCTTCGGCTCAGGCGGTCTTCCCAGGTGGCCAAAAGGACCATCTCTGGTCTTGCCTCGGAATATGTCGCCGTAGGTGGGGGGGTTCCCGCCGATTGGCTCGTCCTGGCTGGACATGTAATCCAGCACCCTCTTCACGAAGGTATTCCCATCATAGGAACTGGAGACGATGGTGTCCACTTCCCACCAGGCTTTGTCCTGGCCCTTGCCCTCACGCTGGTTTCCCCAGTCGTGAAAGGGCTGATCCATACACCCCTGAACCAGATCCAGCTCCTCTTCCGTGAGGGGGTCTTCCGATTCTCCGATGTCAACAGGGGGAACCGCAAAGCATTGCCTCCATGGCTCCGCTATGATGCGGTTGACACACAGGAAATCCGTGGTGTCGGCCTGATCAAGGCCCCCATCCACATAGTGGAATTCCGTTGGCCATCTCTGGGGTGGCATGGGCTGTCCCTTAGCGTTCTGATAGACACTCTCTCCAGCCGGTAGGACGACCTTGTTTAAGGTCATGTTGGTCAATGAGACTACCCAATGTCGGGTACTCTCCTCCTCGGTGCATCCCATAGGAACAACCAGCACTGCCTTGGAGCGGTCCTTGCGAATCTTCGCTATCGCTCTTGGAATGTCCCATCGGGGGCAATGGATCCACATCAATCCCTGATGCGGACCCCAGTGCTTCCTCCACGTGGAGTCCTGTGCGCTCCAGTACTTCTCACAAACCCGCAGATGAGCGGAGGTTCCTGAAGAGAACGCATCCAGGGCCAGATCCGAAGCTCCCAGGTCCGCGACCACTCGGCTCGCCACTTCCGGCATTACGCCGTACTCCTGGTTTGCTGGCCCAGTGGGCTCAGTGTCCAGCGCGGCCACTTCGAGCTGATTGCGTTCCGGCTGGATCCATTGGCATTCCACATGGTGCTCAGGTGACGAAAGCCACGAGAGCTGGTCGTCCTGGTACAGGGTCATGTAGGCCTGGGCCGGGAAGGCGCCGGAGTCCGTCTCCATCATGAAGTCGTACCCAACGATCATGTCCCAGTCCATCTCGGCCTCGTAGAAGCGACCTTGCAGGAGGATTTCCTTGCCGAGGTCCGGGCGACTAAGCTCACGATGGTTCACGAACTGCAGCCCAATGGCCGCTTCCTTCGTGCCTCCCACCATGTACTGGCCGTTCGCCACCTTCAGCCTGACAGGTTTCCGACTGTTGGTCAAACACTCTGGTGGAAGTAGGCCAGCCTTGACCAAGCTGACCTGGGCTCCTGTGTCGACCAACACGTCGAAGACCTTTTCCACTTCCCCGCATAAGGCACGGACCTTAAGGTGCAACTGCCGCTCACGCCCCAAACGGCGCACGGCGTGCAAGCTCAGGATCTCCGGCCGTTCCAGAAGCTCGACAAGCGACTGGTGCAGGTCGTGGACAATGGGCTCAGGCTGCCCATCTGCAGCATCCAGCTGCGGTCCGGGTGATCCTCCGATACTCTCGGATAGATCTTGAAGTACATCAAACACATTCTTGGTCGCGAAGGATGGACGGGTGCAAGGGTTCGTGCCTTCACTTGCCCTCACCCCGCCACCGCGACTGGGTGCCGGACCGGGCCTTCTGCCCGCGGCAATCCCTTTGTGCTTACCAACTCCCGATTGGGATGGTGTGGCGCTTCCCACGACACCATCCTGCGACCGCCCTAGCTGGGGCCCTTGGCTGCAGGGGCTCCGCTAGGGGGCGTCGGTTGTGGAAGTAGGGGTATTCTCGTCCGCATCAACCTCGTTGACACCCTTCTTCCTCCTATTCCTAGGCTTCTTGTCCTCGTCCTTGTTCTGGTCGTTCTGGTTGTTCTCCTTGTTCTTGTTGTCCGACCTGGCGACCCAGTTCCTCTTGATCTCCTGGATCTCCTTGGCCAACTCGGTCCCCACCGACATCAGCTTGGAGAGCTCGTCCTTGTTGACCTCCACTTTGGCCTCCCGGATACCAGCAGGTGCACGCTTCGTCGACCCGTGCACCTTCTTGTAGGCCTCCGTGTCAGCCCGGTTGGGTGGGCATCTTCGGTGGTCATGGTTGAAGCCCTTCTTCCTCCCATAACACACGAAACAGCCCTGAGGGTGAGCTCGTATGAACTCCCCAAAGGACAGCGGAGGGTCGCCAATGCGGCGTGGGTCCCTCTTCTCCTTCTTCTTCCAACCCGGCTGCAGGGGCTTCCAGCTTCCCAGGTTGCTCCCCGCGCCGTTGTGGGCCACGAAGGCACAAACGGCCATCTCGGCAAGCTCATCGTGGTCGTCATCGTCGACGAGAGTCTCATCGCCGTCGGCTCCCGCTGGGTCCATGGCAGCTTCCCCGCCAGGCCCCTCGCCAACGTAGTTGACGTCGCGGTCGCCGGGCCTCAACCCACGGGTGTGGTGGAGGTTCCGGTACTTCTTGAGCACCTCCTCTCCAACCAACTCCAGGATCTCGTCGCAGCTCATCTGCGCCGGGATAGCCTGCAGACGGATGGTTTGGCCGCTCACGTCACACTCGTCAAGGCGCCACATCGCGGTCTTTTCGCGATCGCCCGAGACGGTGATGAGGAGAGCGTTCCGCAGGGAGTGCCGTTTGACATCCCGGGCCACGTTCTTCCTCGTCCAAGCCACCACGTTCGTATGATACTCTTTGGGGAGCATCATCTTGACCGTGTGGTTGGACCTGGCCCTCTTGGCTTCCTCCTTGGTGACCCTCTTGATCCATGCTTTCGGCAGCATGGAGAGCAGGTGAGCCTGCTCGTCACCCTCGTTCCAGTCCTCCACGTTGCGGCGGAAGAGGGTGTATTGCCCTCGGAAGTCTCGCCAATCCCGTAGGCGGATCTCCCGTCCATCATGCTGAAGCTTGATGGACTTCCACCGCTTGGCAGCCACCTGCGGAGCGTCCACCCGCTCCTGCTCGTTGAGCCACTTCTTGGTTTCCTTGAGGGTCTTGATTTTCCCCTCCTTGGTTACCACGAAGTACAGCTCTTGGAGCACTTCCGGCATGCGGTACCTGAACTGTCTGAATACATATTTCTCCGCCTCTGCGGGATCCATGTCTTCAGTGACGGTCACCCCCCAATCGTCCAGCTTCTCCAAGAAGCGGTCGAGGTTGAGGGGATTGCCATCGTACATGGGGGGCTTGATGTCCTTCACGTCTTCCCACACGGCGGCATCCGCGGCCTTAGAGACCATGAACGCCGGCCGCCAGGTCGACCGAGGTTCCCATCGGCCTCGCCCACGGACTCCCACGGCCGCCACGTCCATCTCCTCCATGGAATCCCTGTGGCTACGCCGCGGTTCCTCCATGTACGCTGAACCCAGATGCTCACGCCGTACCCCTTCCATGTATGCCTCCTCATCACGGCGCCGGCGGCCGCGTTCAGCGGCCTCCCGTCGTACACCACGCGGCGGGCTAATGTCGAACTCCTCCAGGTCTTCCTCCGCCAACATCCCGACATCCCACTCCACGTCTCCTCCGGGGACCTCATCCTTGTGTCCACCATAACGTTCGCCAGCCATTGGGATTGGCTCCGGGGCTGGTGCGGAGCGTCGGGGGCGTACCGGTGTCCGCGGTGGAGCACGGCGGTTGTGGTAGTCCGAACAGAGCCACTCATCACGCCAATCCTCACTGCCACTGCCGGGCGGCACGCGCTCGTTGCGGCAGCCCGCGCTGTGGTGAGAGGGGGCAGTGAGAGAGGGGGCACTGGCGCTGGGGCGACTCCTGGGGGCTCCGCCGGGGGCGTGGGGTCTGCCTGGACCTGGTCCAGGTCCCCAGCCGTCGTCGAAAGAGCCGGACTCCAGGGGTGGGTGGTCGCTGTCGACGCTCCCACGGGCTTCCAGCGCGTCCAGCCTCTGCTGCAGGCCGCTGATGACCTTGTTCAGCGACCTGGTCTCGCCCCTGGCGATGTCCAGCAGCTTCTGGGTGGCGGTGGCGACCTGGGCGCTCTTGACCATCTCGATCTTGGCGATGTCCAGCTCCCTCTGAGCGCGCGCGGCGACCCCGGCGATGCGAGTCATCTCGCCCTTGCCAGTGTCTACCTCGCGCTCGAGGGACTGGACCCTCCTGCGGAGGTAGACAATCCGGGGCCGGGTGGCATCCGGATCGCCGTCCCCTGGTGGGTCGTCGGGGTCCCCAGGGGGTCCTCCAGGAGGGCCTTTGCCCGGTCCGCCCGGTCCAGGGGGTCCTCCCCCGCCCGGTGGTCTGCCTGCAGGGGGTCCACTTGGTGGGCGTCCTCCAGGGGGTCCTGATGGTCCTACGCCAGGGGGTCCCGGTGGGTCTGCGCCGGGTTGCCTCGGTGGGTCCGAGGATGGGCGCTTCTTCGTGATGTCGAAGTCCATGTCGTCATCCTCGTCCATGTCACCCCACCTGGGCGTCTCGGTCTCGGAAGACTCCGAGCTCTGGTAGGGCGGAGGGGGATCCTCATCCTCACCTTCCGGCTCCATGGGGACGTCTCCGCCTCTTCCGCCAGCCACTCCTCGGCGATGTCGGCGGCCTCGTTCATCCCCGTCGCTGGCGGTGAAGAAGGGGTCGCTGTCGTGGGCACCTATGATTTTGTGGGGCATTCTGCGGCCAAAACCGCATTTACGCTACCGCACTGGATCTGAAACGGCCCAACGGATCTGAAACGGCCGCGGTGCCAAAAATTTGTCGTTCAAACATGAATTTTTGCAAAATCCATTGCTTGAATACATTTGATTCCTTGGCACAAAAGTGTGGATGTGTCAGAAAATTACCATGCTGTGGTTGAATCTAAAGATGCCTGCCAAAAGTGGTTTTAATATTGTTGTTCTGCTGTTTTTGTGCTGCTCAGCTGTAGTGCAGATCGATCCGGACATTTCGGGCTATTGACTGCTAAATTTTGACACAACATTTCTGACTTATGCTGTGCAATTGCCTTCGTTTTGCCTTGCTTGCAAACACAACGTTGAACTGGTGAGAACTGTTGAGAACTGAGGTCCCTGGGACTGGATTTGTGTTGCTGGTAAAGGTTTCGGAACAGTTGACAGTTGACGTGCTGTGCACTTGCTTGTGTTGTGCCTTCTTTGCCCGGTCTTGGCTCTGTGAGTTTACTATTTGCCTGATTTGTTGCAAAGCCTGTTCTGCAACCCTTGACTCTCCCTGAAAAGGCATCCCCCGTGGTGCAGAAGTACCCATTCCAACGGTCAGGCTTTGTAGCTCATCTTTGGCAAATAGTCTCAAACTTGCAGGCACGGGCCCTTTGCACCGCACAATGCTCAAAAGAACTAGGCTTCACAAAGGTTGGCCGCTGAAGTGCAACAACCCACTGCATGCTTGGCAAGGATTGATGGCAGCACAGGCATTTCCTGCATCCATTAGTTGTTGCTGCCATGCTGACATACAGCGAGCGATTTTGCATGTGCGAGACTCATTTTGCATATTACGATTACGCAACCCTGTGAAGTGCAACAACCCATGATTTTGCAACATTTGAAGTAATAAAACGCATGCGAGGCAGAGACTGCAAGAAGATCAGTTTTGGTCAGAGTTTAGGGCGGCGTACAAGGTTGACGACAGTTGGTAGGTGCAGTGATCGGTTGCTAGACATTGGGTGAAGCAAATGATTGGGCATTTGTATGATTTTTTTAGTGAAATGTTTGTTATGAAAAGTTGGGGTAGTAACGAGCATATCACATTATAACTGCATGGTGCAAGACAAAAAGCACAAGGGCAATGTGAATCGTGTGTAGATCAGGGTCAATCTATGTTGTCTACATACATTGCAATGGTTTCCATTTTGTATTGTGTTGGACAAGTAAGTAATTCATTTCTCCACACAAATTGAGTTTTTGTTTTGCCCGAAATATTGGATGTGCATGACATCTTGGCACTCAAAATGAGCCATGCGTCAACTGTTATCATGAATGATACGCGAAAACCACAAAATTTTCAAAACAAGCTTAATACACAACAAAGATGTGTCAATTTTGTCAACCATTTGGATAGAATCCGGGTTTTGGCCATTTTGTGCCCGGTAAAATCAAAGGTGGGGGTGTCCGCCCGCTGGCCTCCGTGGCCTCTCGGGGGTCTTCCCCTTACCCTTCCTCCGTCGGTAGGCAGTGGGGCCACTGCTCGCACTGCTGCCCGTGTCGGCCCCGTCCAGCGTCATCTTGGAGGAGGCGTCCCCTTCGAAAAACTTTCGAAGGGTCTCCACTCGTGATCCCCCCGGGGGAGTCTCGCGGCGGAGTTTGGCCTCTGCCTCCTCCACTGCGGCGGCGGTGGCTGCGGCAGCTCGCCCTTCGGCTTCCTCCCGGGCACGAGCCGCTTCGGCTTTCTGGGCCTGCTGCAGCCGAGCCTTCTCGGCTTCCAACGCCGCCAACTCCGCCTCCGTCTTGGCCCTCTCCTCAGCGACGTTCCGTCGCGCGGGCTTGATGGCGTCCTTCTTGGCGGCGTCTGCCTGGGCCTTAGCCGTTGCCTGGGCGTGGGCCCTTTCCTCCGCCTCCTTCTTTGCCCTCTCCTGGGCAAGCGCCTCTTCCAGCGCCTTCACCTCGGCCTCCTTGCAAGCAATGGCCTCCTGCGTCAGGCGGGCTTCCTCGGCGGTTGCCGCCACTTCACCCCTGATCCGGGCAGGCACTGCCTCATGGGCGGCCGCAGCCGTGAGACCAGCCGCGATGGCTGCCACGGTCGAGGCGTGGTAGTCCATGCCTCTGCCCCACTCGGTGGCCTCCCCATGGGCGACGCCGACGGCGCCCTCCACGGCAGCATTCTGCTGCGTGGCCCGTTGCTGGGCAACCTGAAGGTTGCAGGGCACCCCACAGGTGCGCTCGCAGGCGCGCGCCACATCCCTTTGGTGGGGAGCGACGCTGCCGCTGGAGCTGGCCTGGCCGGCCGGCATCCTCCCACGGTGGGCCGGCTCCACTTCGCTGCTGGGGCCTGACTTCCTCAGGAGCAGCGTACGGGGCTTGGCCTTGGTCTGCTTCCCGACTTCCAGGAAGTCACAAAGGGTGGTGTGGCCGGGGTGGTGACCGCCATTGGCCCGTTGGGGACTGTGGGCTGGGGTTCTGCCCCTGGCGCCTTGGGCGGCTTCGGCGGCCAGGGATTCCTGGTACTCCCGCCACTTCCTGTCCCGCCTCCTGTCCCCGGCGGAACGCTTCTCCTTCCCAGGAGACGACGCGCTGCTGCTGCTGCCCTGCAGCCGGCGCTCGTTCCCCAGCTCCGGGAACTCCTTCTCGATCATGTCCCACATGGAGACGTTGATTGAGGCGCCCGACGGGTACTCGTTGGGCTTCTCGTCCTTCTCGATCCCGTCGGGGCGCAGCCCTTCGCCGGGCCTGTCCGGACGGGTCCAGGTCCTCCAGCGCTTGCGGCGGAAGCGGTACTCATACCCTTCCGCCCGCAACCACTCCTCCACTGCACGCAGGCGGTCCTCGCCCATGTCCTCGCGGAGCTCGAAGCTCCCGGGCAAGCCGCCTTCGCACTGGGGATTGCTGTGGCGGTACTGCTGCCCCCACAAAAACCCACGCAGTAGGCGCGCCGCATGGGGGTGGGGCTGCGGCCAGGTCTTGCCCGCCTCGTCCCAGTTCACCATCGGTGCTCTCGACGGAGTGGTCCTGGGGTGGTTGTTGAGGTGGGTGATGTAGCACTGGACTGGGGGTGCGGCCGGTGCTGGTCGGCCGGTGCTTGTGGAAGTGGTTGACGCGACTGGGTGTGCGGCCTTGCTGGTCGGTCGAAAGGACTCGCTGATGAGGGAGTCCTGGTCAGTCCACCTCCTTCACGGTCGCGGCGCTTCCGTGGTCGCTCAGGGCGATGCTCTGGGCGGCGCTGCGGACCGCTGCGCTGCGCTGCGAGCTGCGAGCTGCGAGCTGCTGCGCCGCGCTGCTCGGGGTTGGTGGCCCCGAGTGGCACGCGAGGGATGGGTAACCCCGCGGCGGTGAAACGCTTTTGACGCGTTCCCGTGGGGGGCCTGGCCACGGAACGCGGCGGTGACATGCACAAGCAAGCAGGCAGGCAAAGCACTGCGCTCACAGGGGCATCAATTACGCTCGTGTCATGAGACAAAGCGTTTCAGGATCCTTGCCACTCTGAAACAAGGGGACAAAAGTATGTACAGCAACACATCAGCATATGTACACATGAAGTTAGGACTGGACTGGGGTAAGGGCATCCAGGGACAATAGACACTCAGTCCCAACTCGTATCTCAATCCCAGGTCCGACCCTCTCAGTGGCTGGTGGGGGCGGGGGCTCAAACACAACCCATGCCCTGCTCAGTCCGGACCCTGAAACCCTGCCAATAGGGGAGGTGTCCTGCCCAGCCAGAGGCGAGTTTTTGGAAACCAAGGAACTCCAAGGCCAACCGACAGTGGCTCTCCATGCTCCCCTAACAGCAGGTCCCAACTCCTCTCTGCGCCAGAGTGATGGCCCCGCCATTATCCCCTAGGAGTTGGTAGCTGAAAATGGGCTGTTTCAGCCCAAACTGATATTAGCTCAAAAATCTCCGCAACCGACCCCTCGTCCGGACCCGCCAGAGGTAGGGACGAGGCAACTGACCCTATGCCCCCCGAGTACTAATTCTCTGGAGCCCTCACCCAACCTGGTTCCCTCTGAGGTCCCGGCATCAGGGCACCACGGGTTCGTCAAGTGGGGTCATGATGCCAAAATTACCAAAATTGGCGTCATTCTCATGCGCAGCTGGCCCGGCCAGGGCAAGGCGAATGACTCACAGGATAGGAGGCAGGACCTAGGACTTCCATCTGAGTGTACAACTTGAAATTAGGTCCGGGATCCCTGTGGACAGAGAGATATGGGGCCGCCAATTGACCACACGGGGGGCCGAAATTGGGGTCCCAAAAGGGGGTCATTTTGGCTGCTCGAAATTAGCCAAAATTCGGGGGTGCTCCCAATAGTATATCTCCACGCCGGCTTGGAGATCAAATCTGCCATTCCATACGCGATCCACCGGGAGTCCAACGGAGACTCCCATGCACTTGGCTCTCAAAGATCTTCATGCCACTTGGCGTGGTGACAATCCCAATTCGGTCCACAAATGCCAAAATGGCAAAATTGCCCACACTCACTTTGGGCTAGCACCTTAACGAAGGTTGTTCCGCTTCGCCCACGTGGTGTGTGAACCCTGGGGACCAATATGCATAACACCCATGTCATATATGGTTCATTGGTCCATGCGTCCGGCGTGCACGGGTGGGCTGAACATAGTGCACGGCAGGCAGAAAATGTGGAAAATTGCTCAAAATGGCCGAAAATGCGCACACTCATGGTTGGGGCAAATGAGGTACATGCCCGACTTGGACCGGAGTGTGCCATAGGATTGGTATCAAGTCACATGTGTCCAACATATCTTTTGGGCGTCGCTGAACTCCTCCGGTATTGGGAATGGCAGGGTCGCCGAGTGAGCCCATGATTTGGGATAATCCCAAATTGCCAACATGGCGGCCACGGTATGCCAAGCCCAAGAGGAGTTATTCGCAGGGTTCAAGATATGTTGGGCACCGAAGTATGTACCCTCACAACATACTTGGGTCATGATGTCAATTGAGCGCACCATTGAGATACACGGTCGCCACTTGACATCATGACGGGCAAAAAACAGCAATATTGGCGAAAAAAACCCAAAAGTGCCTTGAAAGGCGCACGAATATATTATAATTTCTTCGGCTTGGATTGAGTCATCGACCAATCCTTCTAAACACAATAACTTGACACCAATGACCTTCGATTCCACATATGTGCTCCACTTGGGGCGCTTTGAAAGGTCACGAGCGCTACTTCCCAAGTGGGCACATGAAAATATGGAAAATTGCAAAACACACACCTTGCTCCCAACGCATCGCTTTGGGATCGCCACACAAGCTTTCCTCCACGAAGGTTAGGCTTGCAATTGATTGTGGGGAGTATAAGGAAGGGCCTCGTGCAACATGAGGTCCATTGGTGGGTGTATCGCTCTTAGCCAAACCCGCCAAATGGGCACGCAATACAACACATGGCACATACCACATACTGCCCAAAAAGGTAGCTCCCCCCACGATATGTCATGCCCCTCCAAGGGCATAACTTTGTGTCAATCGCTCATAGGAACTCAAGGAAAGTTCCTATGCAACACCAACACTCGCGCGCTACACTCGAAAGTTATCTTAACGCACGCAATATCATGGCCAAAGACTTATAACGCAAACTCTACCCTCTTGACCATGATCCATTACGCTAGCGCGCACGTGTGGAGACGCAAGGCGTATAAAGCTTCCTAAATTACGTCGGGAGTATTGTGAATACATCCCATGTTTCCCTATTGTCATTCCTCGCAAGCGGCACGAGATATGACCCTCACAAGTGGCCTCACGAATCAACTTTGTTTTGCCCATATCTCTAAGACAAATGGAAGGCAAGACAAAAGGAACGCTGATTCGTGCATAGGGAAGCACGTAGGTCCACTCGAAAGAGGTCAAATCAAGTGCGGGGATGTCGGAGTCGAAAATCCGATTTCGACATCCTGAAAAATTTGGATTAAGGTTGCGAGTGTAGAATGTGAAAATTGCGGATGCATCAATGCAATTCCTGAAGATTTTAGAGTCTTCGTCACGGATTGCGCTAAAATATCTGTATGTAACAGTTCAACTGGCGGTTACGCTAAAGTCGCGAGCCAACCGCCAGCAGTCAAAACATTGATTATCAGAACAGAAGCGTGAAAATTTACGGAAACAATATGAAAATAAAACCCTGTTGATTCCTGATATTCTGATGTGTAAATATCAGCGGGCGACGCATCGGTTGCCGATGCGGCCGCTAATAGCTGAAATGCCCAGATCTCTCACACAAACACGTCTTACCTACATCTGTTGTTAGGGTTAGGTTGCCGAATCGACGGCCGAAGGCGGTGCGGGGCAGATTGGCGTGAAATAGTAAGATACCGGGGAATGGCAGTTTGCCGGTACATGGTAACATGCCCCAAGTGGCCGGAATGCCGTCACGGGGGCTTTACGGCAAGGGACACGCTCCTGCAGGGCTGTCACCGGGCTTCATCGGGCGTCTTCCCCTCCGTACATGGGGTTAGTGGGCACACGGAGACCGGTTGTATACCCCACCATGGTCATGGGGTTCTGGGTACCGCTTCAGTAGTTCCAATATGGTACACAATGGCAAAAACAGGGAAGTTTGGCCAAAATGGCCCGCACTCATGATTCCATATCTTAATGGCCACGGCGGGGATCCTTTCAACCAAAGATGCTATAGACACACGGGACTTAAGTCCCAATATATGCTACTTGCCAACCCTCCTGGTCGCCTCTAGCTATTTCCCCCATTGGAGGGAAAGTGACACACAAATGGTGCAGAACGGCAACATACCCCAGATTGGGTGACTCACAACTCTCCCTTCGAGAGGAGAGGCCACATGGGGAAACACCCCATTCGATACGGGTTTATGTGCCCTCTTCGAATTGCCCTTACCCTTGGTCAAGTGGCGCACGCAACCTTGGGCCGAACATTAAGGGGGAGATGGGGTTTGTGGCCATTCTGGGCAAAACGGCCAAAATTCACCCAAAAGTGGTCACTCGAAAAATTGTATCTCCGTATCACAAGAGAAAGCAGCCTCGGGCTTTTGCATAGTTGCAAACTGAAGCTTTGCCTCCCTGTTGCAACAGGTGTTGAGGTTCAAAGCATAATGGAAACATTTTTAACACCTCAATCCTTGAAGCACACTATTTATGGGAAAACGTGCATATATCGGCGATATTGATATATACATATCTTTGGGTCATTGAGCAACAAAAATATGAGCAAAACCGTTTGGAGTAGGCCCATAGTAGGTGCCTTCAAATATGCCCACTATGGTTAGATTGTCTCCGCCCACTCGTGTCATTAGTGCTTGCATACGAGCGCGTGTGCAAAGAGGCAGTATGGCACGCGTGCTCACAAGGCGACATTCTATAAAATAGAAGACAAGGTTGTAAAAATCAACCAAGCCATTCAGGATTTCCTTCGTGGTCTCTACTTTACATATTGCCTTAGTTCAAGGCTCAACTCCTCATAGGCTTTGAGCACGAGCCTCGGGGGTTGGGCCATTTTCGCCTAATTTTCGACCAAAATTTACCCTTTCTCAAAAAACGAGTTTTGGTACGCATTGAATTGGGTGGAGCCATCGTTGAGTTGGCTCGAAAAACGAGAATGGCGTAGGGCTTTTGGTCTTGTGAGCATTGTGTTCGGTTATTAACGTTGATGCTCACAAGGCCACAAAGTTAGCGTTTGCGCACGCAAACGACTTTTGTTTGCGAAACCCATAGGCTGCCTAAAACATCCCTATTGCCCGCTTCCCTATACAAAGTGATATGCCCACATGAAAGGGGCATGGATGAAAGGCATAGGGGGGGAATGTAGGGTTCCGTCCGAACTCATGGTACTTGAGAACCATGAGTTCGAGCGATTGACGGAAAAGCTTGCGCGCTTATTTTCTCTCAGACGCAACGGCGAAAAATTCTGGTGAACACACCAGATGAAAGTACAAGAAAAACCCTCTAGATCCAGCGCCTAAGTTCTGTTAGAACCTCAAAGGTACTCGAGAAAAGTCCATCACAAAACTCGCCACGGAGAAGCGACGAGAGCGCGCGAACAGGCGACAACAGGCGGCGATTTCACAACAACTAAAAATCGCGGTAGAAATCGGGTATTTCACCGATTTCCAACTGAAAGTCGCCCAAGACAATAAAATTATGGTAATTCTACATCAATTTTTTGGTGATAAATCAGATTCCAGATTTCGCGGATTAGAGAACAGGGATATCCCGCTGACAGCCGGTGTCAACGGCTTGCACACGGGTGTGACGGCTCACAGGCCTCCGGGCCATGGGCCATAGGTTCTGGATACCGCTTCACCCCCCTCCTTAGAGCAAACCCTGGGGGGGCTCGATAACACCCAAGCATGGCAGCGGGTACCCAGGACCATTCCCTGAAGGCAGGAGGGGGGTGTCACATCCTCACTTCAGGCCGATTTGCGGGTTAGGTTGCCCATTACAATCCCACAGTAAGACAGGTACGGTGCTGTAGTTGCTAGTAACCGCAAGTATAGCATCAAGTCTCAAGTCCCGGGTCCTGGCGGCGATTGTCGGCATCCAAAGAACCCGTTAACCCATACCAGGCGCACCGGGAACCAACTGCGACGGTCACTACCACAGTGGCAGTGGCATACACGGCCACCATAGGCGTCACACGACGACAGAGGTGGTCCCACAGGTCGAAAGCGACCACAAAAATCCATCAGGCTACCCCAGGCTTCCCAAGGCCGCAGGCTGGGGGAGAGTCCCCAGGGGTCCTTCCTTGGGCGCACCATGTCCATATCCACGACGCGAGTCCAGAGTGGTAAAGCCGAACGAGCTCCTCCATAAGGGATCGGGCATCAAGGCCGTCTTTTCCCTCGCCCCATTACCACGAAGGCCATGCATGAGGGAGTCCTCATGCAGTCTGGGCGGAGGCGTCGACTCCTCAAACCACCAGTTTCCCAGGCAGACTGACCGAGGTCAGGACACCGGAGGTCACCACCCGACTGCAAGTGCGTCTGCGAGTCGATAGGCTCACACTGGGACTGACAGTGGCGGACCGCTGGGAGTGTAGTCAGGCAACTGGGCTTCCCGCCTGGCGCCATCAGGATCTCAGCACATCACAGCCACTAGGGCACACGGTACCACGGGCACTCAAACAGAAGAATCTGTACTTAGGTACTGGTCCAGGCTGGACCTTATGTAAGAGCATGTACACAGCGACTCAGGGCGCCTTCGTATTGCGATTCATGTTCGTTCTGGGGAAAAACGGTCCATACTTCAGTGATGGGCCATTGACACTCAACATACAGATGCACATATCCTGAAGAACAGAAAAATAAGCAATAAACGGGGTAATAGGCGTGTAAACACACTCTGGACAGAGCGCCAAACCACGCCTCGGTCAGGATAAGGAATATGCAGGAGGGTGGACAGAAAAATGCCTGAGTTCAGGCCATATATAGTCTGCAGACACACATAAACTGGTCTTGGTCCCGCAAGTGCCATGGGACCAGACCACACACCCAAAAATCGCAATGCCAATGACAGCGGCATCCGTTGCGCAACGTCGTATGGGCTTCAAGGACCTAAGATCTCAGGAAATGTCAAGGTCAGTCGCCCTGTCTGGTCCCCCAAGGATTCAGCATGCGGGGAGTGACGAATAGGAGTGGAAGAGAGAGGCCATCCTCCCCCGGATTCAGCAGGGGGGGGTATATGGCCACTCTGATGGCAGGTCACCGGAAGATGGAAGAGAGCAAGCAAGTGAGTGACGATCCGTCGACCTAACAAGCGCTCAAAATGCATCAGGGGAGAGCTCAGGGCGGTGATCAGGCGCCCCTGGCTGCAATCGCGCGGGGGGAGTGCTGCCAAGTCCGAGACATGGATCTTGGTCTTGTGCTTGCGGATGTAGTCCATAAAGGGGGTGTTAATCCGCGGCACGAATGAGGAGACGGGTTCCCAGGTGTCGTGGGACAGCCCATAGCCTTGCCAACGAACCTTGAACTCCAGGCCTCCGGGTGCCGAGGCATTCTGACGCTGGGCCAGGATCTTCTCGACGGTATAGTTGTCCTGCTCAGCATAGTCGTCGTCCGAATCAGCCTCATGTGCGGCGTAGTCCAGGGAAACATGTTGTCCACGGAGGTCGGGTTCCCGCACACGCAGTCGACTCTCGTGGCGCTCCCAGAACTGTCCGTGACCCACCTTGATGCGGTAGGTGTCCTCACCAATCCTGCGGACCACCTCTCCGGGTGTGAACAAGGTTTTGGTGCGGTGGGTGCCCATAGGGCGGGGTCTGATCACCCACACCGGGTCTCCCACCCTGAACGTTTGCGCTGTCGAGCTCGGGGCAGACTTCTGACGCTCAGCATGCTCTTTCTCGAGCTGCCGCCAGAGGTCTCGCGCCGTTGCCTCTTGCCGCGCGAAGAATTCCTTGGCGTCCATGGCCATACCATCACCAGACAAGAGAAGTCGCCGACCAAGGGGGTCCCTGCCGAACAGAATCTGGTGAAGGGGACAAACCACCCGGAGTGGGGGTGTCATGATGGGCCTTCAGAGCGGGCCACATCTCCTCAAACCAATTCCGACGTGGATCGGTGATGTGAATCTTGCGTAGCTTCTCAAACAGCTGCCTTCCAGGCACTTCAGCCCGGCCATTGGACCGGCTGAGATAGGCGACGCTCTTCGCATGACGTATTCCCATGAGGGAACACATGGCCTTGAACCAGCCACCAGTAAACTGGGGCCCTTGGTCACTGCAAATGGTGCGGGGGATGTCAAAGACGGTCAGCCAATGACGAATCATCATGACTGCCACTTCCTTGGCAAGCAACCCCCTTTTGCGTGCCGGAACGGCTACTCCGTAGCCGCTGTGTCGGTCCACACAAAGAACCACACAGTCAAAGGTCTCCTTGCCTATGTGCACTTCGGGCATGGAGAAGACGTCCATAGCCACGCTCTCCATGGGTTGGTCAGGCACCGGAGTCCATTGGGCTTCCCCCTTGACGTTCCGGTTATCGGGATTGCAGGCCTGACAGACCGAGCAACCCTTCCTGACCTTCTTGATGGCGTTGTAGAGACCGATCTGGTCGATCTCAAACCGGCGCTGCATGTCCAGGGCTTGCTTCTTGACCCCTGGGTGCATCATGTGGTGGTGCCAAGCCTCACACAGCTCGAGCACTCGGGACTCTTGGACCAGCAGCGTACCATTCCGGTAGAGCTTGCCATCCTCCTCAGTCAGCCCCCTTGGCCACTTCTGCCCGTCATCAGGGTCGGTCACAGCCCTATATTCGGCCTCAAAGGCCTCAGACTTGGCGTAGTCGTCGGTCCAGTCGTTGTGGAGGCAAGATTCAGGGAAGCAGTGCTTGTCGAACTCAGCTCCCTCAGGGGCGAGTACTCTGACCGCTCTGCCCATCCTCGTTCCAAAGGGGGGCATCTGCAGCCATGACGACGAAGCATTTAACACCCTCCTCCTCCATCAGGTGCTCCATTTCTATGATCCTCTTGGCCTCAGCGGTCTCAGCCTCATCGCCATGGGCGGAGACATCCATCATGCGCTTGCTGGCGGGATAGGCCCACCTACTGAGAAAGTCCGCCACGGTGTTGTCCTTGCCAGGAACATACACAACCGTGAGGTCGAAATTGGCCAAGGTCTCATGCCCTCTTGCCCGTCGGGAGGCGGGACCAGAGGGGGTGTCCATGTGCTCTTTGTGCCACGACTGCAGACTCTGATGATTGGTGCAGACGGTGACGGAATGGAGGGCTATGTACCTAGCCCATTTCCTGAGAGCCATGACGATGGCATACGCCTCCTTTTCGCGGGGCGTCCACGTCCGTCTCTGGCCTTCCGCCAGGACTCGGCTCCAGAAGGCCACTGGCACGTGCCTCCCATCGTCAAGCACTTGTTCCAACACAGCGCCAACGGCGTAGTCGGAAGCGTCGGTGCGCTGGATGAACCCTCGGTCAGGATCCACGAGGTGCAGACCCACTGCGGATAGCAGTGCCTGCTTCATCCCCTCAAAGGCACGGTCGGACTCAGCATTCCAGACCAGAGCCTTCTTGGACCCCTTCTTGGTCTCCTCTCGGTTGCCCTTGAGCATGGTCGTCATGGGGGCTGCATACTCGGCATACATCTTGATATACCCCGAGTAGTAGTTGCAGAACCCCAAGTACGCCCGTAGCTCAGAGACCGTTTTGGGCTTTTCCCAGTGCTCGATCGCAGCCACCTTGCCAAGTATGGGACTCCGCTGCCCGTTCCCTACTACGTCGCCAGCGAAGACCACCTCGCTTACCGCAATGGTGGCCTTGTCACTGCTGCCCGTGAGTTTGTGCCGAACCAGAAGGTCCGGCACTCTGGTGATGTCCCTCTCATGTGCCTCCAGGAGCTCCTCATAGCTCATACTGCGGTCCCCGGAGGCGATGATCATGTCGTCCACAAAGGGGTCCGCACAGTCACGCACCGGCTCAAGCAGTTTCTCCAGCATCCGCTGAAAAGCCGCATTGCCGTTGGTAACGCCCATGGGCATCACCTTCCACTTGAGAGGTCCAAGTGGGGTGCTCATGGCTGTGCAGGCACGGGACTCCTCGGCGAGAGGCATCTGATGATAACCGTGTTTCAGTTCAATCACCGTGAAGATCCTCTGCCGGTGTTGTTTTTGCAGCATGTCCTCAATGAGGGGCAGCGTATAGCTGTCATGCTGCGTTTGGGCGTTTAGGCCGCGGTAGTCAACCATGAGCCGCCACGACGAAGCACGGGGAGGCCCACTCGGAGTGGCATGGCTCAAGCCAGCCTCTCTCGATGAAATCACGGAGGATCTTCTCCATGGCCTCCTTCCTCTCGCCCCTCAGGGCGAACTCCCGGTGCCGCCACACACGGGGGTCCGGCTTCAGTCGTATCTTGGCCTCGCCATACGGTCCACGCACCGGTGGGGGAAACACAGGTTTTCCGCTGTAGAAGGTTTCACCATACTTCTGCTTCAGCCTGGCCCTCAATGCCTGGATCTTGGGGCAATCATCGGACTCCGCCTTGGCCTTTCCGGGCACCTGAATCACTGAGCTTACTTGCGGGGTACCTCCACAAGATCGCTCAGGTGGTCTTCCCAGGTGACCCAAAGGGCCATCTCTGGTCTTGCCTCGGAACAGGTCGCCGTAGGTGGGTGGGTTCCCGCCGATTGGCTCGTCCTGGCTGGACATGTGGTCCAGCACCCTCCGTACGAAGGTATCCCCATCATAGGAACCAGAGACGATGGAGTCCACTTCCCACCAGGCTTTGTCCTGGCCCTTGCCTTCACGCTCGTTTCCCCAGTCGTGAAAGGGCTGATCCATACACCCCTGAACCAGATCCAACTCCTCTTCAGTGAGGAGGTCCTCCAATTCTCCGATGTCAACAGGGGAAACCGCAAAGCATTGCCGCCATGGCTCCGCTATGATGCGGTTGACACACACGAAGTCCGTGGTGTCGGCCTGTTCAAGGCCCCCATCCACATAGTGGAATTCCGTTGGCCATCTCTGGGGTGGCATGGGCTGTCCCTTAGCGTCCTGATAGACACTCTCTCCAGCCGGTAGGACGACCTTGTTTAAGGTCATGTTGGTCAGTGAGACCACCCAATCTCGGGTCTTTTCCTCCTCGGTGCATCCCATAGGAACAACCAGCACTGCCTTGGAGCGGTCCTTGCGAATCTTCGCAACCGCCCTTGGAATGTCCCCTCGGGGGCAATTGAAGCCGGTTCGGACCCCCGTGGCCATCTTGGGGTCACTTGGGGTGTGTATCTATGTGCCGGCAAGCCGCCATTGGCTGATATCATACTCTCCTATCCACCTGAACTAACCCGACGTGATAGTGTGATGGGTTTGGCCATTCCGGCTACGAGCGGCCATATTCAGTACCGAGGCGCCGCCAGCTGAGATTTATATATCAGAATATCAGGAATCAACAGGGTTTTATTATCTTGATGTTTCCGTAATTTTTCAGCCTTTCGTTCTGATGGTCAATGTATCGGCGACCGTCAGTTGGCTTCCGATTTTGCGTTAACCGATTGGTTAACTGTTTTTTCCAGATATTTTCGCGGATACTCCGTTGAAGGGTCAGATTTCATCAGCAAAGGGTTCGTTGCTTCCGCAATTTTCTAAATAAGCAGTCGAAATTTTAATCTGAATTTTTCGCGATGTCGAAATCGGATTTTCGACTTCGACATCGCCGCACTTGATTTTGTCTTCTTCGAGTGGTCATACTCTTTCCCCTATGCCCGAATCAGGTTTTCCTTATACTTGCCACCCATTTGACTTGGAGATATAAGGGAAACAGAAGTGAATCGTGGGACCACTTAGAAGGGCCATATCTACGCGCGAGTGTGAGGAAAGAGAATAAGGAAGGTTGGGTTGCAAGCGCCTTAGTCTCAAGTTAATTTAGAAAGCATCAAACGCCTTTGGTGCGCACACATGCCGGGTGTAGCAAGGGAAAAGGGTCAAGAGGGTATAAAGTGATATATAACTCTTGGACCGTGCAACCGAATATTTTAATGCGACTTTCGAGTGTGCCGCATGAGTGTTGGGGTTGCATAGCTACTTTCCTTGGGTTCCTACGTATTTTTAACGTGAAGTTATGTCCATGGAGGGACATGGCATATCATGGTGGGAGCCACATTTTGAGGGTATGTGTTATATGCATGGTATATGTTTGATATGCTCACGCCCATGTTAAATATCTTCGTCTGGCCGAAGAGATGGGGAGCCATACGTGACAAGGGCCTTGCCCATGTCCCAATTGTGGAATTCAAAGCGCTAGACTAAGTCTACCGCATATGTATTGCTCATGGTATGTTTAACAAGGAGATCCATGAGTGCACTCCCATTTTCATGGGGCATGTAGATACGAGTGGCCAAGGTATATTCATGCGCCTGATTGGGGATCCAAGTGGGGGAATTGTTCGCAAATGGTTCCAATCATTTGTGTATTGAACCATGAGCGGATATCATGGATGAGCATAGAGATATACTATCATGACAACTTTGTATTTGGTCATATTTTCATGTTTTTGACCTCAATTTTTGCTCATTTTTGCGTTTGTGTACTTATCTGGTCGGCAAACAGCAAGAAGCCTATGGAGAGTCGAACCACGGTATGTTGTTCATATGTTGGCATATGCTTTGGAGTTGAACACCACCATATGCCGGATCGCGTACTCCATTTGGCTTGGCGCACGAAGGATCACAAGAATTGGTCTCAAGATCATGGGCTGACTTGGGCAGTGCGTGGCGCCCATGTCCGAAGGGGTTTCGAGGGTGAAGTGGGGATGTACATGGGCATTGACCTTTGGTCTCTATCCTCCATGAATACTAGACTTCGATTCCATGCATGCTTTGAGCCTTCGGACAAGTGGTAACCTCAATTTTGAGCATATATTTGATATATGGCCAATATGGTGTGAATTGGCAGTTTTTGGCATGTTATGAGTTCAAACTCATGGGGCAGTTCTCCAAGCCCATTCGACTCCAAGTCCAACCAAGGTTATTTCAGGGTAGGGCATGGTCCTGAGTGCCACTCTAGGCCATGACACGCTACCTCCCCCGTTGGGCTAGGATTTATAGGCTTGGAGATGAACACATTTTTGGGGTTTATGTAGTGACTTGTGACACATGGCATTCAGCCATCTCATTTGACCTGGTTCAGGGCAATATGTTGGTGAGTCAAGGGAAGGTCTTGAGTCCAGGGAATGAGGGGTTTATGGCTGTGAATGTGTATGTTTACCTCTTTCCCCAACTTTGCTTTATTTGTGTTCATATGCCAATTTCAGGGCTCTCTTCCTTGGTGCAATTCTTGTACATGCCCGCCATCGTGAGACGACCGATGTGCTGAACGGAAGCCCGCAGCCTGATTTGGATTGTGCATTGGGCTATTGCTGTATTTGTGGGATCTGGTTGATGTTCAGGGTTGAAGGAGGATTACATTTTCTATATTTTTGGATTTTGGACCTTGGACTTTGAGGATTTTTAGAAATGCAATCGTTGATCCGGAGTAAATCAGCAGGGGTAACAGGCGGAAGGGGCACAGCGGGGGCCGGTTCTGGTAGGGACCTTCTTTATGGTAGCAGAGGCTTACCTGCTGCCCCTACCAACCGCTGACCCGGGGACTTGGGCCCTTATGAGCCCTGCCCAAGTACGCCCCGGGTGCGTATTGTGGACTCGGTGGAGACCACGCCGGAGATTGGAGCCATAGAAGAACCAAGACGTTCAAGAGCATGGCGAACTCCGGAAGTTGAAGCCCGAAAAGAAGCACGACATTCGGGAAGAGGAGGACGTGACATGGAGGACCTGGTCTCCATGTGTAAGCGTCGCTGCCGAAAGGCATGCAACCTCCGCTCCGCCGCGGAGGACTCTGATGAGGCTTGCCATTCAGGCAGCAGTGGAGGACGGGCCCGGCGCTACCGGAAGCGCGGGTCACCCAAGTCCGCGGCAAGGGACGCCGGGGCCATGGACACGGACCCCAGCCCGGTCAGGCTGTGGGAATCCGAGGGGCACTCTGAGGGCTATCGGACAGCCTACGAGCAACCTTCGGAGACGGAGATGTCCGCGCTGATCGCCAGGGCGCATACGGCCCCCGAGCCCGCCCTGAAGCACGACGCCGAGGGCTTGGAGAGGCCGGCCAGGGCCCGGACGGCACCTGTGCCCCGGCACATGGGACCAGAGACGGACGCCATAGGCGATACGCCCATGGGCGATGAGTCTGAGGTGCCGGGAACCGCGGGATGTGCTGAATCCGGCTGAAAGCACGCTGCGTGCCACTGCGAGCACGTGTTCTTCCTCATGGGCAAGTACCCGAAGATGGGGATGGACGCCATCGTGCATCGTCTTGACAGCCTGGACAACGCCAAGGATGGTCTAGAGGAGGACGTCGCGGGGATCCTGGACGACCAGTCGGCCACGGAGAAAGACATGGAGGAGCTGCGAGCGGAACCGGACCGGTACCTGGAGAATCTGGAGCTGGCCCTGGAGAAGCAGCAGCGAGTGGTGGACAGCCTCCTCCACCTGGTGGAGGACATGTCGGGACGCCTGAAAAGGCTAGAGGAGCTACAGCCCCTCACCTCGGGTCCGGAGCTCCCGGCAAAGCCGGCCGCGGTAGAGCTGGTGGAGCGGGTTAAGACCCTCAGGAGCGCCATGGAGAAACCCATGGGCGGCCCTGCAGAGGCACCATACGCGCCTCCGCGTGTTGACCCGGGTGCGCTGCCGTTTGTTCCCATGTTCAGCGAATCCACAATGCTCGGGGAACACACGGAACCGGCTGGGTCCATGCGGGAAGGGCACGTAACCACGGACCCGAGGAGCCTGACGGTACAGATGTCCCATGCCGCCCAGGATGTACCGATCACGACGAATATGGTAGGTTATGCGGAAGAGAAGATCGAGAACCACACCATGCAGGGGCGAACCATGGGAAGCGCCGACGGACATGGTCGAGGTCATCCAGGCGGAAACCTGTTGGCCAAGGACCCCAATACGGGGATATGGACGGCCGATGGAGCAAGTCTTTCCCGCATTCCAAACCCCACGGGTTCAGGCCCAACTGGACCGCACTCCATGGAGGAGAGGGATGTACGGGGAGTGTACTCACACCCCCCGGCCACAGGTGGTATCCGTCTCGGTGGAGTGGTGGCTGGAGACGTCGGAGACGCCATCAGGATTGACGACCTCAGGGGAATCAAAATCCCCTACTACGATGGCAACCCCTCCAACCTGGATGACTTCATCCTGGACTGGGAGGACTTCGCCGAGGAGGTCGTCGGCGAGATGCGGGGAGCGCCGCAGGATAAGTGGGTATGCCGGACATTCCCACACCGGCTGGCGCAGGACCTGAAGGAGGAGCTGCGGGATCAGATCCGGGAAGGACTGATCAGGACGGAGCAGGCCTGCCTCCAGTGGTTGGAGGATGAGGAGCGGGTGGACGCTCCGAACCAGAAGCTGGAGGACTTGTGGTCCATCCCGCTGCCGCTGGACCGCGGTGAGTTGCGGGTCCGGGAGTGGAACCGGTATCTGCGGAAGTACCGCAGATGCCTCAAGCTGGTGGACGACTGGAACGAGGCCAGCGAGATCCGCCACCTCCTGAAGAACGTCCTCCTCGGCAACTGGAAGAGGAGAGTGGAGGACGAGGAGAAGAAGCGCGCCAAGAAGCGGGTGGCGGTGAGGATCATGGCGGGGGAGGATACCCATGCGGGTATCATGGAGTTCTTCAGGAGGAACCTGGGCGAACCGAACTGGATGTTGGGACTGAAGAACGCCGTGTACGTGGAGCTGTTTGGAGACTCCATGGGGCAAAGGTTGCTGCGCCTCAACAACGTGGAGTGGAGGCGCGGGGAGCCGCTGAGGATGCAAGTCATCTTCGCCCGCATGAGCCTTGACGAGATCGTGAAGTACATCACGGTGGAGTTGAAGCTCAATGCGAAGAAAGAGGCCCACGTGCAGGATCGACATGGTCATGGACAACGAGGCCACCGAGAGGACCGCCATCATCGGGAGATCCAGGAGGACACGGCCAACTCCGCGGAGGATGGTAGTGGAAGTGGCCAAGACCACTGGACCGGGTCCCGGGAGGATCACGAGGAGGCCCATTTCTTCGCATTTGTGGCGCACAACGTGAAGAACCATGGGCAGGATCGGTCCAGATGGAGCCAGCTGGGACCCAAGAAGAGCAGAGAGCCAAGGAAGATCGGGAACCCACCGCTCTCGTTCCGAGAGTACAGGTCTCAGCACGACGGGTGCTGGGTCTGTTATGGCAAGGGAAACAACCATGCACACGACCACCGTCAGTGCAAGGTGTACGAGGCGGACAAGAAGGCCTACTTCGCCGCCAACCCCGAGAAGAAGCCCAAGGAGCAGCGGATTTCCGATTGGAAGGCGAAGGGCGGAGACGGGGGAAAAGGCCAAGGCAAAGGCCAAGGGAAAGGCGGAGGAAGAGGCTATGGTGGTGGACCTGGCCAAGACCGACGAGTGAGGTCGATCGAGGATGTTGCTGAGGACATGTTGAGGACATTGGAGGAACTCAAAGCCCAGCAGCGTGGTGGACAAAGTCCTGGCGGATCGCAGCCGGAGGGGGCTGCGGGAAGCCAAGTCTAGAGGAGCCCTCACGGGAGTGGGACCTCGGAGGTCTCTCCTCCGAAAATCAGTGGAACTCCAGAGAAAGTGAAGGCACATCGCGTGCCGAAGAAAGCTGCAGAAGAGCCAAAACCACTGAGTTTCGCCACTCCCAACCCCTGGAGCGCCCTGCCAAGGGAAGTACATGTGGGTACGGGACATGGCAAGAAGGAAGGAGCGACCACGGAGAGCCCCGTGGACGGGCAGGACCAACCCAAGATCTACACCATCGGTGACCATACCCTTGAAGTCCTGATGCACCCGGACGTGCTAGAGTTGCATGCCGTGAGAGTCGTCCATACACCTCATGGCGACGAGCGGCAGTTGCACTTGAAAGTGCGAGTACGGTGCGGACGAGAGGAGAAGGTGGTGGATGTGTTGGTGGATACGGGTGCCCAGGTGAGCCTGGTCCGGAGAGGGTTGCTCAAGGAGGAATTCCTGCAGCCCAGCCGGAGACCGGTCCGCCTGAAGGTCACCAATGGAGAGATCATGGGTGGTGGCACCCATGAGGCCACTATCAGTATGGAATTCTGGGAACATGAGCGCTTGAACCGCCCTGATCAGGCGAAGAGAAGCACTCTATCCGGGAGCTTCTATGTGGCCGACATTACCGATTGGGATATGATCATGGGGTATGACTTCATGGTGGCAAATGCCATTGGAGCCCTTCCCCATCGTGCAACGCTGGTCCGGGAGGATGATGAATGCCTAACATGGCTGTCCACGGACTATGCATGCGGATCATCCCAATGGAATGCTGAGGAAGAGGATCGGATCGTCCGAGCGGTGCAAGCTGTGGGTGCCAAGTCCAGAGGAGACCGCGGAGTTCAGCTCGAGGAGTATGGAATGGCGCCACAGGTGTATGACAGGATGATCCAGACGCTGGGAGCCGAAACGCCCGAGACAGACGTCTTCGCTTCCAGGGATGCCCCACTTCTGCGGAAGTGTAGGAGGCATTGGCATCGAGGAGACTCAGCCTGGCACAGGCATTGGGGTTTGAAGCAGTGGGGGCCCATGTATTGGCATGGCTCCCTGGATAACACCAGACGTACGGTGGAGAAGATCGTCGCGGATAGGGCGAAGGGGATCCTGGTCATAACCGGCATAGGATCCACCCCATGTCCGCTGGAGGGTCTCAAGTCGACGCTGGACTCCATCACCCTGAACAAGATGTCATTCGGGCCAGAGGAGGAGTTGTTCATCGACGCCAAGCGTGTATCAATGCCCTCCCCGGGTCAAGCGTGGGGTACCAAGGCTTTCCTGGTGGATGGGGCGCAGGCCCAGCCCACGGGTGATGAAGCATTCATCCGTAGGGTGGAGGCGGTGCCCATGAAGGTCATGTTTGAGCCCAAGGAGGGGACGGATCAGCCTATTGATGGCATTGACGTCCTGTCCCACGCCGAGATCGACGACGTCGTCAACTACATGCGGATGGGGATGCACGACCGTGTGGCAGCCAAGAAGAGGCGGGCCATGGTCACATCTCCGCATTGGTGGGATGACAAGATGTTGGTCACCGGCAAGTACGAGAACGATGAGTTCGTGGCGAGGGTCATGGATCACATCGCGGACCAATACGATGGTCCGGTTGGGTCGGACCCACCAACATGGGATTTTCCAAGAATGGGTGCCGATAGCGACAGTCACCAGCCCGATGCCGCAAATTTCCGAAGATTATCGGTGGGAAGAGCTCCCCACGACGATGAAGACGGCATATCGGACGAGGAGAAGACGGAATCAGACCCAGAAGAGGCCTATACCGCAGTGCGGTCGGTTGTATCTATACCGAAGCAAGCGGCTGAAGAGGCCCAGGAGAACCCGAAGGTCGCCAGGAGAGGCTGATCAAGGCCTATCCGCGGCTATTCAGTGGCGTCGCCAACAAGAACCCTCCAGATCGTGGGAGGTTTGGTACAGCGAAGATCAAGCTGAAGCCGAACCCGAAGATCTATCGTCATCGGGAGTACCAACTTCAGGGCGATCGGGCCGAGGCCATGAAGAAGCTGTTGGCCGAGTTCATTGAGCGGGGATGGATCGAACCCTCCGACAGTGAATGGGCCAGCCCAGCCTTCATTGTGCCCAAGAGAGAGAAGGGCGAATGGAGGTTGGTGGTGGATTACAGAGGTTTGAACGAACAGACCGAGCACGACTCGTACTCGCTTCCCCTGATCGACTCAATCCTCCAAAAACAGCAGAAAAAGCGGATTTTCACGGTGTTGGACCTGAAACACGGTTATCACCAGATGCCACTACACCCGGACTCCAGGCCCTGCACAGCGATGTCGACGCCGCTGGGGCCCATGCAGTGGAAAGTGGTGCCTATGGGCGCCAAGAATGGCAACGCCGCTTTCCAGCGCATGATGGAGGACCTACTCGGTCCTGTCCGGGACTGTGCCGATCCCTTCGTGGATGACATCATCATCAGGTCCGGCACGGAGAACATGACTGAGGACGAGCTCATCGACGCGCATGAGAAGGATCTGCGCCGAGTGCTCAGCGAGTTGGACAAGCACGACATGGTGTGCAAGCCCACCAAAGCCTCACTCTTCGTGAAGGAAGTGGAGTTCGCGGGTTACGTGGTTGGTCACGGGCAACGCCGTCCCATGCCTGGGAAACTGGCGTCCCTGCACCACTGGGAGAAGCCCCAGACCATCAGCGAACTCCGATCCTTCATGGGGTTCTGCAACTACTATTCGGGCTATGTCCGGATGTATGCAGAACTGTCGGGGCCGCTGCACAAGATGCTGCAAGTGGGCAAGTTCGATGGCCGAAAGGGGAGCAAGAAGAAGCTTGCCTGGACCCCTGAGGCTGAGGATGCGTTCAACCGCCTGAAGGAGCGACTCCTGGGGCAGTTGGGGTTGTTCCTGGTGGACCCGGACAAGGGATTCGTGCTACGGACAGACGCCTCGGACTATGCCGTGGGGGCAGTCCTCGAGCAAGTCCGGGACGACGGGACTCATGTTCCCGTGGCGTTTTGGAGCACGATCCTGGCCGAGGGCCAACGCCGAACATGGACCGCGAGGGAGAAGGAGACATACGCCATTGTATGTGCGCTCAGGAAGTGGTCCGGCCACATCGGACTGCAGCCGGTGGTGGTTTGCACGGACCACCAGTCCCTACAGAGCTGGCACAAGGAGCATGTTGACACCCCCTCAGGACCAGCGGCTAGGAGGGCCCGATGGCATGAGACGTTCACCAAGTTCGACCTCAGCGTCGTGTACGTCCCAGGGAAGGATAACACTGTGGCAGATTGCCTCAGTCGATGGGCCTACCCCGCGGGCAAGGCTTGGATGGACATATCCAGCCATGGCGACGCCGAGGAGACCGAGGAGGCCAAGCGCATTATCGAGATGGAGAAGGTCATGGAGCAAGAGGGGGTCAAGTGCTTTGTGGTGATGGCAAATCGTACGGACCTGGCCAAGTTCCGGGGTGCCCGCGTCCAAGCTATTCGAGAGGAAACCCTCGAGCAATGGATGGTGGCCCCTGTAGAGCTAGTCAGGTCGGTGCTCACAGAGGACTGGTCGGATGACTATGCGGCATCCGAGCACTGGAGCAAGTACTGGAATGCCGTGAGCGCCCCGTCGGATGACGAATGGCCCGAGGGCTTGACCGAGGATGGGGACAAGTTGTTCCTCAAGGACAAGCTGCTGGTGCCCGAGAACCGAGTGGAGGAGCTCATTGACCATTGGCACAACGCCCAGCTCATGCATCCTGGCCGAGACAAGATGCAGCAGGACCTGGAGTGCCGTTTCAAGTTCCCTCTGGGGTACTACGCCATCCTGGATAGGTACTGCAGCGACTGTGCCGTGTGTCGGGCTACGAAGAGCCCTAACCACTCCACAGCGGGCAACCCGTTGTATACGGCTATACCGGAGGCCCCTATGCGGTCCGTGGCCATGGATGTATTCGCCAGGCCTGAGGTCACCGTGGAAGGAGAGACCTACGACTGTGTCATCCTGGCGGTGGACAGGCACAGTGGGTATATCGTGGCGGTCCCTGGCAAGAAGTCCAAGAAGAAGGACAAGAAGGACAAGCATGGAGTGGGGCTGCAGGCCAAGACCGTCGCTAATGCCATGATCAGGCATTGGCTGACGATTTTTGATTTCCCGGCTGTCATCTGCAGCGATCGGGGCAGCCAGTTTGTGGGGACGTGGTTCAAGACGATGTGCAAGCACATGGGTATTCGGCACGCCAAGACCGTGGCGTACCACAGCCGGTCGAATGGCCGAGCTGAGGTGGCCGGGCGGCAGATGTTCGAGAAGTTCCGCCAGCTGCACATCAACGAACCGGGCCGGAATTGGTATAATTCGCTGTGGAGGGTACTCCAAGCGTATCACGACCTTCCGGGGCCCACTGGACTGTCGCCCCATCGCATCCTGTTCCTACGGGATCGAGTGTCGCGCACTCTCCCGTGGATGAACCATGGCAAAGTGGCCCGGGATGCGAATGCCATGATGGCTGAGGCGGACGACACGGCGGCCAAGGTGTGCAAGGCACTACAGGACGAGCATGACAAGAGGGCCAAGTACTTCAAGCAGGGAAAAGTCCAGAAGTATGCTCTCCAAGACACCGTGTGGGTGGAGCGGCACCACAAGGATGTCCTGTCCAGGCATCGGCAGGCATCTTGGTATGTGCCGGGGGTAATCGTTCGGAAGGTCGGGCAGGATGTGTATGCGGTTCGTGTGGGGGATAACAAGATCCTGGACCGCGACCATACCCAGCTTCGTCCCCGAGCACCAGACCCCAGCAGACGTCCCGTCACCTTCGAGTTCACGGCCGGCGATGTGGACTCGGACGACGAGGGTGAGGACGACGACTTCACCGCGGAGAAGATCCTGGCGGATAAGCCGGACCCGGGGACGCCTGGGGGTAGGCTTTATGAGGTCCGTTGGAAGGGTTTCGCCGCATCCAGGGATTCGTGGGAGCCTCCGAGCAGTTTTGTGCCGAGGTACACCACGGTCTGGATGGACTACCTGAAGAAAAAGAATATTTCTGTGGATGTCAAGGACGTGTTGGTCCACTTGGTAGCTGCTGTAGCACCATAATGGATCCCCCTCGGCCTTTTCTTTGTTTCTGTGCTTGGGGAGACAAGTGAGGGCGTTCATCCGGGGATTTTTTGGCCTTGATCGGCCATATACCCCCTTCACTCGATCTCCACATATATATTTCATTGTGGTATACTTATTTAGGTCGACCGACGACGTTTCTCTATCTTTGATCCCCTTGGTCCATGTTGTAGATCAGGAGGAGGACGGATATGGCGTAAGGCGCTGAGTATCAGTGTCCTCACCCCTCCCTACGGGCGTGGGGGACGCCTACGACGTGTGTGGGGCCTCCATGTGTCCTGGGGACATGGGGGGGGGGGGTCGGAGCCCATTGGGGTCCTCTAGTCCTCTCTTCAATGACTTCCGAGCGGTAACAAAGCTCTGAGAAGGGGGCTGAAGCCGGTTCGGACCCCCGTGGCCATCTTGGGGTCACTTGGGGTGTGTATCTATGTGCCGGCAAGCCGCCATTGGCTGATATCATACTCTCCCATCAACCTGAACTAACCCGATGTGATAGTGTGATAGGTTTGGCCATTCCGGCTACGAGCGGCCATATTCAGTACCGAGGCGCCGCCAGCTGAGATTTATATATCAGAATATCAGGAATCAACAGGGTTTTATTATCATGATGTTTCCGTAATTTTTCAGCCTTTCGTTCTGATGGTCAATGTATCGGCGACTGTCAGTTGGCTCGCGATTTTGCGTTAACCGATTGGTGAACTGTTATTTCCAGATATTTTCGCGGATACTCCGTTGAAGGGTCAGATTTCATCAGCAAAGGGTTCGTTGCTTCCGCAATTTTCTAAATAAGCACTCGAAATTTTAATCTGAATTTTTCGCGATGTCGAAATCGGATTTGGACTTCGACATCGCCGCACTTGATTTTGTCTTCTTCGAGTGGTCATACTCTTTCCCCTATGCCCGAATCAGGTTTCCCTTATACTTGCCACCCATTTGACTTGGAGATATAAGGGAAACAGAAGTGAATCGTGGGACCACTTTGAAGGGCCATATCTACGCGCGAGTGTGAGGAAAGAGAATAAGGAAGGTTGGGTTGCAAGCGCCTTAGTCTCAAGTTAATTTAGGGAGCATCAAACGCCTTTGGTGCGCACACATGCCCGGTGTAGCAAGGGAAAAGGGTGAAGAGGGTATAAAGTGATATAGAACTCTTGGACCGTGCAACCGGATATTTTAATGCGACTTTCAAGTGTGCTGCATGAATGTTGGGGTTGCATAGCTACTTTCCTTGGGTTCCTACGTATTTTTAACGTGAAGTTATGTCCATGGAGGGACATGGCATATCATGGTGGGAGCCACATTTTGAGGGTATGTGTTATATGCATGGTATATGTTTGATATGCTCACGCCCATGTTATATATCTTCGTGTGGCCGAAGAGACGGGGAGCCATACGTGACAAGGGCCTTGCCCATGTCCCAATTGTGGAATTCAAAGCGCTAGACTAAGTCTACCGCATATGTATTGCTCATGGTATGTTTAACAAGGAGATCCATGAGTGCACTCCCATTTTCATGGGGCATGTAGATACGAGTGGCGAAGGTATCTCCATGCGCCTGATTGGGGATCCAAGTGGGGGAATTGTTCGCAAATGGTTCCAATCATTTGTGTATCGAACCATGAGCGGATATCATGGATGAGCATAGAGATATACTATCATGACAACTTTGTATTTGGTCATATGTTCATGTTTTTGACCTCAATTTTTGCTCATTTTTGCGTTTGTGTACTTACCTGGTCGGCAAACAGCAAGAAGCCTATGGAGAGTCGAACCACGGTATGTTGTTCATATGTTGGCATATGCTTTGGAGTTGAACACCACCATATGCCGGATCGCGTACTCCATTTGGCTTGGCGCACGAAGGATCACAAGAATTGGTCTCAAGATCATGGGCTGACTTGGGCAGTGCGTGGCGCCCATGTCCGAAGGGGTTTCGAGGGTGAAGTGGGGATGTACATGGGCATTGATCTTTGGTCTCTATTCTCCATGAATACTAGACTTCGATTCCATGCATGCTTTGAGCCTTCGGACAAGTGGTAACCTCAATTTTGAGCATATATTTGATATATGGCCAATATGGTGTGAATTGGCAGTTTTTGGCATGCTATGAGTTCAAACTCATGGGGCAGTTCTCCAAGCCCATTCGACTCCAAGTCCAACCAAGGTTATGTCAGGGTAGGGCATGGTCCTGATGTTACTCTAGGCCATGACATGCCACCTCCCGCATTGGGCTAGGATTTAGAGGCTTGGAGATGAACACATTTTTTGGGTTTATGTAGTGACTTGTGACACGTGGCATTCAGCCATCTCATTTGACCTGGTTCAGGGCAATATGTTGGTGAGTCAAGGGAAGGTCTTGAGTCCAGGGAATGAGGGGTTTATGGCTGTGAATGTGTATGTTTACCTCTTTCCCCAACTTTGCCTTTTTTGTGTTCATATGCCAATTTCAGGGCTTTCTTCCTTGGTGCAATTCTTGTACATGCCCGCCATCGTGAGACGACCGATGTGCTGAACGGAAGCCCGCAGCCTGATTTGGATTGTGAATTGGGCTATTGCTGTATTTGTGGGATCTGGTTGATGTTCAGGGTTGAAGGAGGATTACATTTTCTATATTTTTGGATTTTGGACCTTGGACTTTGAGGATTTTTAGAAATGCAATCGTTGATCCGGAGTAAATCAGCAGGGGTAACCGGCGGAAGGGGCACAGCGGGGGCCGGTTCTGGTAGGGGCCTTCTTTACAATGGATCCACATCAAACCCTGATGCGGACCCGAGTGTTTCTTCCACGCAGAGTCCTGGGCGCTCCAGTACTTCGCACAGACCCGAAGATGGGCAGAGGTTCCTGAAGAGAACGCATCCAGGGCCAGATCCGAAGCTCCCAGGTTGGCAACCACTCGGCTCGCCACTTCCGGCCTTACGCCGTACTCCTGGTTTGCTGGCCCAACTGGCTCAGTCCCCAGCGCGGCTACTTCGCGCTGATTGCGTTCCGGGTGGATCCATTGGCATTCCACATTGTGCTCAGGTGACGAAAGCCACGAGAGCTGGTCGTCCTGGTACAGGGTCATTGAGGCCCCGGCCGGGAGAACGCCGGAGTCCGTCTCCATCATGAAGTCGTACCCAACGATCATGTCCCAGTCCATCTGGGCCTCGTAGAAGCGACCTTGCAGGAGGATTTCCTTGCCGAGGTCCGGGCGGCTCAGTACACGGTGGTTCACAAACTGCAGCCCAATGGCCGCTTCCCTCGTGCCTCCCAACATGTACTGGCCCTGCGCCACCTTCAGCCTGACAGGCTTCCGACTGTCGGTCAAACACTCTCGCGGAAGTAAGCCAGCCTTGACCAAGCTGACCTGAGCTCCCGTGTCGACCAACACATCGAAGACCTTCTCCACTTCCCCGCATAAGGCACGGACCTTAAGGTGCAACTGCCGCTCACGCCCCACACAGCGCACGGCGTGCAAGCTCAGGATCTCCGGCCGTTCCAGAAGCTCAATAAGCGACTGGTGCAGGTCGTGGACAATGGGCTCAGGCTGTTCATCTGCAGCATCCAGCTGCGGTCCGGGTGATCCTCCGATACTCTCGGATAGATCTAAAAGCACATCAAATACATTCTTGTTCGCGAAGGATGGACGGATGCAAGGGTTCGTGCCTTCACTTGCCCTCAGCCTGCCACTGCGACTGTCTTTTGCTTTGGGTACCGGACTGGGCCTTTCGCCCGCGGCAATCCCTTTGTGCTCATTGTCTCCCGACTGGGATGGTGTGGCGCTTCCCACGACACCATCCTGCGACCGCCCTAGCTGGGGCCCTTGGCTGCAGGGGGTCTGCTAAGGGGCGTCGGTTGTGGTAGTAGGGGTACTCTCCTCTGCATCAACCTCGTTGACACCCTTCATCTTTCCCCCTTTCTTACCCTTAATGTCCTTGTCCTTGTCCTTGTTCTCCTTGTCCTTGTCCTTGTTCTTGTCGTCCGACTTGGGGATCCAGGACCTCTTGATCTCCTGGATCTCCTTGGCCAACTCGGTCCCCACCGACATCAGCTTGGAGAGCTCGTCCTTGGTGACCTCCACCTTGTTCTCCCGGATACCCGCGGGTGCACGCTTTTTCGACCCGTGCACCTTCTTGTAAGCCTCCGTGTCGGCCTTGTGGATGGGGCATGTTCGGTGGTCATGGTTCAACTCTTTGTTCCTCCCATAACACACGAAACAGCCTCCAGCCTGAGCTCGTATGAACTCCCCAAAGGACAGCGGAGGGTCGCCAATGCGGCGGGGGTCCTTCTTCTCTTTCTTCTTGCAACCCTTCTGCAGGGGCTTCCAGCTTCCTCGGTTGCTCCCCGTGGTTAGGTTGTTGGCCACGAAGGCACAAACGGCCATCTCGGCGGGCTCATGGTCGTCGTCATTGTCGTCGAGAGCCTCATCGCCATCGGCTCTCGCTGGGTCCATGGCAGTTTCCCCGCCAGACCCTTCGCCAACATAGTTGACGTCACAGTCACCGGCCTTCAAGCCGCGGGTGTGGTCGAGATTCCTGTACTCTTTGAGTACCTCCTCTCCGACCCACTCCAGGACCTCGTCGCAGGTCATCCGCGCCGGGATGGCCTGCAGACGGAGGGTCTGGCCGCCCACGTCACACTCGTCGAGGCGCAACATCGCGGTCTTCTCGCGATCGCCCGTGATGGTGATGAGGAGGGCGTTCCGCAGCTCTCGCCGCTTGAAATCCCGCGCCACATGCTTATGTGTCCAAGCCAACACTTTTGGATGATACTCCTTGGGGAGCATCATCTTGAACGTGTGGTTGAACTTGGCCCTCTTGGCTTCCTCCTTGGTGACTCTCTTGATCAATGCTTCCGGCAGCATGGAGAGCAGGCGGGCCTGCTCGTCACCCTCGTTCCAGTCCTCCACGTTGCGGCGGAAGAGGGTGTATTGCCCCCGGAAGTCCCGCCAGTCTCGTAGGCGGATCTCCCGACCATCATGCTGAAGCTTGATGGCCCTCCACCGCTTGGCAGCCACCTGCGGAGCGTCCACCCGCTCCTGCTCGTTGAGCCACTTCTTGGCTTCCTTGAGGGTCTTGATTTTCCCCTCCTTGGTCGCCACGAAGTATAGCTCTTGGAGCACTTCCGGCAGGCGGTACCTGAACCGTTTGAAGACATATTTCTCTGCCTCTGCGGGATCCATGTCTTCAGTGACGGTCATCCCCCAACCGTCCAGCTTCTCCAAGAAGCGGTCGAGGTTGAGGGGGTTGCCATCGTACGTGCGGGGCTTGATGTCCTTCAGGTCTTCCCAAACGGCGGCATCCGCGGCCTTAGAGACCATGAACGCCGGCCGCGAGGTCAACCGAGGTTCCCACGGCGTCCCCCACGGACTCCCACGGCCGCCACTTCCATCTCCTCCACGGTATCCATGTGGCTACGCCGTGGTTCCTCCATGTACGCTGAACCTAGATGTTCACGCCGTACTCCTTCCATGTATGCCTCCTCATCAGAAGGCCGGCGGTGAAACCAGACCGGGTGGTCAGGAGCAGAGGTCGCAGTGGCATGGGCAGCATCATTGCTTGGCACCGAAGACATAACGATAGTGTTGACTGAATAGTATCCTGCAAACAGATATGGTACACATAGCCAATGAAATACCTGATGTGCACATATGAGAAATCCACCCTATCATCCACTAATTGAATAACTACTAAACATCCATGATTTCCCTATCTATCCCACATCCTATGTTCCTAACAAGGAAATGGAATATAGTATACCCTATCCCACATATATACCATATATAGGGCCAAATAATGCTCCCTTAGGGGTAAAATGCCAGGGTAGGGTTGTGACCTGCTTCACCCCCCCACTTAAAACGACTGCCACGGGCAGGAAATACATGCCCAAGAGGAACGTAGCAGTCACAAACAGCAGCAAATCACAGGTTAGCAGATTCCCTCCCAGCGGGAATCGCACCTACGCAGGTAGTCTCGGAGCCGGCCGCACAGCCGCTGAAGTAGCCCCGATCGGTGGGAATCGAACCACCGCCGATATCCAGAAATTGACAAACGGGATCCCGCAGGTCCCGCAATAAGTAGTAGGCGAAATCGCGAGCTGTTGCGCGTAAAGTCTGGTCCCTGCGTGTCGCATGAGGCATGTGGGGTCCAGCAGGTAAGGGCAGGTAGTTTTTCAAAGAATTGAAACTAAAGGCAAAGTGAAATCACACTTTTGAACAAAACTGAAGGTAATGGTACATGCGAAGCGGTGCGACGCGAAGGTGCAAAAATTTCACTTTTTAAAAAAACTGCCAGGAGAATTGACGGGAGTGTCAAACAGCAACGTAGGACTGTGCCTGCACAAGGGAGCACGTGGGGAAACAACGATAGAGGGCAGGGATGCATGTCTGACTTGTGCTCGCCACTGCCTTGTGCATGCCTAGGTCACTTAACAAACACGGCCACGATGGCCCACCGTGCGCGCGGTAGCTCACTAACTAGAGGAAAGAGGTCACGATGGCCTCAGGGTAAATGATCGACGATCATTTAGGCACAAACCAAAACACGGGTACGATGCCCACACCTTGCAGCCACGTGCTTTAGATCGTTTATGAGGGCTTGATGTGCTTGATGTTCTTGATGTGCTTGCCCGTAACGCTTGTAGTAATGAGTGAGCTCTTGCTTGTAAGATGTAAACTTGCTTGATTACTTGCTTGTAAAAGACCGAGACAAGGCCTAGCCAAAGGCCCACTTGTAAACAGAACCGACACACAGGAAACCAAGGCCGGTGTGCCTTTTGGAATTTGGAAAAGCCACGGTTGTGGCTCGCTGATCCTGCTCATGGGCACGGCTCAGCCAAGGGCCGTGTCCTTGTGGATGTGTAATGTTAGCATGTGTGTCACACGTGATGCACCACATAGAGGGTAAAGGAGGAGGTACGGAGATGGGATGAGGGTGTGAGTAGACACACTTAATTAGACAAATCTCATAACCATGTAATAATAACCTGACCTCACTGCTAACCCCTCACCTAAGAGCCATACTACGTATATATATCACATATACACATAATAGAGCGGTGCACACCGACAAACACAAGACACACTTGTGCGCGCACACCCATTGGCAGGGCCCGGGGGCACACACTCGCCCGGAGGGCATCACAGAGTGTGGGTCTCGCGGTGGCGGCCTTGGGGCACGTGATGGGGGCACTCCACACATACGGCACGTGCAAGAGCTTCCACAAACTACTCACGTACACACAACAAACAGTAAGCATATCCACAATAGAACACGTGTATAGATACGCCACCTTGTTGCTTGGTGTTCGTGTGTGTCTTGGGGGCGTGCGTATAAACACTTAGGTTAGCTTGCGTGTTACCTTTGTCGGTGGGTGTGCCACCGGCGGGCCGTAGCGCAGGGGGTCACCTCCAGGTCGCAAATTGGGGAGGTCGCCCGTACGGTCCCGCTGGTGTATCAGCCCACCCTGCTCCCCGGGGGCACGATGACACGCCCCGAAGGAGTTTTACTCCCCCAACCCCTCTACACCGTGTATGACGGATTCATGTTTACACCTCCGTGTGTAAACTTGGGCCGGTGTACACGGCTACAAAACCCCAAAGGTAGGTGTCAACCTAGGTCTTGCTTGCTCGGGGGGCGGGTGATAACCAACGTAATAGGCAACCATATAATCCCGTAACTAAATTAATGGCATGCGCACACACACGCTACCATTGGCCACGGGCACACCCGGTTTTGGTGTGTCTCGGACAGAGAGACTCGTGTGTGTTGTGGAAATCCAAGTCCACGCACGGGTCTCTATAAAGAAAAATGCGACGCTCATATCCCAACCCGTTTGGTTGGGTGTTGGGATAGAGGACCCCTCGGGTGTTGTGGAAATCCAAGTCCACTCGTGGGGAACTCTAGAGAAAACATTAATATACATATTCTCTCATAAACATATGCGTGTGCACACTCGCCCTTTTCATCATATTGTTCGTTCCCTCTCGTTGCAGGCAGGAATTCCCCCGCGAAATTCATCAAGGACATGAAGAGCACACCCAGCCAGCATGCGGCCCCATGCAATGGCAATGGAGGGTACCCACTCCCAACCCGGGCACACATAGCGACCGGGGACGAATACCCAGGCGGCGGAGACGGCCCAAATCCGCAACGCCACTCTTTGCCTTTGAAGACCCCACCCACTCATAGAGTGACGGGGCAAAGGCACCCATTGCAATTCATATTAGAATACTTGTATTGTAGAGGACGACCCCTCCCTCTAGGCTTAGGTCCTCGCCGTATGTAGTGGCAATTTTGCACGCCACGAAATTTTCTCCACGTAATGTGAGCCACACGAGTACTTCGTACCTTGTATACCTACCCTCGTGTGGACAAGGGCAAATCGGTGGAAAACCATCACGCCCAACACAAAAAGGGAAAATGGGTTGTACCCGCCAACCCAACGACGTTTTCAAGCCTTCGCCATTTTGAACAAATGATTTAGCTCGTTGGCTTGGGTCACGGGTCAGGGACGGTCGCCGGGTCGTGGTTTCGGTACGGGGCGGCACTCCGAAACCTTGCAAACACCACCATGCGCACAACCCGGCAGAGTCTTCGGGAAGTGCTTGCCACATTGTTAGCACCCTTGACAGGGGGCGTCATCGTGGGCAGGACTGACGGCAGTAGTCCTGGTGGTGGTAGGAGTGCTCCAGTAAGACCCAAGGATAGGGGTTTGAATGGCATTAAGACCCCCGAAAGAACACGTCCCACTGCCGCCCCAGGCTATATGCCACGCCACCCCACCCCAAGGACTCTCAAGCCTTTAGCGGTGAGAGAGGGAGACGGTGGGGTAAACCTGCGGTACCCACCGCCCTGCTCCGGTGGGGATTTTTGTAACCGAGGAGCGCGCCGTGCATGCACATCTTCTCTCCTGTCTCCCACCGCTTCTCGCTCTCTCCTCCCTTCCCCAAACAATAATATATCCATATTGGTTAGGGTTTTCTTTTCGTGGCACGCTCATGAGAGCGGTCCACCAAGGTGGGCAAGGATGTCAACGGTTTGGGTGAGATTCTGTTTCTGCAGGTAATCTCTCCAAACTTTGTTGTAGGATGGTAAGAAGGTTTCAACGGGTTCCTCGGTATCCCAATCTTTGGTATAACCCTCCCACCGCACCTTGAAGAGAAGTCTCTTGCGGTAAGTACGGTGACTTAATATTTTCTTGACATTATATGTGTCCTCCTCAAACTGGGAGGGCACTCTAGCAACCTCCTCCGTGTAATTTAGAGGCACGGGGGAGCGAGGGGAGTTGACCGTTTTCATTAAACAATCAACGTGGACGTCAACTAACCTCCGTTGGTCCACTTGAATAACATAGAGGTCGTGCGCCTTCTTGGCCACAACCTCATAGGGCCCATCCCAATAGGGACAAGTCTTATCGCCAAGATTTTTGCGTTGGCGACGGACCCATACGCGGTCCCCTTTTGAGAAATTGGGGGACATCCTCCTGCTCTTATTATACTTACGAGCCATTGTCTCTTGCACTTGAATCATAGCCCTCCGTGCAGGAGCAATAAGCTCCTCACGCCGTTGGAAGTAGTGAGCGGCGTCTTGGGCCACCCCCTTAGGCTCAGCAAGAGGAGGCCCCTTAGTACGGTTGTGTTTACCAAACACAATCTCGTTAGGTGTATAACCTGAAGGACCTGTAGTCTCATGCCACGCTCGTACAACGGCGGGCAAAACCTCTACCCAATTAGTTTTCTTTCTCTTCAAGGTAATGGCTTTAGCAACGGCACGCCTTAGCTGCTTGCCAGTATTTTCGGCCTTGCCATTACCTTGGTGCCTACCCGCGAGACACATAGTCGAGCGGGCACCAATCTTAGAACAAAGGGTTTGGAAATATTGGCTCACAAATTGTGGCCCACGGTCGGAGCATATTTCACGAGGGGCTTCGAACCTATCCACCCAGCGCTCCATTACCAAATGGGCCGCTCTTCTCCCCGTTAGCCCTTCATCCTTGTCTCCATGACGGGGTTTAGGAATAGGGATCGCGATGAGGTAGCCGGAAAGCCGGCATACACATAGGAGCATTCGGTCATACACCTCTCCATCGTTGGAGGTGGAAGGGTAGTGAAACACATCAAGCGCTATGGAGTCCATGGGCTCCATAGGTATAGGCATAGGGGTCATGTACCCTTGCTTGCGCTTGGTGTCATGCGTGTGAATGGCACATGAGGGACACGTTTGACATTGCAGTTCCACTGCTTTGTACAACCCCTCACCTTCCACGCCATGGTTAATTTCCTTCCAGTGTTTTTCCACACCGGAGGTAGTTAAGTGAAATGCATCATGGTATTCGGCTACCAAACGATGCACTAGCGGCGTAGGAACACACCACCGTCCATTACGGACGAGCTTGTTATCCACCAACCTCACTCCATCTTGGAAGCTCCCATTCAAGGCATCTTGCCACATTTGTTTGTAGCGTCGACAATTTGGGTAGTGTTTAGCCCAATTTATCTCAAAAACATTGGGATCATCCTCCCCATGTATAGGAGTTGCTTTCTTGTGGGACTTCCAAGATTTTTTTATCTTGACAATTCGCCCCAGTCTCCGAAGCTTTCTCTTTTGCTTCGTCCCCCCCCCCACTGGAGGCGAAGCCAGAGGGGGTGGATCACACGCGGGCGCCCCTTGAGCCCGAGGCGCCGCTTTAGACCTAGTAACAACGGGCGCCACAACCGCCCTAAATACAAGGGGGCGAGCGAGAAGTTCCTCCTTCTCGGCCGCCATCATGTCCCGCGCATCCCCGGCCGCTTGGGCCGTCCCATGTATGGACACATCACCCAACGCCGGGTTAGCAGGGTAAGCCCAACGGGACAAGAAATCACCCACGGGGTTCACCGGCCCCGGAGTGTAAACCACATGGAGGTCGAATTTAGAGAACAATTCATGCCAACGTGCTTGGCGTGGAGAGGGACCCCCCACGGTTTTGAGGTCCTCCGTAGCCCAATTTTCAAGGCTACGGTGGTCCGTACGGACCTCCACGCGCTTGTTCCCCACCAAACCATGCCATTTTAAAAGCGCCGCCACTATGGCGTAGCATTCTTTCTCCCGAGGGCTCCAATTCAATTGGCTGCCTGACAATTTGCGGGAGAAAAAGGCAAGGGGGCGTAGGGCACCATCGGGACCTTCCTGCTGTAGGGCCGCCCCCACCGCCCAATTACTAGCGTCCGGGGTGAGGACAAAGTCCTTATCCCAATCGGCTAGTTGGAGGGGAACAATATCTGTAATAGCACGCTTGAGCTTCAAAAAGGCCTCGTTAGCCGAAGCATTCCATGTTAGGCCTATCTTTTTGCCATTCTCATGCTTAGGCAAATCCTTCAACATATTAATCAAAGGGGTAGCTATGGAGGCGTAGTTTTGGACATAGCCCGAATAATAGTTGGCGAGCCCCAAGAACCCCCGGAGCTCCCGAACATTATCCGGTTTGTCCCAACGCTCAAGCGCCAACATTTTCCCTGGCGCCGGCCGACGTGTGCCATTTTCCAACACATGGCCACAAAACTCAACTGAACGAACAAAGAAATCGGTTTTGCTAACCGAAGCAACCAACTCCTCTTTTCGTAGCCTATCCAACACGGCACGCACGTCGCGGTCGTGGTTAGCCAATAGCTCCTCCTCCGTCGCACCGGAGGAACCAATAATAATATCATCAATATATACGTCCGCACAATCCAAACCCTGCAAAACATGGTCCATGACCCGTTGAAAAATAGCGGGCCCATTCTTGATACCCATAGGCATAACACGCCATTGGTATCGCTTACCCGCCAAATTCATGGCGGTCTTAGCACGGGATTCAGGGTGAAGGGGAATTTGATGAAACCCTTTACTCAAGTCCACAATAGTGAAAATCTTGTGTTTGGATTGATTTTCCAACATGTTTTCTATGAGGGGGAGGGGGTGTGCGTCGGGCAAGGTAGCCTCATTAAGTTGGCGGTAGTGCACCACGAGGCGCCACTTTCCTTTCTCTTTCTTGGGCACAACGAAACCGTTGGACGCCCATTCGGAGGCAGGGCACGGCTCAATCCAGCCACCAGCTAAAAAGTCCTCCACTATTTCTTGCTCCGCCGCGGCACGCTCCCCCACCAACCGTATAGGCTTCACGGACTTGGGTTTGGCGTTCGGGTATAGGTCAAGTTTAGCAAACCCCAACCGCTCCGTACCACGGACCTTAGGGTGTTCTTGGTCCGGACGGAGACGAACCTCCCCGCTAAAAACATCCCGCTCGTAGTCCGCGAGAATGCGTTTCCTCATGAGCTCCACCTCCGGAGACACAATAGGTTCTTGGATGGTGACAACGCCACCAACACGAGAAGCCGCCAACAATCGTGTGGCGCCTTTACGTTTTCGGTAACGCTTAACGGTAGTGGCCCCCCCACCCAATAACTCTCGTTCAATTTTCGCAATGCGTGAACGCACGCATTCTTGTGCCTCCAAATCTTCGGGGGTAGGATCAAGAGTAACGGGTGCGAGGAGTTTTTTATGGGTCGCCTGATACGTGAGGGTGCGCACCGAAGCCAAATGGTTAGGCACCCTTTCATCCTCCGACTCTTCCTCCGAGGTCAAACCCGGCTCGCCATCCGTGTCGGGGTTAGAGACGGCCGGTGCCAAAACGGAGGCCACATGACATTTAGTGGCCGCCAAATTTTCCTCCGCAATACCACCGTCCACGTATAGCGCCACCGTGGACCAACCCCGTTGAGGAAGGGGCGTGAGGTGGTCATTCTGATAGAGACAGGCTTTAGTCTCTGGCCCAGGAAGGTGGTACCCTTGCAAAGTAATTTCCATAAGGGGTTTCCACCACTCCCTATGTGTCCACTTCGGCCCTACGACGATGGCTCGTAGTTTTTCTTGCCGAATTTTCCGAACACAATCGGAAAACCGATGATAGGGAGGGCACATCCAATACAATTTGGAGGGGTCCGCGGGAGTGGAAAAGAAATCTTCAAGCGGCGAAACCCAACGGGTAGCCTGAGCCATACCCGGGACCCTATTGAAGGCGTCCACGTCGGGGTTTTTGCCAAATTGTTTTTTGACACGTGCGGCCCAATATGGCGTGAGGCCATAGTCAGACTGGGTCCACATGGACCCATCACGCCGCGTAGGTAGAACATCACGGGCAAGGGCTTCGGGGGCAAATTCAACGAGCTCCAAAGCACAAGCCTGGTCCTGTACGGGGGCCACGGAGGAAGCGGTCAAGGCATAGGATATGTGTTTCTCGGCCTCAACACCGTTAGGCGGTTCGCCACCAGGGGGCGTAACCACAATGGCCGGGGCAGGGTGCGTAGGAGCGACCGCCCCAATGACTGGAACGGTTAGGCCCCACACGGACTGACGTGACACCTTACCATGAATGGGTTTCACCAAAAATGGTTTGCCGGTTCGTGGAGCCTCACGGAAGTCCTCAATCCAAAAACGGGGGTGCACTGGTTGGTGAGAGTACAAACAATTGAAACGGGCAAAATGGCTCACACAATGTTCGTAACCCCATGGGTGCCCCCAAACCATATCCCAAGGTAAATTCGGGACAAGGTACGGGGACACGCCATACTGGGCAACACGAGGAAGTGAAACACTACCATCCACAACCCCCGTAAATTGAATTTTGACGTCTATTTTCTCGTCCCCCCCCGGCAAAGGCGTCTCATTATCGGCTTGGAGTAGGCGCCTCCGTTGGGGGGATTCATATTTTTCGGAGAGTTGGTCTCCAAAAACATTGGGGTTGGCCAAAGCGACCGCTTGGCACCCAAAATCCACCAAAACACGGAGGGCCTTGCGTTTTTCATTGGGCAAAACAACCTGAACGGAAAGTTCGGTTTGAATCTCACTAGTCACTATATGCCCCTTCATGACTCTCGATGGAACGAGAGCCACGGTAGTGTCACAGGGGTGCCCAAGGTTTTCTTCTTTCGAAGGGGGCGCCTCTGGGCACTCCTACCAACGTCCGCGCCCGCTCGGCGCTCCTTTGCCTCCTTTATTGCCCTTGCCGCCGCCACCCTTATAACCACCACCACCCTTATCACCACCGCCACCCTTATCGCCACCCTTAGGCTTACCACCTTTAGACTTACCCGCAATGCTCCAATGAGTGTCATTGCACGGAGAATTAGGCTTACACGTCCAAAGGGTGGTATTGGTGGCACCCCAATCAATCCAAGACATGTCCATCTCCGTTTGTTTACGTGTTTTCCAATGTTTGGAACACGGAACCCGAAAGGTAGGTGGCGGTTTAGCCCCGGGGTCGACGGGTTTTTTCGCCGGAGGTTTAGAGTGACCCACGGCGTTGACGGAGGTGTCAGCGGGTTCGGAGGTGTCAGGGTCCGCCGTAGCCTCCGCATTAACCGCATGCACCGCGGTTTTATTGTGAGAAGGGCGATGAGTGTACGTCACCGTCGTCTTGTCTCCTTTATTGACGTGTTCGAGAGCTTCCCTCTCCGAAACGCTTTTATGGGCAAGGGCGTAGATTTCCGCAGGCTTCAAACGAGGCCTACGTTGCTCCACTTTCATAGTGTAGCCGCGTGTGTGAGGTGTGTTGTTGAGTTTCAAGATCCACTCCTGGAGAGCCGGGTCTTTGCAGTCAACTATCACCCCCGGCCCCGAAAAGGAAACAATCTCAGGAACCGTAGTGCAAGCTTGAGCGCTATATTTCCTGAGTTCTTTTTCGAATGGGGCGCGACCCGGCGAAGGGTCAAGGCCACTAAAATCCACCACATAGCTGTCTGGGCTATTCTTAGCCTCTTGCTTGACGACTTTCTCCTTGATCCACGGGAGCTTGCTTAGGAGCTGCTCCCGGATCACGTGGGGACGAGTCTCATTGCTCAGAGGCAACTAACGTTGCCAACGAGCATAGAAATCTTCAAGGTCGATGAGGGTCACTTGCCCTTTAACCACCCTGGGGGTGAGGGCTCGCCACCTTTCGTCAGCCCTTGAGGGGTCATACTCGTGGAAACGTTGTTCCAAAAAGTCCCACAACTCTTTGAGGGTGGGGGCCGTGCGTGTGTGGTGGGTGGCCTCGGCAACCCGGGCGTTGATGATCGCCTTTAGCCATGGGGGCAAGGTACTCAAAATCATTTTTGCCTCGTTGGCTTTTCGGTACATGAGATCACACCCCCCCAACCATTGTTGAAGCTTCTCCACCCACTCGTCGTAGCACTCTAGCTGCCCATTAAATTGCGGTTTAGGCATATCACTATCCTCCACCGCTTTGGTGTAACTATTTTGCACCATAGGCATTTGGTACGGGTGGTAAGCAGGGGGAGCCATGGTTGGGGGTGCACCTCCACTTGCACTTGATGCAACCTTCACTGGAGAGACTGTACACGTATCCGTAGGATGAGAGGGCGTGTACGAAGGTTTCCCAGGGGAAGTGAAAACATTTTTCGTGAGGGGATTAATGTTCCCCAACGAAGAGGTGTTCTCCTCTTCATTGGCCCACGGGGCCGTAGGCTCCGTGGGGTGTTATTCGCCCTTAGGCGTCGCCCTCCACTCGGGAACAGCACGTTCCTTCTGCTTTTCGGCGATTCCCCTCCACGATGTAGGTTCTTGGGGGTGGGGGTGTTCGTGGTGTTCTTCCCCCCCCCTCGGCCACCCAGAATCCGGACAAGCGTTCGGATGGTAGATGCAATCGCCGGATGGGTGGACGGAGAAAGGAAGGACACACCCACCACCGGATGAACCGGATGGCGCGCCCATGGGCGCCGTAGGCGCCGCCGGTGTAGGATCAGGAACGGGCGGAGGCGCCGATGGCGGGGGTGGGACCACCGTAACGGGCTCCGCAGGCTTGGAGTACCAGTGGTCCCACGCATCGATCCTAGATGCAACGGTGGCGTAACGTGTAGCGAGCGACTCCACTGCGCTAAAGCACTTAGCCGTGTTGCCGTTGGACATCTTAAGATGATCCGACACACTAGCCTCCACCGCTTTAGAATCCCGTTGGTAGCCCTGAACCACCGCGTCAAACTTAGCCAACGTAGACAAGATTTGGGTCATCCGGTCCCCGTAGGACTGACTGATGCCCACGGTAGAGGCTACTGCCTGAGAAAGTTCCTGATGGGATCGCTGCAACTCCAGATTCTGATTTCGCAGGTCGCTCACCTGTGCCATCAGAGATTTGATGCACGTTTCGTAGTGCACCACACACCGGGGACAGCCACAGGTGTGCCGTAGGTCGTCCTCCCCCCGTGTAGGAGTGGGGCCCCCAGAATGTCGAAAAGGTGGACCCCCCCCTCCACGAGGAGGAGATGAGCCACCACCGCCCCCCCCAGCAGCCCCCCCTGCCACGGAGGGACCAGAGGGCCCCCCCGCAGGGCGAGACGGGGGTGTGGGGCGCGCAGCAACAGGCGCTGGTGCCCCCCCACTAGAGGGATGTCCCCCCCCCGAACCCCCACCACTAGATGGCCGAACCAGGTGCGGGACTCCTTGCACGTGCTCGATGTAAGCCACCTGGCGGTGGCGGGGTGACGGCGGAGGGGGAACATGACCAACAGTATTCGGTCGCGGCGGTGGGGGTGGGGAATCGTCCACCACAATATACTGTGGTGACTCATGAACCACCATAGGTGATCGAGTTCTCGGATGGGAAGCAAAAACAGGCTCCGATCCCGTTGCAACCTCTGGATCCCCCCCCAAATTGGGCAGTTGGGGGTCCTCCGTAGGAGATGTATTTGTGGGGGGAGAGACCAAATTTATTGGGAGGGTTGCTGAACCTCCCTCCAGCTGATTCCCTCCCCCCCAGCACAGATTGTTGACCTTCGGCATTGCCGGAGAATCATCCACTAGGGATGGACGATCTTTCGTGCCACTCATAGGCACTGGAGATGTAGTACCGGCCCGGTCCTCCGTAGGCTCCGGAGATTCCACGACAAGACACGGGCGGTTTTTGACGCCGCTCATAGGCACCGGAGACTCTTCCACTGCAATGAACCGAGGGGCCGGAGAGTCCTCCACCGTGATGTAGTGGGGGGCCGGGGATTCTTCCACCAGCATGGGGCGATCCCTGGTCCCTGACATAGGTTCAGGAGGTGCAGGCGACGAGGCAACGGAAATAGGGGAATGATGGAGTTCATGACGTTCCAACACTCCAATCTCCTCCTCCTCATCGTCGTTCCACTGCTCCACCGCCAGGGGGAACCACTGGTCACACTCATCCTCCTCGATTTGCGTGGGGGATTCCTCGATGATCGTAGGATTTAGCCTGGATCCGCTCGGGGGATTGGGATACGCTCCCAAGGCAGGAGATTCCTCCACCAGGGAGGGAAACCGCCGCGATCCACTCATTGGAGCGGGCGACGATTCCACCACAGTGGGGTTCTGCCTAGTCCCCGACAGGGCTTGCTGGATCAGGGCCACGGCCTCTCGAGCCGGACCCAGATGGCCATGGGGATCAGGCGTGAGCGCGAGGACTCGACGGTTTTCAGCGTCGAGTTGGTCAACAATGGGGCTGATGGGCCCTGCCGCAAACAGGTTTTTTCTGACCTGAGGCTCTGGCAACCCCCCTAGCGACGGAGGAGTGCCAGAGTCGACCACGATAGGCCCCATTGGCGAAGCCATCGTACCCCAGTCGGCAGCGCGTGAGGGCGCAGCGTTCGTACGCTCGATCACCCCAGTACATTGGTCGATTACTGCCCGATTCTCGGCGCTAGTAACGGTTCCCGAGCCCATAACAGGCGATTGTGGTCCTCTTATCGCTCCCTGAGGGTGGCCGTCTATTTCCCCCCCAACCATCCTAGGTACACCAGCTGGATTTCGAGGATGGGAGGCCCCGATGGGAACATTCGGGGATTTCGGAAACTTAGGATTTGTAGCCACTTGGGGCTTGGCCCGTTTTTGCGGCCCCTGCCCGGTCGATGGGGTCAGGGCCGAGGAGGTCCTGAGAGTGGGGACCTGGACACCCTCAGCTATCCCTCCCGGGGAAGGGATTTTAATTTGAATTTGGTCCACGATGTCTTGGACCGATCGCTTTCCGCGATGCCAAACGCCCAACAGAGACGAAAAATTTTCGCCTCTGCTACCATGAAACCAGACCGGGTGGTCAGGAGCAGAGGTCGCAGTGGCATGGGCAGCAACATTGCTTGGCACCGAAGACATAACGATAGTGTTGACTGAATAGTATCCTGCAAACAGATATGGTACACATAGCCAATGAAATACCCGATATGCACATATGAGAAATCCACCCTATCATCCACTAATTGAATAACTACTAAACATCCATGATTGCCCTATCTATCCCACATCCTATGTTCCTAACAAGGAAATGGAATATGATATACCCTATCCCACATATATACCATATATAGGGCCAAAATATGCTCTCTTAGGGGTAAAATGCCAGGGTAGGGTTGTGACCTGCTTCAGCGGCTGCGTTCAGCGGCCTCCCGTGGTACACCACGCGGCGGGGTAATGCCGAACTCCTCCAGGTCTTCCTCGCCTCCGCCGATATCCCACTCCACGTCTTCTCCGGGGACCTCATCTCTGAGTCCACCATAACGCCCGCCAGCCATTGGGATTGGCTCCTGGGCTGGTGCAGGGCGTCGGGGGCGTACCGGTGTCCGCTGTGGAGCACGGCGGTTGTGGTACTCCGCACTGAGCCACTCATCACGCCACTCCTCACTGCTACTGCCGGGCTGCACGCGCTCGTTACGGCGGCCCGCGCTGTGATGAGAGGGGGGGCTGAGAGAGGGGGCACTGGCGCTGGGGCGACTCCTGGGGGCGCCGGGGGCGTGGGCTCTGCCTGGGCCTGGTCCAGGTCTCCAGTCGTCGTCCGACGAGCCGGACTCCAGGAGTGGGTGGTCGATGCCGACGCTCCCACGGCCTTCCAGCTCGTCCAACCTCTGCTGCAGGCCGTTGATGACCTTGTTCAGCAGCCTGTTCTCGCCCCTGGCGATGCCCAGCTCCCTCTGGGCGGCGGTGGCGACCTTGGCGATCTTGACCATCTCCGTCTTGGCGATGTCCAGCTCCTAATGTGCCCCCGCGGCGACCCTGGCGATGCGGATCATCTCGCCCTTGCCCGTGTCTACCTCGCGCTCGAGGGACTGGACCCTCCTGCGGAGGTGGACGATCCACCGCCAAGTGGCCTCCGGGCCACCATCTTCCAGTGGGCCGTCGGGGTCCCCAGGGGGTCCTTCAGGAGGGCCTCCGCTGGGCCCGGCCGGTCCAGGGGGTCCTTCCCCGCCAGGGGGTCCACCTCCGGGGGGTCCACCTGGTGGACGTCCTCCAGGGGGTCCTGACGGGCCTCCGCCAGGGGGTGCCGGTGGGTCTCTGCCGGGTCGCCTCGGTGGGTCCGAGGATGGGGGCTTCTCCGTGTAACCGAAGTCCATGTTTTCATCCTCGTCAATGTCGCCCCACCTGGTCATCTCGGTCTCGCACGCGGAAGACTCCGAGCTCTGGTAGGGAGGAGGGAGATCCTCACCCTCACCCTCCGGCTCCATGGGGACGTCTCCGCCTCCTCCGCCAGCCATTCCCTGGCGATGTCGGCGTTCTCGTCCGTCCCCATCGCTGGCGGTGAAGAAGGGGTCGGAGTCGTGGGGATGTCCGCCCGCTGGCCTCCGTGCCCTCTCGGGGGTCTTCCCCTTACCCCTCTTTCGTCGGTAGGCGGTGGGGCCACTGTCCCCACTGCTGCCCGTGTCGTCCTCCTCGAGGTCCAGCTTCATCTTGGAGGAGGCGTCCCCTTCGAAGAGCTTTCGAAGGGTCTCCACTTGGGATCCTCCCCGGGGGAGTCTCGCGCTGGAGCTCGGCCTCCGCCTCCTCCATTGCGGCAGCGGTGGCTGCGGCAGCTCCCCTTCAGCCTCCTCCCGGGCACGGGCAGCCTCGGCTTCCCGAGCCCGCTGCAGCCGAGCCTTCTACGTCTCCAATGCTGCCAGCTCCGCCTCCGTCTTGGCCCTCTCCTCAGCGACCTTCCGTTGCGCGGCCTCGGTGGCTTCCTTCCTGGCGGCATCCGCTTGGGCCTTGGCTGTTGCTCCGGCGTGGGCCTTTTCCTCCGCCTCCTTCTTTGCCCTCTCTTGGGCCAGCGCCTCTTCCAGTGCTTTCACCTCGGCCTCCTTACAGACAATGGCCTCCTCTTCCAGGCGGGCTTCCTGGGCGGCTGCCGCCACCTCACCCCTGACCCGGGCCGTTGCTGCCTCCTTGGCGGCTGCGGCCGTGACCCAGGCCGCAATGGCCGCCACGGTGGAGGCGTGGAAGGCCATGCCTCTGCCCCCATCTGCAGCCTCCTCCTGGGCGATGCCCAGGGCGCCCTCCACGGCAGCGTTCTGCTGCGTGGCCCGTTGCCGGGCAACCTGAAGGTTGCAGGGCACCCCACAGGCGCGCTCGCAGGTGCGGGCCACGTCCCTTTGGTCGGGAGCGACGCTGCTGCTGGAGCTGGCCTGGTCGGCCGGTATCCTCCCACGGTGGGCCGACTCCACGTCGCTGCTGGGGCCTGACTTCCTCAAGTGCAGCGGACGGGGCTTGGCCTTGGCCTTCTTGGCAACTTCGAGGAAGTCGCCAAGGGTGGTGTGGCCGGGGTGGTGACCGCCACTGGCCCGTTTGGGGCTGAGGGCTGGGGTTCAGCCCTTGGCGGCTTGGGCGGCTTCGGCAGCCAGGGATTCCTGGTACTCCCGCCATTTCTTGTCCCGCTTCTTGTCCCCGGCGGAACGCTTGTCCTTCCCAGGAGACGCGCTGCTGCTGCTGCCCTGCAGCGTGTGCTCGTTCCCCACCTCCGGGAACTTCTTTTCGATCATGTCCCACATGGAGACGTTGATCGTTGCGCCCGACAGGTACTCGTTGGGGTTCTCGTCCTCCTCAATCCCGTCAGGGCGCAGCTCTTTGCCGGGTCTGTCCGGGCGGGTCCAGACCCTCCAGCGCTTCTGGCGGAAGCGGTAGGCGTATGCTTCCACCCGCAGCCAGTCTTCCACTGCCTGCAGGCGGTTGGCGCCCATGTCCTCCCGGAGCTCAAAGCTCCCGGGCATGCCGCCTTCGCACTGGGGATTGCTGTGGCGGTAGTGCTGCCCCCACACCAACCCACGCAGTAGGCGCACCGCATGGGGGTGGGGCAGCGGCCACGTCTTGCCCGCCTCCTGCCAGTTCACCATCGGTGCTCGTTCCTCTCGATGGACCGGTCTTGGGGGTGGCTGTTGAGGCGGTTGCTGTGGTCCACTCCATCTACAGGGCTGGGACCAAGACGCCCGATGGAGGTTGTGGAGGTGGGTGATGTAGCTGGGAGTGCGGCCGGTGCTGGTCGGCTGAAGGAACTCGCTGATGTCGGAGTTCCGGTCGCTACACCTCCTTCACCGACTCGGCGCTGTTGCTGGGCGGCGCTGCGAAGCCCGTGGTGCTCGGGGTTCAGGTGGCCCCGAGTGGCACGCGAGAGATGGGGAACCCCGCGGCTGTGAAACGCTTTTGACGCGTTCCCGTGGGGGGCCTGGCCACGGGACGCTGCGGCGGACACGCGCAAGCAAGCAGGCTGGCAAAGCACTGCGCTCACAGGTAAAGAAGGTCCCTACCAGGACCGGCCCCTGCTGTACCCCTTCCACCATTTCCTGTCACTCCTATGGTCTTGCTTCTCACCAGCCTCTGCATGATCTTGCCTTATCCTGCACAATTTCCCACAAAAATAGTAAAATACGGCTCCTTCACACAAATCCTGATCCCTTGCATAATAAAAACCCCCAAGTACAACCCAAATCCAATCAATCCACACTGAGGGCTTCCAAGGGTGTTTGAGGTCCCGCGTTGACGCTCAACAATTCCTTTCAACACGCCGGTCGTCTCGCTGTGCACACGGAGACAAGGGCGTTGGGCATGTACATAGAATTGCACCAAAGAGAAGCCCTGAAATTGGCATACGAACACATATCAGACAAAGTTGGGGAAAGATGGAAACCTACACAATCACAGCCATAGACCCCTCATTCCCTGGACTCAAGACCTTCCCTTGACTCACCAACATGATGCCCTGAACCAAGTCGAATAGGATGGCTAAATGCCATGTGTCAAAAGTCACTACACAAACCCCAAAAATGTGTTCACTCCTAAGCCCCTAAACCCTAGCCCAATAGGGGAGGTGACATGTCATGGCCTAGAGTGGCACTCAGGACCATGCCCCACCCTGATATAACTTTGGTTGGACTGGGAGTCGATTGGGCTTGGAGAATTGCCCCATGAGGATGACCTCACAACATAGCAAAAATAGGCAAATCGCACCATAATGCCCAAAATTCAATTATATACTCAAAAATGCATACGGCAAATGTTCAATTGCTCCATGCATGTGTCAAACCGGAGAGTAATATACAAGAATGATATAGACAAAAGGAGCATGGCCAGGAATATTCAATCATTGGCTCCCAAACCCCTCCGAATATACACATGCCATGCTTCACAAGTCAACTCAGGAATTTGAGCCCTAATTTTGTGAAGCCTCGTGTGCCACGCCAAAGTGACCACGTGATCCGGCATATGGTGAGGTGCAACACCGAAGCATATGCCAACTCATAGGCAACATACCATAGTTCACTGATCCCTAGGCACTTTACTGTTAGCCGACCAGTTGAGCACATAAAATACAAAAATGAGCATAAAATGAGGTCAAAAACATGCAAATATTGCCAAATTCAAAGTAATCACAATAGTATAGAGCTTCGCTCACCCATGGTATCAACATATGGTTCAAAACACAATTGCTTGTGACCATTTGCGAACAATCCCCCTACTTGGATCCCCACATGGACGCATGGGGACACCTTGGAACCTCCTCCCAACACGCACCATGAAAATGAAAAAAATTGATAGTGGCGCTTGTGGGTCGCTCTGTAAACCTTCCCAGATGCACTATATGTGCGATAGACATAGTCTAGCGCTATGGAGCTCACCATTGGGGCATTGGCGAGGCCCTTGCCACGTATGACTCCACATATCTTCCTACAAAACGAGATATATAACATGGGCGTGAGCATAGCGAAGCACATACCATGCATATAACACATACCATGGTATACCATGCCCCTCCTTGGACATAACTTCACGTTAAAAATACGTAGGAACCCAAAGAAAAGTTTCTATGCAACACCAACACTCATGCGGTACACTCGGAAGTTGCATTAAAATGTTCGGTCGCATGGTCCAAGAGTGATATATCACTTTCTACCCTCTTGAGCATTATCCCTTGCTCCAGCGGGCATCTGTACACATCAAAGGCGTTTGATGCTAGCTAAATTAATCTGAGACCAAGGCAGTTCTAACCCAATTCTCAAAATTGATATTCCTCGCCATGAGCCGGAGATATGATTCTTCAAAGTGGCCTCACGAATCAATTTCTTTTCGACTATATCTCCAAGAAAAATGAAGGAGACAACGAAAGGAAGGTTGATTCGTGATCGGGGAAAAATGTAGCACCACGCGAAATGCATCCAATCAAGTGCGGCGACCTCGAAGTCGAAAATCAGATTCTGAATGTCTGAAAAAATCAGATTAATTTTGCGAGTGTATAACATGAAAATTGCGGAAGCAACGAACCCTTTTCTGATGAAATCTGACCCTTCATCGGGGTTTCCGGGAAAATATCTGTAAATAACAGTTAACCAATCCGTTACCGCAAAATTGCGAGCCAACTGACAGTCGCCGATACATTGACAATCAGAACGGATAGCTGAAGAATTACGGAAACATTATGATAAAAAAACCCTGCTGATTCCTGATATTCTGATATATAAATCTCAGCCGGCAGCGCCTCGGTATTGAATATGGCCGCACATAGCTGGAATGGCCAAACCTATCACACTATCACACGAGGTTAGGTCAGGTGGATGGGAGAGTATGATATCAGCCAATGGCGGCTTGCCGGCACATAGATACACACCCCAAGTGACACAAAGATGGCCACGGGGGTCTGAACCGGCTTCACCCCCCTTCTCAGAGCGTTGTATCCGCTCGGAAGTCATTGAAGAGAGGACGGGAGGACCCCAATGGGCTCCACCCAGCCCCCTCCCCCATGTCCCAAGGACACATGGAGGCCCCACATACGGCGTAGGCGTCCCCCATGCCCCAAGGGAGGGGTGAGGACACTCATAAAGGGTGCCCTCCGCCGTATCCGGTCTCCTCTTGATCTACAACATGGACCAAGGGGGTCAAAGATAGAGAAACGTCGTCGATGGATCTAAATACGTATACCATAACAAAATATATATGTGTGGAGACTGAGTGAAGGGGGTATATGGCCAATCAAGGCCCACAAATCCCCGGATGAACGCCCTCACCCGTCTCCCAAGCACAAAAACAAACAAAAATGCCAAGGGGGATCCATTACGGCGCTACTGCAGCCACCAAATGGACCAACACGTCCTTGACACCCAAATAGATGTTCTTCCTCCTTCCAGACCGTGGTATACCTCGGCACGAAACTGCTCGGAGGTTCCCACGAATCCCTGGATGCAGCAAATCCCTTCCAACGGACCTTATACAGCCTCCCACCAGGCGTCCCCGGGTCCGGCTTGTCCGTCAGGATCCTCTAGGCGGTGAAGTCGTCGTCCTCACCCTCGTCATCCGAGTCCAGATCTCCGGCTGTGAACTCGAAGGTGACGGGACGTCCGCTGGGGTCTGATGCTCGGGGACGAAGCTGGGTATGGTCGCGGTCAAGGATCTTGTTATCCCCCACACGAACCGCATACACATCCTGCCCGACCTTCTGCACAATTACCCCCGGCACATACCAAGACGCCTGCCGATGCCTGGACAGAACATTCTTGTGGTGCCGCTCCACCCATACGGTGTCTTGGAGAGCATATTTCTGGACTTTTCCCTGCTTGAAGTACTTGGCCCTCTTCTCATGCTCGTCCTGAAGTGCTTTGCACACCTTGGCCGCGGTGTCGTCCGCCTCAGCCATCATAGCGTTCGCATCCCGGGCCACTTTGCCATCGTTCAACCACGGGAGAGTGCGTGACACTCTATCCTGTAGGCACAGGATACGACGGGGCGACAGCCGAGTGGGCCCTGGAAGGTCATTGTACGCCTGGAGTACTCTCCACAGCGAATTATACCAGTTCCAGCCCGGTTTGTCAATGTGCAGCTGGCAGAACGTTTCGAACATCTGCCGCCCGGCCATCTCAGCCCGGCCATTCGACCAGCTGTGGTACGCCACGGTCTTGGCGTGCCGAATCCCCGTGTGCTTGCACATCGTCTTGAACCACGTCCCCACGAATTGACTGCCCTGATCGCTGCAGATGACAGCTGGGACATCACAAATCGTCAGCCAATGCCTGATCATGGCGTTGGCGACTGTCTTGGCCTGCAGACCCACTCCGTGCTTGTCCTTCTTGTCCTTCTTCTTGGACTTCTTGCCAGGGACCGCCACGATATACCCGCTGTGCCTATCCACCGCCAGGATGACACAGTCGTAGGTCTCTCCTTCCACGGTGACCTCCGGCATGGCAAATACATCCATGGCCACGGACCGCATAGGGGCCTCCGGTATAGCCGTATACACCGGGTTGCCCGCTGTGGAATCGTTAGGGCTCTTTGTGGCCCTACACACGGCACAGTCGCTGCAGTACTTGTCCAGGATGGCGTAGTACCCCGCCGGGAACTTGAAGCGCCACTCCAGGTCCTGCTGCATCTTGTCCCGACCAGGATGCATGAGCTGGGCGTTATGCCAGTGGTCAATGAGCGCTTCCATTCGGTTCTCAGGGACTAATAGCTTGTCCGTGAAGAACAGTTTATCCCCATCCTCGGTCAAGCCCTCAGGCCATTCGTCGTCCGACGGGGTGCTCATGGCATTCCAGTACCTGCTCCAGTGGTCGGATGCCGCATAGTCATCCGACCAGTCTTCTGTGAGCACCGACCCCACTAGCTCTACGGGGGCCACCGTCCATTGCTCAAGGGTTTCCTGTCGAATAGCTTGGCCTCGGGCGCCCCGGAACTTGGCCAGGTCTGTACGGTTTGCCATCACCACAAAGCACTTGACCCCCTCCTGCTCCATGGCCTTCTCCGTCTCGATGATGCGCTTGGCCTCCTCGGTCTCCTCGGCGTCCCCATGGCTGGATATGTCCATCCAAGCCTTGCCCGCGGGGTAGGCCCATCTACTGAGGCAATCCGTCACAGTGTTGTCCTTCCCCGGGACGTATACGACGCTGAGGTCGAACCTGGCGAACGTCTCATGCCATCGGGCCCTCCTTGCCGCCGGTCCCGAGGGGGTGTCGACGTGCTCCTTGTGCCAGCTCTGTAAGGACTGATGGTCCGTACAAACCACTACCGGTTGCAATCCGATGTGGCCCGACCACTTCCTGAGCGCACAAACAATGGCATACGTCTCCTTCTCCCTCGCGGTACACGTTCGGTGTTGGCCCTCGGCCAGGATCCGGCTCCAAAACCCCACGGGTACGTGCGACCCGTTGTCCCGGACCTGCTCGAGGACTGCCCCTACAGCATAGTCCGAGGCGTTCGTCCGTAGCACAAATACCTTGTCCCGGTCCACCAGGAATAGCCCCAGCTGCCCCTGGAGTCGCTCCTTCAGGCGGCTGAATGCATCTTCGGCCTCAGGGGTCCGGGCAAGCTTCTTCTTGCTTCCCTTCCGGCCATCGAACTTACCCACCTGCAGCATCTTGTGCAGCGGCCCTGACAGTTCTGCATACATCCGGACATAGCCCGAATAGTAATTGCAGAACCCCATGAAGGATCGGAGTTTGCTGATGGTCTGGGGCTTCTCCCAGTGGTGCAGGGACGCCAGCTTCCGAGGCATGGGACAGCGTTGCCCGTGACCAACCACATGACCCGCGAACTCCACTTCCTTCACGAAGAGGGAGGCTTTGGTGGGCTTGCACACCATGATGTGCTTGTCCAGCTCGGTGCATGGGGTTGGGAGTCTGATTGTAGCACACACTTGAACCAACCCAGATGAAATGATAGGAAAGCTAGGAGGGGTGGCCAGGACGCCACATTGCTGACTGTATGTTGGTGCCTAACGGCGCCTTGCTCAACAATTTGTGACTACACCTGAGAGCACCCTGCCGAAAATTTGTGAAGCGGCTTCGCCACAGATTTAGATGCAGAACGTTGTGGTATGCGGGAGTGATTTTGGAGAGTCACAGCCATCATTGATTTATGGCCAAGCAACACCAGGCCATTTGGCGTTGGTTCCGTCAATTTTTCCACCATGAATTTTGGTCGTGCATGCTGTGTATGTGATGTGTTTCCTTGATGTTGAGATGCAGATATTTTCTGTCAGGGAAGTTGATTTGGCCATGATGGCATTTGCGGCATTTTTTGCCCTATGCTTTTCAGACCGTGTTTTGGATCAAGGCTGGTTGGCCATCATACTACACACAGGTCCCTGCCGAGGAAAGCTGCAGTATTGTTGTTTGCCCCTCCCCCCAAGGTGATTAATATTTGGCAATCCAACATGAGCGTGATGGGAAAACTGGGTTTTGTAGCATCTTCCAACCCTCTTCTTGTGTGCCATGCATGCACTGTGAGAGTTCGTGGTGAGATTCCGGGGGGGGGGGGCCGACAACCATCATCTCATTATGGCCAAGCAACGCGAAGGGCATCATGAAGTAGTTGCCCAAGTGCGTCTCCACGAATGGCGAACGAGTTATCAGGATGGGACCCCGACCCTGTGGGAGCTTATACTCTAGGAAATGGAGCAGGTGGGGGACAAGTTGCTGATGCGCTGGCACCTAGGGATGAAGGGGAAGTTTGCTGAGCTGGGGAGCAAGTCTCACCCAAACAATCATGAGGCATTGCTGAAGCAGCCAGGCATGCTGCCACAGTGGGCGGCACTGGGTGTGGCTGCGGAAGTGAGGGCGAGGTACAGGACAGCAGAGGCTTACAGGACAGCAAAGGAGCCAAGGACAGTGATGCACCAGTCATAGACCCACTCTTCAGCATGGACAGCTGGTGACGGGCGGTGGCTTTGTGGGACATTCAAGGCTTAGTATGACGTTAGTGACATGTGCTCCAGCAAGTCTGGGAAGCGCAATGCGCTGACAGTCTGGGCCTTGCCTATGGCGCCAGACCTGCCTGCGAGGGACAAGGGTAATCTAGACCAGATCTACAGCCCCTAAAGGCATATGCCAGACACTCCAGACAATGAATTGAAGAATCTGTGCCGGCGTCTCTTGTGCTGTATTCATGCACAATCTGTGGCGTTGCCTCTGGCACTGTATCTGCAAATATGTACCGTGTGAGTTCCCAGAATGATTTTGGAGGGTGACGACCATCGTGGTATTATGGCCAGTCAACAATATACAATGCAACCTGAGAGTTGCACGGAGTGATTCCGAAGGGTAGCAACCATTGCTGTTTTATGGCGCAGCAACAGCAAATGGCCAAACCCTCTAATAACCTGCAGCATAAGAATACATCCCATTGCACAATGGAAGGCTGCCCAAGCTAGTGGGTAGGGTTGAGGAGGGTAATTTGTGCTATCAAATGGAGGGGGGGGGGGGAATCAGGCTTACCAAACGTGTAAAGTGTAAATTGTAGAGTGGAACACGAAGATGCTTGGTGCATGTGGGATTGTGGAGTGATGCAAAGAAATGTAGGGGCAAATGTGCCACTAGTGTTGCAAGTGGTTGCCAACATGCATGCCGAGTAACTGCTAGGGTGCTACAATGTAGCACACAATTTCAAAGACCCCCCTCCCCCACCAAGGGGCCTTAGGCCAATGGTTAGTAACCAAAGGTACCGCCCTCGGGAGTCCACGGGCACCGAAGGCACCCAACGCTCCACAAAGGCGCCCAAAGGAAATTTTTGTCCACTCTGCATACTAACACTATCTTTAACACCCTGACCCTCACCTTGGCTTCTCCCTACCCCTACCCCGACCCCTACCCCTACTCCTAGCCTAGAGTTAGGGTTAGAGTCACCGAGTTGGTGGAACTTGTCTTGGTGTTGTAACACTCTTTAGTGTCTCAGGTGGACCTACTAGGTTTGGCAAGCAGTAGTAGCCAGCAAACACGCCAAAATGGGCCAAAATCCTACATCCATTGCCTTGCTTCGGATTCCGCTGAAATTTGGTGTATGATACCTGTGGGTGTGAGGGACAATCACACAGAATTGAAGCAAGAAAGTCAACCGTGGCCGCCGGGAATGGGGGTCGCAAGTTGCGGACACAGTTCTAAAAACGTGTCAAAAATAAACCAAAAATGCATTTTATTTGGCAATTTGTGTGTCTAGCTTGTCCTTGGAGGGGGCTGCTTGCATTGGAACCAACCTAGTTGATGAAACAAACACGTTTGATCACTATCTAGTGTGTTGTGAACCCAATTAGTGAGCTCAACGACCTCTTTCTGGGCCCAAAATACCACAAAACTAGCCTTGAAAACCATCCTTTTGCATACTTTTTCAAGTTCTACCTTCCCGTGTTGTGTTTGACTGATGGAATGCGTTGGGCACCCTTGTGGTGAGAAATAATGATGAAGGGGATCACTTGCAAAGTAATTTCATGTTATCAATGACCTCTGATGCCTTGTTGGTACCCGGGGGGGGCGACTCCGCGGGTCCTAGGACGCCAACTCGACCCCCCCCCCAAAAGGGGCCTCCGGCCGACAGTTAGTTGTCAAAGGTATGAGCCCAAGGAGCCATCGGGCTCCGAAGGCGCCCGGGTGCCTTTGGGGTTATGTAGCCACCTTGCCCACTTGTGGGCCTTTTCTGATTCTGCCCCCTGCTCTGAGGCGGTGGGGATCCCCTAGGCAGCAGGAGTTATGTAGCCACCTTGCCCACAAGTGGGCCACTTCTGATTCTGCCCCCCCCTCTGAGGCGTTGGGGATCCCCTAGGCGGCAGGGCTTATGTAGCCACCTTGCCCACGAGTGGGCCACTTGTGATTCTGCCCCCGGCTCTGAGGCGGTGCGGATCCCCTGGGTGGCAGGGGTTATGTAGTCACCTTGCCCACTTGTGGGCCACTTCTCATTTTGCCCCCGGCACTGAGGCGGTGGGGATTCCCGAGGCAGCAGGAGCCCACCCCCATGAGGTTCCCAGTGTGACTGGGAATACCCAAGCCGATGATAACCTACCCTCTATTGTGGGAAGAGGCGGTTTGAACTGTCGGATGACACATGGGCCACATACCCAATTGTTCGGAGGTGCCCGACAGCCCCCCCACCCCCCCCCCAGGGAAAGCACAGTCAAAGCCAAAGCACAGTCAGCAACCACCTGGTGTGGTACAGAACTCGTCTACGCTGCAGTGCAGCAAGCAAAACACTGAACAATGTGGTTATGACCACGAGCCTGTGACACGGGGGCGTATGCGAGCCCAGTTTCAGTTGCCTCATGGCCCCCGGGGAACCGCCCTCCCCGGCGCCCCTGTCAGTACCACCCCCTCCCAGAACACAGGGACCCCCAGACTTCCAGCCAGCACAACACCCACCCCCGCCCCCCCCACCACCAACAGCGCCACCCCCACACCACCCCCCCCCGCCCCCCCCACGAGACCAGGCCACGGACGCAACACGCGGCAGCCAGCACCAGCCAACTGACGTCGATGCCCCCGCCGACACACGCTGACGCGAATCCCCCCTCCCGCGACCGCCACAAGAGACCCCATCACCGGACCCCACGCGCGACAACGACAACCACCCCCCCAAACCCACACCACCCCCCCCATCACACCCTGCACCACCAGCCGCCGCACCGGCCGAACCCTACGCCCTACACAACCCCGCAGCGGTACGGCAGCACCTCCGGGGACTCGGGGAACAGGACATCGTGCTGTCCCTCCGCACCTCTGGCACCAGCACCCGCATCCGGGCGGCCACCCTGGTCCAGGCGGCCACCCTGGGGGAGGGCGTCCGAGACCTCCTCTTCGACGCCTTCCTCTACGTCCCCCGACACGACCGCCCCCCACGCGCCCCTTCAACTGGGGGCGACACCTAGTCGGAAACCCCGTGCCGGGGCGGGTGGACACCAAGGGCCGCACCCGCTACCACGAGGCCAGCATGGCCCACCCCCCACCCGGCGCCACCCCCGACAACACCAAAGAGTGGGAGCGGGAAACATGGGTAGCCCGGATGGCCTCCCTGAGCAACTTCCGGCACCACGTCCCGGGGGACATCCCCACCCCCGACGAGCGGGAGCCAGCCACCTCCACGTACATGACCCTCATGTACAATCTGCACTACACCCTCTCCACCACCCACTACCAAGCACCCACTGACCACTGGGTGGTACACGGCACCGACTCCCTCCTCCCCGCCGACTACGCCCCCCCTCCACACAACCGAGGCCCCGACACGTACGCCAGGGGGGACGACCCGGACGACCCCCACATCCGGGGCACGTGGCAACGCAAATCCCTGGACACGCTGCTCTCCATCCGCAGCAGCAGCCAGGGCCTTGGTAGGGCGATGTATTGCCTCGCCAAGTGGACCCAACGGACCTGGGGGATCCCCACGGACCGGTGGGTGTGGGTGGTCACGCTGCGCCCCCAGCAGAGGGAAGCCCCCCCAAAACCGCAGGGGACCCACCCCCCCACGCCCCACCACCCCACAGCTCTGCCCGTACATGGTGGCAGCCCGCCTCATGACGCTGCTGTGGCCGGGCGCAGACACCCCCACCCAAAACCACCCCCACCTCACAGAGGAGGACATGCCCGGCATCCAGTGATGCTTCTTCCGCACCCGAGACTACCTCCAGCAAACACACCCGCGCGTCCTGGAGCAGATATGGCCACCCCCCGGGTAACCGACGTGCCCGCGCAGCCGAGACAACGCCGCCACACCAGCACCAGCACGCATGGATCACCAGGGAAGACGCGCGCACATGCCAAGTGCCCGAACCCGCACCCTCGTTCTCGCTACTTGCAGGACCCAGCATCATACGCCCGCCCCCGAAGCCCAGGACCCTCCGCCATCTCCCACAGCCCTCTCCTCCGCCTCCGACTCGACAACCTCCACCACCACGACCACCTCATCCACCACCACCACCACGTCCGCATCCAGCACTCCACCCCCCAGGCCGCGGGGGACACCTCCCAAACGGGCCCCCAAACCGGCCCCCACCGCGAGCAACCCCGCCGCCGCCAAGGCCCACGCCCCGACGAGGCCCACGGCCGCGACCCAGCCGAAACCCAAGACCGCCGCCAAACAGCAACCCAAACCTGTCAGCGCGCCACGACCGCAACCCCGCAGCCAAGCCCAAACCAAAGTCCAAACCCGGCGCCACGACGGCAGCGCGAGCCCGGCCCCCCAAGGACGTGCTCTATGACATTCGGCCCCAGCCGTCCCAGGCCCGGAGGCAGCAGCGCCCAGCGCGGCGCCCCCCCACCGTCACCGACGCCACCGCCACCACCTTCATAGCGGAGCGCGCCGCGGCCGAAGCACGACGCACCTCGTCCCGCCACCTCTCAAAGCCCGCACCCCAGGCCCACGGACCGCCCCAGACCAGGCCAGAACGACGCGAGGGTCCGCCAGCAGCGTCCCCGCCCCCCTACCAACCCTCGATGACAGCCCACATACAGCGCGTGCCCCACTACCGCTGCCGCCGCGAGTCCCCGCCCAACCCCGAGGCGGAGACCGTGCGCGCACACCCGCGGGTCCACATCCGCGCGCGCCCCCACTCCCCGCGCACCCCCACGGAACAGAACTACGAGGAATCCCCCAGGCCCGCCACCGCCACCGGTCTTCACGACCCCGTCACACCCACCCACGCCCACTCCTCCGCCAAAGACCGCAGGCACGCCCAGGGACAGTGGTGGCAGCGCTGGACCCACACGCAGCTCTGGGAGCTGCGAAAGTGGGCCTGGGGAGAGCCCTCCCTCGAGGGACTGGTCCATCGGCCCCGCAAGGGGTCGGTGGAGAACTTCCGCCTCCGGCCGGCGGGGGGGTGGATGCCGCAGGCGGCATGGGAAGCCATGCTGGCCGATGCGCTCCACCCCCTGGGAGTCCACCCCTGCAACCTCCCCGCGCCCCAGGACAACCTGTATGTCCTCAGGCGCCTGCGGGAGACCCTCCAGGAGACACAGCGAGACGGCATCCGCCTGTGGGACATCACCCAAAGCCCAGCCCCGCACAAACACACCCCCTCACCACCCCACAAGCGTCGGCGCACCGACACTGGCGGCACCCACAGCACCCCAGGAGCCCTGCGCACCACACAACACGACGCGCCTGACCCCCCGGCCAGCGGCGCCGCCACCTAACCCCGTTACCCAGCAAACCACCACCACGGGGCGCCACGCCAGGCCCCGCCCAGAAGTCACCAAACAAACCGGACGCCGAAGGACGCCAACGCACATGACAACGGGCAGCACTACGCCCAAAGGCACCGAACCCAGGCCCGCTACCGTCGCAGCTGCCTAACCGAGGCAAAACCCAAACACAAATCAAACCCGAGCCACACCCTGAAACCGCTAATCCTTGACTCCTAACCAGGCCCGCCGAGGGAACAACGTAACCACAGCCCACACCCACAACCCACACGGCCGCCTAACCAGCCAGCTCCAGAAGCAAAGAGACACCTCACCAAACCCACCCTGGCCCAAGCCCGTGTACATCAGGACGCGCGAGCCGCACCCCTGGGGCGCGACCGCCGCCACAGCACCGACGACACACGCCAGAGGACACAACGCTATTGCACCGCCGCACCAGCTGCCCGTGCCTGTGCCTGCAGTGTACGCGCGCCCCTGTTTTTCTTTTTATTTTTCCCAAAAAAAAACGAAAATTAGGGGGGGAGGAAGAGGGACACAACCACCCATGGCACACGCGCACCGCACACAGGGCGCACACCGGTGAACGGGGGCGAAGTGGCCCAGAACACCGCACACGCAACACAACACACCGAGCGAGCACACCGGTGAACAGGAGCCAAGTGGCCCAGGACACCGCAGACACAACACAGCAAACCGCGCGGGCACACCGGTGAACAGGAGCCAAGCGGCCCCGGACACTGCACAGACGTAGGGCGGCTGAGGGACAGGAAAGAACCAATACCCCATGGGTCGGACGCGCTGGGGCGACCCAGCCGACCCACCGGGCCAGTGGCAGGAGCGGTACTCCAAGGCCACTGGTCCGAGCCCGGCCAGGCTGCATCGGGGACCATGGCAAACGTCAGCCGGAGCCATGGAAGCAACCGGTGACAGGCGAGCCGGTACACAGTCCAGGAGGGGGTCACCTGCCAAGCAGAGTGGCCCCGCAACTCAAGCCACAAGGGTGAGGCGGTCGTACCGTAGACTAGCGGGAGCAATACCCCTTGTGGTGAGAGATACTCCACACGGCTGGGCAGCCCCCCAGAGCTGCCGCCCAAAGGAGGGGGCATGTGGCCCTACCCATGGACACATGTGGGGACACCCTCCCACCTGGGACACATGGACCGGGTGGCCGCGACAATGCCTTCCCAAGCACATGCCGGAGCGGCTCTAGAGGCACCTGACATAGGGCAGTGGGAGGGACAGGACGTCCCCTTGGTAAGACCTTCTTCCTGCAATGTCAAAGGAGGCATCCCGAGCTCCCGAAGATACCTACCTACCTACCTCAACTGTGGCTGCCGGGAACGGGGGTCGCCAGTTGCGGACGCAGTTTTAAAAACGTGTCAAAAAAAACCAAAAATGCATTTTATTTGGCAATTTGTGTATCTAGCTTGTCCTTGGAGGGGGCTGCTTGCATTGGAACCAACCTAGATGATGAGACAAACACGTTTGATCACTATCTAGTGTGTTGTGAACCCAATTAGTGAGCTCAACGACCTCTTTTTGGGCCCAAAATACCACAAAACTAGCCTTGAAAACCATCCTTTTGCATACTGTTTCAAGTTCTACCTTCCCGTGTTGTGTTTGACTGATGGAATGCGTTGGGCACCCTTTCGGTGAGAAATAATGATGAAGGCGATCACTTGCAGAGTAATTCCATGTTATCAATGACCTCTGATGCCTTGTTGGTACCCGGGGGGGGCGACTCCGCGGGTCCTAGGACGCCAACGCGATCCCCCCCCCCCGAAGGGGCCTCCGGCCGACAGTTAGTTGTCAAAGGTATGAGCCCAAGGAGCCATCGGGCTCCGAAGGCGCCCGGGTGCCTTTGGGGTTATGTAGCCACCTTGCCCACTTGTGGGCCTCTTCTGATTCTGCCCCCTGCTCTGAGGCGGTGGGGGTCCCCTAGGCAGCAGGAGTTATGTAGCCACCTTGCCCACAAGTGGGCCACTTCTGATTCTGCCCCCCCCTCTGAGGCGTTGGGGATCCCCTAGGCGGCAGGGCTTATGTAGCCACCTTGCCCACAAGTGGGCCACTTGTGATTCTGCCCCCGGCTCTGAGGCGGTGCGGATCCCCTGGGTGGCAGGGGTTATGTAGCCACCTTGCCCACATGTGGGCCACTTCTCATTCTGCCCCCGGCACTGAGGCGGTGGGGATTCCCGAGGCAGCAGGAGCCCACCCCCCTGAGGTTTCCAGTGTGACTGGGAATACCCAAGCCGATGATAACCTACCCTCTATTGGGGCAAGGGGCGGTGTGAACTGTCGGATGACACATGGGCCACATACCCAATTGTTCGGAGGTGCCCGACACCCCCCCCCCCCAGGGAAAGCACAGTCAAAGCCAAAGCACAGTCAGCAACCACCTGGTGTGGTACAGAACTCGTCTACGCTGCAGTGCAGCAAGCAAAACACTGAACAATGTGGTTATGACCATGCGCCTGTGACAAGGGGGCGTATGCGAGCCCAGTTTCAGTTGCCTCATGGCCCCCGGGGAACCGCCCTCCCCGGCGCCCCTGCCAGTACCACCCCCTCCCAGAGCCCCCCCCCCCACCCCCTCACAAGGGGCCTCCGGCCAACAGTTAGTTGGGGGGTGTAGGTGGCATCCAAAACCGAGGGGTCGCCCCCCCCCCCCCGGGTATTGGCACCACCAGCCTGCACACTACACGTGCTCGGGTAGGATTATGGGGGTCACTTCCGGGTCCAAAAGTGGTCAAAAGTGGTTTTTTCCAACGTTGTTCCTAGACCACCTGGGGTGCTTGCTTGGGCACCTTGTGGTGATGAATAGTGATGAAGGGAAAACTTGCAAGCTCTTTCCGCGCACAACAAAACTTGGTCACAAATGGGTCAAAAATTGTTTTTGAAAGCCAATCCTAGAGCACTTGGGGTGCCCACACAAGTGAAAGGTGCTCATTTGGAGCCCATTGTAAGCCATTTTGGTCCAGATGGTTTCATCCTTACGTTGTTCCTTGGACGGGGAGAACAGTTGGGGTTTTTGGGACTCATCGTTCCACTGATGAGTCATCTGAATCCTCTCGGCTGGTTATGGCTCCTTCAAGAATGCACACTTGAGGAAGTAAATCGTTCTGGTCAACCACGGTGGATGATTCCATACCCCTGACAGTTTGTGAAGCTCCTTGAGTGACAATGGGGGGATTTTATCTTCTTGTTTTTCCGGGGCCCCCGACAATCAGATTACCTTCTCCATGAGCGATTGGATCAGATCTGCCTATCCTTGAAGCAGTGACATCAAAGCACAGCCAGTCGCAAGAGAGCTCGGCTTCAGGTCCTGTGATATCCTCCCAAAGGTTCCGGATCCCACATTCCATGCGGCCTTTTCCGTTAGGGTGTGTCCAATTATGCATTCCACGAGTTGCTCTTCAGATCCATGGAAACCCACAGCCCGTGCAAAGCCCTCTAGCCACTTACATTTGTTTTCGCCCAACTGTCTGTGGGATTTGTTGATTCATACCTTTGCTCTGGCCCAGTCCGTGATGGATGTGTTCTCTCTCAGAGCATCGTGAACACCTGCCTCTCTGTAATCCCCAAATTCCATACAGTCAGACATTTGTGGCAGCCCTTGGGCAAATGTTAAACACAATTCTGAAACCATGAAAGAAAATATGCATGACATGAAACCCAAGTTTGCAAAGCAAACGGTCGTCCTAGGACCCGCGGAGTCGCCCCCCCCCCCTCCACCCCGGAGATCTTCCAGGTTTACCCTGCATCAAGTCATGATGCAAAGCATCAAAGGAATCAAAGGCGAAGGCATCAATACATAACGGATAAAGGGATGGATTGGTCCTTGGGACTAATCTCACTTAGAATGAGCAACAATGAAAGCACTCCATTTCATAGAACCAACACCTATTGTTACTCTGACAAGGGTGTTGTTTGTGCACACTACGAGAAGATACAAGCAGCAGCCATTGTGCTGTGAATTTACCAGTCATCAAGTAATATCGCAATTTTGACCTCCAAGAGACAAAAAAGGGTTTGGTAGGACAGCAATCATCATCCCTAAGATACTATCCCCGGCCGAAAACCACAAAAAGACCTTGGCTACCAATAAATATGGCCGTTGTGGTGATGCAAAACGTGGTTTCAATCGTAATTGTGTGTGCCTCTCACTTTGTAGAGCACCCGAGATCCACCCATGCGCAATCCTCAAGAACAATGCCCTTGTTGTTAGAACGACAATTGGTGTTATGTTTTTTTCACAACTTTTGGAGGGGCAGGGGAAAGCGTTGACGCCCCACGGAGGATAGGGAGGACAAGCACGCTGCGGCGCGGGCCACGGGAGAGCCAGCGAAGAGGTAACGTAAGCACTTGGCGAGGGTCCTTCCCTCGCAGCGTGTGCAGTAGGGGGGACGCATAGGGAGGAGGCACGGCTTGGCCCTGTCCTGCCTCTACGCTAACCCTTGTATTGAAGCCGGTTCGGACCCCCGTGGCCATCTTTGGGTCACTTGGGGTGTGTATCTATGTGCCGGCAAGCCGCCATTGCCTGATATCATACTCTCCCATCCACCTGACCTAACCTGAGGTGATAGTCTAATAGGCTTGGCCATTCCAGCTATGAGCGGCCATATTCAATACCGAGGCGCCGCCGGCTGAGATTTATATATCAGAATATCAGGAATCAACAGGGTTTTTTTATCATAATGTTTCCGTAATTTTTCAGGTATCCGTTCTGATTGTCAATGTATCGGCGACTGTCAGTTGGCTCGCAATTTTGCGGTAACCGATTGGTTAACTGTTATTTCCAGATATTTTGGCGGAAACCCCGATGAAGGGTCAGATTTCATCAGTAAAGGGTTCGTTGCTCCCGCAATTTTCATGTTATACACTCGCAAAATTAATCCGATTTTTTCAGTCTTTCGGAATCGGATTTTCGACTTCGAGGTCGCCGCACTTGATATGATGCATTTCGAGTGGTCCTACATTTTTCCCCTATCACGAATCAACCTTCTTTTTGTTGTCTCCTTCATTTTTCTTGGAGATATAGTTGAAACAAAATTGCTTCGTGAGGCCACTTTGAAGGATCATATCTCCGGCTCACGGCGAGGAATATCAACTTTGAGATATGGGCTAGAATTGCCTTGGTCTCAACTCAATTTGGAAAGCGTCAAACGCCTTTGATGTGTACACATGCCCGGTGTAGCAAGGGATAATGGTCAAGAGGGTAGAAAGGGATATATAACTCTTGGACCGTGCAACCGAATATTTTAATGCGACTGTTGAGTGTACCGCATGAGTGTTGGTGTTACATAGAAACTTTTCTTTGGGTTCCTACGTCTTTTTAACGTGAAGTTATGTCCATGGAGGGGCATGGCATATCATGGTGGGAGCCACTCTTTGAGGGTATGTGTTATATGCATGGTATGTTCTTCGCTATGCTCACGCCCATGTTATATATCTCTGTTTGTAGGAAGATATGTGGAGTCATACGTGGCAAGGGCTTCACTAATGTCCCAATGGTGAGCTCCATAGCGCTAGACTAAGTCTACCGCACATATATTGCATGCTATCAATTTTCTCATTTTCATGGTGCGTGTTGGGAGGAGGTTCGAAGGAGTCCCCATGCGTCCATGTGGAGATCCAAGTAGGGGGATTGTTTGCAAATGGTCCTAAGCGATTGGGTTTTGAACCATATGTCAATACCATGGGTGAGCGAAGTTATATACCATTGTGATTACTTTGAATTTGGCAATATTTGCATGTTTTTGACCTCATTTTATGCTCACTTTTGTATTTTATGTGCTCAACTGGTCGGCTAACAGTAAAGTGCCTAGAGATCTGTGAACTATGGTATTTTGCTTCTATGTTGGCATATGCTTCGGTGTTGCACCTCACCATATGCCGGATCACGTGGTCACCTTGGCGTGGCACACGAGGCCTCACAAAATTGGGTCTCAAATTCGTGAGTTGACTTGTGAAGCATGGCATGTATATATCCCGAGGGGTTTGGGGGCGAATGATGGGATATTCCTGGGCATGCACATTGAATCTATATTACCCTTGTATATTACGTTCCGGTCTGACACATGCATGGAGCATTTTAATATTTGCGGTATGCGTTTTTGAGTATATAATTGAATTTTGGGCAACATGGTGTGATTTGCCTAATTTTGCTATGTTGTGAGGTCATCTTCATGGGGCAGTTCTCCAAGCCCAATCCACTCCAAGTCTAACCAAAGTTATGTCAGGGTAGGGCATGGTCTTGAGTGCCACTCTAGGCCATGACACATCACCTCCCCTATTGGGCTAGGATTTAGGGGCTTGGGAGGGAACACATTTTTGGGGTTTGTGTAGTGACTTTTGACACATGGCATTTAGCCATCTTATTTGACTGGGTTCGGGGCATCATGTTGGCGAGTCAAGGGAAGGTCTTGAGTCCAGGGAATGAGGGGTCTATGGCTGTGATTGTGTGTGTTTCCATCTTTCCCCAATATTGCTTGATTTGTGTTCATATGCCAATTTCAGGGCTTCCTTTTTGGTGCAATTCTATGTACATGCCCAACGCCCGTGTCTCCGTGTGCACCGTGAGACAACCGGCGTGTTGAAAGGAGTTGTTGAGTGTCAACGCGGGACCTCAAACACCCTTGGAAGCCCTCAGTGTGGATTGATTGGATTCGGATTGTACTTGGGAGTTGGTTTTTGCAAGGGATCGGGATTTGTGTGAAGGAGCTGTATTTTACTATTTTTTGTGGGAAATTGTGCAGGATAAGGCAAGATCATGCAGAACCTGGTGAGAAGCAAGACCATAGGAGTGACAGGAAATGGTGGAAGGGGTACAGCAGAAGACGGTCCTGGTAGGGACCTTCTTTATGGTAGCAGAGGAGTACCTGCCCCCTACCGCCGCACCAGGGACTTGGGCCCTCATGAGCCCTGCCCAAGGACGCCCCGGGTGCAGATCGTGGAGTCCGTCAAGTCAACGCCGGACTGGGAAGCCCGAGAAGAGCAAAGATGCTCAGAACGGAGAGCCCTTGCAGGACATGTGCTGGACATGGAGGACCTAGCCTCCATGTGTGAAAGGCAATGCCGCAAGGCTTGCAATCTCCGCTCCGCTGCGGAGTTGGAGGAGACTGGCAGCAACGGCAGAGCTCGGCGTTACCGGAAGCGCGGGTCCCCAAAACCCGCGGCGGAAGCCAGGGCGATGGAGACGGATCCCAGCCCGGTCAGGCTGTCGTCAGCTGCAGATTCCGAGGGGCACTCCGAGGGCTATCGGACCGCTTACCCTTCGGAGTCGGAGCAGATGGCCAGAACGCCCACAAGGGCGCACACGGCCCCAGAACCCAGCCTGGAGCATGACGCCGAGGCGTTGGAGAGGCCTGCCAGAGCCACAACGGCGCCTGTGGCCCGGCAGACGGAGCCAACGCGGGATAGCATGGGCGACACACTCATGGCGGAGGAGTCCGAGGCGCCGGGAACCGTGGGATGCACCGGATCAGGTGGAAAGCACGTTGAGTGCCACTGCGAGCACGTATCCTTCCTCATCGGCAAGTACCCAAAGATGGGGATGGACGCCATCGTGCAGCACCTCGACCGCCTGGACAACGCAAGGGACGGCCTAGAGGAGGACGTCGCCGGGATCCTGGATCACCAGTCGGCAGGGGTGAGAGACATGGCAGAGCTGAAAGCGGAGCAGGACCAATACCAGGAGAAGCTGGAGATGGCCCTGCAGAAGCAGCAGCGAGTGGTGGACAGCCTCCTCCACCTGGTGGAGGACATGTCGGGACGCCTGAAAAGGGTAGAGGAGTTACAACCCCTCACCTGGGGTCCAGAGCTCCCGGCAAAGCCGGCAGCGGCAGAGCTGGTGGAGCGGGTTAAGACCCTCAGGAGCACCATGGAGAAACCCATGGGCGGCCCTGCAGAGGCACCTTACGCGCCTCGGCGTGTTCACCCGGGTGCGCTGCCGTTTGTTCCCATGTTCAGCGAATCCATAATGCTCGGGGAGCATACGGCCCCGGCTGGGTCCATGCGGCAAGAGCACGCAACCACGGACCTGAGGAGCCTGACGGTACAGATGTCCCATGCCGCCCAGCATCCACCGACCACTACGACTGCCCATGCAGTTTATGCGGAAGAGGAGATCCAACACCAGACCATGCAGGGGTGAACTATGGGAAGGGCCGACGGTCATGGTCGAGGCCATCCAGGCGGAAACCTGCGGGTGAAGGACCCCACTACGGGGATATGGACAGCCGGTAGAGCAAGTCCTTCCCGCATCTCAAACCCCATGGATTCAGGCCCAACTGGACCGCACTCCATGGAGGAGAGGGATGTACGAGGAGTGTACTCACACCCCCCGGCCACAGGTGGTATCCGTATCGGTGGAGTGGTGGCTGCGGACGTCAGAGAGGCCATCAGGATTGACGACCTCAGGGGAATCAAAATCCCCTACTACGATGGCAACCCCTCCAACCTGGATGATTTCATCCTGGATCGGGAGGACATCGCCGAGATGGTCGTGGGCGAGATGAAGGGAGCGCCCAGGGACAAGTGGGTATGTCGGACATTCCCACACAGGCTGGCGCAGGATCTGAAGGAGGAGCTCAGGGATCAGATCCGCGGGGGAGTGATCCAGACGGAGCAGGCCTGCCTCCAGTGGCTGGAGGACGAGGAGCGAGTGGACGCCCCCAACCAGAAGTTGGCAGATTTGGAATCGGTACATCCGCAAGTACTGAAGAAGCCTCAAGCTGGTGGAGGACTAGAAAGAGGCCAGCGAGATCCGATACCTGCTGAAGGACGTCCTCCCCGGCCACTGGAAGAGGCGAGTGGAGGACGAGGAGAAGAAGAGAGCACAGAAGCGTGTGGCCGTACGGATCATGGCACTGGAGGACACCCACGCCGGAATAATGGAGTTTTTCCGTCAAAACCTTGGCGAGCCCAGCCGAATGTTGGGATTGAAGAACGCCGTCTATGTGGAGGTATTCGACGACAGCATGGGGCAAAGGCTGATGCGCCTCAACAACGTGGAGTGGAGGCGCGGAGAGCCGCTGAGGATGCAGGTCATCTTCGCCCGCATGAGCCTGGACGAGATCGTGAAGTACATCACGGTGGAGCTGAAGCTCAACGCCAAGAACGAGGCCCACGTGCAGGATCGACAAGGCCAAGGACATCGAGGTCATCGAGAAGATCGCCACCACCGAGAGGTCAAGGGGGACACGGTCGGCACCGCGGAGGAAGGGAGTAGAAGCGGCCAAGATCTCTGGACCTCGACCACCCCAGAGGATCATGAGGAAGCCCACTTCTTCGCGTTCGTAGCGCACAATATGAAGGAGAATGGGCAGGACAGGTCCAGGTGGAACCGCCTGGACCCAAGGACCAAGAACTGCAGAGAACCGCGGAGGATCGGGAACCCGCCGCTCTCGTTCCGCGAGTACAGATCACAGCACGACGGTTGCTGGGTCTGCTACGGCAAGGGGAACAACCATGCACATGACCTCCAGCATTGCAAGGTATATGAGGAGGACAAGAAGACCTACTTCGCCGCCCGTCCTGACAAGAAGCCCAAGGAGCAACGAATTGCCGACTGGAAGGCAAAGGGCGGAGACGGTGGAAAAGGCCAAGGAAAGGGCCAAGGGAAAGGCGGAGGAAAAGGCTATGGTGGAGGACCCGGCACAGACGAACGCGTGAGGTCGATCGAGGAGGTTGCTGAGGACATGTTGAGGACGTTGGAGGAACTCAAAGCCCAGCAACGGGGTGGATAAAGTCTGAGCAGATCGCAGCAGGAGGGAGCTGCGGCAGGCCACGTCTAGAGGAGCCCCCACAGGAGTGGGACCTCGGAGGTCTCTCCTCCGAAAATCAGTGGAATCCGAGAGAAAGCGAAGGCACATCGGGTGCCGAAGAGGGCTCCAGAAGAGCCAAAACCACTGAGTTTTGTCACTCCGAACCCCTGGAGCGCCCTCCCAAGGGAAGTGTATGTGGGCAAGGGACGTGGCAAGAAAGAAGGAGCGACCGCGGAGAGCCCCGTGGACAGGCAGGATCAGCCCAAGATCTACACCATCCGTGACCATACCCTCGAAGTCCTGATGCACCCAGATGTGCTAGAGTTGCATGCTGTGAGAGTCGTCCATACACCGCATGGTGACGAGCGGCAGTTGCACTTGAAGGTGCGTGTACGGTGCGGACAAGAGGAGTTGGTGGTGGATGTTTTGGTGCATACGGGTGCCCAGGTGAGCCTGGTCCGAAGAGGGTTGTTCAAGGAGGAATCCCTGCAGCCGGGCCATAGACCAGTACGCCTGAAGGTGGCGAATGGAGAGATTATGGGTGGTGGCACCCATGAGGCCACTATCAGTATGGAATTCTGGGAGCATGAGCGCTTGAACCGCCCTGATTTGGCGAAGAGAACCACTCTATCCGGGAACTTCTATGTGGCCGACATTACAGATTCGGATATCATCATGGGGTATGACTTCATGGTGGCAAACGCCATTGGAGCCCTTCCCCATCGCGCAACGCTGGTCCGGGAGGATGATGAATGCCTCACATGGCTGTCCACGAATTATGCATGCGGATCATCCCAATGGAATACTCAGGAAGAGAATCGGATCGTCCAAGCGGTGCAAGCTGTGGGTGCCAAGTCCAGAGGAGACCGCGGAGTTCAGCTCACGGAGTATGGAATGGCGCCGCAGGTGTATGCCAGGATGATTCAGACGCTGGGAGCCGAAGCGCCCGAGACGGACGTCTTCGCTTCCCGGGATGCCCCAATTTTGAGGAAGTGTAGGAGGCATTGGCATCGAGGAGACTCAGCCTGGCACAGGCATTGGGGTTTGAAGGAGTGGGGGCCCATGTATTGGCATGGCTCCCTGGAAAATTCCAGACGTACGGTGGAGAAGATGGTCGCGGATAGGGCGAAGGGAATCCTGGTCATAACTGGCATAGGATCCACCCCATGTCCGCTGAAAGGTCTCAAGTCGACGCTGGATTCCATCACCCTGAACGAGATGTCATTCGGGCCAGAGGAGGAGTTGTTCATCGACGCCAAGGGTTTATCAATGCCCTCCCCGGGTCAAGCGTGGAGTACCAAGGCTTTCCTGGTGGATGGGACGCAAGCCCAGCCAACGGGTGATGAAGCATTCATCCGTAGGGTTGAGGCGGTGCCCATGCGGGTCATGTTTGAGTCCGAGGAGGGGACGGATCAGCCAGTGGATGGCGATGACATCCTGTCCCACGCCGAGATCGAGCACGTCGTCAACTACATGCGGATAGGGATGCACGACCGTGTGGCAGCCAAGAAGGGGCGGGCCATGGTCACATCTCCGCATTGGTGGGATGACAAGATGTTGGTCACCGGCAAGCACGAGAACGATGAGTTCGTGGCGAGGGTCATGGATCACATCGCGGACCAATATGATGGTCCGGTTGGGTCGGACCCGCCGACGTGGGATTTTCCAAGAATCGGGGCCGGTAGCGACAAGAACTCGGCTGATGCTGCAATTTTCTGAAGATTATCGGTGGGAAGAGCTCCCCACGACGATGAAGACGGCATATCGGACGAAGAGAAGACGGACTCGGACCCGGAAGAGGCCTATACCGCAGTGCGGTTGGTTGTATCGGTACCGAAGCAAGCGGCAGAAGAGGCCCGGGAGAACCCGAAGGTCGCCGAGCTGAAGGAGAGGCTGAGAAATGCCTATCCGCGGCTATTCAGTGGCGTCGCCAACAAGAACCCTCCAGATCGTGGGAGGTTTGGCACAGCGAGGATCAAGTTGAAGCCAAACCCCAAGATCTATCGTCATCGGGAGTACCAACTTCAGGGCGATCGGGCCGAGGCCATGAAGAAGTTGTTGGCCGAGTTTATTGAGCGGCACTGGATCGAACCCTCCGACAGTGAGTGGGCCAGCCCAGCCTTTATCGTGCTCAAGGAGGAGAAGGGCGAGTGGAGGTTGGTGGTTGATTACAGAGGTTTGAACGAGCAAACCGAGCACGACTCGTACTCGCTTCCTCTGATCGACAGCATCCTCCAAAAACAACAGAAAGAGCGGATCTTCACGGTGATAGACCTGAAACACGGTTATCACCAGATGCCGCTACACCCGGACTCCAGGCCCTGCACAGCGATGTCGACGCCGCTGGGGCCCATGCAGTGGAAAGTGGTGCCTATGGGCGCCAAGAATGGCAACGCCGCTTTCCAGCGCATGATGGAGGACCTACTCGGTCCAGTCCGGGACTGTGCCGACCCCTTTGTGGATGACATCATCATCGGGTCAGGCACGGCAGACATGACTGATGACGAGCTCATCGAAGCGCATGAGAAGGATCTGCGCCGAGTGCTCAGCGAGCTGGACAAGCACAACATGGTGTGCAAGCCCACCAAAGCCTCCCTATTCGTTAAGGAAGTGGAGTTCGCGGGTCACGTGGTTGGTCACGGGCAACGCCGTCCCATGCCTGGGAAGCTGGCTTCCCTGCTCCACTGGGAGAAGCCCGAGACCATCAGCGAACTCCAATCCTTCATGGGGTTCTGCAATTACTATTCGGGCTATGTCCGGATGTATGCAGAACTGTCGGGGCTGCTGCACAAGATGCTGCAGGTGGGCAAGTTCGATGGCCGGAAGGGGAGCAAGAAGAAGCTTGCCTGGACCCCTGAGGCCGAGGATGTGTTCAGCCGCCTGAAGGAGCGACTCCTGGGGCAGCTGGGGCTTTTCCTGGTGGACCCGGACAAGGGATTCGTGCTACGGACGGACGCCTCGGACTTTGCTGTAGGGGCAGTCCTCGAGCAGGTCCGGGACGACGGGTCGCACGTAGCCGTGGCGCTTTGGAGCCGGATCCTGGCCGAGGGCCAACGCCGCACCTGGAGGGCGAGGGAGAAGGAGATGTACGCCATTATTTGTGCGCTCAGGAAGTGGTCTGGCCACATCGGATTACAACCGGTGGTGGTTTGTGCGGACCATCGGTCCTTGCAGAGCTGGCACAAGGAGCACGTCGACACCCCCTACGGACCGGCGGCAAGGAGGGCCCGATGGCATGAGACGTTCACCAAGTTCGACCTCAGCGTCGTGTACGTCCCAGGGAAGGATAACACTGTGGCGGATTGCCTCAGTCGATGGGCCTACCATGCAGGCAAGGCATGGATGGACATATCCAGCCATGGGGACGCCGAGGAGACCGAGGAGGCCAAGCGCATCATCGAGATGGAGAAGGCCATGGAGCAAGAGGGGGTCAAGTGCTTTGTGGTCATGGCAAACCGTACAGACCTGGCCAAGTTCCGGGGCGCCCGAGTCCAAGCTATTCGAGAGGAAACCCTCGAGCAATGGATGATGGCCCCTGTAGAGCTAGTCAGGTCCGTGCTTACAGAAGACTGGTCGGATGACTATGCAGCATCCGAGCATTGGAGCAGGTACTGGAATGCCGTGAGCGCCCCGTCAGACGACGAATGGCCTGAGGGCTTGACTGATGATGGGGATAAGTTATTCCTCAAGGACAAGCTATTGGTCCCTGAGAACCGAATGGAGGAGCTCATTGACCACTGGCATAACGCCCAGCTCATGCATCCTGGTCGGGACAAGATGCAGCAGGACCTGGAGTGGTCGCTTCAAGTTCCCACCGGGGTACTACGCCATCCTGGACAAGTACTGCAGTGACTGCGCCGTGTGTCGGGCAACGAGGAGCCCCAACAACTCCACGGCTGGCAACCCGGTGTATACGGCTATACCGGAGGCCCCTATGCGGTCCGTGGCCATGGATGTATTCGCCATGCATGAGGTCACTGTGGAAGGAGAGACCTACGACTGTGTCATCCTGGCGGTGGATAGGCACAGCGGGTATATTGTGGCGGTCCCTGGCAAGAAGTCCAAGAAGATGAACAAGAAGGACAAGCATGGAGTGGGTCTGCAGGCCAAGACCGTCGCTAATGCCATGATCAGGCATTGGCTGACGAGTTTTGATGTCCCGGCTGTCATCTGCAGCGATCGGGGCAGTCAGTTTGTCGGGACGTGGTTCAAGACGATGTGCAAGCACATGGGGATTTGGCACGCCCAGACCGTGGCGTACCACAGCCGGTTGAAAGGCCGGGCTGAGGTAGCTGGGCGGCAGATGTTCGAAACGTTCCGCCAGCTGCTAATTGATGAACCGGGCCGGAATTAGTATAATTCGCTGTGGAGAGTACTCGAGGCGTACCACGACCTTCCAGGGCCCACTGGACTGTCGCCCCATCGCATCCTGTTCCTACGGGATCGAGTGTCACGCACTCTCCCGTGGTTGCACCATGGCAAAGTTGCCCGGGATGCGAGTGCCATGATGGCTGAGGCGGACGACACGGCGGCCAAGGTGTGCAAAGCACTTCAAGACGAGCATGAGAAGAGGGCCAAGTACTTCAAGGAGGGAAAAGTCCAGAAATATGCTCTCCAAGACACCGTGTGGGTGGAGCGGCACCACAAGGATGTCCTGTCCAGGCATCGGCAGGCGTCTTGGTATGTGCCTGGGTTAATCGTTTCCAGCGCATGATGGAGGACCTACTCGGTCCAGTCCGGGACTGTGCCGACCCCTTTGTGGATGACATCATCATCGGGTCAGGCACGGCAGACATGACTGATGACGAGCTCATCGAAGCGCATGAGAAGGATCTGCGCCGAGTGCTCAGCGAGCTGGACAAGCACAACATGGTGTGCAAGCCCACCAAAGCCTCCCTATTCGTTAAGGAAGTGGAGTTCGCGGGTCACGTGGTTGGTCACGGGCAACGCCGTCCCATGCCTGGGAAGCTGGCTTCCCTGCTCCACTGGGAGAAGCCCGAGACCATCAGCGAACTCCAATCCTTCATGGGGTTCTGCAATTACTATTCGGGCTATGTCCGGATGTATGCAGAACTGTCGGGGCTGCTGCACAAGATGCTGCAGGTGGGCAAGTTCGATGGCCGGAAGGGGAGCAAGAAGAAGCTTGCCTGGACCCCTGAGGCCGAGGATGTGTTCAGCTGCCTGAAGGAGCGACTCCTGGGGCAGCTGGGGCTATTCCTGGTGGACCCGGACAAGGGATTCGTGCTACGGACGGACGCCTCGGACTTTGCTGTAGGGGCAGTCCTCGAGCAGGTCCGGGACGACGGGTCGCACGTAGCCGTGGCGCTTTGGAGCCGGATCCTGGCCGAGGGCCAACGCCGCACCTGGAGGGCGAGGGAGAAGGAGATGTACGCCATTATTTGTGCGCTCAGGAAGTGGTCTGGCCACATCGGATTACAACCGGTGGTGGTTTGTGCGGACCATCGGTCCTTGCAGAGCTGGCACAAGGAGCACGTCGACACCCCCTAGGGACCGGCGGCAAGGACGGCCCGATGGCATGAGACGTTCACCAAGTTCGACCTCAGCGTCGTGTACGTCCCAGGGAAGGATAACACTGTGGCGGATTGCCTCAGTCGATGGGCCTACCATGCAGGCAAGGCATGGATGGACATATCCAGCCATGGGGACGCCGAGGAGACCGAGGAGGCCAAGCGCATCATCGAGATGGAGAAGGCCATGGAGCAAGAGGGGGTCAAGTGCTTTGTGGTGATGGCAAACCGTACAGACCTGGCCAAGTTCCGGGGCGCCCGAGTCCAAGCTATTCGAGAGGAAACCCTCGAGCAATGGATGATGGCCCCTGTAGAGCTAGTCAGGTCCGTGCTTACAGAAGACTGGTCGGATGACTATGCAGCATCCGAGCATTGGAGCAGGTACTGGAATGCCGTGAGCGCCCCGTCAGACGACGAATGGCCTGAGGGCTTGACTGATGATGGGGATAAGTTATTCCTCAAGGACAAGCTATTGGTCCCTGAGAACCGAATGGAGGAGCTCATTGACCACTGGCATAACGCCCAGCTCATGCATCCTGGTCGGGACAAGATGCAGCAGGACCTGGAGTGGTCGCTTCAAGTTCCCACCGGGGTACTACGCCATCCTGGACAAGTACTGCAGTGACTGCGCCGTGTGTCGGGCAACGAGGAGCCCCAACAACTCCACGGCTGGCAACCCGGTGTATACGGCTATACCGGAGGCCCCTATGCGGTCCGTGGCCATGGATGTATTCGCCATGCATGAGGTCACTGTGGAAGGAGAGACCTACGACTGTGTCATCCTGGCGGTGGATAGGCACAGCGGGTATATTGTGGCGGTCCCTGGCAAGAAGTCCAAGAAGATGAACAAGAAGGACAAGCATGGAGTGGGTCTGCAGGCCAAGACCGTCGCTAATGCCATGATCAGGCATTGGCTGACGAATTTTGATGTCCCGGCTGTCATCTGCAGCGATCGGGGCAGTCAGTTTGTCGGGACGTGGTTCAAGACGATGTGCAAGCACATGGGGATTTGGCACGCCCAGACCGTGGCGTACCACAGCCGGTTGAAAGGCCGGGCTGAGGTAGCTGGGCGGCAGATGTTCGAAACGTTCCGCCAGCTGCTAATTGATGAACCGGGCCGGAATTAGTATAATTCGCTGTGGAGAGTACTCGAGGCGTACCACGACCTTCCAGGGCCCACTGGACTGTCGCCCCATCGCATCCTGTTCCTACGGGATGGAGTGTCACGCACTCTCCCGTGGTTGCACCATGGCAAAGTTGCCCGGGATGCGAGTGCCATGATGGCTGAGGCGGACGACACGGCGGCCAAGGTGTGCAAAGCACTTCAAGACGAGCATGAGAAGAGGGCCAAGTACTTCAAGCAGGGAAAAGTCCAGAAATATGCTCTCCAAGACACCGTGTGGGTGGAGCGGCACCACAAGGATGTCCTGTCCAGGCATCGGCAGGCGTCTTGGTATGTGCCTGGGTTAATCGTGCGGAAGGTCGGGCAGGATGTGTATGCGGTTCGTGTGGGGGATAACAAGATCCTGGACTGCAACCATACCCTGCTTCGTTTCCGAGCACCAGAGCCCAGCGAACGTCCCGTCACCTTCGAGTTCACAGCCAGAGATCTGGACTCGGATGACAAGGGTGAGGAGGACGACTTCACCGCCGAGAGGATCCTGACGGACAGGCCGGACCCGGGGACGCCTGGGGGGAGGCTATACAAGGTCCGTTGGAAGGGATTTGCTGCATCCAGGTATTCGTGGGAGCCTCGGAGCAGTTTCGTGCCGAGGTATACCACGGTCTGGATGAAGTATCTAAGGAGGAAGAACATCTCCTTGGATGTCAAGGACGTGTTGGTCCATTTGGTGGCTGCAGTAGCACCGTAATGGATCCCCCTTCGCATTCATGTTTGTCTTTGTGCTTGGGAGACGGGTGAGGGCGTTCATCTGGGGACTTTTGGGCCTTGATTGGCCATATGCCCCCCATTGGGGTCCTCTCGTCCTCTCTTCAATGACTTCCGAGCGGATACAACGCTCTGAGAAGGGGGGTGAAGCCGGTTCGGACCCCCGTGGCCATCTTTGGGTCACTTGGGGTGTGTATCTATGAGCCGGCAAGCCGCCATTGGCTGATATCATACTCTCCCATCCACCTGACCTAACCTGAGGTGATAGTGTGATAGGCTTGGCCATTCCAGCTATGAGCGGCCATATTCATTACCGAGGCGCCGCCGGCTGAGATTTATATATCAGAATATCAGGAATCAACAGGGTTTTTTTATCATAATGTTTCCGTAATTTTTCAGCTATCCGTTCTGATTGTCAACGTATCGGCAACTGTCAGTTGGCTCACGATTTTGCGGTAACCGATTGGTTAACTGTTATTTCCAGATATTTTGGCGGAAACCCTGATAAAGGGTCAGATTTCATCAGTAAAGGGTTCGTTCCTCCCGAATTCTTCATGTTATACACTCGCAAAATTCATCCGATTTTTTCAGACATTCAGAATCGGATTTTGGACTTCGAGGTCGCCGCACCTGATATGATGCATTTCGAGTGGTCCTACATTTTCCCCGATCACGAATCAAACTTCCTTTTGTTGTCTCCTTCATTTTTCTTGGAGATATAGTCGAAACAAAATTGCTTCGTGAGGCCACTTTGAAGAATCATATCTCCGGCTCACGGCGAAGAATATCAATCTTGAGATATGGGCTGGAATTGCCTTGGTCTCAACTTAATTTGGAAAGCGTCAAACGCCTTCGATGTGTACACATGCCTGGTGTAGCAAGGGATAATGGTCAAGAGGGTAGAAAGTGATATATAACTCTTGGACCCTGCAACCGAATATTTTCATGCGACTTTTGAGTGTACCGCATGAGTGTTGGTGTTGCATAGAAACTTTTCTTTGGGTTCCTACGTATTTTTAACGTGAAGTTATGTCCATGGAGGGGCATGGCATATCATGGTGGGAGCCACTTTTTGAGGGTATGTGTTATATGCATGGTATGTGCTTCGCTATGCTCACGCCAACGTTATATATCTCCCTTTTTAGGAAGATATATGGAGTCATACGTGGCAAGGGCTTTGCCCATGTCCAAATGGTGAGCTCCATAGCGCTAGACTAGATCTACAGCACATATATTGCATGTGGGAGGGCTTACGAAGCGACCCACAAGCGCCACTTTCAAATTTTCTCATTTTCATGGTGCGTGTTGGGAGGAGGTTCCAAGGTGTCCCCATGCGTCCATGTGGAGATGCAAGTAGGGGGATTGTTTGCAAATGGTCCGAAGCAATTGTGTTTTGAACCATATGTTGATACCATGGGTGAGCGAAGTTCTATACTATTTTGATTAATTTGAATTTGGCAATATTTGCATGTTTTTGATCTCATTTTTTGCTCATTTTTGTATTTTATGTGCTCAACTTGTCAGCTAACAGTAAGGTGCCTAGAGATCTGTGAACTATGGTATTTTGCTTCTATTTTGGCATATGCGTCGGTGTTGCACCTCACCATATGTCGGATCACCTGGTCACACTGGCGTGGCACACGAGGCCTCACAAAATTGGGTCTGAAAATCGTGAGTTGACTTGTGAAGCATGGCATGTGTAGATCCTGAGGGGTTTGGGGACCAATGATGGGATGGTCTTGGGCATGGACATGTGGTCTCTATCACCCTTGTATATTACGTTCCGGTTTGACACATGCATGGAGCATTTGAATATTTGCCGTATGCATTTTTGAGTATATAATTGAATGTTGGGCAACATGGTGTGATTTGCCTAACTTTGCTATGTTGTGAGGTCATCTTCATGGGGCAGTTCTCCAAGCCCAATCGACTCCAAGTCTAACCAAAGTTATGTCAGGGTAGAGCATGGTCTTGAGTGCCACTCTAGGCCATGACATGCCATCTCTCCCTTATTGGGTCAGGATTTGGGGGCTTGGGAGGGAACACATTTTTGGGGTTTGTGTAGTGACTTTTGAAACATGGCATTTAGCCATCTTATTTGACTGGGTTCGGGGCATCATGTTGGCGAGTCAAGGGAAGGTCCTGAGTCCAGGGAATAAGGGGTCTATGGCTGTGATTGTGTGTGTTTCCATCTTTCCCCAATATTGCTTGTTTTGTGTTTATATGCCGATTTCAGGGCTTCCTTTTTGGTGCAATTCTATGTACATCCCCAACGCCCGTGTCTCCGTGTGCACCGTGAGACAACCGGCGTGTTGAAAGGAGTTGTTGAGTGTCAACGCGGGACCTCAAACACCCTTGGAAGCCCGCACTGTGGATTGATTGGATTTGGATTGTACTTCGGAGTTGGTTATTGCAAGGGATCAGGATTTGTGTGAAGGAGCTGTATTTTACTCTTTGTTGTGGGAAATTGTGCAGGATAAGGCAAGATCATGCAGAACCTGGTGAGAAGCAAGACCATAGGAGTGACAGGAAACGGTGGAAGGGGTACAGCAGGGGCCGGTCCTGGTAGGGACCTTCTTTAGTATGCACAGCGTGCAGGACCTTAATCTGCTGATACATTTCCAAAACCTTTGGCAATTACTTTGTGTGGTTGTCCCTAAAGGCCAAAATGGCATTATACGACAGGACCTTGGGCCTACTTGAAGCGTCCAATGGCTAATTGTGAGGGAAACAATCCACGGGCCATGATGTCAGGTTTTGAAGTAAAGAGCTAATCCTTACCTCATGCTAGACTAAGTCAGTGCATTGTTTGCAGATTGTTGTGCCTTGCTGCACCGCAGCGCCAACCAAACCAGTGCAAAATGTTTCGTTGAGTTCAACACACGAAGTGGCTATCAAATGTTTCTTGGACTCTCTAGGTCAGCTCTTCTTCTTTTTTGTTTTTGAGTTCCCAGTGCTCAGGGTGTCATTGAGTGCACTCGGGAGAGCCCCGGAAAGTACTAGGGTGCTAGGGTACTAGGGTTTGGGTACCAGGGTGCTCCCCGAAAGGTTAAGAAGGCATTGAGAATGGTATGGGTTAATAATGATTGCAATGGAACTTCGTTTCCTTGCTTAGATGTGCCTTGGTGTTGTGCATTCAACCAAACTACGTGGTTTTTGTGCAAAAATCACTTATGCTTGGTTTTTGTAAGTGAAATTAGCTTCCGTCTAGATGTTTGCGTACTAGGGTGCTCCCCGAAAGGTTAAAAACGCATTGAGAATGGTATGGGTAAATAATGATTGCAAGTTAGAAGGATAAAGGCATTAAGTAAAAACAGTGAAAAAGTTGTGAAAAAGAAGTGGAATCAGTGCAAGCAGTTGAAAAAGATGGGGTGCCAAGAGGTGCCATCCCGGTTGTGCTAATGCGCAATTTGGCTGTGGGGAACACTTATACGATAATAATTTATATCCAAGGTGGCAAGTTCGAAGGAAGTGAAATCAGTGAAAACATTCTGAAAAAGAAGTGGAATCAGTGCAAGCAGTGAAAAAAGATGGGGTGCCAAGAGGTGCCATCCCGGTTGTGCTAATGCGCAAATGGGCTGTGGGGATTGGGTGGTATGTCAAGCGATTCGAGGGAGTATGCTGAAGTCCTTGGGATTGGCGATAATGAGCCAGTGTCAACACCCTCGAATTCTCTGAGAGTGGCAAGGCGGAGAAGCAAAACAACATGCACGAGAAAACCGAATACTCATTGTCGACAACTAGCTTTTGCCTTTTCCTAGCTTTTGCCATGCCCCCCAAGGCGGAGAAGAAGGCTCCTCCGAAGGGGAACACTTATACGATAATAATTTATGTCCAAGGTGGCAAGTTAGAAGGAAGTGAAATCAGTGAAAAAACGTCTGAAAAAGAAGTGGAATCAGTGCAAGCAGTGAAAAATGATGGGGTGCCAAGAAGTGCCATCCCGGTTGTGCTAATGTGCAATTTGGCTGTGGGGAACACTTATACGATAATAATTTATGTTCAAGGTGGCAAGTTAGAAGGAAGTGAAATTAGTGAAAAAAGTTCTGAAAAAGAAGTGGAATCAGTGCAAGCAGTGAAAAAAGATGGGGCGCCCAGAGGTGCTATCCCGGTTGTGCTAATGCGCAATTTGGCTCTGGGGAACACTTATATGATAATAATTTATGTCCAAGGTGGCAAGTTAGAAGGAAGTGAACTCAGTGAAAAACGTTCTGAAAAAGAAGTGAAATCACTTTTGTGACGAAGGGTCAGCTTAAGGATGACGGTGAGTAGAAGGTCCATTTATGTACAGTACGGGTGCACCCAGAAACTGAGTGGACTTGATGCCCAAGCAACGTATATAACATTTGGACTGTGTGGGCCAGCTTCTCCCCCTCCCAGCGGCGCTGGTCAGCCATGAACCTTGCACACAAAGAGATAGGGTGCTCCTGGTCAAGGATTGGGTAAAACCCATGCCATATGCACTACTCACATCTCCTAATTGCCACTACTAGTGTCATTCTCACGGTCTGTGACACCTTTGTCAGGCTCGCCGACCGCCTATGATTAACCAACACTTCGCCTTGGGGGCATGTAACCCGTCCCCTCCTAAACGTCCACCACGGGGCCTCCGGTGGACAGCTAGCTGCAGGGGGAAGGGGGTCCAAACCTCAAGGGTCACCCCGCCCCCCCTGGATTGACTCAGAAAAGGTACAAAAAGTGCAGTAGGAGGTAGACTAATGGCACGGCAGTGAGTTGTCCTCCCTTTGCTCTCTGTCGAACCACAGCATCACCCTAACAACTATAAAATATTGGGACCGGACTGGTGGAGAAAGGACACAAAGAATGATTCATGCCACTTCTCCCCCGAAACCACCCTTGAAAATGGTTGAGAGCCAATCCGAGTGAGATCAAAATCAGCTCTATTCATCCGTTGTGACACCCCAAATGGGCCAGGACCATTTTTGGAAAGAGATTTTTTTGAGCAATCTTTGAGCCACTTCTGGTCTAAAAATGATTCATTTTCAAGGGTCTCTTGGACCCAAGAGTCCAAAATAATGTTTCGAGAAACACATTTGTGACCCATTTTTGACCCATTTTTGGTCCCAAAACATCCAATGTTCCAGGCATTTTGTGACTTTAGAGGGGCCAAAATTGTGGAAGCCGTGGGGGATACACCGATGGGAGGAGACCCGTCTACATCGCCGAGGCCCCTGGAGATGAATACAACAACGATTCAAATTGTTGAGGCCTTGTGGATGCTGACGTACTCCTCGGTCTACTGCTACAAAAATTGATATGAATCCGAGTCTTCGTCGACAAAGCAGGCCTCGTCAAACCCTGACTTCACCTCTGGCCTTACTCCTGCAGGGGCATACCTGAAAAGGGTAATGTAAAAGAGATTTCAAATTGTTGATGGAGTCGAATTCTTTGAGGTGCATCATGGAGAGTGGGTGAGAGCCAATTCTTTGTCAGTGGGGCCCTGTAATGTAAAACCCGTTGGCAGCACGGGCTTCTTGAGAGGCACTGGGTCTGGATGTGCCCCAGGTTGGAATGATGGGATACCCCAGTCCGGCCATCAATCCCGGGGTCCGCAGAACGACGACTGGATTAGGTCATCAAAACCCTGCGCAAGACCTGGCCGCAGTGGATTCCGAAAGGTTCATCAAGTGGCCAGACATCGTGGAGGCTTGGGGGAGCTCGACCCATCGGAGTGTGTGTCGGCATGCTTGGTGTCAACGTGGAAGCCTAGCACACGTCACTCATATACATCCCACCTTCAGAGGTTCGCAAGGATGGGGGGTACATGCCCATGGGACCAATCCCAGTCCCTAACGGAAAAAGTACTGCTATCAATGTGTGCGTCACCATACCAAGCGGGATCCTTGCGAGGATGCGTTTCAGCCCTTAAAGCAGTGGTCCAATTGGGATGGGCACCAGAAGTTCAGTGGCCTCGGCTGTGGAGGCTGGCAAAAGCACCGCAACAAACACCCTGTCACAGGCCGTATAGTGGACCAAAAGTATTACAACTGCTGAGGGAAAGGTGTAAAACGGCGGGAGACTGGAAAGTTTACGCGGGAGCAGTGCTGTCCTTCTCCACCCTTGCCAGGGTTGCCAAGATAGCGTCGACTTGTAAATCGAACATCACCAAGATGGGTCTCACTTTCCAAGAACTCATACATGGGGACCGAGAAGTCGCGAGATGCCTGGGATCGTACGCTTTGGCATGGTCGGCCTGGCTTAGGAAGTTGGCCCCCGGTGAAGCACTGACTTTGGGTTCCTCATCAGCCTTACAAGAAGGTATGTCACGACTCCTCCAGGGCACACCGCGACATGATGCACGATGGCACGCATGGCGACGGGCTGGGGCCACGTACCTACGAGCACTAGGACTGCTGTGGTGATACCTCTGCTAGTGGAGATGTTGGAGGAGCATCAAAATGGCTTACCATTATGCAACTCCCCCGGACGAACGGGAATTTAAGGGTGTGGCGAGACTACCTTGGCCAGCTGGCAGTGGCACTGGGTGGAAAGAGACCCAAATTAAGGACCTATGGCCTCATAGCCTCACGGAGCTCTTCTAAACATCATCACTTGCAGGATCATTGACGACCCGGGGAGGACGCACTGATGCCCGTGGATTAGAGGACAAGGCCGACGACGACTCGTCCTAATTCTCATCAACCAAGCGCTGGGACATCCCAAACTGTGTTTTTCGGGGTCCAGACCGACAGAATTTCCGTTATCCACCCGCCCTCCCCCCCAAAACAGTGCCGAAAATGAGTTTTTTCACCTCGTGAGCCCGGCAGAGCACTTCAGGCACCCACCCCCCCTACGTTGGGGGTGCTGACTTCAATTTTCAGCATAATTCTTATCAACCAAGCGCTGAAACATCCCAAAATGCGTTTTTCGGGGTCGAGACTGACGGAATTTCCGTTTATCCACCCCCCCCCCCAAAAAGGGTGCCGAGAATGGTTTTTTTCACCTCGTGAGCCGCACAGGGCACTTCAGGCACCCACCCCCCCTGAGTTGGGGGTGCTGAGTTCAATTATCAGCCTAATTATTATCAACCAAGCGCTGGGACATCCAAAATGCGTTTTACAGGGTCCAGAACGACAGAATTTCAGTTTATCCACCCCCCCAAACGGTGCCGAAAATTGGTTTTTTCACCTCGTGAGCCCGGCAGAGCACTTCAGGTACCCACCCCCCCTAATTCGGGGGTGCTGAGTTCAATTATCAGCCTAATTCTGATTCATCAAGCGCCGGGACATCCCAAAATGTGTTCTACAGATTCCAGACCGACAGAATTTCCGTTTATCCAACCCTCTCCTCCCAAACGGTGCCAAAAACGGGGTTTTCACCTCGTAAGCCCGATAGGGCACTTCAGGTGCTCCGGCCCCCCTAGTTTGGTGTTGCTGAATTCAATTATCAGCCTAATTCTCAGCAACCAAGCGCTTGGACATCCCAAAATGCATTTTCCAGGGTCCAGACCAACAAACTTTCCGTTTAGCCCCCCCCCCCCCCCCCAAGGGTGCCGAAAATGGGGTTTTTCACCTCATGAGCCCGGCAGGGCACTTCAGGTACCCACCCCCCTAATTTGGGGGTGCTGAGTTCAATTCTTGGCCTAATTCTCATCAATCAAGCGCTGGGACATCCCAAAATGCGTTTTCCAGGGTCCAGACTGACAGAATTCCCGTTTATCAACCCCCCCCCCCCCAAAGGGTGCCGAAATTGGGTTTTTTCACCTCGTGAGCCCGGCAGGGCACTTCAGGCACCCACCCCCCTAGTTTGGGGGTGCTGAGTTCAATTATCAGCCTAATTATTATCAACCAAGCGCTGGGACACCCCAAAATGCGTTTTACAGGGTCCAGACCGACAGAATTTCAGTTTATCCACCCCCCCAAACGGTGCCGAAAATTGGTTTTTTCACCTCGTGAGCCCGGCAGAGCACTTCAGGTACCCACCCCCCCTGATTCGGGGGTGCTGAGTTCAATTATCAGCCTAATTCCCATTCATCAAGCGCTGGGACATCCCAAAATGCGTTTTTCAGATTCCAGACCGACAGAATTTCCGTTTGTCCAACCCTCCCCTCCCAAACGGTGCCAAAAACGGGGTTTTCAACTCGTAAGCCCGATAGGGCACTTCAGGTACCCGGCCCCCCTAGTTCGGGGTTGCTGAATTCAATTATCAGCCTAACTCTCAGCAACCAAGCGCTGGGACATCCCAAAATGCATTTTCCAGGGTCCACACCAACAAACTTTCCGTTCAGCCCCCCACCCCCCCCCCCAAACGGTGCCGAAAATGGGGTTTTTCACCTCATGAGCCCGGCAGGGCACTTCAGGTACCCAGCCCCCTGATTTGGGGGCGCTGAGTTCAATTATTGGCCTAATTCTCATCAATCACGCGCTGGGACATCGCAAAATGCGTTTTTCAGGGTCCAGACCGACAGAATTTGTTTATTTCCCCCCCCAAACGGTGCCAAAAATAAGTTTTTTCACCTCGTGAGCCCGGCAGAGCACTTCAGGTACCCACCCCCCCCAACTTGTGGGTGCTGAATTCAATTATCAGCCTAATTCTTATCAACCAAGCGCCAGGACATCCCAAAATGCGTTTTCCTGGGCCCAGACCGACAGAATTTCCGTTTAGCCCCCCCGCCCCCAGACGGTGCCGAAAATGGGTTTTTTTGGCTCGTGAGCCCGGCAGGGCACTTCAGGTACCCACCCCCCTAATTTGGGGGTGCTGAATTCAACGGTCAGCCTAATTCTCAGCAACCAAGCGCTCGGACATCCCAAAATGCGTTTTACAGGGTCCAGACCAACAAACGTTCCGTTTCGCCCCTCCCCCCCCCAAACGGTACCGAAAATGGGTTTTTTGGCCTCATGAGCCCGGCAGGGCACTTCAGGTACCCACCCCCCTAATTTGGGGGTGCTGAGTTCAATTGTCAGCCTACTTCTCATCAACCAAGCGCTGAGACATCCCAAAATGCATTTTTCAGATTCCAGACCGACAGAATTTGTTTATCCCCCCCCCCCCCCCGAAACGGTGCCGAAAATAAGGTTTTTCACCTCGTGAGCCCGGCAGAGCACTTTAGGCACCCAACCCCCCTACGTTGGGGGTGCTGAGTTCAATTATCAGCCTAATTCTTATCAACCAAGCGCTGGGACATCCAAAATGCGTTTTACAGGGTCCAGACCGACAGAATTTCAGTTTACCCACCCCCCCAAAACGGTGCCGAAAATTGGGTTTTTCACCTCGTGAGCCCGGCAGAGCACTTCAGGTACCCACCCCCCCTGATTCGGGGATGCTGAATTCAATTATCAGCCTAGTTCCCATTCATCATGTGCTGGGACATCCCAAAATGCGTTTTTCAGATTCCAGACCGACAGAATTTCCGTTTATCCAACCCTCCCCTCCCAAACAGTGCCAAAAACGGGATTTTCACCTCGTAAGCCCGATAGGGCACTTCAGGTGACCGGTCCCCCTATTTTGGGGTTGCTGAATTCAATTATCAGCCTAACTCTCAGCAACCAAGCGCTGGGACATCCCAAAATGCATTTTCCAGGGTCCAGACCAACAAACTTTCCGTTTGCCCCCCCCCCCCCCCCAAGGGTGCCGAAAATGGGGTTTTTCACCTCATGAGCCCGGCAGGACACTTCAGGTACCCACCCCCCTAATTTGGGGGCGCTGAGTTCAATTATTGGCCTAATTCTCATCAATCAAGCGCTAGGACATCCCAAAATGCATTTTGCAGATTCCAGACCGACAGAATTTTTGTTATCCACCCCCCCCCGAGAAACGGTGCCGAAAATAAGTTTTTTCACCTCGTGAGCCCGGCAGAGCACTTCAGACACCCACCCCCCCTATTTTGGGGGTGCTGAGTTCAATTATCAGCCTAATTCCTATCAATCAAGCGCTGGGATATCCCAAAATGTGATTTTCAGATTCCAGACCGACATAATTTCCGTTCTTCCAACCCTCCCCTCCCAAACGGTGCCAAAAACGGGTTTTTCAACTCGTAAGCCCGATAGGGCACTTCAGGTACCCGGCCCCCCTAGTTCGGGGTTGCTGAGTTCAATTATCAGCCTAATTCTCAGCAACCAAGCGCTGGGACATCCCAAAATGCGTTTTTCGGGCTCCAGACCGACAGAATTTGTTTATCCCCCCCCCCGAAACGGTGCCGAAAATAAGTTTTTTCACCTCGTGACTCCGGCAGAGCACTGCAGGTATCCACCCCCCCTAATTTGGGGGTGCCGAATTCAATTATCAGCCTAATTCTCATCAACCCAGTGCCGGGACATCCCAAAATGCGTTTTCATGGGCCCAGACCGACAGAATTTCCATTTCGCCCCCCCCCCCCAAAACGGTGCCGAAAATGGGTTTTTTTGGCTCGTGAGCCCGGCAGGGCACTTCAGGTACCCACCCCCCCAATTTGGGGGTGCTGAGTTCAATTATCAGCCTACTTCTCATCAACCAAGCGCTGAGACATCCCCAAATGCGTTTTTCAGATTCCAGACCGACAGAATTTGTTTATCCCCCCCCCCCCAAACGGTGCCGAAAATAAGTTTTTTCACCTCGTGAGCCCGGCAGAGCACTCCAGGTACCCACCCCCCCGAACTTGCGGGTGCTGAATTCAATTATCAGCCCAATTCTCATCAGCCAAGCGCTGGGACATCCCAAAATGCGTTTTTCTGGGCCCAGACTGACAGAACTTCAGTTTAGCCTACCCCCCCCCCCCAAAAAACGGTGCCGAAAATAAGTTTTTTCACCTCCCGAGCCCGGCAGGGCACTTCAGGTACCCACCCCCCTAATCTGGGGGTGCTGAGTCAAATTGTTAGGCTCAGTCTTGTCAACCAAGCGCTGGGACATCCCAAAATGCGTTTCACAGGGTCCAGACCGACAGAGTTTCCGTTATCCAGCCCCCCAAAAAACGGTGCCGAAAATGGTTTTTTTCACCTCGTGAGCCGGGCAGGGCACTTCAGGCACCCACCCCCCTTGAGTTGGGGGAGCTGAGTTCAATTATCAGCCTAATTCTTATCAACCAAGTGCTGGGACATCCAAAATGCGTTTTACAGGGTCCAGACCGACAGAATTTCAGTTTATCCACCCCCCCAAACGGTGCCGAAAATTGGTTTTTTCACCTCGTGAGCCCGGCAGAGCACTTCAGGTACCCACCCCCCCTAATTCGGGGGTGCTGAATTCAATTATCAGCCTAGTTCTCATTCATCATGTGCTGGGACATCCCAAAATGCGTTTTCCAGATTCCAGACCGACAGAATTTCCGTTTGTCCAACCCTCCCCTCCCAAACGGTGCCAAAAACGGGGTTTTCACCTCGTAAGCCCGATAGGGCACTTCAGGTGACCGGCCCCCCTAGTTTGGTGTTGCTGAATTCAATTATCAGCCTAATTCTCAGCAACCAAGCGCTGGGACATCCCAAAATGCATTTTCCAGGGTCCAGACCAACAAACTTTCCGTTTAGCCCCCCCCCCCCCAGGGTGCCGAAAATGGGGTTTTTCACCTCATGAGCCCGGCAGGACACTTCAGGTACCCACCCCCCTAATTTGGGGGTGCTGAGGCCAATTATTGGCCTAATTCTCATCAATCAAGCGCTGGGACATCCCAAAATGCGTTTTGCAGATTCCAGACCGACAGAATTTTCGTTATCCACCCCCCCCCCCTGAGAAACGGTGCCGAAAATAAGTTTTTTCACCTCGTGAGCCCGGCAGAGCACTTCAGGCACCCAGCCCCCCTTACGTTGGGGGTGCTGAGTTCAATTATCAGCCTAATTGTTATTAATCAAGCGCTGGGATTTCCCAAAATGCGTTTTTCAGATTCCAGACCGACAGAATTTCCGTTCTTCCAACCCTCCCCTCCCAAACGGTGCCAAAAACGGGTTTTTCAACTCGTAAGCCCGATAGGGCACTTCAGGTACCCGGCCCCCCTAGTTCGGGGTTGCTGAATTCAATTATCAGCCTAATTCTCAGCAACCAAGCGCTGGGACATCCCAAAATGCATTTTCCAGGGTCCAGACCAACAAACTTTCCGTTCAGCCCCCCACCCCCCCCCCCAAGGGTGCCGAAAATGGGGTTTCTCACCTCATGAGCCCGGCAGGACACTTCAGGTACCCAGCCCCCTGATTTGGGGGCGCTGAGTTCAATTATTTGCCTAATTCTCATCAATCACGCGCTGGGACATCGCAAAATGCGTTTTTCGGGGTCCAGACCGACAGAATTTGTTTATCCCCCCCCCCCCAAACGGTGCCAAAAATAAGTTTTTTCACCTCGTGAGCCCGGCAGAGCACTTCAGGTACCCACCCCCCCTAATTTCGGGGTGCTGAATTCAATTATCAGCCTGATTCCCATCAACCAAGCGCCGGGACATCCCAAAATGCGTTTTCCTGGGCCCAGACCAACAGAATTTCCGTTCAGCCCCCCCCCCCCCAAAACGGTGCCGAAAATCGGTTTTTTTTTTGGCTCGTGAGCCCAGCAGGGCACTTCAGGTACCCACCCCCCTAATTTGGGGCTGCTGAGTTCAATGGTCAGCCTAATTCTCAGCTACCAAGCGCTGGGACATCCCAAAATGAGTTTTCCAGGGTCCAGACCAACAAACGTTCCGTTTCGCCCCCCACCCCCCCCCAAGCGGTGCCGAAAATGGGTTTTTTCACCTCATGAGCCCGGAAGGGCACTTCAGGGACCCACCCCCCTAATTTCGGGGTGCTGAGTTCAATTGTCAGCCTACTTCTCATCAACCAAGCGCTGAGACATCCCAAAATGCGTTTTACAGATTCCAGACCGACAGAATTTGTTTATCCCCCCCCCCAAAACGGTGCCGAAAATAAGTTTTTTCACCTCGTGAGCCCGGCAGAGCACTCCAGGTACCCACCCCCCCTAATTTGGGGGTGCTGAATTTAATTATCAGCCTAATTCTCAGCAACCAAGCGCTGGGACATCCCATAATGCGTTTTTCTGGGCCCAGACTGACAGAACTTCAGTTTAGCCTACCCCCCCCCCCCCCAAAACGGTGCCGAAAATGGGCTTTTTCACCTCGTGAGCCCGGCAGGGCACTTCAGGTACCCACCCCCCTAATTTGGGGGTGCTGAGTTCAGTTTTCAGGCTCAGTTTTATCAACCAAGCGTTGGGACATCTCAAAATGCGTTTCACAGGGTCCAGACCGACAGAATTTCCGTTATCCAGCCCCCCAAAAAACGGTGCCGAAAATGGGTTTTTTCACCTCGTGACCCCGGCAGGGCACTTCAGGTACCCACCCCCCCTAATTTGGGGGTGCTGAATTCAATGATCAGCCTAATTTTCATCCACCAAGCGCTTGGACATCCCAAATTGCGTTTTTCTAGGTCCAGACCGACAGAACTTTCGTTTAGCCACCCCCCCCCCCCCCGCAAACGGTGCCGAAAAGGGGTTTTTTCACCTCGTGAGCCCGGCAGGGCACTTCAGGTACCCAGCCCCCTAGTTTGGGGGTGCTGAGCTCAATTATCAGCCCAATTCTTATTAATCCAGCGCTGGGATATCGCAAAATGCGTTTTACAGGGTCCAGACCGACAGAATTTCCGTTTATCCACCCCCGCCACCAAACGGTGCTGAAAATGGGTTTTTTCACCTCGTGAGCCCGGCAGGGCACTTCAGGTACCCACCCCCCCAGTCTGGGGGTGCTGAGTTCAATTATCAGCCTAATTCTTATTAATCCAGCGCTGGGATATGCGGTTTACAGGGTCCAGACCGACAGAATCTCCGTTTATCCACCCCCGCCACCAAACGGTGCTGAAAATGGGGTTTTTCATCTCGTGAGCCCAGCAGGGCACTTCAGGTACCCACCCCCCCTAATTTGAGGGTGCTGAATTCAGTTACCAGCCTAATTCTCATTAGCCAAGCGCTGGGACATCCCAAAATGCGTTTCTTCAGGGTCCAGACTGACAGAATTTCAGTTTATCCTCCCCCCCCCCCAAACCGGTGTCAGAAATGAATTCGTTTCACCTCGTGAGCCCGGCAGGGCAATGCAAGTACCCACTCCCCCCAATTTGGGGGTGCCCAATCCAATTCTGACGCTAACTCCCATCAAACAAGCGCTGGGCAATCCCAAAATGCGGTTTTCAGGGTCCACACCGACGGAATTTCCGTTTATGCACCCCCCTCCCTCCTCACTACTCTCGACAATTGAGACGCTATAGGCAGCGCCTTGGTATCTCTCCCACATCATTCTCTCATCTCTTCTACTTCGTCTGTGGCGCCTACGGCGCCCCTCCGGTTCCACGCATTGCTCCTTGTGTCCGCACCTTTGACAATCCTATGTGCCTCCCTCCGTATGTCACATGTATTCAGTGCATGCAATGCAAGTTGCGGGGCTCTGAAGTTGTGCTGCGCTTGAATTACTCATTCCTACACCTGCCAGCAGGTCCCCAATGCCCCTCAGTTACCGCCGAGGCTCCGACATGACACCGCTGGGCACCCTTGGGGCACGTGGGTTATGCGAGTCCATGACTTTGTACATTAGCATCTGGCTTTGTATGATTGTATCACTGGCTCCGGACTGAGAAATTTGTGACGTCTTAAAAAGTACACCAGCTGGATCTTGAGGATGGGGGGCCCCGATGGGAACATTCGGGAATTCCAGAGACTTGGAATTGGTAGCCACTTGGGGCTTGGCCCGTTCATCCGGCCCCTGCCCGGTCGATAGGGTCAAGGCCGAGGAGGTCCTGAGAGTGGGGACCTGGACACCCCCAGCTACCCCTCCGGGGGAAGAGATTTTGACTTGAATTTGGTCAGCGATTTCGCGGACCGATCGCTTTCCGCGATGCCAAACGCCCAACAGAGACGAAACATTTTCGCCTCTGCTACCATGAAACCAGACCGTAGGGGCAGGAGCAGAGGTCGCAGTGGCATGGGCAGCAACATTGCTTGGCAAAGAAGACATAACGATAGTGGTGACTGAATAGTATCCCGCAAACAGATATGATACACATAGCCAATGAAATACCTGATATGCACATATGAGAAATCCACCCTATCATCCACTAATTCATATAACTACAAAACATCCAAGATTGCCTTATCTATCCCACATCCTATCCTTTAAGGGGCACGTCAGCCCCAGAACAAGTTGATGCGGTTAAGAACATTAAAAAAAAATCTATCCCACATCCTATCTTCCTAACAAGGAAATGGAATACAATATACAATGGTCCCATATATAGGCGCATATAATGATCCCTTAAGGGTAATATGCTAGGGTAGGGTTGTGACCTGCCTCACCGCTACCCATATAAAGTTGTTGATTGAAGGCCTCGCGGAGCTTCTACGTGTGGACGTTCAGATTCCACGCACAATGACTGCCCCAGTGTGCAAAAATGCCAGCAAACTGTTTCTGCCCTGCTTTTATGAAATGAAACATAAATCTGTGCAATGTATGTGAGAAGTGGTTGAAACTACTGAAGTGCCTTCTTCTCCGTGTTGGCGACCCAACCTTTCAAAGCAGAAAAATGCTGCCGGTGCCAAACTACCGAATTGTGGCATGTTGCCTTGCAGCCAAGCATGCAAATCAACAACTGTAGTACGGCAATTGGCAACCTGAGACTAGTGGCTGGGGTGTTGTCATAGGACACACAAGGTTGTCAAGGGTCTCTTTGCCAAACCACTCCTCGCAAAGCTCCCACCAGCCTTACAATTGCGACGAGGAAACAATATGAACCTGCCGAAAAAAATGACAAGGATGTAGGCGGGGTATGAGGGGCAAAACAGGATGTGTTGCTGATCCCTACGTGCTCATTTGGATCAGGTACCCTTGAATTACCCAAGTGAAACCGTGGTTCAACCGAGTTCAACCGCGCACTTTCATTACGGCTTCCCCACGGTTGAACCCCTATCGTGGTACAGCAACAAATTGTTAAGTAGCAACCTGAAAACCGCTATTTTTCAGCCCTTCAAGAGATTCCAACCCCCCTAAAAAGAATGTTTTTGAAAACCTTCTTACCTCATTGGTGCAAAACACTGGGGACCTATTTCTCTTGGATCTTATTTCACGGCGGTGGTGGTGTAGGTGCCAGTGGGGGCGGCTGTATTGGTGAAACCGCACGGCTTCACCATCAACTTTTCGTTAGGCGTGGTGACATACACCCCTGCGCCTTGTTTGGATTCCCTTTAGGACTTTGGACCCTTTTTGGTGAAAGACAATTACATGCAAGCCTACACTTGATTGTCAGAAGCTTGTTTCCTCATTGATTGCACTAAAATCTAACCGGCTTTCGAGGTGGTTCAACCGCTGGACAGGCGCGCGGTTGCACCGGCTTCACCGGTTCAACCGCTGTTGCACGAAGCGCTACACAAAAAACACATCTTCACCTTGGGAAGCCAAACGTGACCAGTTCATTCTGCATCGCCACAGGCAGACGTCCCCAGGCAATGCCTGTGTACGGTACGAGCAGAATGCGCTGTCCAGACCACGCCAGAGGCATGTGGGGCCTAAGAGCGTTAAACATGACCCCATATCGAGGATCCACAATGTGTCCCCATAATAAATCACGCCCCGGACGTATCCATGCAGGACGAGAAGGCCCATTTGCACAAAGTAGCGCACTGGTAAACAGTCCCCCCCCCCACAAAATCACCCAGGGCTATTTCCCCCGTAAGGGGACTGTCATCCTTTGGATGCGTATGTACAAGAACTCCATGGACCACTGCGAGCGCAGTGTAGGTTAGTTGGGGGAGTACACTTCGAATGTGTGCGTTCACGCGCCGGACCAGGTCTGGATCTCTCCTCGTTTGCACTGCAACTTGCACACGGTGATGCGCCTGCACCATTACGGCCCCCCACAACTGCCTACGGTACCGTGCTCCATGTCGCTCCCGCCACTGCCCCCCTCTGGTCGGACACCCCGTGCCGGAGCGGGACAGCACCCAGGGCCGCACCCGCTACCGCGAGCCCAACATGGCCCACCCCCCACCTGACGCCACCCCCGACAGCACCAAAGAGTGGGAGCGGGAAACATGGGTAGCCCGGATGGCCTCCCTAAGCAACTTCCGGCATCACGTCCCGGGGGACATCCCCACCCCCGACGAGCAGCAGCCAGCCCCCTCCACGTACATGACCCTCATGTACAATCTGCACTACACCCTCTCCACCACCACCTACGACGCACCCACAGACCACTGGGTGGTACACGGCACCGACTCCCTCCTCCCCGCCGACTACACCCCCCCCCCACACAACCCAGGCCCCGACACGTACGCTAGGGGGGACGACCCGGACGACCCCCACATCTGGGGCACGTGGGAACCCGAATCCCTGGACACGCTGCTCTCCATCCGCAGCGGCTACCAGGGCCTTGGTAGGGCGATGTATTGCCTCGCCAAGTGGACCCAACGGACCTGGGGGATCCCCACGGACCGATGGGTGTCGGTGGTCACGCTGCGCCCCCAGCAGAGGGAAGCCCCCCCAAAACCGCAGGGGACCCACTCCCCCACGCCCCACCACCCTACAACTATGCCCGTACATGGTGGCAGCCCGCCTCATGACGCTGCTATGGCCGGGCCCCCACACCCCCACCCAAAACTACCCCCACCTCACAGAGGAGGACATGCCCGGCATCCAGCGATGCTTCTTCCGGAACCTCGACTACCTCCAGCAAACACACCCCCACGTCCTCGAGCAGATATGGCCACCCCCCGGGTAACCCACGTGCCCGCGCAGCCGAGACAACGCCACCACGCCAACACCAGCACGCACGGATCACCAGGGAAAACGCGCGCACACGCCCGATGCCCGAACCTGCACCCTCGTTCTCTCTACTTACAGGACCCAGCATCATACGCCCGCCCCCGAGGCCCTGGACCCTCCGCCGTCTCCCGCAGCCCTCTCCTCCGCCTCCGACTCCACAACCTCCACCACCACGACCACCTCATCCACCACCACCACCACGTCCTCATCCAGCACTCCACCCCCCAGGCCGCGGGGGGCACCTCCCAAACGGGCCTTCAAACCCGCCCCCACCGCGAGCAGCCCCGCCGCCGCCAAGGCCCACGCCCCCACGAAGCCCACGCCCACGACCCAGCCGAAGCCCAAGACCGCCGCCAAACGGCAACCCGCAGCCAAGCCCAAACCCAAGCCCAAACCCGGCGCCACAACGGCAGCGCAAGCCCGGGCCCCGAGGATGTCCTCTACAACATCCGGCCCCGGCCGTCCCAGGCCCGAAGGCAGCAGCGCCCAGCGCGGCGCCCCCCCACCGTCACCGACGCCACCGCCACCACCTTCATGGCGGAGCGCGCCGCGGCCGAAGCGCGACGCGCCTCGTCCCGCCACCTCCCCAAGCCCGCACCCCAGGCCCACGGACCGCTCCTGACCAAGCCAGAACAACGCCAGGGTCCACCAGCAGCGTCCCCGCCCCCCTACCGGCCCCCAATGACAGCCCACATGCAACGCATGCCCCACTACCGCCGCCGCCGCGAATCCCCGCCGAACCCCGAGGCGGAGACCGTACGCGCACACCCGCGGGTCCACATCCGCGTGCACCCCCACTCCCCACGCACCCCCACAGAACAGGACTACGAAGAATCCCCCAGGCCCGCCACCGCCGCCGGTCCCCACGACCCCATCACACCCACCCACGCCCACTCTTCCGCCCAAGACCGCAGGCCCGCCCAGGAACAGTGGTGGCAGCGCTGGACCCACACGCAGCCCTGGGAGCTGCGGAAATGGGCCCGGGGAGAGCCCTCCCTCGAGGGCCTGGTCCATCGGCCCCGCAAGGGGTCGGTGGAGAACTGCCGCCTCCGGCCGGCGGGGGGGGTGGATGCCGCAGGCCGCATGGGAAGCCATGCTGGCCGATGCGCTCCACCCCCTGGGAGTCCACCCCCGCAACGCCCCCGCGCCCCTGGACCACCCGTATGTCCTCAGGCGCCTGCGGGAGACCCTCCAGGAAACGCGGCGAGACAGCATCCGCCTGTGGGACATCACCCAAAGCCCGGCCCCGCACGCACACACCCCCTCACCACCCCACAAGCGTCGGCGCACCGACACTGGCGACACCCACAGCACCCCAGGAGCCCTGCGCGCCACACAACACGACGCGCCTGACCCCCCGGCCAGCGGCGCCGCCATCTAACCCCGTTACCCAGCACACCACCACCACGGGGCGCCACGCCAGGCCCCGCCCAAAAGTCACCAAACGAACCGGACGCCGAAGGAAGCCAACGCACACGACAACGAGCACCACTACGCCCAAAGGCGCCGAACCCAGCCCCGATACCGTGGGCTCCTCTCCACCCTCAGCACGACACACACGTCACTGACGTCACTCCTCCGCCGTGCCCCCTCCCACGCCACCGCCCCGCCCCCCCCCCCTCCCGCCGCACGTCCCCACGCCGCCCAGCACCCAGCCCCACACACTGCGCCACATCATCGCCCTAGTCCGGCTCCTCCACCATCGCGCCCCTTGGCACCTCACAGTAGACCGCCGTCCTGTGGTCCCGCTCCCCCCAGCACCGCTCCCGGGGCCGCACCCGGCCCACGTCGTGTTCGCCCCCACGTCGCGGGCCGCGGACATCCTCCCGCTCCTCGCCGCCACCCCTCCCGGGCATCGCATACTGCTTGCCGCCAACCCCTCGGTCCTCAGTGAGGTCCTCATCGGCCACGCCGACGCCCTGCACGTGCGCCCGCTGCTGCCCAACCTGCACGCTGCGTACGCCCCCGGCACGCCTGTCCACCCCTCCGTGTGGGACTCCCAATGAGGCCACCGGCCAACGGCCGGCCCGCACGCACCACCCCGCACTCGCCTCGGGCGCACGACCCCGTGGACGCCGCTACCCACACGCCCGGCCCCGCGCAACCGCCTAACCGAGCCAGAACTCAAGCACAAATCAAACCCGAGCCACACCCCGAAACCGCTAACCCTTGACTCCTAACCAAACCCGCCGAGGGAACAACGTAACCACAGCCCACACCCACAGCCCGCACAGCCGCCTAACCAGCCAGCTCCAGAAGCAAAGAGACACCTCACCAAACCCACCCTGACCCAAGCCCGTGTACATCAGGACGCACGAGCCGCACCCCTGGGGCGCGACCGCCGCCACAGCACCGACGACACACACCAGAGGACACAACGCGATTGCACCGCCGCACCAGCTGCCCGTGCCTGTGCCTGCAGTGTACGCGCGCCCCAGTTTTTCTCTTTTTTGTTTTTCTTTGTTTTTTTCCAAAAAAAAAAAAAACACAAGTAAAAAAAAATAAAAAAAAAAACAAAAAGAAAAAACGAAAATTAGGGGGGGAGGAAGAGGGACACAACCACCCATGGCACACGCGCACCGCACACAGCACGCACACCGGTGAACAGGAGCCCAGTGGCCCAGGGGACCGCACATGCAACACAACACACCGAGCGAGCACACCGGTGAACAGGAGCCGGCTGGCCCAGGACACCGCAGACGCACCACAGCAAACCGCGCGGGCACACCGGTGAACAGGAGCCCAGCGGCCCAGGACACTGCACACACGTAGGGCGGCCGAGGGACAGGAAAGAACCAATACCCCATGGGTCGGACGCACTGGGGCGACCCAGCCGACCCACCGGGCCAGTGGCAGGAGCGGTACTCCACGGCCACTGGTCCGAGCCCGGCCAGGCTGCACCGGAGACCATGGCAAACGTCACCCGGAGCCATGGAAGCAACCGGTGACAGGCGAGCCCGTACACAGTCCAGGAGGGGATCACCTGCCAAGCAGAGTGGCCCCGCAACTCAAGCCACAAGGGTGAGGCGGTCGTACCGTAGACAAGCGGGAGCAATACCCCTTGTGGTGAGAGATACTCCACACGGCTGGGCAGCCCCCTAGACCTGCCGCCCAAAGGAGGGGGCATGTGGCCCTACCCATGGACACATGTGGGGACACCCTCCCACCTGGGGCACATGGACCGGGTGGCCGCGACAATGCCTTCCCAAGCACATGCGGGAGCGGCTCAAGAGGCACCTGACATAGGGCAGTGGGAGGGACAGGACGTCCCCTTGGTAAGACCTTCTTCCTGCAATGTCAAAGGGGGCATCCCGAGCTCCCGAAGATACCTACCTACCTACCTGCCACCCCCTCATTCCCTTGAGGCACGTGAAAAGTCAGTCTTTGGGAGTGGCTCTTCCTTCACGTGAGGCACTGGTGCACCAACCTCTGGGGCTGCCTCTTCGTTATCTTCCTGATTACATGCAGGCATTTCCTCGTCCTTCGGCGCTCCACCAACCTCCTTAATCTCCTCCTGACCAAACGGGGCTGCAGGCGAGTCTTCCCCACTCTCCTGGTGCTCCTGCACCCCTGGACCAGCAGACTCCACCTTTTCCTCTTTGACCACCTGTTCTTCACTCTCCTTTGGCTCTGGCACCTCCGGCGGACTAGGCACAGGAATGTGCTTCTCAGTGTTCTTTGGCTCTGGAATCACCGGCGGCGTCGGCACAGGAACCCCATTGTCACTGTCCTTTTCCGCTTCAGCTTCCGGCGCGGGAGTGACCTCCTTCTCCTCGAGTGGACTGTACGAGGCGGAGTCCTCCATTGTCTTCTTGCCCTCCTCATCGATCGCTTCCTGTTTCTGGGCGCGGCGCTCTTTCAAAGCCTCCTCGGCAGCGTGGGGGTTACTGAAGCTTGTGCTGTCCTTGACTGCAATAACTGGCCACGTTGTCCCAGCTGCATCGCCCTCCTCCTCCCACTGCGGGGAAAGGGAGACGAATTCTTCCCCCTTTTTTGCCCGGGGGGTCCCCTTCGTGGCTTTCCCCGGGGTACCCACGGCCAGATGTGGTTCGCCATCAGGACCGTCCACAATGACCCATCGAATCGGCGTGTTGGCCGCCCATCCAAACAGCTGTCGCAGCTGTTTGCGCGTGTCCTCAACCGCAAGTCGTCGTTGTTGAGCTTGATCCAGGCTCTGCAAAAAGGAAAAAATAATGAAATCGTGGTTCAGGCGGTTCAAGCGTGCGGTTGAACTACACTTCACCAGTTCAACCGTGCACACCTCCAGAGCTGACGCATGCGCCGATTCCGCCCTGATCGCTTTCTCCTCGTCGCCATCCTTAGATCCCGCAGCCAACTCAGTTGCCAGGGCCTTCACATCCTGCACAGTCTCGCTGGGGAGCTTGCTGGAGTCACTCTCGGAAGTGGGGGACCGAACTACCTTCTTCATCTTCTTCTTTGGGACATGCTTTGCGGCTGGGACCCATTTGTGCTCTTCAAAAAGGGGGTCTGACTCGTCCGTCTCACTGCTGTCCAGGGCGATTTTCCGTTTCTTCGAGGAAGCACCGCTGCCAGTTTTGGCTTTCTTTTTCGGCTTCTTGTCGCCAGAGACTTGGGCCTTCGTGGGCGGTGCTTCAGCCTTCGCACTTGTCACCTTCTCTTTCCGGAGCTCCTTCCGGGCGGACTGAAACAGGGACTTCAGAAGCACTTTGCTGCCGGGGGTGCTCGTTTCTTCTGGTGGCGGTGGTGCTGGAAGACTTCGAGGCTTGGGGGCCCTGCCACTGCTCTCGGATGCCGCACCTGCTCCAAGTGGCCGGTCCCACACACTCTTGTAGAAGTCCCCAAAGCTCTCTCCCACAGGACTTGGCTGGGGCGCGGTGGTGACGGCTGGACTGGACTCTAGGGGCGTTGACCTCTGCTGTTCTGGCGCAGGACTGTCCTGCCCGGCATTGCTCAGTTTCCGCAAGCGCCGCTGCACGCCACGACTCATGCCGTCGACCACTTGAGCAGCGCCAGGGATCTACCGATACCACACGTCCCACCACTCCACGATGGGCATGGGTGTCCATCGCCCGCGGACAACAATGCCAGGGCCACGCCCATCCACCACGAACATGTGCTCAGGCACATCACTGTACTTCGTCACCATTCACACCCTACCCATCTTTCTTTCTCCCTAGACCATGTCGCAAAAGAATAAATTGAACCAATTTCATAAAATGTTGATAGACCAAGTATATGACGAAGCCAAGGGCTATCGCCTCCAATAATGTGAACCGTTCGCACCCAAAACCCTCGGAGCAACATGTAGCCACGGTCAATAATTTGTTGTATTTTTTTTAGTCTCTCTCCAAAGAGGACACGCACAAGATTCGTTTCATGCTCACTTACGAGAGCAAGGTCAAGGGTCCAATTGTAGAGCAAGGTTCGTGCTTTTTGCATGTGGTTTGCAAAACCACATGCAATTTGGCACCATGACCTTGCTCCACATGGAAGCCCATCACCACGCACTATAAGTACATAGGGGTGATCATCCCTAAATCTCCGGAAGTGCATTTCTTCTACCACATCCCTTTGATCACCTATATATTGTATCCAATCATCCACATCCCAACGAACCCCAACTCTTCCACCCTTTATGGTCGTTTTGGGTACTTGTCTCTCACTTAACGTGGACCAAGCTTTATCCATCGTTGCATACGACGAAAAGCAATGTGTCCATGGGACGGTGCTTGCACAGGTTTTCTTCTCTTTGGCATCCGCCCACAAAATAAGCTTCTTGTACCTAGGGACGGTCGAATCGAGAAATCGGGATAAAGTGCGCCGTTGAAACTGCGGTTGAATGGGTTGCCGTCATGGCACCAAAAAGCGTCCGATGGTACAAACCACAAAGTAGTCACCTTTGTGACGCGGGCAACATATTGCAACTCATATGTTCATGCTTTGGGCAACATTAAGCGAATCTTTTGCCGTGCAAACGTTGTCATGAAGCACAATCACAATTGTTCATTTGTAATAACTTAGCCCACGCAAACTGCATCCCCTTTCTTTCACCTAAGCACCTAGATTTTGTCACCGAAAAAAATAGTCTTTTTTGCCATCTTGAAAATACTGTTTTTCAAACTCTCCCAAAAAATGCATTTTTCATCAGTTTTGCCCATTTATGCTGTTGTTAGGGGGGTCAAAAAACCATTCTTTAGTCCAAAATCCGAGGGTTTACCGGTAATTTTCCCCGAAAAAAAATTTTGTTAGCTAATTTGAAGAATACCAATTTTTGGATCGTCTTGAAAACTATTAACGATGGGCGCTGTTCACACATCTGGTACAAGTCAACATGAAAGAATACTTATTATGGGAGGCTGGTTGCTCGAGGCCTCGCGCACTGAGCCAGCTGGAGTGATATTTTCAGGCTTTTTTGAGATCACTTTTTGACATCGGAAGTGGCATGAAGCAAGGATGAAGCAAAAGCAAAACTGCAAGATTCAATATGGGTTAAAGACTTGCCCAGCGGAACACTCACACCCATGATTTTGTGGGGCATTCTGCGGCCAAAACCGCATTTACGCTACCGCACTGGATCTGAAACGGCCGCGGTGCCAAAAATTTGTCGTTCGAACATGAATTTTTGCAAAATCCATTGCTTGAATACATTTGATTCCTTGGCACAAAAGTGTGGATGTGTCAGAACATTACAATGCTGTGGTTGAATCTAAGGATGCCTGCCAAAAGTCGTTTTAATATTGTTGTTCTGCTGTTGTTGTGCAGCTCAGCTGTAGTGCAGATCGATCCGGACATTTCCGGCTATTGACTGCTAAATTTTGACACAACATTTTTGACTAACGCTAAGTACTAATTGCCTTCGTTTTGCCTTGCTTGCAAACACAACGTTTAACTGGTGAGAACTGTTGAGAACTGAGGTCCCTGGGACTGGATTTGTGTTGCTGGTAAAGGTTTCGGAACAGTTGACAGTTGACGTGCTGTGCACTTGCTTGTGTTGTGCCTCCTTTGCCCGGTCTTGGCTCTGTGAGTTTACTATTTGCCTGATTTGTTGCAAAGCCTGTTCTGCAACCCTTGACTCTCCCTGAAAAGGGATCTCCTGTGGTGCAGAAGTACCGATTCCAACGGTCAGGCTTTGTAGCTCATCTTTGGCAAATAGTCTCAAACTTGCAGGCACGGGCCCTTTGCACCGCGCAATGCTCAAAAGAACTAGGCTTCACAAAGGTTGGCAGGTGATTGAAATGACAATGAGAACTGAGGTGTGTGGTTAACTGAGAAGTCAGTTTGAACTGGTCCACCCTACGATGCTCAAAGGAACTTTGCTTCACAAAGGTTGGCACAGGCTTTTGAACTGACTTTGGGAACTGAGGTGTGCAGGTAACTCAGAACTTGGCTTGAACTGGTTGCAGCGTACGAGGCTCCAAAGAACTTCGCTTCACAAAGGTTGCCACAGGCTTTTGAAATGACGATGAGAACTGAGGTGTGTGGTTAACGGAGAACTCGTTTTGAACTGGTCGCACCGTACGAGGCGCTAAAGAACTTCGCGTCACAAAGGCTGGCCGAGGTTTTTGAAATTATCAGCAACCCGCTGAAGTGCAACAACCCACTGCATGCTTGGCAAGGATTGATGGCAGCACAGGCATTTCCTGCATCCATTAGTTGTTGCTGCCATGCTGACATACAGCGAGCGATTTTGCATGTGCAAGACTCATTTTGCATATTACGATTACGCAACCCTGTGAAGTGCAACAACCCATTGCATGCTTGGCAAGGATTGATTTTGCAACATTTGAAGTAATAGAACGCATGCGAGGCAGAGACTGCAAGAAGATCAGTTTTGGTCAGAGTTTAGGGCGGCGTACAAGGTTGACGACAGTTGGTAGGTGCAGTGATCGGTTGCTAGACATTGGGTGAAGCAAATGATTGGGCATTTGTATGATTTTTTGAGTGAAATGTTTGTTATGAAAAGTTAGGGTATTGACGAGCATATCACATTATAACTGCATGGTGCAAGCCAAATAGCACAAGGACAATGTGAATCGTGTGTAGATCAGGGTCAGTCTATGTTGTCTACATACATTGCAATGGTTTCCATTTTGTATTGTGTTGGAAAGGTAAGTAATTCATTTCTCCACACAGATTGGGTTTTTGTTTTGCCCGAAATATTGGATGTGCATGACCTCTTGGCACTCAAAATTAGCCATGTGTCAACTGTTATTATGAATGATAGGCAAAAACCACAAAACCTTCAAAACAAGCTTAATACACAACAAAGATGTGTCAATTTTGTCAACCATTTGGATAGAATCCGGGTTTTGGCCATTTTATGCCCGGTAAAATCAAAGGTGAGTGCGCGAGGGCTCGCGCACTCAACATGCTAGAAGCATGGGTTTTTGAATACCCCTGACTACTGCATTCTGCCGCTGGCCTCCAAAAGGCGTTTTGAGATTCCTCCCTTTTCTAATCCTGTGAAAAAGGTGAGCTCAAGAGTAGCGATTAGACTATCCTCCTCTAGAGCACTTGCTTCATAGGTCCTGTGACCTAGCACTTCTGACAAACTGTTGTACAGCCCCAAAAGATGGGAGGCTGGGCACCTCATTTGTAGGTAAACTAACTGGAAATCATGTGTTTGACAAGGACTGAGGGTAACCCGCCTTTTTAGATCTATTACACCTTACATAGTGCATGGCGTGTACAAAACGTCCATTGATTGACCACTCTTGCTGCTGACATGACCCGAACGGTACACCATGAGGCACCAATGAAGACATCAGAGCCTCATTTGGCATGGAATACTGTTTATTCAGGACCATTTGGAAATACACATTCTGCATAATTGAGTGCGCGAGGCCTCGCGCACTCAACATGCCAAGAAAAACGTTTTTTTCATACCTCTGACTACTTGCATTCCGCTGATAGCCTAGAAAAATTTATTTGAGATTCCTCCGTTTTTTAATTCTCAGTTCCCAGGTGGAAACACCCGGAAACTGCGCGTCTTTTTTTTGCACACAAATGCCGCCTTTGAGGTGAAAAACAGGGTGCAGTTTGCGTGGGCTAAGAATTAGGGTTCAACCGCACCGTTGAACCACGTTGAACCACTTCTAGGCATGTGTGCATTATCCCACATACCTTCGCTTCGGCATCCCAAGGTCCAAAATGAGGCGCACAGCGTCGGATCCTGTGAAAGCTTTTTTTGTGGCCCTTTTTGTCTGTCTGGAAGCCGTCTGTGTGTTACCAATTCTGTCAGCAAGTTGTTTCCATAGGCGTTTTGTCGTGCCGTTTGTGCAAAAAAAGGTGAACAAGTCGTCCCGCAGCTGTTGGTCCCCCCACCTGCTGTAGTGGTTGTTCACCACTTGCAGCCAGGGATGGGACATTTTTCAAAAAAGGTTTGTAACGCGTCAGTTTCAGGTGGTTATGCAAATATTTTTTTCACAAAAGCGTGCGCCGCTGGCGCAGCCGCCGCTGCGAGCGCTGGCGGTGGTTCAACCTCGGTTCAACCGCGGTTCAGCGGTTCAACCGCGCCCCTTCCGAGTTCAACCGGGTTAAACCGGGTAACACCACTGTGTGAAGTACCTGATCCAAATGAGCACGTAGGGATATACTGAGTTTGGTTAGTGGTGTGTTTCATCCGGATCCACGAGTGGCTGTCTTGTGGGACTGTCTTTCATGCACTCGCTCTTTTCTGGAAGGAAAAAAGAACTGTAAATGGAGGAAACGCTTGCAAATGGCCTTGTCCTTGCCACTCTCCCTTGACTAGGCAACGACAGGTATGAGTGTTCTACAGTTTCTTACAGATTGTACCGCGTTTTCTTACCGTTTCCATCACTTTTTTTCCGTTATTTACAATTAATTACCTTTTTGTGGACGTTTTTTACAGTTTTTACGAGGCAAGGCATCGCCTCCAAAAATGGCCGGTGACTTTGGTGCCGGTGACTCAGGAGGTCTCCATGTGCCGTGCATATGTTTTACCTAGTTCAAGCTGGCACAAGCAGTTACTCAGTGATTGGGGCCCCACGATCCACATGAAGTTTCTCTGATCACCAGGGAAAGCATCAACAAACCAATTGATTATAATCCCCTCGAAGGGTTTTGGCTCGGTATCAAAGACCTTTGTTCAGATGAAATTCACCACCAGATACAAGGTAATTTCAATCAATGGATCCAGCGGGTGTCAAGCAAGGGATGGTGGGCATCTAGAACTGTACAATTGGTATGCTTATACATGGGCCGGAAATCGTCGCCCGCACTCGAAATGTAACATCACAGAAGAAAACTCACGAAGCTAATTTTCATAGTTAAGACAACAAAAACATGAATTTCGCGACATTACAATGATTCCGCAATGCCCGCATTACAACAATTCAAATGTCCAGCAGGCACTAGAGATTCCTCAAAACATCGCAATATCCAACAGGCAGCTAACAACTGCAGTCATCGAGCTACTAGTTTATAAACTACATCCGCCTAACGTAGAAGCACCAAAGTCACCAGTAGAAAACTTATTCACACCTTCCCCCGTTTCTCCTGCTACAGATCACAATGATGTGACAGACGCAAAAGAACCGGTAAATCAATTTTCCCGAACTCCAGTCCCCACCCCACTAAATGCGAGTGCCTGTTTGATTCCACATCTTTCAACTGATCGCGGAAACTTGGTTTTCAAGCAAACAATTAGCCCGAGGACGTCTTCGGTCAAAGGTTTCGCTTTAGAACCGCAGCGCTTCACTCACTCCTCGCCGCCCGCAAGTGAAGGAGAATGCAACGATCTACCGTGGCCGACAAAAAAAGATCACATGGACGTCCATCGTTCCCCCCCGCCGCAGAACACCAGCGATCCACTTTGCCTGCTATCAGGAGTGCCGCTATGCAACAAAAACCATCCTTCAGAGCTGCAGCGCACGCCAGCTGACCGATGGGAAAGCCATCTTCCACCGCCGTCATGCAACACTGTACTGGAGCCAAGCAAAGATGCCAAAATGTCACCAAGCGCAGACACCCGCAGTGCAAAGCCGCTGCATCAAACCGCTGATCCACCCTGCCTGTCACCAGGTATGTCCAAAGAAAATCAGCTTTCAATGCTGCAGAGCAGACCAATCAACAATTGAGTCAACCACCTGCCACCGTCGTCTTGCAAATCCGTGACCGAACCAAGCGACGAAGCCGATGCGCCACCAGCCGCAGAAGAGCGAGCTTTCATCTTTGAAGCCCAGGAAAGCTGCCCCCGTACGCGACGAAAGAGGAGAACCGCCGGTCAGAAAACCCAACAATTCAAAGGGAAGGTAAATGATGTAAAGCTGGAGGAAGCAATGACCTCCCCCTCTTGGCGACCAGTTTACTGCTGAACCTCGAAGTGATCATCACTGTCCAACAAGAAATCAAAGCCAGCCAATGCCTCATGCACCAGTCGCAAACAGAAGCAATCATTATTACTGCGGAGCTTCACCACCCTGAAATCAATCAAACGAATAGCGAGAACCCTCCAGAGCTTCAGTCCTCTTCGTCGGAAGAAGAAGTCGAATCAATGCATCAATGAAGAACAGGAGCAATCCCGAATGTTGCTGAGCTTCTCCAACCTGGGTACATCCATTCCGATAGCGAAGACCTTCCAGAGCTACAATCCTCCTCGTCCGAAGAAGATCTCAAAGAAATGCCAAAGAGCCCCGCTGGGGACAAGGAACATCACAATCCACGCCCGTTGGGCAAGTTCTGGGATTCCACCGACTCGGATACGCCGGTTGCGTCCCCCAAACAAAGAAGCGAATGCCACATCGTACTGGACCGGCCTTGAAGTCATGTACGATAGCCCGGCACAACAATGCAACTTCATCAATGCCACACCTTTGCAGCCCTGCCAACTGAGAGATCCTGGACGCTACTTCATTGAAAATCAGGAAAACACCACCCGTAAGGAGCTGATAAGAGCTGAGGTGAACGATGCTAATAGTTTGTTTTCCCTCCTCCTCTCCTCTGTCCAGTCCGAGTTTTTGAATCATTATCGACAGAAACACCAGAGCCACATACACCAACATCAAGAACTATTGCTACACATTATATGTGAACTTGAAGCTGTTGCCAGAAATGACATCCTGAGCCACCAAAAAAGCCGGAACTATAAAACATTTGGCCCTGATCAGACCTCACCCGAGCGCATCGTGCTTGCATTTGCCATTAAGCAAAATTCATATAACAAGGCTTTTCAACTTGCGTGGAGACAAATGTCCCAGTGCAATGGTGGGTTCATTGACCCATTCCATCACACGGAAATAACGATGACAAATTCCTTACGCATGCAAGGCCTCTTACAAGGCCCTGTTATAAAGCACTACCCTGTGAAACTTCCCACCAAGTCGTGGTTCAGTAGAGTTGAACAGGAAGCAGCGGAGCACGCCCTCGAAAATCAAATGGCAAACGTTCTGTGGTCATTGGCACAGCAGCTTTCCTCAGCTGAAGAGCTCAGCTACCCCTCCAGTGAGTTGCCTCCACTGCAAGACCTATGCCTAAATAACACATGCATCTTTGAATCTATGTCCAGAAGCATCATGGAGCTGCAACTCCTTAAGGAGCGCAAGCAGCTGACAGGTTCAGAACAACAGATTCACCTCACGTCCCACATGCTGTGTCTCCACGAACAATTCCTGGAATGTTGCAAACGAAAATGGGACCTGCTGTGACACACTGATCAGTGGACTTCTTTACAATGCCGACTCCCCATTGAGGTTGCAGCAAGTGGAAGGAAATCTGAGCAGAATCCCCATAAGCTCCCATTTGGTGAGCCAAAACTGGAACACACACCAACGTAGGGTACATGAACAAGGTACGCTGAGATAAACTGGCCCCTCGATCTGACGGGTAGTGGTAGCAAGCCCACACCAGGGCTCCCTCCGCCCTCTCGAGACAGTCATTCAGAGAATGTTTTATAGTGATTTCAACACTGTGTTTTTGTTGTGCCTCTCCTGCTGCTTGCTGCTGGTGTAGGGTTCCTGCTGCTTGTTTTTGATGAGAAAAATGTTTTATTGTTGAAATACAACCAATCCAGGATATGCCAAGCCAGAGATAAGCAGGTAGAAGATAAACAGGATCAAAGCATGAAGGGCTGCAGTCACATAGAGTTAGATAAAGACAACTATCAACAATAGACCACAGCAATTAGCATACATTGCAACTCAGGATGAAATATTTTTCATGTTCCAGAAAAACTGATTGAAAAACTGCCCAAAGGGGTCACTCTCATCCACAGTGCCATCTTGAGATGTGCACTCTTTGTTTTTCGGTCCCACAGGTGCTGAGGTGGCATGGCTTGTTGCGCTGAGGTCACTGCCATGTCGCATGGGATAATCCTACCTACCTAGGCTGACTTGGTATTGAACCCAGGACCTCTCAAAAAGAGGTGCTCCAGCCCCCTAGGGTGCATACCACCAGGATAGCTAAGAATTTATGAGAAAACATAGATAAATTCATAGGCTCTGCCTTCAGTATATCAGTGATTCAGTCACCCAGGAAAAGATGTTTTAATGCCTATAGCCTGGGGAATAAGGGGTCCACACAACATCCTGATTTAGTGTTTGGTTCCATAGGTCAAAATGTGTTATCACCCATTTTGGTTGGGCCAATACTAAGATAAAAATGCATGAGTGCTTGGAGCACCTCTCATACAACTAACGTATACCCTAAGACATTGAAAAAGCACTTTTTCTTACTCCCCCCCTGTGCTGTGGTGGCCACCACTGTCGCATTTTCAGGAAAAAGGGATTTTTTCTTGGCCTTTCCTTGATTTCCACACCTACTTTAAAATACCTATAGCTTCCCTAACACTGGAAAAGAGCGCTTTACCATGGCCAGCGACTCTTGCTGCATTGTGAATGACAATTTCGAACAGGAAACTCAGCGCTCTTCGCGCTGCAGGGGTTCCTGTGGCTTGGTGGGGTTGGAATAGGGCATGCCAAGAGGATATGCATTTGCATCCCTCCCTCCAAGCTGCAGCGTAACACAACCCAACGCCAGACTCTCATAGGACGCTCGACCCAAGTCTCATGGAACCTGATGGAGACACCTGTCCTGGTACTGGGGTTAGGGTGCGCTGATTTAACGAGAATTGCCCCTTCGAGGGGTCTTGGTTCTGGTTCAGTCTGCTGCTGCTGCTTTTCAGCCCGAACAGCAGCCCACTCAGCGAGGCTTTACGAGGATGTCTGTACAACAGAGGAATGGGAGGGCTTTCGTCCAGTATGTTCGGTTCCTCAAGTACGTTGCGTTCACAGGTTCAGTCTTCTTTTGTATTGAAAACTCACAGGTCGTCGGTTGTGTAGATCACTTCCTCTCCGGGTCTCCGCTCCCCCCCCCCAGTAGCAGTGCTCAGGGCACCTGGCACAGTGTGATTGCCGACCTCCTGGTTCACTGCAGTTTTAACGTGGGAGCAGGCTGGCTGGAGTCACACGTGGGCTTTCATGGCAACGAAATCGCCGACAGTTTTGCGAAATATGTTTCTTATGCTATGGCAGTGGCCGGCGCCCACAAACAGCCCCCTGCTCGGCACACAATCCCCTTTCACGTCAACCCGAGCATCTCTAAATTCGGGGGGGAAGCATGACCACACAGGCACAAATAAGCAGCTTAGCTTTGACTGGTCCAGGACTTACTCTTGGTTTAGTTCCTTTGCCGCGAAATGGGTGCTGGGAGTAAAAGGCATACAAGGTAGTAGCCCCATGTGGGACCTGTCGGACAGGCAGTGCAACCTTTGTGGTACGGAACACCCCCTCGACATCATCTCCGCTGTGGCTTTCTGCCCCGACATGTCTGAGTTTCGCTGCCGCTTGGCTGACTCCTGGGGCCCGAATCTGAGCCCGGTGGTGCACTCCTGGCTTGCCGACGATAGGTCGAAGGGCGAGCTCCGTAACTTTGCCCGCACCCTCTTCCCTCGCTCCCTCTATGACGCCCTGGTGCCTGACAAGTCTGCAAAACGCATGCTCACTTCTGTCCTCCCAGATAGGCGAAGAAGGGTTACCTCAGCGATCAAAGACGCCTGCTCCCACCGTCGGAAGCACCCTGTCCCTGATCCTCTCCCCCCCCTCTGAGCGCCAACACTTTCTTTGTTTCCAAAGGACCCTACAGTGCGTCAGACAGGCCAGCCCCCAGCCGAGTCCATCTGTACCGCCCCCCCCCCCTCTGCCTGAACGCATCACTCCCCGCCCCAGCAAGTCGAAACGCTGCGCACCCCCACCTTGCACGATACACACCAAGAAACGTAAAACCTCGGCTCCCTCTGTGGTCCGCCGCCAATCCGCTATTTCCCATTTTTTGTCTGCTGTGTGACTTCCCTTCCGCAGGTTACGACCAATAACGGACTGCACCTCCTTCGCGTTCCGTTCGGACCTTACTTCCATATTTCTTTGATTCGCTTAGCGCCTCTGCCGATTTTTGTGAGAACATTGCCAATTTCTGCTTCACTCATTCCGTGGTGAAAGTCTACTGGATTCTAAGTCGTAAGACAGGCCAGGTTCCTGAGGTCTATTGGCACAATACGACGCACTGTCATCTCCAGGCGATGCTGTGAATTCTCTTTGCCTGCAGTTCGTGTGTTGTGGTATTTGATCTAGGGGTGTGCCACCCCCTCTTTTCCCCCCTGCCCTTGGCAACCCCCCCCCCCGCCCAGGTTCGCCCCCTCTCCCAAAGACTTCGTAGCAGCCTGCCCTCTACCCCCCCCCCCCCCCGAAGCCAGTCAGCCCTGCCAACAGGAGCAGTTCTGGTGCTGGTGCAGTCCTCGTGTGTGGTTCGGTAGTTACAGAAAAGGATCACCAGCGGATAGGCATCCACTTCGCTGTCACATCCCCGTGTGTGGAGCCCCCACCGCTTTGCTATCAGGCGTTGACCAGCCTGGTAGGCGATACGATTTTTCCCTCCCTCCCTAGGTGCAGTTTAGCCGCCGCTTCATACCAGCTGGCACAGTGCTTTTGTTTTAAACCTGTGGGTTCCTCACGCCCCTCCGGCGACCCCCTCAGGGGGTGGGGTGACAGCAGTTTTCACTGATCTTCTTTTGTTTTGGTCTGCATGAGTGCTGTACATACTTCAGGTCCAGCCTCGAGTACTGTAGCGGAGGTGCACTGTGTATGCGCTGGGCTTATAGTATCTCTCCCGAAGGGGGTAGTCAGCCACATCCGGCAGGCACGGGCCACGCGAACCCTCTCGAGCCGCAAAACCAGCTCTCTACCACCGTGGCCCACACCAGCCCACAGGTAGCCATACTCAGCCCCCTACACTGTCCATAGTGTCATCGCAAGCGAACTACAAGAGACTCTGGAGATGTTGAAATGGTTAAAAAAAGGAATGGGTGGATGAGGGACGAATCCACGCAAACGCGGAGCGACAACACCTAAGTCCGTCAAATGACAGCCTAGACTTTTTGTGAAAGCACATACCTGAACAGAATCCGATTGTGCATCAGATGCACATTTTTATAAATTTGTAGTCATCTCTTGATTTTTCAAATCAAGAAATACTTACGAAGAAAAAGGCGGCACGCAGGAGCGGCTCCTAGCGAAGCGTCGGGAAATAAAGATTTAATAAGACAAAAATGACGAGACATACATTAATAAAGAAATCTCACCCACACTGCCAGAAAGAATTCAAGATTCAAGAATTCAAAAATCAACAGAAAGACTTCAATGAATCAGGTATAAACCACAGGTCTGCTCGTCTCATATGCAGCATGCACATTGCTCGTCTCGTGTCTCCGTGAACGTGCCTTGTAGCAGCGCTAACAAACGATAGAGGGATAGATTAGAAAGATTGCAGATGATTAGAGGTAAGTCCAGGGTGATTAGACATACACACATATGCATAGCGTCCTTTCTCGCTTGTGTCTCGCTTTTCCCTCACCCTGCTTCACCCTCCAGCGGTGAGTAAGGTAGTTAAGCCCAGGTGGGGCCACCCCCTGGTGGAGTTCGTGATTGTGATTAAGATTAGGAGAAAAAACAGTGATTGCCACAGGTTGATAGGTAGGTAGGTAGGTGCACTCGGTCGTGGAGAGGCGCCCCTTGGTTCCCCCCGGCGTCGCCCCTGTGACGAACAGGAAGAGGCTCCGCGCGTGAAGAGGGGAGGCAGCTTACATCCCACTAGACCTGACTGTTGGCCCCCAACAAAGCGGCCCCGGGCAACACCGGGAGGGCTGATCGCCGCCGGCGTGACGTGCTTGTCTCGCCGGGAGGGTGTGCCCCCGTGCTTGTGCACGTCCCCTCCTTTGGGGGGAACCCTAGAGGTTCACCGGACTTCCTGGCGTATCCCGTTCCCAAGGCATGCATGCATGTTCTTGGTACTAGGGTTCCGAGGCGCTTGGGTGTTGCAAGCTCCGCCTCGAGTCCCAAAGCAGCGCAGGCCTTAGGATGCAGCCTTACCCCCAGTCTCCGGATCTCCTTTTGGCCGGGTCACCTGCATGGCACGGGCTGCCTCAGTGTCTGGGCTGTGGGCACTGGGTTTCCTACTGTTGTGCGGCGTTTGTGTTTGGGTCCGGGTTGTGGTTGGGTTTGGGTTTTGTTAACCCCGCCAGTCCTGGCTGGGGTCTTGGGTGGGTGTGTTTGGGCACGGTTTGTGGTGTTGTCCCTCTTTTGCCGGCTGTTTGTGGTGTTCGTGGTTGGGCTTAGGTTTCTGCTCATGGGACGTGTGTGGTTTCGTGCGCGTCCCGCTTGCCCCCCAGCCGGTTCCGGTTCCGGTGTGCGGTGTGGGCGTGCGTGCTGGGCCCGGTTCCCGGCTGTGCCCCGCCCTTCTTGGCTGGGTTGTCGGGGTGTGTTTTTTGCGCCTTTTTTTTTGCTTGATGGTGTCGGTTGCTGTTTGTCCTTGTCCCGGGCCTTATGGTCTGTCCCCCCATCCCCTTTCTTTCGGGCTGGGCTGCTGGCTTTTTTTTTTGTGGTGTGTGTCTGCATGTTTCGGTGTCCCTTTTCCCGGTCGGCCGGTGTTCCTGGCTTGGTGTTGCCGGTTTTGACTGGGTGGTCCCCCTGTGCCTCTTTGGGGGTCCTGTCTTCGGTGCCTTCCGGGTGGGGGGTTTGGCCGCCTCTTGTGGTGTTGGCGGGCGGTTTGGTGGCTGTGGGCTGTTTTCGCGCCCCCCCCCGTCCCCCCCCTGTTTTTTGTTTTGGGGGGGGGCCTGCCTGTTCCTCCCTCTGCCTTCCCTGGGCTGGCCCACGCACTGGCCCGCATTCAGTGTGGTCTTCCGGGCTGCTGTTGGCGGTTGTGTTCTGTTTGGCCGTGTTCAGGCCCGGGGGGTCTAGTGGGCTATGCACACGTTGGGCTCGGCGCCCCTCCCTGCCGGGTTACGTCCTGGCTCTGCCGGCTGGGCGGCTGCGCCAGGCGGCTGCGTGTGGCTCTGGGTTAGGGGGCTGGGGTTGTTCGTGTCCTTTCTCCTCTGCGGTGCCGGTTTTAACCTTCTGGTTGGTCCGCCACCGTTGTTGCCGGGCGCGCGGTGGCCCTGTGTGTGGCCTGTGGTCCCGGTGTGTGGCGTGCTGGTGCGGCGCCTTCAGGGGTGTGCGGTGGCTTGCTTCAGTTAGTCCTTCACGTTAGCGTCAGTCGTGCCGTGTTCCGCCGCTCTGTGCCGCGTTGCGTCACGTCGTGCTGTGGCGCGTTTCACTATTGCGCGCTGTGGTGCGGTGTGCCGTGGTGTCGCGTTGTGCCGTGGTGGGCCAGTGGAGGTCAGCCTGGCCCGTGTCGTGGTGCGGAGTGTGGGCCGGAGTGTGACTGGCTGGTGGCCGGGGCGTGCAGTTAGGTGTGGGTGTCTCGCTGGGTTCGTGCTGTGGGGGCCTGGGCGTGCCGCTCGGGCTGGCGGGTCGGGTGGGCGTCCGTGGGGTTGCCCTCCCTGGGGGCCTGTGCCTTGGTCCCGTGTCCTCTGGGGGTCCTGGTCCCTAGTCCTGGTCGCTGTAGCCGTGCCTTTGTCCTCTTCCGGTGCCTGTGAGGTGGCTCTTGTGGCGGCCGGGGTCGTTGCCTGGCGGTGAGGGCGTGGTGGTGCGCCGTGCGGCGGCGTTCTCTGCGGCTTCCTCTGTGGGTGTGGCCCGTTCTCTACGTGTAGGTGTGCCCGCCATTCCCCGTGCGGTTTCCGGTGGCTGGTGGGTGTGCGCTGGTGTGATCTGTACGGCGTCCGATGCTTGCTTTGGCAGTGCGTGTTGGGGGGTGCGCCCCCGGGAGTCGTGCGGCGTTCGGTGGGGTGGGGCGGCGCTGGTCCCCCCGTCGTGGTATGCCCTTCCTGGGTGTGGGTCGTGGCGTTTGCCGTGGTGCCCTTTTCCTCCGTGCCTTGGTCCCCGCTCCCGCCCCTTCCTGGTTCTTGGGTGGTTTCCTGCCCCCATGTGGTGTCTCAAAGGTATGCACCATGTGCACCCCATCATGCCTTCCCGCTCCCCCGGCCCACTTCACCCAGCGGCAGAGCTCCTGCAAAGCGGGGGCAGACCTCCAGGCGAGGTGGGCGGGGGCCAGGGGGGGGGAAGCGTTCCGTGCCCGGAGTCCTGCAGCGGCGGGGGGAGGACGTAAACCTGTGGTTGTGCTGGGGGTGGCGGTGCCTGGGGGAGCGGGAACGGCCGTGGCGGGGGCTGGGGTTGGAGGACGGGTACGGGCAGAGGGGGGAACGGGAAGGGGGAGGTGGACATGGGGCGGCGGTGGCGCGCTTGTTGACGTCTGGGCGAGCGGGAGTGGTGGTGGCGTGGGCTGGGGGGCTGGTGGATGGGTATGGGCGGCGGGGGGAACGGGGAGCCCGGACATGGGGCGGCGGTGGCGCTCGTGGTGGCGCCTGAGGGAGCAGGAGCGGCGCGAGTGGGTGGTTGAGGCGCGGTGGCGGTGTGGGGAGTGTGGGCGCCGGGGGCGAGTGTGCCGAGCGGGGGGGGAGCGGGAGCGCCGCCGTTTGCGGGATCGGGCCTCATTGCTCGAGTCGGGCCAGTCAGGAGGCGTCAGCGGGCCCTGGGGGGCCTCGCGTGGTGCCGCCTGGTACGTGGGGGGGGGGGGAGGTCCCCCGTCGTCCATGGATCTGCCACGTAGGGGTGTGGTGGCGGCAGCGGCTGGTGGTATGGGTCGAGTGGCTGTCGTTGGGGGGGTTGGGCCCGGGGGGCCCCTTCGGCGTGGACGTGGTGGCCGGGGGGATACGGTTTCTGGTACGGGGGGGGTGGCTGATACGGGGGGGGTGGCCCCTGGTGGTAGGTGGGGTACGCGGCTGGAGTGCTCGGTGGCTGCCATCCCATTCGCTGGTGATGTTCGTGCACGGGGGGTTGTGGCCCGGTGGGGTAGGGTGGTGGGCAGTGGTAGTGGTGGGGGTGACGTTGATGGTGGTGGTGGTGGGGCTGCTGGTGGTGGTGGTGTTGGTAGTGGTGGGGTTGATGTTGCGGGTATGGCCCTTGGACCCATTGTGGGTTTTCCGGTCCCCCTTGTGGGGGTGGAGGGTTGGGCATCGTGCGCAGCCCCCGGGGCTGCACTGTGTGGTGGGCAGGGGGGGCGGGTTGGGGGCCTGGCTTGACGGTGAGGGTGGTCGAGGGGTCCCACGTCCCTGGGTCGGTTTGGCCGGCAGTGGTGGTGGTTTGTGGGGGATGGATGACGGGGCGCTTGGTGACGGGGATGTGGACGAGGGTTTGGACGGGGTCATTTTGGGTGGCTGCCTCTGCGGTGGTGGTGGCTGCCGTGGGAGGGGGCGTGGGTTGTGGTTGGCGGGGGGTCCTGGCTTGGGTGAGGGTTTGGGTCAGGGCAGTGTCGGTTGGGTTTGTGTCGTTGCGTTTGTGGTGTTGTGTGTGCTCGCCTGGGCGCCGGCTTGGGTTTGGGGTCCGGTTTGGGGTTGGGGTCCGGTTCCAGGTTGAGGAGGACCTCTGCCTGCAGGTCTGAGGGCGCCGATGTCGGGTCGGGGGTCTTTCCGGTGCGTTGCCGGGGTGCCTGAGTCGCCTGTGTGGGGGTCGGGGGGTCGGTGCATGCGGCCGCGGCTTTGTCTTTTGCCGCGGCCTTGAGGATGAGGGTGGCGGGGAGGTGGGGGTCGGAGGTGGAGGAGGCTGAGGATGACGAGGACGTGGTGGACGCGGGTTGGGCTGTGATGCGGGCGGGCTTGTGGGCAACGGCTTCTGCTGCGGCCACGGCGGGGAGGATGGAGGGCATGTCCTCGGGCTGTAGGTTGGGGGCGGGGGGCTGGGGGGTCCCGGTCGTGACCTGGCGGCCCGGCGGGCCGATCTGGTCGGCAGCGGCGGGGGAGGGAGGCGCGGGGCTGTGGCCTTCTCTTTCTGGGGTTTGCACGGCCGGGGTCCTGCAATGTGTGAGGTTGTGTGGGCTGGCGTCTGCGGGGGGAAAAAGTTCGCGTGGGCTGCATTCAGGGGCCGAGGGGGGTGGGTCTGGGTCTTTTGGGGTGTCTGCGGGGGGCGTAGGCGGGCCACTGAGTGGGGTGGGCGTGCCGCGGGGCGCGGGGCTCCTCTCGGCAGGTGTGTGCGGGTTGTCGAGTGTGGGGGTCGGTGAGGGGTGTCCGGCGGGTGGGTGTGTGGCGGGCGTGTGCTGGTGTTCGGGCGGGTGGGAGAGGCCTGTGTCGCGGGGCCCGGGGGTGCGCGCGATGTTGGGCGTGTGTGCGTCTCCGGGTGAGCAGCGAGAGGGGAGGGGCATGGGCGGGGATTGTGCGGCGGGGTGTGTTGTGTCGGTGTACGTGTCCGCTCGCCGCGGCGCGCTTGCGTGGCCAGTTGTAGGCTGGGCGGTCTGGAGGAGAAGCTTGCCGTCTTCTGCTGCCGCGGCAAGGATTTCGCAGACGAGCTTGCGTATCTGGTGGACCTCTTGGTCAGTGGTGGGAAGGGGGTATGCTAGCTTTGGGCTAAGACCCACGCGGCTGAGGACCCTCTGGATGGCGTGGTACCCGCAGCTGAGGGATTGCTGCGGTCTGGGGGAGGGGTTTGACCGCGTGTCCAGGCCCGCCTCGACTTTTGTGTGGGCGGTGCGGATGGCCCAAATCCAGGGCACGGTCCCCGTGGGTGGCCAGCGGCGCTGGTTCCAGTGGGTCAGACAGAGCATGGCCAGTCCCAGGTGGTAGCCTGCCTTCCCTGAGGTGATTTGGGCCAGGGCGCGGGCTGGGGGCTTGGCCCCCGGCTGGAGGACGCCCCTGAGGACCCTGTGCTGGGTGGTGGGGTCCCTTACTGCCCCTGGTGGGGCGGTCCCTGGGGCGAGCATGGTGTCTGTCCCTTTGACGAGCCACTGCGGGCCGGGGGACGTAGCTGTAGCGGCTATCACGTAGTAGTGCCCGCGCTCGAGGATGGTAACCCAGACCTCCGGCGGGGGGTGGTCACTGGCTGTAGCTGGGGGGGGGGAGGTTGTCGTCTGGGGTGCGGAGGCCGGCGGCGCGGAGGGCGGTGTCTCGGGTTGTTGCGGTGGCCTGTTCCCACTGCTCAGGGCGGTTCGGGTCCGCTGGGTGGTCCTTCTCCGCTGGGGCCCGTCGTAGGCGTACGGTCCCTCGACGCGTGACGTTGATGTCGGTGTCGTGTGTCAGGGCCTGGCCCCACTCGATGGGGGGGATCCAGACGTGCTGGCCCTGGGTGTGTTTGCGGGCTCGCCAGAGTACGAGGTCTACGATGGCCTCGTGGAGGCCGTTGCCTGGGGTCGTCAGGTCCTGGAGGGCTTTGACGGTGAGCTTGGTCAAGTCGTCTTGTAGGCGGTACCAGCCCAGGGGGGTGGTCGGGGCCCTGCCTTGGAGGGTTGCTCGGAGGAGGTCGGGGTCGAGGATGGTGGCCGGTGTGAAGGGGGGGGCGCCCTGGGTCCGGGGGGGGTGGGCTGGATGGGCTGCCGGGGTCTTGCGCGTCCACATCGACGTATGGCTGGCCCTGGTTGGGCTCGGCCGGGCTGGGCGGTGCCGGTTGGCTTCTTGGGTGAGAGATGGGCCTCGGGGCACTGGTTGATAGTAAACTCGTGCATGCTCGTGCATTCACACACGCATTAAACTAAAGTTAAATTTAAAGGGTAGGCCACACGAAATGCGCACGGTAAACCTTGTTTAGGTTACCCAGAGGCTCCACCCTACGTTCTATAAGAGAACGGGTGGAGCTTCTTAAGCTTGCTTGCTTGATAGGGGCGTTTGCGGACAGCGTATTATAGGGCAGACTGAGAAGCGTATAACACGTGGAGTCTGTCTTGGTTCCTCCGCTGCAAACGCTCCTGCATCCGCCTTTGTTCTTCAGGTGGGAAGGTCAGGGTGAACTGGTGCAGTCCCAAGCCGTGCTAAAATATGCGGCGCTGATCACAAAAAACAACAAGCCGCGACTCAGCTAGGAGTGGCAAGCGCAGCCCAACACCTTCAACATCCACGCTGTGCACGCTACAAGAGCACCCCTTCCCTCCAAGCCCTAGCAGGGAAAGGCGTTGTGGCGTCCCTGTTAGGCCACAGAAGCTTAGGAGCTCTGTGTTTTCTTGCAATCTCACAGGTGAGCCGCTAGGGCTCGTGTCTCCTTCTTCAAAGCCACCCAGTAGAGCGTGCGTGTAGGAGTGGTAGTCCTGAGTGGGGTCTTGAGCCAGTTGCAGAAATGCGCGTTCACCAGGATGGTGCCACTGTATGGTTTGTAGGACCTGTAGTGCGTGAGTCACTGTCCCACCCTTTTCCTGCAATTTTAGCGGGGTTGGTGGGCAGTGGCAGTGGTTAGGCTAGATTTTGGCCATCGCAGCAAATAGGCGTTTTCAAGCCTTCATAGCTTTTGGCCACCCCTCCATGTAGTAGCCAGATAGGTAGGGAAAACAATACCTGGATTAGTACGCTGGGTATTCCCCCAAGGTTTTGCGCCAGCACAGAAATTGGGCGCTTAGGGGAGGAGAGACCCGGGCCGTCCCCTGTGGCACCGGTAAGACAATCCTCCAGGTTTATCAAGCGTGCAGACTTGGGCATAATTAGGACACCATTTCTGCGGCTTGCTCTCAGGACCTTAGGGGAGCACACTCACACATACACTTAGGCAGGTAAGGGTATGGTTCAGTCCCTAGCTTTAGTCTTCGAGGCAAGCGCCTCAGCGAGCCTCAGCAACTCACCAAGGTTGTTCTTGGACGAGTAGTCTACCAGAACTGAGTTTAGGCATCCCTCAGGTAGAACAAACGCAGAGAAGGGCTCCCAGGTGGCCTCTTCGACTCCAAACCCTTCTCAGAGGGTGAGGAGGCGCCAACGCTGGCGATAGCGGGTGCGTAGGACAGACTTCACCAGGTAGAAGCCCTCCTTAGCCATCTCCTCGGCATTCATGGTTGGGAGTTCCCCTTCAACTTCCATAGGGCTGGCAGCCCCTTGTAGGTCTAGGGCGGTGATTTCCTCGTCGGTCAGCTCCCACTCCTCCCCACAGAGGTCTTCAGGATCATTGTAGCGCTTCAGGTGTTGAGCAGCGCACACCAGGGTCCCCCCTAGACGGGAAGAACACCGCACGGTTATACGGTGTCCATCCACAGATAGAATCTTGTAGGGCCCGAAGTATGGGTCATCGCTGGTAGAGCGTGGCCAGGCGGGTAGTCGGCTGTGGTGCACCAGCACCCAGTCCCCTTCTGGGTAGGTAGCAGGTACTCGGTGCTTGTTCTTCTTGTTCCACTGAAGCTCCATCACTCTCTGGAGCATAGCCTTGGCCTTGTCCACCTTCGCTTGTTGCTTTTGGACCCACTCAGTCACGGAAGAATGGGTGTCTTCTGGGTAGGGAGCATGTAGGAACCACGCCGGGCGTCCTAAGAACAGCTCATGGGGCGAGTAGCCAGTCGCCGAACTCTCTTGGGAGTTCATCATCAAGGATATGACGGGGAGTAGTCTCACCCAGTCTCTGGAGCATTCAGTTTTGCACCATATCCTTACATTCTCCTTGTGGACAGGAATCTGTCGCTCACATAGGGGGTTGCTCGTGTGAGAGTAGGGGATCCCCGTAGACACCTGGACATTGAGGGATCTCAGGACCCTCTTGTACCAGCCGGTATCTGAGCGCACTCGTACATCCTCATCGGGGTTGATCTCTTTGGGCGCCCCATAGACACAAAACCACTCCTCCAGGAATATCTTGATGGTCTCCTCCCCGGTAATGTGCTTGGTACATGGGAACACCGTGGTGAAACTTGTCAACCCACATGTTACCACGAGGGCAATGTCATAGCCCCGAAACTTCGGCATCTCCGTGTAGTCCACGTAGAGGACACTGTTAGCACAGTGAGGGATGGGCAGGGTCGAGTAGAGACCTCTGTCCCTAATATCCCCCGGTTTGCAGGACCTACACGGGCACTTGTCCACGATAGGCTGGTGGGTCTTCCGCAGTTGGCCATCAGTCCACGTAGTGTGGAACCACTGCTTGAATGGCCTCAGAGACGGTCAGCACCCACCTGACCGCTGGACTCATGGGTCCACTTCAGCAGCGCTGGAACTCTGTCACTGGGTAGCACGATGCGGTCCTCGCGCCACAGGTAGCTCTTGTCCCTCTTCCACTGTTGTTGGTTGACCAGGAGGGGTTCAAGGCGCTTCTCCAGGCGCTTGCAGACATCCCCAAACTCCTCCAGGTACTCCGCTTGTTGGAGTTCATCTAGGGGGCGTATCATAGTCATGTTGAGGTTCTAAGTGCACGTCCATACGGCTGAACGCCTCCTTAGCCAGCGCTTCAGTCCGGGCACCAATCAGGGCATCGAAGTTGGTGCGGCTGATGTAGTCTGCACACTCGTTCTTCACTCCCTGGATATGGTGTACCGTCAGCCATAGTTGGCTGAGGTAGGTCCACCAGCGCCGTAGCTTGGCCTTCTCAGGTGGGGACCCTTCTGGAAAGTGCGGACCGGCTCTTGGTCGCACAGCCAGACCACAGGGTTACTCCCCAACAGTCGTGCTTGTGAGGATAGCGCCAGCATACCCGCGAGCAATTCCTGCTCATAGGTGGAGTAGTTCCCCCTGGCCTGGTTCCATTTCCAGTTCCAGTGGCCGGGAGGTACTAGGACCCACTTGTCGTCAGGGTAGCTGTGCTTGAGAGTTCCATCTCGGTTCAGACCTTCAGTCCCCCATTGGGAAATAGCCGAGTCGAACTCCTCCTTCTCTAGTGCTTGCCATTCGAATAACGTTCCACCACCGCCGACATTGCTGGCGTCGGTCACCAGGATAACCTCCCATTGTGCCTCAGGCACGCCGAAGCACTTAGCGTTGGCCAACTTGTCTTTGAGCTCGTCAAACGCTTGTTGCTCTTGCGGGCCCCAGCGCCAAGTAGTACTCTTCTTGCTCAGGTCCGTCAGAATGGCGCTTGTGTAGGTGAAGTTTTTGATATGGCAGCGATAGAAGTTGCACGCCCCAATGAAACTGCGTACATCATGAAGTCCTTTCTTGGGGTCTTCGTGTCGTACCTTAGCGTCCATCAGGGGTTTGGCCTGAGAGGCCGCTGGGGTCCACCACCCATAGCCAACGTCAAACCCCAGGTATTGCATGGTCTCCTGCATGAACTCACACTTCTCAAGCTTGAGTCGTGTGTGGTTCTCTTGGCGGACCGTAAAGAACTCGCCCAAGAGGAATAGGTGATCCTCCTGGGTATTGGTCCCGAGGCATACATCGTCGATGTGTGCTTCCATGACCTTCCATTTGAACACCCTCCCCTGAGGGGTGATGAAGGCTAGTAGCTCCTGAGCGTTGGGCGTCAGGTCCACCTGGCAGAATCCGCTCCTCTTGTCCATCTTGGTCTTGTAGCGACGGGAGGCTATCTTCTCAAGGGTAGACTCCACATTAGGAATGGACCCTGAGTGGTTCAGCGTTTTCTTGTTCAGCTCTCCGTAGTCCACTACCAGCCGTTTGGCTGTAGACCCAGGTTTAGCGGGCAGGAAACAGGGGCTGCTGTGTTGGGGTTAGTCCCCGTCCTTGTACTCCAGGACTAGGCCAGCGTCGATACATTCTTGTATCTGTCGCTCAATCTCGTCGGCCTGCTCTTTAGGAGGCGGATAGGGTCTCCTCCGGATCTTGTGACCCACGAACTCGGGTTTCAGCTTGAGGTCCATCTGTACCAGCTTGTCACATGAGGCTGGGGGTGGTAGTTCTCCAAACACCTCCAGATAGGTCCTTATAAGCTTCTGCACCCGCGGGTCCAATAGCTTGATCTTGTCCTCCATGTCCTGGTCAGAGTGTAAGTTGCTTGTCCCCTGAGTGATAGACGTCGGGAGGTGATCCTCCAACAACTTTTCGCCCTTGGTAGTGTCCTTCAACCCTTGGTAGGCATAAAGCAGGTCTCGTTCAACCATCTCCGGTGGACGATGGCAACATAGGCCCGCTCGAGGGGGTTCACATACACATTCCTCCGAGAGGTCGTCCTCCTCTGGGGTCCTCACATGGGCACCCCACACGCTCTTCATGAGCTTAAGATCTACCTCCATTTGTCAGGTGGTGATCTTCTGTTCAAGGTCCTCCTTCAATTGGGATAGATCTCCGATACATCCTTGCTTCAGTGGCCATGAGCTGCGGGTAGGCTTAGCGTAGCATAGCTTTTTCGCCACCAACATCCTCTTGGAGTCCACGTACTCCCTTAGCCTGGGTCGGGGATCCAGCTCTTTGTCCACGAGGTCTGCCACCCTCATGGAGAGTAGGGGTTTCAGTGGGGCGACGTACTCGGCGTTCTCAACTTCCTCCACGCATGTCTGCACGAAGAAGGCGTCATGCTCAGTTTCGTCATCTGAGTGGATAGAGCTGGGGAGATCCGATAGTCCACACTCAGGGACTCCATCAGGAACAGGTACATGGCAGGCAGAGTTGGGGGCGTTGGTGTTAGTCACGACGTATTCATCTCCTCCGGGGATAGTCTCAATAGCATCTTGAGGTCGTAGTCGATCCTTCAAGTCACCCAAGGCGAGTCCATCGCTTTCTCGTTGTATGGCCTGGACCAGAGTCGAGTCCAGGTCCTCTCAGGGGATGGAGGTAAGACCTCCGTCCACCATGCTGAGCATACTCCCCCATCCGGGTTTCCCGATGGACGTCGTACGCCCCAGAGTCACGTAGTTGGCCTCATAAGGTAACCGAACAGGGCTGACAGTCAGCCTGTCCAGGAGGGTTCCCCAGTAATCGTTGCCACCATGGGCTCTTCAATCGGGGGAACACAGGACCATACGGGAACATTCCAGGGACACCTTGGTCAAGACCTTCCCCAGTTCACTGAACCTGGGGTTCCCGTAGGCCATCCGGAAAGAGGGCCAGTAAAATTTGGAGCTGCAGTTCTTCCCCTTGCTGCAGTAAAGGTCCAAGACATGTTGCTTGTCGCTGGCGAACAACTCCAGACTCAGGTCTTCTCTAGAGTAACCCAACTCCTTCAGACCTTGGTCTAGGACTTCCCCCAATAGTTGACAGTCCCCAGTTTTGGAGGCCGCCATCATGTTCGAGGGCGCCTCTTTCGATACCCTCAGGTAGCTCGAGGTGTGCTCCGACTGCTACAGTGGCACGGACTCTCTGCCATTGCCGTGGTCCACGTAGAGGAGGTAGGGGGCATGCAGCGTCAGGGATGGTATCTGGGGGTGCTGCACGGTAGAAGTCAATCCCCAATACAAATTCAAAGCCCTCAGTGTCCATCAAATAGAACCGATGGTCGATAGTTCAGGAGCCCATAGGTACCTCCACTTCACAGTCCCGGCAGCTGTGCATCACATGTCCATCCCCCATTTGTATCGCCGCGGTGGTCATGGTGTTCTTCAGGCTTCACAAGGTAAACCTTTCTTGGCCACTATAGATATAGTGGCTCCAGTATCCAATACCCCCAGGTATTCACCTCCCCCTAGTCGGATACGTACCCAGATCACCAGGTCCAGGGCCCCACCGGAGCGTCCCCGTCAGAACTCCGCGAGACAGGTCACCTCGAACCCCTTGTTCCGCAAATCGCGGGCCATCCTTATGAAACTGCTTCTCTTCTTGACGTTGCTGTCATCACCACCTTCATGCTCACGCTTGGCCCCTTGTTCTCGCTGGGCCTGAGTTTGTGAGCGTGTGGTGGGACCAGACTGCCCTCCAGAGGGCTCGGAGTTCCCCCCTGGATTAGGATTGGGGTTGCCTCCGTTCTTGTCCGGGTTCTTGTTGTCGTTGTCTGGCTGGCGGTTAGCGCCTCCTCCTCGTCCGCCTTGGTTCTTGTCTTGTCCTTTTCCACGTCCTTTCGACTTGCCCTTGCCGGAGTCGTTGCTGTTGCCTTTGCCACCGCCCTTGCCAGAGCCTTTGCCAGGATCCTCACCCTTCAGCTTCGCCGACACGCGTTGCCACGTAGGATTTCATGAGGTACCGGAATCCCGTAACTGAACCGTCCAAAAACTGCCGCGATCGCGATTTACGGCCCGCCGCATCCCAATTTTGCCGAGGTTTTGGTGATTTGTGCAAAATCTGTGCGCATCTGCCCCGATTTAGATAGCGCAATCGCTAAAATACGACGTTATCTAGTTGCTGTATTGAAATCACGTCGATTGCATTACCGGATGACCAGATAAACCCAAAATACGACCGTTTTTGCCCATTTTTGCCACTTTTGGGCCTTAAACGGTCATTTCGATGATGTCCTTGTGGTGTCACGAGATTTCAAATTGATCAAGTTTGTCCCTCGTGCCCTTGAGGCTAGGCAAGCAATGATTTGTGCCCTTGCCTGCCCTTTACCCAAGATAATAATCCGGAGGGTGCCAAAAAACGCCCAAAACAGCTATATTTGCACTTTTGAACACATAAATGTTGATTAAAGTGATACGGCCGTGCTTTCATGTGATTTCAAATTGATCACGTTTGTCGGCTCTGCTACGTGATGCTTGGCAAGCAATGATTTGTGCCCGTGCATGCCCTTTACCCAAGATAATAATCCGGGGGTCGCCAAAAAACGCCGAAAACAGCTATATTTGCAGTTTTGAACACATAAATGTTGATTAAAGTGATACGGCCATGCTTTCGTGTGATTTCAAATTGATCACGTTTGTCGGCTGTGCTACGTGAGGCTTGGCAAGCAACAATTTGTGACCGTGCATGCCCTTTACTCAAGGTTATGGCCCGGAGGGTGCCAAAAAAGGCCCCAAACAGCTATATTTGCACTTTTGAACACAATAATGTTGATTAAACTGTTACGGTCGCGCTTTCGTGTGATTTCAAATTGATGAAATGTGTCCCTAGTGCTAGGTGAGGCTTGGCAAGCAATGATTTGTGCCCGTGCATGCCCTTTACTCAAGGTTGCGTTCCGGATGGTGCAAAAGAAGGCCCAAAACAGCTATATTTGCACTTTTGAACACAATAATGTTGATTAAAGTGATACGGTCGCGCTTTCGTGTGATTTCAAGTTGATGAAATGTGTCCCGAGTGCTAGGTGAGGCTTGGCAAGCAACAATTAGTGACCGTGCATGCCCTTTACTCAAGGTTAGGGCCCGGAGGGTGCCAAAAAAGGCCAAAAACAGCTACATTTGCACTTGTGAACACAATAATGTTGATTAAAGTGATACGGTCGCGCTTTTGTGTGATTTCAAATTGATGAAATGTGTCCCTAGTGCTAGGTGAGGCTTGGCAAGCAATGATTTGTGCCCGTGCATGCCCTTTACTCAAGGTTGCGGTCCGGATGGTGCAAAAGAAGGCCGAAAACAGCTATATTTGCACTTTTGAACACAATAATGTTGATTAAAGTGATACGGTCGCGCTTTCGTGTGATTTCAAGTTGATGAAATGTGTCCCGAGTGCTAGGTGAGGCTTGGCAAGCAAAAAATTGTGACCCTGCATGCTCTCTACTCAAGGTTAGGGCCCAGAGGGTGCCAAAAAAGGCCCAAAACGGCTACATTTGCACTTTTGAACACATAAATGTTGATTAAAGTGCTATTGCTGCCCGTGTGTGTGATTTCAAGTTGTTCAAGTTGGTCACTAGTGCTAGGTGAGGCTAGACAATGAACAATTTGTGCCCGTGCATGCTCTTTACTCAAGAATATGAACCGGAGGGTGCAAAGAAAGGCTCAAAACAACTGTATTTGCACACACGCCATCATTAGATTTGCAAATGCTGTAATGATCAGAGCCACACTCCCTTGGCACTGCCTGTCAGAAAAAACAAAAAGGAATCCCCCTTGTACGTGAGCGCATACAAGCTGCGTTTGTATGGGTTGTAAGGTGTGTCCTTCTCCCTTAAATGACCCACCATGGGGTAACAAAACGCCCCAATAGTAACAACTTGCTGGGCCGCTGTGTGTTTCAGGTCCACATGATCCCCGAGGTCACTGAGTGTGTATTTCTGACACTGTGCTGCCTCTGATAGGAAGTACGCGTCTGCAATAGGCGTGATGGTATTATCTTCACTACGTGGACATGCCGTCGGTATGCAAAGGAACCACTGAAAATTGTTACCCTTCCCATGCATTGACAAACTGCACCGAACAGAAGCAAGCCACAAATGAGTTCTGAGTTCTGCAATGGCATGATTGTATTATCTTCACTAAGGAGACATGTCGTCGGCGTGCAAAGGAACCACTGAAAATTGTTACCCTTCCCATGCATTGACACACTGAACCAAACAGAAGCAAGCACAAATGAGTTCAAAGATCAAGATATTGTGGCATGTGCATACGTACCTAGGTAGAGTTATTATCTTTCTGCCCGGGTTGCAGTTCATGGGCACCAACCGTGCCTCCGCCCAAAATGCTAGCTTCAAGGCTTAAACCTCGAGAAGCACTTGCAATGCGATAGGACATTTCCAACGGGGTTTGCTCCGCCGCATGCTAACCACGCCCTTGACGTCCTGGTGAGTGTGTTCACCACCTTCGCTTGACAGCACCTAGGGAGCGTAGAGAAGGTATGAGAGGTATAATGTATAATAGGTTGCGTATTGCCGCAACGGGAGGACGGGGTCTACAATTATGCTAACAACCCGTAGGTTGCCGTTCCTCAACAAGCGTGCTTGATAATGACGCTTCAGGCTTTGGCATACGAAGAGCAGCACCGCAAAGGAACTGTGGATGCAGTTGAAGCGTGAGATTGCAGCAGGTTTGAGGGAGCCACGCACAGTACCACTGAAGATGCCTCCCAACACCCTTATCTACAAGCCATGTTTGAGTGGAGCCAAGGCAAGTTCCATTGGGAATTGTTGGGACTTCGATTGCAACCGTTGGTCTTGATGGAGAACCCAGCTGCGGCAAGGTTGCTTGACGACCTTGTTTGTGAGGTGACGGCCCAGGCTACCTTCGATTTGCACAAGTTTCCTTTCCAAGGCATGTACTTGAGCAGACTAAAGGCATCCCGGGAAGGGTCTCTTGGACCATATTGGGCGGAGAAAAGAGGAGGCATCACAGTCCTTTGTAGCGCATTGTTGCAATTCGGAGACCCAGCAATTGCATTGCCAACAGCATCTGATGCACCACGGGAGGTACTGTCACACAAATTGAGTTCTGTTGACATTGCTGACCCCTTGCTCATTTTCTGAGTGTCTATTTTTTTTCGAAAGCATTCGCTCAGGCCACTTGGCTCTTTTGCATGTGCCTCGTTTGCTTTGCTCTTGAGTCGTGGTAACCAGAGCCTCCGTTGACGCAGAGACGGTAGAGAATCCAAGACGGTTTGGTGTTGCTGTGCATTGTGTACACATATGCCCCCAAATGGCTCCGTGACAAGAAGTTTGTGATTGTCCATTGCGTGCATGCATACACTTGTGTGCAGAAAATATTTAGTTCCACGCCCCTGTATTTGTGATGAGTGCTTTGCCAAAAATTGTATGAACCCTAGTGCATTCAACCCATGGGAAAAACTGTAGGAATTCTGATCGGGTCCGGCTTCTTCCAATAAAACCGGTGGTACATGAACTCATTGGTCAGTGTGAAATGCTGCAATTGTTCTTGCCCAGCCCCTGCACAACCTCCTTCTGCATCCTTCTGCATCCTTCTCTCTGCCCTATATTTTCCAGGTGGTAGATGCCGAGCTTCAGCCACCATGTTGTTGCCCCCAAGTGCCGGTGGAGCCGCGGGCACTACAGGCCAGGCCAGAGCCCCCGGCAAAGCTCGATGAGGCCTTCAAGTAGAGCGAGATCCGACGCCGCACAGACGCTGCCGTGAAGGCCGAGCGCAGCCGTGCCAAGACAGACGTGACGGCAGCCCGCACCACACAGAGGAAGGCCGAGCAGACGGCCAAAGAGCTTCGGCGGGTGCAGATTGGGTTGGAGAAGGAGCGCAAGGCACGCAGCGATGAGTTGCGCAATGTTTGCCTCATTATGTATGGTAACCGCATCACTGACTGACCGCTGCATGGCAGCAAGTTGGCCTGCCGCATGCCAGCCAGTGTTGTCCAGGGCCCTGTTGTCTGTTGACTGTTGTCTGTTGCCTGACGTCAGTTGGAAGTCGTCAACTGTTGTCTGCTATCTGTTGTCTGTTGTTGTCTGTTGTCCGTTGTCTATCGCTCTGTTGCCGGCCGTCAGTTGAACATCGTCATCCATTGTCTTTTGTTTGTTGTCTGTTGTCGGTTTTCTGTTGCCTGCAGTTTGTTGAACGTCGTCGTCCATTGTCTGTTGTCTGTTGTCTGTTGCCTGTTGCCTGACGTCAGTTTATTTTCAGTGCAGACCTGGAAGGACAAGATGCAGCCCCAGTGAACACATGAAAAATGGTACAGGTTGGATTTGTGTTCTCGCTTCAAAAAGCATGTTTCGCAGGGTATTGGAGCAAGTTATGAAGTGTTTCCGAGCCGCCAGCACGAAAAAAACTGCATTTTTAGCCCAAAAAAAAGGGCCGAAAAATGCCAGTTTTTGGCCTAAAACAGTGTTTGTGTGGGCTGAGTGGTCGGATGTAGGGCCCCCCACCCTATTTTGAGGGTGCTGGACTCAAAGGAACGTGTTTAGCCAGGTTTTTGTGCAAGTTGTCTAGTGTTTCGGAGCCGCCATCACCAAAAACCCCCATTTTTTGCCCAAAAATGGACAAAAAAAGCCATTTTTTGGCCTCAAACAGTGTTTTGGGGGCCTGAGTGGGCAGTTGTAGGGCCCACCACCCTATTTTCAGGGTGCTGGACTCAAAGAAACGTGTTTTGCAAGGTTTTGGAGCAGGTTATTGAGTGTTTCGGAGCCGCCATCACAAAAAAACCCATTTTTCGCCCAAAAATAGCCAAAAAAAGCCCTTTTTTGGCCTAAAACAGTGTTTCTGGGGCGTGAGTGGTCAGTTGTAGGGCTCCCCACCCTATTTTGAGGGTGCTGGACTCACAAAAAGGTGTTTTGCAATTTTTTTTAGAGCAGGTTATCGAGTGTTTTGGAGCCGCCATCACCAAACAACCGCATTTTTTGCCCAAAAATGGCCAAAAAAAGACTTTTTTTGGCCTAAAACAGTGTTTTTGGGGGCGTGAGTGGTCAGTTGTAGGGCCCCCCACCCTATTTTGAGGGTGCTGGACTGAAGGAACGCGTTTTTCAAGGTTGTGGAGCAAGTAAATGAGTTTTTCGGATCCGCCATCACCAAAAAACCGCATTTTTGGCCCAAAAATGGCCAAAAAAGGCCATTTTGTGGCCCAAGACGGTGTGTTTGGGGCGTGAGTGGTCAGTTGTAGGGCTCCCCACCCTTTTTTGAGGGTGCTGGACTCAAAGAAAAGTGTTTTGCAAGGTTTCGGAGCAAGTTATCGAGTGTTTCGGAGCCGCCATCACCAAAAAGCCGCATTTTTTGCCCCAAAATGGCCAAAAAAAGCCATTTTTTTGCCTAAAACAGTGCTTACGGGGGCTGAGTGGGCAGTTGTAGGGCCCCCCACCCTATTTTGAGGGTTCTGGAGTCAAAAAAACGTGTTTTGCAAGGTTTTGGGGCAAGCTATTGAGTGTTTCGGAGCCGCCATCACCAAAAAAACCGCATTTTTTGCCCTAAAATGGCCAAAAAATGCCATTTTGTAGCCTAAAACAGCGCTTTTGGCGCCTGTGTGGTCAGTTGTAGGTCCCCATACCCTATTTTCAGGCTGCTGGACTCAGGAAGAAGTGTTTTGTAAGGTTATGGAGCAGATAATCAAGGGTTTCAGGGCCACCATCACCAAAATAACCGCATTTTTTTGCCAAAAGAAGCCATTTTTTGGCCTCAAACAGTGTTTTTGGGGCCTGAGTGGTCACAGGTAGGGCCCCATACCCTACTTTGAGGGTTCTGGACTCAAAAAAGCAGGTTTTGCAGTGTTTTGCAGCAATTGATCAAGGGTTCCGGAGCCACCATCACCAAAAAGCCGCTTTTTTTGCCCAAAAAATGCCAATTTTTTGGCTTTCAAACAGCATTTTGGGGGCATGAGTGGTCAGTTGTAGGGCCCCATACCCTATTTTGAGTGTGGTGGACTCAGAAAAACGTGTTTTGCAATGTTTTGGAGCAACTTATCGAGTGCTTGGAGCCGCCATCACCAAAAAACCGTATTTCCTGCCAAAAACAAACATGTATGGTTTGAGCTATACAAAAGCTGCTATTCGCAACTTGGTGGTGAATGTCATATTTCTCGGATACGGCCGATTTTAGTTGGAATCAAGACTGCATTGTCGATCTAGGGGCTGGAAAATTTCCAATTTGGAGGGTGGGGGGGGGGCTAACTCCGGAAAATAAGCTCTTTATGGTAGAATTTGACAAAAAAAGTAGTATTTCTGACTGTAGCTGGTTTTGGGATTTTGGGACCCCATAAAATCCTAGGTGCTTGTGGTAGCACTCATCCTCGTAGTGCTTCCTCTTCCCACAGAAGGCACAGGTGATAGTACACCTGTGGTGATCCGGCATCTTTGCCTTCGCGCCGGTGTTGGTCTCCTGCTTCGTCCATTGGACTACGAAGCAGTCTCGCTGCTCGCAGTCAGGGGCGTGCTGCAGGTGGCCCTGCTCATCTCTGGCATCACACCAGAAGAGCTCCTTGACATTGTCCATGATCCGGGCGTGTTTGGGGGTAGTCCCCTGTCCAGGTCTGGGTCTTTGGTACCCTTTGCCATGGCTTCCGGAGCCTCCCCCTCCAGGGCGGTAGGCATTCAGGTGCTGGTCGCTTTCTTTCTCCAGCGCCAGCTCGAGGAGTAGCACACATAAATCCTCGTAGTTGAGGCTCCAACCTTGCGCTCCGCCGTTAAACTGCACTCGTCCCACAGCTCCCGAGGGAGCTTAGCCACCAACCAGAAAAGCAGGTCGTCGCTGCTGTAGGAAGCGGGCGTCAATCGTCTAGCCGAGTGATCCAGGTCAGCCAGTAGCTCAGAGGCCCTGCCAGTTTTGGGGTTGTTGGGCAGCACGGCCAGGTTCTTGATCTGGGCCCTGATGGAGAGGTCGGTTTCATAGGTCGGGTACTGCCTCTCCAAGGCAACCAACACGTCGGCAAAGGTGGCGGACTTAGTCACGATCTTCTTGACCTGCTTCTCCAGGTACTTGGTCTTGCAACACTGCAGGATCAGATCGCACTTGACCCGTGCACTAGCATGGGTTTGGCCGGTCATTCGGAGGAACCGGCCAAAATTCTCAGCAAACTCGCTGAGGTCCTCGCCTGTGAACTCAGGCAAGTTCACCACGATCTTGGAGCTGGCAATGGCCTTAGCCTCCTGAGACCTGCGTCCCTCCGGGCGCCGGGTCTTCCTCTTCTTCTTTATCTTCCGCCCACTTGGGTTCTTGGGGTCCTCAGGGTCGTCGTCCTCCGAGGGCGAAGCAGAAGTCATGGACGGCGGCTCATCATCAGAGGGGTCTCCGCCTAGGTCACTAGAGCCATAGGGCTCCACGTCAACCATCGCCCTCAGGGCTGTCAGCCCCAGCCGGTCCAGCTCGGCTCTCGTGGAATTCCCCACATGGCTGTAGGGTGGCTGGGCCGTTCTCGGTATGAAAGGGCTTCTTGTTATCACTGCAGGGGTCGGCATCGGTCGGCTCCTCAGGCTCCCCAGGGTGTTTGTCAACCCTGCCACCAGGTGATTAGCCTGTGCTCGATAGGGTGAAACTCCCACGATGGTGGGTGACGCTTGGGGCGGAATCGGAGGCTCTAGTTTCGCCCGAATCTCTTGAGTGAGATCACCAACAAGTTCAGAGGTGGCTCCTCAGAGAGCCTCCTTTATCTCTGACCGCGTCAGGGACCTGTTGGAGCATCTCCCCGATCCTCTACTCCTGCTCCCGCATGACTCAGGTCCTCTCCTCAGCCCACTCAGGGTTGCATACCCAGGAACATCCACATAGGCTCCCGTAGGGGCTAGAGGATGGTGATAGTCAGCCGCATACCATCGCGGCGCAGAACCAGAGGCCACTGGCTCACTGGTGGTAGTTGCCTCTGGAAACGCAGTGGTAGATGGGTCCACACCATAGGCAAGGTAGGTAGGCATACTAGTAAAGCCTGTGCCCTCAGCCATAGGCGGGGTGGTTATAGGTGTGGATGTTGTAGCGGCTGGGTCTGGAGTTGGGAGTCTGGTGGTAGTAGGAGAGGGTGATGCGTGGAGGCCAGAGGCGCTTGGTGCGCCCTCGAAGGTCGACTCACTCGTCGGGTCGTGCTCCTGGTCTACTCCTTCGTCTGCCATGCTTTCTCCTGCATCCTTCTCCCTCTCCCTCTTTCTCTTCACAGGGTTGGTGTCCACCTCCTCAACTGAGAGGGCCCGGAAGGCCGACTGAAGTCCCTCCAGCGAGTCATCAACCACGTCCACTGGCCCATGTAAGGGCACTGAAGGTACAGCCCTAGGTCCAGGTCCAGGTTCACCAGGTGCTAGCATTGCTGGTGCCTCAGGCGCCGTCCTCACGTTGGTGTCCTCCCTCTTTGTGTCCATATTCGCCCTTCTTGCTTATGACAGATCTCGGCGCACTGGATGTACGGCACGGGGTCGCTGCCGGTACGCAGACACTGTCTACCTCTTGCTACCAGAAGGCTTTTTATAGTGATTTCAACACTGTGTTGTTGTTGTGCCTCTCCTGCTGCTTGCTGCTGGTGTAGGGTTCCTGCTGCTTGTTTTTGATGAGGAAAATGTTTTATTGTTGAAATACGACCAATCCAGGATAACCCGAGCCAGAGATAAGCAAGAAGAAGATAAACAGGATCAAAGCATGAAGGGCTGCCGTCACATAGAGTTAGATAAAGACAACTATCAACAATAGACCACAGCAATTAGCATACATTGCAACTCAGCATGAAATATTTTACATGTTTGAGAAAAACTGATTGAAGAACTGCCCCAAGGGCTCACTCTCATCCGCAGTGCCATCTTGAGATGTGCACTCTTTGTTTTTGGGTCCCATAGGTGCTGAGGTGGCATGGCTTGTGGCGCTGAGGTCACTGCCATGTCACATGGGATAATCCTACTTAGCTAGGCTGACTGGGTATTGAACCTAGCACCTCTCAAAAAGAGGTGCCCCAGCCCCCTAGGGTGCATACCGCTAGGAGGGCTAAGAATTCATGAGAAAGCATAGATAAGTCCATAGGCTCTGCCTTCAGTATATCAGTGATTCAGTCAGCCAGGAAAAGATGTTTTAATGCCTATAGCTTGGGGATTAAGGGGTCCACACAATATCCTGATTTAGTGTTTGGTTCCATAGGTCAAAATGTGTTATCACCCATTTTGATTGGGCCAATAGTAGGATGAAAATGCATGAGTGCATAGAGCACCTCTAATACAACTAAAGTATACCCTAAAGCATTGGAAAAGCACTTTCACTTACTTTCAGCAAGCAGCAAGTGGAGGGAAATACAAACAGGATCCCCACAAGCTCCCTTAGGGCCCACCGAAACTCCTACACACATAAAGATCCATTTACAGGTGCAGCAGAAACTCAAACTGCGGTGCAGGAATCAGCGACACCGGCATCAAGTAGGCGCATAATACCAATAACCTTTTAAAGCTCTATTTGTTTTTTTTCCTTTTTATGGTCTGGGGTATAACAAAGTTGCAGAAATCAGAAGTAGCTGAAACTGCAATGCAGGAGTAGGTGGAACTAAAATCCCGGCACCACTTCTTACTGTTTTTTCCAGCTTGAACCTGCGCTTGTATCTTACCTTTTTCAATCAGCCTCTACTGTACCATGTACACACATGGAGGTACTTAGTCTACTGAGTCTTCCAATGCATTCACCCAATTGTCTGAGAGTTTGTAAGCCACCACAGACGGAGCTCCCTAGCACCCCAGGGGTAACGCGGGGATGCACAGTGCAAAAAACATTCGTATGCTTATGGTCTGCTTAGGGAGAGTAAGTGGTTGGGTTGGCAACGGTGGCTGTGGGGGTCCATTTTGAGATGGAGTCTACTGTTGATTTGCCGACAAAGTCGGGAGGACCTTTCATCGAAGCACAGAAGATTGGTACAGCCCGGTGATGTAGAAAAAGCGCATTGTGGTAATACCACAGGGCAGCTGATTGGCAGAGTCACTAGGCGGATCATACTTCAAAGCCTGAGAACATTCACACTAGTAGAAGCTTATTTTAGTATAAAAAAAAGAGGGGGTCCACCAGCTGCGACGAAGACCATCGACAAAGAAATTCACCACAAAAGGTATGAATGACCTGCAGATTTGTTCCACAATAGCAGAACAAAAAAGGCAACCACACAAGCGCATCCATCAGTGCCTCATCTCTGGCAATGGCATCAGGCAGGCACGTGCCAATGCATTTGAACGTAAATATGACCACCGCAATCCTTTTACAAACCTTGTTCTCAAGACCCTATGTGAGATCGTAGCCAAATTATTTCGCATCACCCGGATGTTTTGTGTACTTCACAGCCGATGACGCCTCCTTGGAGGGTTTCACAAGACATTTTCCCACTATCTCTACCCGACCTCCCCAGCCATCATTCTCCTTTGAACTACCTGAGCACATTGGTGATCAAATGATCCGATTCACAACGCCGAATCTTGATGGCACCACTTTGGATCTTTTTTAATCATGTCGTTCTACAATTAAGGAAGTCCGTTTCCATCTATGCGCACTCTTTCCGACCTAAAGACTCCCAAATGATTGGCAGAAGTCAAAAACGTTTTCGTTCTTCAAACAAGGGAATTTGCGGATGTATACAAAGTACCGCAGGGACAAGATGTAGAGCAATCTCACTAACATACCTCACCGCTGACAATAAGCGGCTTATACGAACAAAATTTGGAGAATTTACAAATCACCGCACCGTGGACCACATATACACCATGATATCAAATTTATCCCGAGTACGAAAAAGTTCATTTCCCTGCCAAAAGGTTAGCTTTAGTTGTTATAAAGAGGCCTAAAGGCATAACTCATTTTTATCTTAGTATTGGCCTAACCAAAAAGGGGTGATAAGACATTTTGACCTATTAAACAAAGCATTGAACTATGGATATTGTGTGGACCCCTGACGCCTCAACTGATTGAAGTTATACACCATTTCCTGGACTGACTGAGGCGCTGACATTGATCTAGAGCCTATACATTTTTCTATGTTTTGTCATGAATGCTTAGCTTTATTAGTGGTCTGCACCCTAGGGGGCTGTGGCACCTCTTTTTGAGAGGTGCTGGGTTCAATTCCCAGTCAGCCTAGCTAAGTAGGAATATCTTATGTGACATGGCAGTGACCTCAGCGCCACAAGCCATGCCACCTCAGCACATATGCGACCCAAAACAATGAGTGCACATCTCTAGATGGCACTATAAAAGAGAGGATGCCAAGGTGGGCAGTTTTTCCATGTTTGTAGGATATTTTCTAACTATCGTTTCATAAATCTGTAGTTATTGTGAGTTTCCTTTGTTGCTACATTATTTCCTTTGACCGCAGCCCTTCATGTTGTTGATTTGATCCTGTGGTCCTTTGCCTTGCACTGCGGGTACTTATCTGTGGTTGATTTCATCAAACTTTATTTGTTTGGAAAACCTGAACTACATCAAGAAGCAGCAGGAGCAAGCAGGGGCATGAACAAAACAATATCATCAAAGCAATCAACACCGAAAGCCTGTTCTAACTTTCTGGTAGCAACCCCGTGCAGTACAACCAGTACGTCGAGACTGACTCCACTGAAGCGCGAAGAAATACAATATGGACACCAAGGACACTACTGAGACGACAGCGCCCTCAGTGGCACCAGCCAAGCCAGCGCCAGCGCTCAAACCTGCTGGTGAACCTGAACCTGAGGAGCCTGTACCTTCAGTGCCCTTAAGTGGGCTGGGGGATGATTATCTGGAGGGCTTGAGAGCTGCCTTCAGTGGTCTTTCCGTTCGAGGACCTGAAGGCAAAGAGAAGGAGCAGGAGAAGCAAGCAGTGGACGTGGGAGCCGAAGAGGTATATACTGGAGATGGACATGGACCATCCGACGAGGCTCCCTTCGAGGACACACCGAGCGCCTCTGATTTCCCTGCAGTACCCTCTCCAACAACCACTACACTCCCAGCCACACATCCAGCTACACCCTCACCCACAACCACTCCACCTATGGCTGAGCGTCTAGGCTTTACTGGGATGCCTTACCCAACCTTTTTATTTTTTTGAGGCATGCCGGTCCGCCGCCCAAAGTACACAATCACTGCTCACACTGCGAGCCTCCTCGAAGGACGGCCGCTATGTACATTTCCTAATGTTTAATATAGAACCCTGAGGTGCTGGGCACTAACTGAAAGAAACCAAAGGCTCAGGTTTTTACTGTACACGAGCGTACACAAAAGGAAACTTAAAAAGTGGCTGGTACACGCTGTGGTCACTGCAGGGTGTGTGGATGTTCACCGGAGTTGTTTCAGTGAAATGTTGTGTGAAAACTTTTTTTCTTGGGGGGGGGGGTTGATTGTGTCAGATGGTTTGATGGCACTGAATTGTGAAAAATGGATGAAAAGAAGAGTTTTCTCTTTTGCAGTGCCATGTTTCGTTGTCACAGTTTCCCTGCAGACTGTTCAAAGGTTGATACTGATAAATGTTGTAGTGAAAAGAGAGAACAAGAAAAGGAACCTCCTAGTCCTCCCTGAGAAAGGCACAAACTGGACCACTCATTGCCATGTTTTCAGTACCCTTAGGAAGTATTCAGCACTGTCAGCAGAGAAAAGGCGGTCAGCAAAGTGAGATAAAGTCCTGCTCCATGACTGCTGCAGGAGATACGTATCAGAAGTCCTCAAGCATCTCTCAAGATTAGCAGCAAGGCGTTTGTTTCTTAGGCCAATCCATTCAGCAGCGCTGGGTATATCAGGAAATGAGGAAGCGTTTGAGCTTGTAGAGGATTCACTGCCTGATTGAAGGCTTGGCATTCGCTGACCACTGCAAGCAGAAGAGTGGTTTGAATCAGGTGCTTCATGTACTTCACGTGAGTTCTCACTTGACGCTGAGCTACCAGAGTAGTCAGGTTGCCTTGACTTGCGGCGTTCAGGGCTGCTTTCTCTTGATCCTGGACTTGAATCATCGTTGGCGTTGTTCGTGGGCATTCGCTGATCACTGCTTCCGCTTGTCTGTGGGCTGGCAAGACAATGGTTTGAATCAGGTGCTTCATGTACTTCACATGGGCTCTCATTTGACGCTGAGCGACCAGAGTTGTCAGCATGGCGGGATTTGCGGCGTTCAGGGCTGCCTTTCTTGATTCTGGACTTGAATCATCATCGGTGTTATTCGTGAGTAAGTCGCGAATAAGAGCTGCTTCGGCTCTCTCTGCTGCTTCATCGATCTCTTTGCGTGACGCTGTTGTCAACTTCGGCTCGTTTTTTCCCTGGTTGGTCGTGAGGTCACGATCTTGGTTAATATGAATTGATGCAACGTGCGGTCTTTCGAGCTTGTCATTTGAACATATGTTATTTTAGGGATGAATAGAGCTCTTTGCGGTTGAGCGTTGAGCGGCAGGATTGGACCATGCAGTTTGAGAAGAGCGGATATTTTGAGGATAGACGGCCACTTTCGGAGGTGACGGATGTCGTTCATCTTGTTGAGCTTTGGCTACTTTTTCATGGCGACATGAGGAACAGCGTACTGGTAAATGGAGTTGTCGCACGATGAACCAGGTCTTTGTGTCTTCTGAGAGGACAAATTTGGATGAACAGTCACGACATGTCTGAGCGTAATATTGGGTCTCGTCGTTGCTCTCGGGTTGGGAGCGACGCTTTTTACGCCTGACCGAGGTCCATGATCTGCTGCTGTTGTCGTCTTCTTGGCTGCCTCCTTCACTGTTCTCACTCGGCGTCTCGTTTCCTCCATTTCCATCTGATTTGTAAATGGATTCGTCGGGATTGAGTATAGCAAATTGATTGTAATTAGCAACGAGTGGTCCAGTTGGCTTTTCTACAGGAGAGGAAGGCAGACCTGTTGGTTGGCTTTCTGGCGATTTAGGTCGCTCTGGACAAGGTTGGCATTGAGTAGTCTCTGTTGCCTTGTGGTCAAAGGACGAGGTCACCACTCTATCGTTAGTGCGACGCTGTCTCTGTGAATAAGAGGGTGCCAGTTCGTAAGGGTTGTGAGCGATGGGTGATCTGTTGAGTTGAGGGTGGCCAAACCAGCAGTCATCGCCAAAACGGCAATTCGGGTGGTGGTGGCATGTTGTATCTTTGGCTAAGATGCGTGTGACCGGTTTTGTTAGGTGCAGTAAAACTGAGAATTGTGATGCGTGCGGAAGCAAGCGAATGACAGCCGAAAATGCGATTTCCGCTGCCGATTTATCGTTCTGCTCCATTTTAATTCGCTGATTGCGATTCTTCTGCTCTTAGATACATTCATCTTCAGAGTTTGCGAGGAATTGTTGTCGTTGTCTCGAATCTGTTGTGACCATTGTTGTGCGCGCGAGACTTTGTTTACTTGCCTTACCCCACCTATGGTGTGACTCCAGCCGCCACTGTGCCACCTATGGCAACTGCAGTCAGCGAACCAGTGGAATCCAGCTCCACCTACACCGCTGCGCCTGAGCCTATGCCGCGCCGCCATGAGGATGGCTATCACAGACCCGCGGCGGGCGTGGACATGACTGGGATACCTGGCTATGCGGCACCCGAACCTGGCTATACTATGCCAGCACCTGATGTCACTTCTCTGAGTGGACTACGTGGCCTCGAGTCGTGTGGCGGAAGGAGCAGAGGATCAGGAAGATCATCAAGTAGGTCCCTGACGCGGTCGGAGATGCGAGAGGCTCTCTGAGGAGCCACCTCTGAACTTGTTGGTGATCTAACTCAAGAAATACGGGCTAAATTGGAGCCCCTGATTCCTGGCCAAGTGTCACCTACCACCGTCGGAGTTTCACCTCATCGAGTACAAACCAATCATTTGGTGGCTGGGCTGACGAACACCCTCTGAAGCCTGAGGAGCCGACCTATGCCGACCCCTGCTGTGATACCAAGAAGCCCTTTCATTCCAAGAACGGCCCTGCCCTCCGAGAGCCACGTGGAGAACTCCACGCTAGCCGAGCTGGACCGGTTGGGGTTGACAGCTCTAAGGGCTATGGTCGATGTTGAGCCCTACGGCTCTAGTGACCTGGGTGGAGACCCTTCTGACGACGAGCCGCCATCCATGACCTCTGCTCCGCCCTCGGAGGACAATAATCCGGAGGACCCTGAGAACCTGAGCGGCAAGAAGAGGGTGAAGAAGAGGAAGACCAAGCACCACGAGGGACGCAGGTCCCAGGAGGCTAAGGCAATAGCAACCTCCAAGATTGTGGTGAACTTGCCGGAGTTCACGGGGAAGGACCTTAGCGAGTTCGCTGAGAACTTTGGCCGGTTCTCGAGGATAACCGGCCAAGCCCGTGCTAGTGGGCGAGTAAAGTGCGATCTGCTCCTGCAGTGCTGCAAGACCAAGTACCCGGAGAAGCACGTCAAGCAGATCGTGACGAAGTCTGCCACCTTCGCCGACGTGTTGGTTGCTTTGGAGCGGCAGTACCTGATCTACGAGACCGACCTCTCCATCAGGGCCGAGATCCAGAACCTGGGTGTGCTGCCCAACAATCCCAAGCCTGCCAGGATCTCCGAGCTGCTGGCCGACCTGGACCACTGGGTAGTCCGACTGACGCCCGGTTCCTACGGCAGCGACGAGCTGCTCTTCTGGTTGGTGGCCAAGCTCCCATAAGAACTGTGGGATGAGTGCCGGGCAACGGCAGAGCGCAAGGCAAGGGCCCTCAATTAGGAGGTCCTGTCAGTGCTACTCCTGGTGCTAGCTCTGGAAAGAGAAAGCGACCAGCACCTGAACGCCTATCGTCCTGGAGGAGGCGGCTCTGGGAGCCAAGGCCGTGGGTACCAGGGACACCGACCAGGACAGGGGACTACCCCCAAAAATGCTCGTATCACTTAGGCGGCTCAAGTTGCATGGTCAAAATGCGCCCAAGACTGCCTCTCTACGGCACTGCGAAAAAATAGTCCTTTTGGGGGGGACGTAAAACGCAAGAACCGAAAATCCCGTCAAAAGCAATTAACCGGTCCATTTTCCTTTATTTTCAACAAAACCGACTGCCCGGGGAAATTATTTATTTCCACCAGAATGAACTTCTTTTTTGGGAAAACCACGACTTTTTGTTTCTTCTACCATTTATGCTTTGCAATAAAAACACCCGTGAGCTGTCAATCTTTTGGAAAACCATTTTTCGAAAACCATGTTGCACGCAGCACCACAAGAAGCATTTTTTGGTACCACTTCTTTGCGCGAGGCCTCGCGCAAACACCAACACAACAGCGCAATAAAATGCATCTCAGAGAAAAATGTGCCGCACAAGGTGACAGCATAAAGGTCGTCGAAGAGGAATGCATAGCGCGAGCCCTCGCGCATAATATATCAGAACAACCGAAGAAATTACTTTTTCTTCGGGACAGTTTGCATCTTAGAACCCACAGCCTTAGCAACGGTCGTGTTACCCTTAGGAGGTGGCTTTGCGGGCGCGCTTCTTGGTTGGGACTGACGGGCTGGCTGCTTGAATGGAGCTCGGGCCCCGGTTTCCTCGGACCTCGGCTTCGCTGCCACTTTCTTCGCTGCCTTGCCCTGGGAGACCTGCGCTTCCTCCTCCTCTTCTTCCTCGCTCTCCTCCTCTTCATCCCCATCGCTCTCGTCGGATTCTGCACCGGTAACCGACTTCGCTGCCTGAGGCTTGGAGGCAGTCTTCTTCTTCTTGGGGGCTGGTTCCCCACCAGTAGACTTCCGCTTTGCAGGGGCCAGTGCTTCTGCAGCTTGACCTTTCTCAACAGTCTCTTCCCCCTTCAGCGACAACGCCTCATAACCCACCTTGTCATCGCAAACCCATAGGGGAATACCACGGTTTGCCCAGTTGGCTTGCTGGTCCCAATCACCAGACGCGTGCAGTTTCGACTCTTGTGTCAATACGTGGTTCAACTGAGTCTGCACCCTGTTGACCCAATCGGAGAGATTGTCGGAGGTAACACCAAGAAGGTACATGCGAGAATCCAGCTCGACGGACGCGATCTTGCACACCAGATCCGGCTGATGATCAATGAACACAAACGCAGGCTTGAAGGTCTTATCCTGCTTCAGGTGAAAGAGGTGAGTGTCGAAATACCACATAACCGTCGTTATCGGAAGGTGACCGCCAAATTCAGCGGGCTCGATCTCTTCTACTTGAGGAGGTCCAAACGTCAGATAATTCGGAATCTGCAATGAGGGAGAAGTTATTGCGCGAGGGCTCGCGCAAAGAGCGGACGTAATGAGGGAATTATACCTTTCTCGACCAGCTATCCGGTGACGCCATCAGCAACCAGCGAACGTCAAACGTTGTAAGATCCCCTGCAGGCTTCGGTTTGACTGGCCAACTGAAGATGGGAATAAGCAACATGTGGCCAATGCGCGGCGCGTTGAAATCATCGTTGAGACGCCTCTCTGTTTCCGTTTCCAGCACGTGGAACATGTTCTCAGCAACAGTTTTGGAGCCGCAGACAAGGGTATCGGCACGCGCCATCTCTTCATACAGCCAGGCTGGGCACATCGTCTCAGGAGCAAGATGTTCAAATATGTCGCCGTTGATGATACTCAGGTTCTTGTCAATCTCCATGAACCGCTTCGGAGGTTCGTGGTTCAACGCTGCAATTCGGGTCGCCTTAACTGTGATAGTTTGACTCAATGATGGATCCTGCTGTTCCACTGTCTTGAAGTCACCAGTAACGCCAGCAGGTGGGGGGACCACACGGCTCTTGGTAGGCACTTGACCCAGGAGTTTTTGGACGTTGAGGATTTTCAGAGGGGCGGGTTTGCCTTTCTCTGCCACCTGCCACAGTGGTGCGCGAATCATGGATTTCCATGCCGGCCATGGACCGCGACTTTTGCCTTCAGACTCACGCCAATAGCCCCATGTACCAAGAGTCACCTTCAGGGCAGGCCTTCCAAATGCAGCAACCTCTTTGCGGGTCCGCATGTCTTTGGCTAAAGAACAGAAGTGGAGAAAGTGCGGCGCACTGATGCAGAAATGGAACCCAAGTCGCGTCGATGGTACACACCTTTCTCAGGTCGAACGTACTGGCCGTTGTGCGGGTGGTCCAGATGCATTGAGACCCACTGCTCAAGGATGATGTTGCCAAACGAATTCTGCAAGGATTTAAGGGTTGTTTTTTCTTCCTGCATCACTTCTGCCACTTTGTTGTAGAACTCCGGCAACAGGATCCCGTCCAGTTTCTTCATCGCGTTCTTCGTGACTTTCTCCCCTTTGTCGTGGAACTTCTGCAGACCTTTCACAGCTTCCGGACGAGCATAGTAGGCAAACGTCATAAAATCTTTCCACAATTTATACGTTATGTCCTGAAAGTGACAACGTTATGCGCGAGGCCTCGCGCAACGAAGAGCGCCGAAACAACGATTAATGAACATACGAATTGACCAGGCTGCTTCAGTTCAGCGGTTGGAACCAGGGCACTCATCTGCACAGCATCCACAATGGCGATCTTGAGATTGTTGTACGTGTCAGGTAGGCCTCGCCGCCGCTGATCTTCAACACATCGAATGAGGTTATCTGCTGCCTCATACAGCGGAATTGGCTCAACGTCTTGTGCGCTTCCTTGTGCTTGTCCCGCCAGCTTTGCACGGAAGGCCCACGGTGTCGTAGGCTTTAAAATATCGGCGATGCATGTAGTATGCCACTGCTGCAGATCCAGACACGCGGTGCGTCGCTACTCCCGAATCTTCGCAACCGCTTCCACGCTGTGCTGTCCAGATACACACCAATAATCGCCATCTGCAAATATGAGACACGTCTTTGCGCGAGGGCTCGCGCAACGAGAAGAGCGAAAGATCGGTTGGTAACATACTATTATCTTCCCAGAGAACGACGTGTAATGGGCCTGTTGGCGGTGCTGCTTCGAGTGACTCAATACGCTTCTGCAGTAACTTCGCATCTTTCTGTCTGATCTGCCCCTTTGTCTTCTCCTGGGCGATTCTCACGTTGTCCAGCTCAACCTCCACCTGCCTCCCGTCCGGCTTCGGGTGGTCCTCGATGTCAGTACCCAAGGTTAAGCCAGGATCTGGTGTTTCCTTCTTCTTACGCCCCTTCTTTGGTGTTCGAGCCTCCGATCCTGAGGTCCCAGGGTCATAGTCGGTATCTTCTCGTTCCTCGGCTGTTTTTTGGGCGGGGCTTGCCATTCTGCGATTAGAAGAAAGCCTGTATTGAAACATAACATTAAAAATGGGTAAAATCGTCGCCGATAATGCATATTTGGGGTGCTTTTAGCGAATACGAGTACAGTATGGTTGAGAATGCAAAACTGAAGGGGCACGCCACTGTTTTTGACTGACAACCTTGCGCGAGGCCTCGCGCAAGAAGGGGGTGTACTAACCTGTTGTTTCATGCGGTTTGCGCGAGGCCTCGCGCATCACTGCATGTTCTCCAATCTTCTTCGAACGTTTCGCAGCGTGTCGGCCTCTCCATGTTCCTCCAACAAACTGCGTTGGGGGATCAGCTCCGACAGTTTTCGCTTGAAACCAGCCTTAAGTGGCCCCTGCTGGGTTAGTACCAACAACACAGACACAAGGACTTGTTTGTAGTGGTTAGAACCCTTTGGAATTAGAAGAGACGGTGGAAAGTTAGGTACACCCCTGCGCGGCCAATGCGCCTGAATTTCACAAGTAGGCTCAGCACACCACCTAACCCAAGGCACATATACACGCTCTGCGTTCAAGTAAGCAGTTAACCGCTGACGCACGGAATTGACAAAGGAATTGGGGATTTTACAGACATTCACCCTGTTCTTTGCGGATAGTGATGAGCTGATACAGATCGTCAACATCTTCAATGGTTACTGCACCTCTGTTCTGGCCCTTGATTGTTACAAGGCTGGAAAGCAGACTTTCGCAAAATTCCTCGGCAAAAGCCTGTCCAGGCATGGCTGTGTGCCACGCAGTGTGGCACAATAGCGCAGTTGCAACAGTGCGTTCGTATTTTAAAAGTGTGTCCCCCATGTTCAATCGGTCTAACAGACACATAACAATCTGCAATCCCTCAGAAGCAAAAACACCCGTGTTGGCCGTCTCCCCAGCCCAATTGCACTGCCTAACGAGGTGTCCCAGGTACAGTAACATGGGACAGTACTGTGTTAACAGAACCTGCATGGCCTTACACACAGCGTAACGGAGGCAACTTCGCCGATTTGCAGGACGTGCCAGCTCAAGGGAACAACATTTTCGGTTAAGGCGCCGTATGTGGGGGCCCATACCCAACAGCAGTGCACCAACAGTTATCTCCATTGTGATCAGCTTGGGAAAACAGGGGACTGTGTCACCGCTGCGCAACAAACCCTTACGGAAAAAAGTCACAATCGGCCAAAATGAGCGAAACGTTTGTGTAACGCAAAATTTGTACGCGTGCCAGAAACCATATAATATAGAGTGTGAACGCAAAAAAAGCCGGACGTTCCAACCCGTTGTTTTTTCACCGTACATCATCTTACAAATGCGGTAATGGATGTTCTCATCACATAAGACAGGGACAACTGGTCGGCTGTGTTGCGCCAAGTCCCTAGTAAATTGCAGTAGGTTAAGAAGCGATACGTTGCCGCTTACCTTTTCTTTGATTAGACAGAGGGGTCGCCAATGTGGTCTCTTGGCAGGTACAGGGCGAATAATGTCAAGCGGTGCCCTAATGTTTCGCACAACAGGTCGCGTGCTTGCAAATCCTAGGTCCTGCAGGATACGTGCAAACGTTCCCTCGGTGTTTCCCAGCATGCGTGCAACAATAGGAACACGCCGTTCAAGGTCTTCCAGGCTAGGATGACCATGCCAGTAGCGGGGTGCATCCTTGAGTAGCAACACAGCCAACGCTGTTGCGTTCAGGCTTTTGTCGTTCTTGTCAGGATTTGTGGTAAACTGTTTGTTGTACCAGTTGTCCATCCACAACACAACCCACTGCTGGTAAATTGTGTCCCATGTAGTCTGTAACCTGACTGCGGCCTTCAGCGAAGGTGCGCTGTATCGCGCCAGACCTGACCTTGCTAAAATGCGACGCTGCGCCCTACTTCCCTCTACCGCAACAACCGACTTTGGTTTTCCCTGGTATGGAACTGCGCGGTGGCGCATCAGCAAATAGAGGCGCCAGGCCTCCTCTATCAAAACACCAATCCATCTCTTCCCTTCTGCCGCAATGGCCTTTTCAACGCTGCAACGCGTCCGTTCATTTTTGCGCAGACGCAGAAAAAACACAAACAACAATCGCGCGCCCTCGTCCCCCTGTTTTAGCCCTTCCCACAGTTCTTCTGCCGTGTGGTACGGCGGTTCCTCTGAGCAGACATCGCGGAAAACTCCGGATGCTGCGGCCACTGTCTTCTCGAGGTCCACCTCTTTTCGCAGGGGCATTGTTGCTGCAAAAAATAATTGCGTAAATGTATCTGCGTAAAAATCGCTGTTTGGAAAACTTTCTTGATTTCCAACATCAACCTGTCACTCAGTTTTTGCGCGACCGATTATTCTGTGATTCGCTTGTCGCATGCACCATTTTCGGTTACCTGTAACTGTCTGGTGATCCCACATTTCACTAGTTAATCCTGATTGTGGTACCCAGTTGCGGCGCGCTACCATCGCTGTTGGGCAGTGAAGTCAGTGGTGACCACAGTATGAAAACCGGAGATGCCGGCGGGACCTGTATGGGCGCCCATGCAGCAGCGCCGCATCAAGGGAACGTACATACTGTGTAGCTGGTGGATCTGTCCAATTTTGGTTTTTATGAACGCTTGTGACCTCCATTGCGCGAGGCCTCGCGCAATGATCACCAAAACTTTAATGTTCTTCATGCGCCGTTCCATGCGCGAGGCCTCGCGCTTGAAACTGCAGTTTTTCCGGAACATTTAAACTTTTCAAGATTCTTGGGTACACCATTGTTGCAGTTTACTCGTTAATAGATCTACCTCTATCACACAATCCTGATAATGTTACTAAGTTACGTGTATAAATACGACAGCGTTCCATTTTTCGACAACCTGCCTAATGCGTCGTGCTGTAGCACATTAATCTGACGCAAATGAACGTCGTTGAGCGAGGCCTCGCGCAAAGAATAGTCACAAAACAATACTTTTCCCTGTCTCGCCCATGGGACACATCATTCTTATAGAAATATTTAATCCACCATACTTGTTTTTGACGCTTTTATAATATCCAGCAAAACAACTATTTTTCGATGCCTTTGGAAACCTGTCATTTTCCTACCTTTTCCTTCGTTTTTGACCATGCAACTTGAGCCGCCTAAGTATCATGAGCAATGTCCAAGACATCTTCTGGTGTGATGCCAGAGAGGAGCAGGGTTCCCTGCTTCACGCCTTTTACTGCGACCAGTGGGCCTGCTTCGTGGTTCAGGGGAAGAAGCAGGAGACCAACACCGGCGGCAAGGCAAAGCTGCCGGACCACTAGAGGTGTACCATCACCTGTGCGTTCTGTGGGAAGAAGAAGCACTACGAGGACGAGTGCTATCACAAGCAACGCCTGTCCGCGAAGCTTAAGATGGAGAATGCCAGTGGCAAGGGCAGTGGCAAGGGCAACGCCAACAAGGACGATGGCCAAGGCAAGTCCAAGGGCAATGGCAACGGCCAAGGTGGCAAAGGCAAAGACGGACGAGGAGGCAAGGACCGGAAGCCAGAGAGGGACAAGAACGCGAACCAGTCCACAGGAAACCCCAATCCAATGCCAGGGGGGAACCCTGAGCCCTCTGGTGGGCAACCAATCACGGCACCTACGACCCGTTTCAAGACGCAAGCCCAACAAGAACAAGGGATGAAGCGTGCTAACGAAGATGGGGACCAGTCTAATGCCCGCAAGAGCTCCCGTTTCATGCGTATAGCACGTAAACTCCAGAAGAAGGGGTTTGAAGTGACATGCCCCGTAGAGTTCTGACAGGGACGCTCCAGGGGGCCTACAGACCTGGTGTTTTGGGTACCTATCTGTCTTGGGGGACGTGAATACCTGGGGGTACTGGATACTGGGGCCACTATATCTATTGTGGCCAAGAAAATGTTACCTTGTGGGGACCTGAAGAACATCTTGCCTACCGCGGCCATCTGCATGGGAGATGGGCATGTGGTGCACAGTTGTGGGGACTGTGAGGTCAAAGTGCCTATGGGTTCGAGAGGCATTGCCCATCGGTTCTACGTGATGGACACCCAAGCCTTCAACTTTGTACTGGGGACCAACTTCTTCGTCGAGCACTCCCAGATTCTACCCCTCACCCTGCAAGCACCCTACGTCCCCGGAGTGAAACATGGTGACGGCTGGGAATCTGTACCTCTGGAGCAGTCTGAGCATACGTCCAGCTACCTGAGGGTATGCAAGAGGAAGCCCTCAACCATGATGGTCGCCTCCAAAACTGAGGACTATCAGCTCCTGGGTGATGTCCTAGACCAAGGTCTGAAGGAGTTGGGATACTCTCGGGAAGACCTGAACGTGGAGCTATTCGCCAGCGACAAGCAACATGTCCTGGACCTCTACTGCAGCAAGGGGAAATATTGCTGCTATAAGTTTTACTGGCCCTCTTTCGGGATGGCCTACGGGAACCCAAGATTCGGTGAACTGGGAAAGGTCCTGACCAAGGTGGCCCTGGAACGTTCCTGTATGGTCCTGTGCTCCCCCAATTGGGGAGCCCATGGGGGAAATGAGTACTGGCGTACTCTATTGGACAAGCTGACGCTCACCTCCATCCAGCTGCCGGATGATGCCATCTACGTGCCTCTGGGCCGCAAGACGCCCATCGGGAAACCTGGATCGGGGAGCATGCTATGCGTGGTGGATGGGAGTCTAGCCCCAGTGCCCTGGGAAGATCTGGACCCTGCTATGGTCCAGGAAATTCAACGTGTGAGCAGTGGCTTCACCCTGGACGTCCTGAAAAATCAACTACGACCTCGAGACGCCGTGGAGACTACTCCTGGGGGAGAGAAGTACGTCATGCCTGACACTGTTGCCCCCAACTCCGTCTGCCATGTATCTAAACCCGATGTAGGCTCAGAGTGTGGGCTATCCGAGCAGAACGTTTTTATGAGTCTTTCAGCTCTTGTTGTGCCTCTCCTGCTGCTTGCTGCTGGTGTAGGGTTCCTGCTGCTTGTTTTTGATGGAGAAAATGTTTTGTTGATGAAATACAAACAATACAGGATGACCCAAGCCAGAGTTGAGCAAGTAGAAGCCAAACAGGATCAAAGCATGAAGGGCTGCAGTCAGAAAAGAGTTAGATATTAAAGATATCAACAATAGACTACAGCAAAAGACAATCAATGCAACTGGGATCAAAATATTTTACATGATTGAGAAAAACTGATTGGAAAACTGCCCCAAGGGCTCACACTCCGTATAGTGCCATCCTGAGATGTGCACTCTTTGTTTTGGGTCCCATAGGTGCTGAGGTGGCATGGCTTGTGGTGCTGAGGTCACTGCCATGTCACAGGGGATAATCCTACTTAGCTAGGCTGACTCGGGTTTGAACCCAGGACCTCTCAAAAAGAGGTGCCACAACCCCCTAGGGTGCAGACCACTAGGATAGCTAAGCATTCATGAGTAAACATAGAAACATGAATAGGCTCTGGATCACTGTCAGCGCCTCAGTCAGTCCAGGAAATGGTGTAAAAGATCAATCAGTTGGTGGTTCAGGGGTCCACACAACCTCAGAAGTTTAATGCTTGGTTTTATAGGTCAAAATGTCTTGTCACCCCTTTTTGGTTAGGCCAATACTAAGATAAAAATGAGTGTTGCCTCTAGGCCTCTTTATAACAACTAACGCTAACCTTTCGGCAGGGAAATACACTTTTTCTTACTCCCCCCTTGTGCTGTGGTGGCCGCCACTGTCGCATTTTTAAAGGAAAAAGGGAATTTTTCTTGGCCTCACCATGGCTTTAACATTTATTCAAAAATTCCTATAACATCCCTAAAATTTAGGAGAAGGTGCTCCATCAGGGCAGTCGCCAGGTTCTGCTGAGTCATAAAAGACACCTACAGCTCCCACTGCGCTCATTGGCGTTGTTGGGGCAGCTGTGGTTTGATAGGGGGTTAGAATGGGCATGCCAATTCATGGGTGCATAACCCTCTCCCTCCAATTGGCAAAACGCAGTGCAATACGCAAAACCCAACGCTGGATAAGATCAGGGCACGCTGTGAGGGGTCTCAATGAACCTGCTTTAAGACCTGATTCGTCCTTAGTGAGTTGAAAACAAATTTACCCTCATGGGGGTTTGAGATTCAGGACAGTGGTCCAGGAGTCAGCTTTTCGCCTGAACACGGCCTACTCCACTGTTTGCGCTCCAGGATATCTGCAGAGAAAGGACGAAGGGTTGAGGGACTGACAAGCACGCAACGATCGACGCAAACACCTAAATCCGTGAAATGACGGCCTAGAATTTTTCTGACGGCACACACCTGTCCAGAATCTTCATGTGCATGAAATGCACATTTTTGCGAAATTTATTATCATCACAGGTATTTTTCAATTCCTGGAATTACACGCAGAGAAAAGCGGCGCGCCGGAGCGCATCCTAATTGGGCGCCAGAAAGTACAAAAATAATAAGATTATAACAGTATGTCACGTGATAATAAGAAAATGACGAGACACACAATAAATAATAAACGTAGGAATTCCACGTTTGCTTCTAGGAGCAAGAAAAAATGAAGAATTCGGAAAACTCAATATGAATTCAAAGAACAAGGTATAAACATACAGGTCTTGTTTGCTTTGTAAGCAGCATGCACATTGCTTGTCTCGTGTTATCGTGAATGTGCAGTGTAGCAACGCAAACATAGAATAGAGGGACAGATTAGAAGATTGTAGGATTGTGCGATTCTGTTGTTTTGGCTGTGTCCTTGTGTCGCGCGCGCTGGCGTCCTGTGCCAGAACGAAATAAAAAGATAAGTAAAACACGATGAAAAACGTTTCTAAATAGCTAAAAAAAAAAGCTAATTAGCATAAAAAACGGCCAGGCAAAAAAGCGTGCTGCGAAACGCGTTAAAACGCGATGAAAAATATCTCGGCCTCCAATAGGTGAATAGTCAATGCCGTAAGCATCGTAACCAACGTACGAGTAGAACGCCGTGCCCCACGCCCGCTAACACGCCGTATACGTAAAGAAAAACGCTCCGCGAGCAACGCGTAAAGACTGAAAAATATTTTTGTAAGACGCTACGCCCCTGAACTCACGCCCTCTCGCTTTGTTTTCTTCTCCATGTACCTCCCCTTCCCTTCTCCGACCCACCCTCGCCGTTTTTGCCCTCTGTCTTGCTGCAGACCAACCAAGTCAAGGCAGACTCAACCAAGGACGACGCCATCAACTCAAGCGACGACAAACAAGACAACAGTGACGAACGAAGAGACCACATTCTTCAACGACGTGAACAACTGACGCAGAGACAGACACGGGGTAACACAGGGTGATAATTGATGTTTTTTGTGCGTGCCGGCAGGGTGTAACAGGCCAATTGCTATAGGCCTGTGAGTGTCTATTGATGATCTCCAAACCCAAATCCTCCTGTGGCCAATCAAATCACTGCAGTCATGAACGATCAAAAAGCATGCCTGTGCAAACAGAAATAATTATACAATACAAGCATGCCGAAAAATACAACAGACACTCAGACCTTTATTTACTCTCATGATCTGCGCTAATTTACACCACATCGCACTCGCGCCCTCTGACTAGTCGCACTGGCACCTGCACACCTGCACTCCCCTCCCAGGACCATTGCACGGGAGTGCACATGGCCGAAAAATGACCTAGGGGTGCAGTGCCAGGGCCATCAACAATGGCTACGGCCATTCAGCACCATCCAAAAAAAAGTTTACAATACAAAATCAGAACAAACTGCACTACCAGAGCACCGGTGACATGGCACCAGGTGCTTATGCATTCATATGCTCTTCCCAGGGTGGACGATAACCCATACACAGCACTCCACTCCTGTGGGTACACCGCTGTGCTGTCTACCTAAGGTAATTTACAATCAGCCACCTGCTGCTGTCCCTCCTGGGCACTGTGCACCCAACAACCTAGTGGGTCGTGCCGGGACACATGTAAAAAATACATATATCTTGCTCCAAAAACAGATTGCAAAAAATCTCCTGATGGACTGCCATGTGGCCTCAAAGTTATTAATTAATGCAAAACATTGAGGGCCACTGTGCTGGGCTGCAAGCACCAGCTGGCCTGCATACAACTCCGTAAAACAGCAAAAAGAAGCCTATAAAGAATACCCAAAAAACACTCAAAATGTCTCCAAACTTGCAGCACAAAAGACAAACACACCGCAGGCACTCAAAAGCAGGCAGCACGACAGGGTAGAGCCAAAAGTGTGGTCTTTGGAAGACATTGTTTCAAGCTGACTCAGTGCTGGAAAACGAAACCCACTTAATAATGTACAGCGCACCAAGCCGTTTAGCCACACTTACCTTGAGCTCTCCCAATTCTGTCGTCAGACTTGCCTGTGACACAAAAGCAAAAACAGCAGCATGAAAAACAAAAGCTGGACCCATTGACACAAAAAATGAAGCAACAAAAACGAACACTGCGTCAACGTGGCAAAACAACACCAATGAAAGAATGCAGAAAACAGAATGAAGGCCACGTTGCGTTGCAGGAGTTGCAGGAGCGTCCTGCTTCTCATGTGCCTTGTAAAGAGCGAAAGCCACAAAACTCGAAAAGATGCAAAAAAATGGACAAAGAGCGAAAACGAAAGCAAGCACGTATGCCTCTGCTATACCACCACACAAAATGTATACCTCTCAGAGGTCCCCATCGCACAGGCACAAACTCGAAAATTCAGATGACAAATCGGTTCACACGAAGAAAACAGCGAGGACAATGAAATACAGCGACGGAGACGAAAACAACGAACAGACAACTACAGAACGCAAAGCACAGAGCAGACACACCCATAAAAAAGGAGTGTCACTCTCCACTGTAACTCACTTCAGATTCTGAGCATTCCTAAAGACACAGCAAGACAAGGCAGTCAATGCAGCGACAAAAAAACAGCTCGCTGCAACAAGAGCTACATAAAAAAAAACGCCACAAAGAGTGCAATAACAAAGGACGACAGAGAAAACAAACACAGGACGAAGCAAGCAAGCACACACCTGAGTGTGGCTTGCACTGCTGTTTCAGTCCAGTACTCCATTTCGCCTGAACAGCTGACTGGGGAACTGCTGACTTGAAAACACTGAAACAAAGAGAAAAACTGCAAAAGGTAGAAAAACTCCAAAGACAGAAACCACGAACGTAGCTGAAGGATGACACAACGAAACCGACACTGCTACTCAATGATGCCAACCAGGAGCATACTGCTTCTCTGCCTGCACCAACGGAGCAAAAGGGTGATGAAAACGGAGCAAAGAAAGGATGCTACTCAATACACACCCCAAGATTAAGTGATGCCAACCTTCGTTTTAAATGTTCGCCCCCGTCCACGTGTTCCTCGGCGCCTTGGCACTGTCTGAACGCCTCCACAGCCAGCTGTCACTGCCGCCGAGGCTATAACAGCCACCAGCCCCGGATTCACTAAGCTACTGTGTGGACACAAGCAAACAGCGCGAACTCTTTGCGTCACGTTGTGGGTAGTTTGGAGCTGCTCCTTCGGCGCTGTGCCGAGGTACCTAACGAAAAAATCAGGCGCAGCTTCGCCACTTCCCTGGTGCGGTCACGTTCGTCTTCACATAACTGTTCCACTTGACGCACTGCGCGTACTGCACCACCTGCAAATTCAGGTAACCCCACATGTTTAACAATGGCCTCCAAAGCGTGAACCTCAGTCACGTCGTCTTCAAACCCCACTGGCGGATCTTGTGCACAAACTCCTTCAAAGAATCGCGGGTATTTAGTAACAACCAGTTTCTCATGTTGCACGCGCCGCAGCAAAGCTTCATAAACACGGCGTGCTATATGCTCATCTTCTGCAAGCAGGACTGAGGGATAACGGCGCCGCTCCAAGTTGTACTGTGTACGCACCATTTCAAGTTCGTTTGAACGACTGTATCCATTGAGGTCGTAATAGAGGCGCTCCTGACCGCTCGCCCCAATACCTCGTTTCATGAAAGCCAACACAGAAGAAAAGGGACAGTTCACACAGATCGCAATCCGGCTATACCTTGATGCGTTGCTGCAGTGGATGGATTTAACTTCAGCTTCAGCTTTTTGATTGTAACAGGCCAATTGCTATAGGCCTGTGAGTGTCTATTGATGATCTCCAAACCCAAATCCTCCTGTGGCCAATCAAATCACTGCAGTCATGAACGATCAAAAAGCATGCCTGTGCAAACAGAAATATTTATACAATACAAGCATGCCGAAAAATACAACAGACACTCAAACTTTTCTTTACTCTCATGATCTGCGCTAATTTACATCACATCGCACTCGCGCCTCCTGACTAGTCGCACTGGCACCTGCACACCTGCACAGGGAGGGAAAGGGCACCACAGCACACACACGCCACCACCGGGCAAAAAACAGCACGGACAACCAACAGCACAACACAGCACAGCACGACGCCGCACGACAGGCCACAGGAGGGCAAAGCAAGCACAAACAGCACCGCAAAACGACAGCAGAGCACGACACAACAGCACCACGCGACAGCACAGCGCCACAGCACACGACACAGGGAAGCAGGGCACCACAGCCAGCACAGCAAGGCACAGCAACGCACAGGGCGGAGAAGACAGGGAAAGCACAGCTCGAGGGAAAAAGCACCACAGCACGCAGACACCACCACCGGGCAAAAAAAAGTACAGCCAACCAACAGCACAACACAGCACAGCACGACAGGCCACAGGAGGGCAAAGCAAGCAGCAACAGCACCGCAACACGACAGCAGAGCACAACAGCACAGCACCACGCGACAGCACAGCACCACAGAACGCGACACAGAGAAGCAGGGCACCACAGCAAAGCACACCAACCACAGGGAGGCAGACCACGCGGCCAAACAGGGACACCGACACCGAAACACGCCACCAGCAGACAACCACGGGCCACCAGACCCAGCACCGCACCACAGCACACCAAAGGAAACAGCACAACACACAGCAGCGCACCACAGCACCAGGCGCCAGCAACAGCACGCACCACACGAACAGCACAACGCAAGCGCACCAGCACAGCGAAGCACAGCACAGCACAGAGCAGAGAGGAGAGGGAACGCACAGCACAACACCCCAGGACACACACAGCACAAAGCAGAGCGGCGAACAACAGCGCGCACCACCACGCCACGACAAAACACACACAGCATAGAGCACACAGCGCGGGGGAACACCGCAAAAGACAGCGCCGCAAAGCACAGGGCCCCAAGGCGACGGGCAGCGCCAGAGGGCACGGCACAACAAGCAGCGGCACCAAACGAGCGCAACAAAACAACACAGCACACAACAGCACAACATCGGGCGGCACAACGCGCAGGTTATCCTTGATCTTTTCTTTGCATGTGACTTCGGGTTGATGTACTTAGGCTTGTCATTCCAAGAAAACCTTGGCTTTGTGGTGAGGGAGGGGGGGTAGCCCCATCTAATGAGTGCACCTCTCAGTCGCTCCCAAGAAATCTTGTAGTAGCTCTCCTGCGAGCACAATCTCAAAAAAAAATTGTCTGCTGGAGGGAGATGTATCGATTTGGATACCAGTACCCCTCGCCTTTCTCTAAATCATCCTCAACCTCCTAACCCCAACCCTAACCCGTATATTCCGAGGCCGAGAATCGCGAGGCTTGTCGCGACAGATTTGTGCTCTGATCTGTACTGCTTTACCCCTTGACCTATCCAGTAATGCCAATCTGTCTTGATAATCCTTGAGTTCAGAAAGAGTTCTCTGGGAAATTTTAGCAACACGTGAACACAAACACTACTGAACACTACTGAAACGCTGAAAATGATAAAGATGACAAGGCCTTGGCTGCTTATAGTTCTGCTAACAGTGTGCGGTGTAATGTTATGTGTCCTCGCCGTGCGAGTATTCCTCCACCACAAATACAGAAAGGGACATAAATCAGTATGTGCCGTTCTGTGCCCTAACCCTAACCAAGAATCCTGCAGGCCATGTGTACACCACATGGATGATGTGCTGCATGCAACGGATGAATATATGCCACAAAACCTGGGTAGAACTTTCAGGGTGTCATTCGTCACGGCTCAAACCGCTGAGCCGCAGGACGAATTAGAGATGTGGCAGATGGATTTGTACTGGGGTTTGTGTGCTTTGCTGCACCAGCACCTGGTGAACCGGAATCTGAAAGTACTACTGTCAACACGCATATACACTGTAGTTTTAGCTTCGATCGTTCACAGCCTGCCTGAGTTTGAGCGTGCTAAATTCAATGATGACTATGCGGTGGAAATCGAGGAGATGAAGAACAGCAATGTAACACCGTGGGCTGGTACATTCCCAGACAGGTTGGGGTTGGCGTCGGATGGGATGGATCAGGAAATAAAACGGCAATTGAAGAACGAAGTGACAGATCACCTGCTAGGCTATCTTAAGAGGGCAGACCCAACCCGGAGTATGTCGAGCAGATCGGAATACATGTCTCAGAAGTCCCATTGGGTACACTGGCCCCCATAGTGAACATGCAATTTTGCGTTGTCATTGTCATTGCAGGGTTTGGTTTTTAAATTACAGATCATGCAGTGATGCAGAAAATGTACGATACTATACAGGGGAGTCACCTCTGGTTGTTGGGTAGTACTAATCGTTAAGTCAGCGGAGTTGGCACACACCGGTGTCCGGGTTTCGAGCCACGTGAGGACATGCGCAAACATGACCTTTCGAAAACGTATTGTAACGTGTCAAACTGACACGTGTTGGATAAATATTTTGGGGGGAGGGGGTGTAAAGCTCTCGTGGGCCATATATATATATCAGCTACAACAACATGAGGAACTCTGGACACGGGAAACGCTGTCAGTTCGGAAAGGGTTCAATCTGGGAAACTTTGGTACTGGACACGGGAAACGCTGTCAGTTCGGAAAGAGTTCAATCTGGGAAATTTTCGCTTCCTGGTGAGAGATTTGAATACCAGTGCCCCTCGCCTTTCTCTAAATCATCCTCACGAAACTGCCTCGCTGTCACTGTACATATGTGTGGGTTCAGGCAACCACGGTCGACAATATGAGTTCTGGTACGTATTTTGCAACCCGGGTTGTCGCAAATACTGCGAGCTGGATCTGAAACATTACCCGTAAGAAGCGCATCAGCCAGCAACGAACAACAAAAAAAAACCCCTCTCTTTGTCCTCTTCGGTATCAGGTTTGACATTGCGCTCCTATTTTTCCATACGGCGGTCAATGCAACGAGAAGTACAGCAGGGTGCACCATGATTTCTTTCTTGATCGAAGGAGTTTTTAAAGTTTTTAGTAGTAAATCATATCGCGATATCAGTTCCCTCATCATTTTTGGCTTCGTCATAGCGCTATGGTCGTAGTCAAACTGCGTCATGGGTATGGAGTGGCTCTCGGTGTTGCACTCATCCCTCTCCAGATCGAAGTTCCAATACATCGGGGACAATCCACACACCACTGGGATTGTCTACGGAACGGAACAACCACATAATATCCGTATGTGCTGCCGACACGACATTCGGTTTGGAAAGGGGAGTGTGGAATAGGAAATTCAAATACGGGTTTCTCATTCTCAGTGGTGGCACATCGGTAACACATAAACAGAATACATGTTGGTATTGGTGTTGGTGTTTGTGCAGGACCTCATACACAAGTAGGTTTGTCCCACTGAGTTTTCCTGCAATATTTAGGCGTATGTGTTCTTTTGTTTCACGTGATACTGTGTGGTCATTTTTGTTTGGAGAGAAAGTCAACAGCAGGACAAGAGGTTCGATGTCATGTCCTTTGCTGAGCGCTTCCAGGTGGGTAGGTACGTGGTCGTGAGTAGGTGGCTCGGGGTCCATCAGAAACATCAGTGTCCTGCAACGATAATCCTTCCCAAAATGGGATTCAGACTCCACAGTGTATGGTTACCACTGCTCAAATTTGCCCACTCGTGGGTTCCAATAATACCTCACTTTTTTGAGGCCGAACAGCAGACCTGTTCTCGCTGTTGAAAGGTTATTCTGTAACATGATGATGACAGTGTATCAGCCATGTAGTGAATATATCCCCGCTTAACCGGCGGAATTTGCACGCATTGGGGGGGGTGTTCATCCACGTATACTTGCTGCACAAGCTGCTTGGCATATATGCACAGGTCCAGGCATCACACCCCTTTTTCTGCCTCGTAGGTGTAGGCTTACCCGTAGCTACACTGAGCAATTGCAGATCATATGGATTCAAATACTCAACGCCATCATCATGCCATATTGCTGATTCGAGAAAATTGCCGTTGCTTGGTCGTTCATGTTCTTCTTCCCGTTCAAGTTTCTGATTTTTCATGTTTTTATTTCATTACGTTAAAACGTGTTGTTCAGAGGGTCGCGGAGTGGTAATGGTACGACATTGTAACAATGTTGCCGGTTGTATTGCCAAGTGTCAGATCCCCTCCCAATTCCATTGGAACCATCAGGACTGGCCATTCTTGGAACTATGGACGCATGCGATGACTGGTTAAAGCAGTGCAAACAATATATAGCAAAGACACATCCACAATCAGAAGCAGACAGGCAGACACACCACAGCCCCGTACCTCATGAGGTGTGACCTTGTGTACCGCTTGGTCTACGAAAGGCTGAGCCAACGGGAGAGGGAGTATCAACCTAATGGCCAGCGAAGAGAGAAGCCAGTCACGTTTGCAGAGTGCATGATGCAGGTGTATCAAAGATGGGACCAAGGAAGTTTCAAAGAGCTAGAGGAAAATCTAAGGTGGGACGAAGAAAATCCCATTACAAACACAGAAAATCTCATGGATGATGGGCTAGAGCCCGTGGGTCGAAGCGGGCGGGTTATGGAGAAGACATCCAGTGATGAGGTTCCACTGGAGGAGAAAGCATCATTTTGGGCCAGCGTGTACTACCAGTTGGCATCTCCAGTTGATCCCAAGAAACCGTTCCTGGAAATTTGTGCAGCCGGCACATATCTGCTGCGGTCCAAGGAGGAGATTGTCATCATGGAAGGGGGTGGGTCTGAAATTATCAAATGGTTAAACGGGACGTACTCCTCAACCGAACGTCACATTGAAAGACCACGCAAAGTGCAACTTAATGATTGCTTCGCTGACTACGACAACCATCGCCGCAGCACTCCTCTAGCCCGAAACAAAGAAACCCGTGTGATGTGGGAATAGGGCACTCGCAGCGGCTTTGCTTTCAAATTCAGCAAGCACTATCCCAAGCTCGCAGAATTAACGAGCGAAAAGCTTCGCCAACAGGAGGGTGTGGAATTCTTCTTGGAATTTCTTAGCAAGCTCATCCCAGAGCCTCGATTACGAGATTGGCTGATAGGATGGATTGCATTCATGATACAGTACCCAAGTCGAAGACCGCAGAGCTACATTCTGCTGCATTCTGACATCGGCCGTTGTGGGAAAAACGTGTTGACATCCATTCTACAATGTTTGATAGGATCGGATCTGTCCACCGCCAACGCGCGTGTAAAGCGCATACTGTGCGAAGATGGGTTCACAGAAGGGACCGAAAATGTACTCATCATCATGGATGAGGTCGACCCGAATTCTCTCAACGATGCAGAACTCGAGAACCTTTGCACGAGTCATACGGTTGTTCTGAACAAAAAGTACAGAGACGTCACCGAACCGATGAATCATACACACATCATTTGCACCTCAAACGATCCTCCGGTTGGATGGAGGTGCTTGAAATCAGGGCAACAGAGATGTTTCTTCGAAACAGTGAGCCCATACTGGAGTGCAGAAATGGACCTGGATCGCAATAAGGAGTGTGTTGACAAACTGCTCGTACTGTATGGAGAGAATGGGAAATGGGGGATCAAACCTGGGGAATACAACGATGAACCGCTGTGCGAAATCGGGTGCTTCTTCATGTCCTACAACCGTCTAAACTTCAACCCTTCTAAGCCTGAAAAGTCAAAAGCCATGCTGGCCGCTGAGGCAAGCAGCCAAACTCTGGAGTGGCAGTTTTTCGCAACCTTTGCTACAACAGAGTGGATCGACTCACGTGACAAACCCGAATCCTCAATTGAGAAGGTATGGGACCCAGAAAGCGGACCAGAAACACACACCATCACAGTGGATGCTTTATTCAAACACTTCGGCAATTGAATTGAAAGGAACGGGCTACAGAAAGACAAACGGCACAGCAAAGCTGACTTCGGCAGAAATAGTTTGCAGTCAGACGTGTCGCCACTCAAGAAGATAAAGGGATTTTTGGCCCCTGGTTCAAAGACGAAAGACGGGTTATGTACCTACCAGATTAGACCCGGTAAGCTCTTGGGTTATTTGAACGGTCGGTCGGTCAGTCAATAACAAGTGAGCAACCACGATTGCCAGAGTTCTGTCTGTTGCACATCAACAAAGGGCATTTTGACGCCATGACGCGTTAGTACGTTACCGCTGCCTGGTTCGGCATCAAAATACCGGTTTTGTAATGACTGTAATACACAGTTTTGTAATGACTGGCGTACCCTGCTGTGGGCAGCCATTTATGCTGAACATCCTGATATAATGCAGATTGTGGAACCAACCTGCATTGTTGCTGACGTGGCCATGGAGTCATACATTTTGGGAGGATTTCTACAAACAGCTCACAGTCGGAGAATGTGTCACACAGTCCATGTGCTTCAGGACAGGAGGGGGAGGAAGACGTGTACATGGAAGATGGCACATCTTCTGAAACGTCAATCGGCACAAAAGAAAGAGATGAAATATACAAACGTCCTACCAGTGTATCCCGATGGTGGTGCTTCTTCGCCGATTGGATACATACCACTTGACCTCTACGAAAACTCTACCACCCTACAGGCAAATGCCAATTTCAACGGAGGGCGGATCATTCTATCAGGGGGTGAATCCGTACAGGTGAAATGGGTATATAAGTACATCGACGACTTTCCCGATCGTGTCGAAATGAAAGCCATTGAATCGAGAAAACTACAAAAGCTGACACAGTTGCGTGAATTGATATCCTTTTTTTTTTGGCTGTTAGTGTACCGCCACACAAATGGGATGTCATCACTCAGTACGACCCCGTTTGGCGTGAAATGGCACAACGAGCATTAATTGTACTTTTGACGTTGTTGCAGTCGCATATGCAGGCCCTCTTCCGCGTGGATGTGGACAGTAGCAGGCGTTTCCTAGATGTCCATGCCCCTTGTTCCCTGTCCCACTTCAGGATTGTTGGGGAAGACGTGTTTAGAAAGAGGCGCGGCAGCACTCTCGTTCCCGATTCAATGAAAAACGTGATTCAATCGTACAACACGGTCGCCGCGGTGGGCCATCCACAGTTTGCCATATATTACAACGATGCTGCGATGACAGAGCCAAAGAGGATGAGGCAACTGATATGTGGAGCGATAGACAAAAAGAAGAGAGAACTACCACCAGAATGGCCAGAGTTCTGTCTGTTGCACATCAACAAAGGGCATTCCGACGCCATGACGCGTCAGTACTTTCCAGCTGCTTGGTTCGGCATCCAAATACCGGATGAACACAAGAAATCTAATACCTCACTTTTTTGAGGCCCAACAGCAGACCTGTTCTCGCTGTTGAAAGGTTATTCTGTGTAACATAATGATGACAGTGTATCAGCCATGTAGTGAATATATCCCCGCTTAACCTGCGGAATTTGCACACATTTGGGGGGGTGTCCATCGACGTATATGTGCTGCACGTGCTGCTCGCCATATATGCACAGGTCCAGGCATCACACCCCTTTTTCTGCCTCGTAGGTGTAGGCTTACCCGTAGCTACACTGAGCAATTGCAGATCATATGGATTCAAATACTCAACGCCATCATCATGCCATATTGCTGATTCGAGAAAATTGCGGTTGCTTGGTCGGTCATGTTCTTGTTCCCGTTCAAGTGTTTTTTCATGTTTTTCATTACGGAACTCGTTTAAACATGTTGTTCAGGGTCGTGCAGGGTGATGCATAGACCCATCAGTTTCCGGTAGTCATACATATGTGGTGTTCCACCCAGTTTTTTTGTTCGACCCACAGTATGGACCCCTACCATCGAGTACAGCAGCTGTTGGGCCATGACCTATGGTGGATGATCTCGCGATTTTGTACGCAACCAAAGACCCTGCGCCTCGTCTGCCACATGCTTCGAACCGTGTGCACTGACCGGATTTTCCTCCCACAGCTGCCGGTGGGTGCGTCGCCTATCATGCACCGATCCCTCGAGAAGATCGGCCTAAAGTGGGGTATTGCGGTGAAATCCGTCACGACCTCATTCCCATTGGCGAACTTACCGAAGCCGGGGGACGACGGTGGCAGGCACATATGTGCCGTTATCGACTTCGGCGCCTGTCATGGCCCGCAATACGACACCGGGGTATGCAAGCGCCTTCTGTCGCATGTGGCATGCCCATCGGCCGTGCGGCGCAGGGTGTTCCAGTTGCACATCACGAACATGGGACCCCATAAGCCGTGCTGTCGTGGAAAGGTGATCACGTTCCTGTTGGGCATTCTGAAAAGGAGGTGGTTGCTTCGTGTTAACCTTCTCGTCATACACCACGACGCGTCCGAATATCCGCCAGTGCCAGCAGCAAACCACGGAATTGTGTGCAGCATTGGGTGGTACTGTTCTTTGGCAGCCGAAGAGGCAGGAGTCCCCCGCTGTCCCTACTGCGCGCTCCATTGCACCAATGCCCCGACCAACAGCGCTGTTATACCAGTCAGTGGATCACAAGCGGAAACAAGTTCTGGAAATGCTGGATGCTGCCGTGTTGTACCAGGAGCAAGAACCAGAACGTAAGTAAATAGTAGGACCGAAATTCTTGGCAATGGAGGCACCAGGCCAAGCCGTTATCGTTATGGCGTTAAGGCTGTATACCGGCACAGCCCGTTTACTTTACATACATGTATCATTGTTGTCTCTTTCTCAGCTCAACACCTGCGGTAATGCATCTTGCTATTATTTTTGTTGTTTGTGTTTGTCCTGTGTGTGTCAATTTCCTCCTAATTGCCGTTCTGTGCATTTTTTTCTGTCATAAAACAAGTACTGCACCGTCATCACAGGTTTGGCATCATCGGGTAGTCGCAGATGCAGGGACAACATGCCCAAAGCAATACGCGAAAAAGAAAGCGACATAACTAGGTTCGGAGACAGAGGACGAGTACCGAACGAGGAATTGCAACAATACCGGGTCGAACACCGCGTCTAAAGTCCGTTGAGAAAGAATGTGCAAGCTTACGAGTCCGTCAACATAAACACACCGGTTTGGAATGTGATTCTTTGGCTATCAAACACCCTGTGCCTCACGCGGTCAAATGTGACTTCACATTCCAGGTTAGGAGTAGCCACATCCTGCAAATCAGTTTATTCGTGGTCTGAACAAGGGTACTGTAGACGGGAATCTATTGTGTCATGTCATGGTCACGTCAACGCCTGAATGTCAGTGTCAAGATGGCATGGCAGGTTGCCTCTGTCACCACAGGTTTGGCGTCATCGGGTAGTGGCACGGATGCATTGAAGCAATCTGCAATGCATCTGTGCAACAAGTCACCTCCGTAGTCGTAGTAGTCGTATTGTATCGATGTCGCAGGATCTGTGGATCGCTTACATGACACCACCCTTGACCCCCAAGAATTCCCGAGGGTGACCTTTCAAATCGACGACGAAAGAAATGCTGAGGACAACGACATAAGAACAAAGTACAATCTCCTGTATCAGAGTTTCTGGTGGCGAAATGACGTGTATACACCTATCTGATTGCGAGGTGATGATGAAAGGCTTTGGGGGATCTTGGTAAAACAGTGGATGGTGGACAACCATGAGGACTATTATCAGGGATGTGTTATGAGTGTTATTAATAAGTGGAGGAGAACGTTGGGAAGAGCAAAGGTAGGGTTAGGTAGCAAAGGTAGTTTTTTTGGAAGTGCAATCACTGAGTTTGTCTGACAGTAAGGATGATATGCTGCATATGGATGCCCTTGGAATTCGGGCCCTTGGAATCTTGACAATCTTTCAATCGATGCAGTCGACTGCGCCAAGAACAGCGAATCCAAAAGCATGCTTTCTGTTTCTTGCATTGGGAAGTCTAGAAGGTGGTCATGGGGTTGTTCGGCTTTGTTCGATCTCTGCAGAGAGAGAAATGAATTTGGATGCATTAGCAAAATAAAAAGACAAATGCAAAGAAGCGGAATACACTGGGACGACAGTTACACCCAAGCAACCTGTGGTTTTATAAAGGACCCACAGTGGAAGAAGGAGTGCGAGGAGCACTTTTTCAACAAATAGAAGGAGGAACCCGAAGGGGGGGACGGTGCCAGCGGCGGCGGTGTGGTCAAATTGGGTGAGTGGTCGCACTACGTCAATGAGAACCGGGGCGTGTGCGACAGGGCCGTCGCCAATTGCAGCAAGGACAAGTATGGCAAGTTCCGAGCATACGCCGACCTCGGAGGCAGATGTCGCGACGCAACCGAGTCATGCAACCGTTTCCTGCTTAACAGACACAGACACAGCAAAAGGAAGAATCAACAGAAAGAAGAGGTAGGTGGCAACAAGCATTGGGATGGCTGGTTGCCGTATCTGTGACAGACGGGTAACAACTGTGGCAAGGCAATGTGGGACTGCATGAAGTATAGATCCGAAAGATTCGCACCATACATGGAGCGAGGAGGTCGCTGTCGGGACGCGGTGTCGTTGTTTGAGCGCGTTCTGCGAGGAAGGTTATGAGCAGGCCAGTCCAGCGGGGCGCTAAGCGCCCCCCCCTAAGAAGAGCAAAACGACCTACGGTTGGTGTTTAAGTGCCGCAATGGCAACAACAACCCAATGAACAACCCGTTCCGCGCGGACGAAATCGACAAAAGGAACGCAAAGGCACTGTCCTCGCGCGTCATGGAATACCTGGTCCACCACCTCCGTCTGCTGCTTAGGTCAGACTACGATGGATCCAAGTCGATGAAGTTAATCGACTCGTCGCTGCAGGACCCCGAAAAGTTTAACTGGGGACGGTTGAATGGCCCGATAACCAGGAGGGGTTCTACAAAGCGAATGGGAGAAGAGGCTGGGGTGCAATATGCCGAGAAGCCGTCACTGCGCATGCTGAGGGCCTTCCGTAAAATGGCGGATGCTTCATTCGAGTGCGCGGTGTACACACCATGTATGCTTTTCCAGAGAGATGGGGTCTGGTCGGTTGATGCACACCCCTTGGACAACCCCGCAATCGAGTACAACCACTGCACGCTGCGCCGGTGGATTGACGAATGTCAAAAACGCAACAGCCGCATGTTGGTCGTGCACGTAGTAGTGGATGTCCAAAACAGCAACGAGTCCTGGGCGCACAACACCGCCGTCACAATTGACCTGAAGAGAAAGACAGCTTGCGCCTCCGACCCAAACGTCGTAAGTGGCATGCATGGACACATTGTCGCCACAACAGCGGGTGCTCCGTTCACACAGATTAAGCTACATGACCTGTACGCCAAGCACGGGATCGGGAAGAGGCTGTTCGCTGATATTATACCCGGTCTCAAATGGATTCCACAGTACAAGGGGGACCGTGTGATGGAGGGGTTGCAGATGTGGCTAGAGGAGGGAACCAGATCACCGAGTCCACCCTGGTGGTGTGACCACATCGGCAATGCCGCGTGCGGTGGCTGTGACATGGTATACAAGGATCCCAACAGGCCCGGGGAGATGGCGAAAGACAAGGAAGGCCACTTTGCCCTGAAAAGGGTACCCATACCCGATGTGAAGGGGATGTGCGTGGCCCTCACCTTGCTGACGTGGATTGTTTGTAAACAACTTAACTTCTACGATATGGGCATCGTCGCGGTCGTCGTACGAGAGGTGATGGAGGATTTTGTGGAAGAGTGCAGGGCACGGAACCCCATTGGCATTACACAGGTCCAGTGCAAAGCAATCCTACGGCGCCGGGTTTTCAACATTTTCTTGCAGCTGTACATGGAGAAATCGAAGACGCAGTTCCTCCCCCGTCTTGGGATGTAGGACGCCATTTCCCTCAACACCTGCGGTAATGCATCTTGCTATTATTGTTGTTGTTTGTGTTTGTGTGTCAATTTCCTCCTAATCGCCGTTCTGTGCATTTTTGCAGAACAAACATGCGGCACCATAGTCTGGCAAAAGAAAACATTGAAGCAAATTTCAGTTCAAAAAATCTACTTCCTGGTTGCGTGCCCATGTTTTGCTTGGGGCTGCTTTCACGCCACACATGTACAGGGAAGGTCAGATGTCTTTTAATGGCTGTCAAATAGATATCCTCGTCTATCTCGACAAGACGCTCCTGATGCTCATTGTTTGCGAGGGGCCTATTGGTCTCGTAGCAGCCTCACGATTTATCCCTGGGACCCATGGCAAGCATCAGATGTTTGAATTTTGGAGTTTTGAATCGGTTGTGCATGATTCCGCAGGTCGTGGTTTTCAGGGCTGGATAATCACCCCAATAATTGGCGCTGTGAGCGCTGTGCGAAAATGCCCCCTTAGCCCGTTGTGTTTGATCGAAGCAGAAAAATTTGAAAAATTTGAGGAAAATAAAAGGCAGATGCTACCACAACAGATTATTCCACAACTGACTACAATCCCACAGCTATTACACCCACAGCTGCAACCTCCGGGCTGGGAGAAAGTTGATCGCAACAGATTCACATGCACACGACCATTGCAAACAACTGGAAAACTAAATAAAGGGATATGCAAGGGCAAGACCAAACAGGATCAGAACGCAATCGCAAAATGGGGCACCTGTGATGAACACGATATACTCAAAGAGTACCACACTCACACAAATGTGATTCCATACTTGGATGGCGAATGCACGTATCGAATCCAATCCAAGGCATGGTTCGCAATGCCAGTCGCCGAAACGGATTTGTTACAACAACTCAAATTCAAACGCGCCAAGGAACACAGCCAGCAATCTCGGGGGGGGGTTCACGCAGGAATTTCCCACATGCATAAGCATGGATGGGTGCACGGTGATATCAAGCCTGACAACATTCTGATACACAAGAACGTAACAGTGCTTGCAGATTTTGGTCTGACGACTAAGCAGGGCACAGGCCCCACATTAATCAATATCAATGGTCAAAGTCAATGGTTGTATCCTGTCGTATACCCACCTTACAGCACAATGGAGCTGTACAAGGCCGACGTACACGTGAATCGTGACTGGTTTGCATTCACAGTTGTAGTGTACGAGATGTATCTCAACGACGAGATTAACTCCGAAAGTTGGTGGGTCCTTGACAAAGTGCGCAGGATTGATGAAACACACAGCAAGCAAGCGAGTAAGCATTATGGGGCAGGAACAAGGCTGCTCCCGTACATGAAGCCGGAGTCAACAGCAGTGCCAGCAGCAGCGGGTAGTAGTAGCCGGACACATCGATCGACCACGAACATCAATCGTCGTCAGAACAGTAGCAATTCCGTGGATGCCATCGATGATATATGGGACTCATACGTCAAAGATGGCAAGATGTGTCGGCACGCAAAGAGTGAATGTGAGAACCCGAATGAAACAACCCGGTTTGAACCATACCTGAGAACAAGAACGTGTGAGGATGCACCCATATCATGTGCCAGAAGGAAGGGACGGCGACAGGTGGAGAAGACCCAGAAAACACAGGAACGGGGACAGGTGCAGCAGCACGCGGCACAACCACCAACTCGGACAGCGACCACACAGGAGTCATTATTTCTGTACATGGCGCCGGATGGATCACACTGTTCATTACTAAAGGATTGCAAAAAGCATGCTTCACCCACTTTCGAATTGCGAATTGAGTTGACGCAGAGAAAATACCCTGCGGTGGCCACAGAGTGTGTGTTCGGGTGTTGGGGTTTCTTTTTAGTTGCGTGGTCTTTTCTACTCGATGGACACAGTAAATCGACATTGTAACAATGTCAACAGCGGGTCAATAGATTGTAGAAGCAGCCGGTTGTATTCAATGTCTTGGTCGCTTGTACCCCCGTGTATCGACGCCTGTTCCTGTCGATAACCGCTTTTTCGATAGTGTGGCGCTGTGTGCTTTTCGTCGCTTGTGTGTCTGTGTCTCCTGTGTCTCCACGTCAACGAACAGGCGTGTGTGACGCCCTTTTCCAGGAGAATGTGAGGATATTTTGGCCCAGTCAGAATCTTCTTCTTCCTCCATCGGAATGTTCCCATCTTCTGACCACATTTCTGTGCTCGGTTGCATTATTGTGGGCATGTGGTATACAACCATTGCCATGAACTGCCGGCGTCCCATGCTCACCTGAAGATCGAAGTCTGCCCGGTATGCTGCGTAAGCCGCGTATCTCATGCATACTGTGTTAGCATTTTCGTGCCAATCACGATGCTTGGCCCACAGGATGTGAAACTCAGCAATGTCATCAAAGTCGAATCCTCCGTCGGCGCGATTTGTTAGACGCCGATTGAATATCCTTGGGTCATCACCTTCATTTGACTGAAATCATACATGTGTGCAGGGTGTGTTCGCTGTTTGTTACCTGTACTCGTGTATGGTTTGTACCTGGTAGTGTATTCCTTTTGGTGCTGATGATCTACCGTGGAAGCCTGTTGTTGTGCCCCAGAGGTAAAATATTCCTCGCAGGCATCTGCCATATCTGGGTTCACATTACGTAGTAGGCCACATTCTGTGCCATCCTTCATTTGACTGAAATCATACATGTGTGCAGATTTTATGCGTGGTGTGTTTTTTTTATATTGGTCTTACGGATTGCTGATCCATTCACAACGCTGGATGCCTAGTCTTGTCAAAAAACCGAAGAGTGAAACACAGATAGATGTGCTTTTATGCAGTTATTTTCTGTTTTTTCGCACTGACAGTATCACGGCGCAGGGGCGTAGCGGGAGTCGTGGTTTCGTTGTGAATTGGCGGATCAACGCTTGCCGCTTTTGTGGTCTCTTCCTTTTCCCTCTGCTCATCCAAGTATAACTTCAGCCTCCCATGAACGTCTTCTTCACCCGGACAGTATGGTCCCGGCCCTGTGCTGAATGGTTTGCCATGGGATGCAATACAGATTCGTTGCCATTCTGAAGTGTGCAATCCGCGTTCGTCGAATCCGCGTTTTGCGTTTTTGCGATATGTAGCGATATTGGTGACTGGGTTGTAAACACAACCACTTACATTGTCGGGTGGTGAATACGCCAGTGAATACTTGCTATTGGGGTACAGCTCCCTGGTGTACTTTTAACACACCGGCTCATCCATTTGCCATGCAATATGCACGCGCTGTGGGACTGTCACACCCCATTCCGTAATCCGCAATCCAATGCTCACCATCACGCTGACAAACACGGCCCACAACGCCAGCCAACCCGGCGAACTCGGAGTCCTCGTTATCGCTTCGATTGTACAGAATTTCGTTGTGTGGACCCACCATACAACCCGTTGGCAGTGTTGCATGTGTCCCGTCCACCAACACCATCCGCGTGCGTGCTTGACCTGTCACCACGTGCTCAGGCATGGATGCAATTGCAGCTCTGGTACACGCTGCCTCCGATACAGGTTCAGCCACCATCTCCATCTCGCACACCTTTCGACAGGTGTGCAGTTGCCCATCGTCTGTTTCGTTGCAGAGTGCGTAGCAGCGTTTGCGCTTCAATTTGTTTGAGCCCACCAGTATTGCATCATTCTTCTGATTACTACTGAATAGAGTACCCATATCATTTTGTGTGTTGTTTCTCTTTTTCACATAAGTAATAGGCATACTCAGGATCATTGCATTTTTTTTTGTACTCTCACGTCACGCTGAACATGTCATGTCACGGAACAACACAATGTGTCTGACGAAGACCTGAACACGCTGGAGAGAAGGATTAAGGACGCGGGGGTTACTCAGAGATACAGAAGAGGAACGAGTGTACCGTGTGCATGGACGGACAGAGTTGCGTGGTTCTGGTGCCATGTGGCCACCAGTGATTCTGTGTGACGTGCGCCAACGACATCCACGTGTGCCCGCTCTGTCGCGCGCCTGTAACAAGTCATATCAAGATCGCACTGGTTTCCACCCAAACACTGGTTTCTGACCAGACTTTGTTCGGGTGTATTGGTCGTTGCTTGATATATATGGGTGGTAAGGCCCCTCCCCGCGTTGTGCCTGCAGTCTGTCCGATGATCCGTCCCATTGGCACCCGTCCCGCAGTTGGGTGGGGCACGCTGACCTCTAACCCACCTGGCAACGAGGTATCCAGAACATCGAAAGCCAACTGAATCCCGCGGACGTGGCTGTTCACTTTCTGGTAACGCTTTGCTGCTTCGGCTGTTTTGTTGCGGGTTAGGGTTAGGGTTAGGGTCATCCCCGTCCATCGCTGCTGGGGGGGGGGTCAATTCGGACTACCTGCGCGCACGTTGAGATAATAAAATGGAGTCCTGGTGGACCAATGATACAAACCCACAAGAGCAAAAATTAGGCAACCCTAAAATGGTAGCCAACTTCTCCAATCGCGGTGTACTCGCGTCCTACCTCCAGCTCTGTGATCAGGACCACTGAGACCACTGGGAGGACCACGCGATGGAAACGAGCTTGCTGACCATGATAACGGAAGACCAAGATTACTGACGCACGCCGTGTCCCTCTCTGACCCACCCACCCGCATTCTGTACCCGGGCCCCCTTTAACGATGGGTTTTAGTCTTCAGACAACGCATATTTGAAGAATTGACACAGACTGGTGTTGTCGAGTGGAGAATGTATGAAAACAGGACTTCCTGATTGGTATCTGGTATTGGGCGTGCGTATGAAATAAAACAAAAAAGCAAAATGGAACACCGACTGGGCAGCATAGAGGATCGGCTGGGAGGATTGCCCTAACCCTAACCAAGAACGAGGGCCTCCAGTTTAAATTTGAAGTATACACCGACTTAGATGGGAAGACCTTGCATTGAAACCCACCTTGTCATAGATATATCCGACGACGAAGACAGGCAGGTCAATAGCACCCCGCAGATTCTGAATGTAATGTGTTTATTGAATGCGCTGATCCATTCACAACGCATGTAAGGCCTGGAGTCTTGTCAAAAAACAAGGAGTGAAACACAAATTGATGATGGCAATCATGCAGCGTAGCAGGCAGTGGCGAGGTGGCGAGGTACGGGCAAATCGGTTTTTCAATCAACTGCTGGACATAACCGAAAGATGGTGTCTACGAGTCTCAATGGTTGCCGGTGTCGATTCTCTTCTCAAAATTGAATTCGATACCGAGCAGGGCGAAATTGATCTCACCAACTACCACGGGGATGGTGGGTTAGGGAATGATGAGCGAGGACAAGAGAAGCAATTGAAGCATGTACTTTACAACATTCTGTACGCCCACCACAAGTTGCAACAGCCAGTGCGATTCAAATTGATTATAGACAGCTGGATGCGTCTTACCAAACCACCCATGTATCCTGGTGAGGGAGAATACACACAGTTTCCAGGTATTGAGCCGGGTGAGGACATAGGTTCATATGAATTGCGCATTATGATGCTTGCAATCCGCAACTTGTTCACTGCAGATTACGGTGATCACGGTGATTGGACGTATGGCAGACGAACATTGAAGGTAGAAGACCAGATAGACAAGATAGTCTGTGTCATTGCATGGAATCTTCCGCTACCCAACGCAGCAACAGCAGTTCTTGCGTTGCAGGCGAAGTGCGATCTTCCCAAGGAACTGATTCAGCATGCATCTGAATATGTCAATGGTTATTTGGCAAAGTTAGTCAAAAGGACACGGTTGGATGAACTGCAACCCTAAGTATATGTGACTGGACGCTGGATTGGGATTGTGTGGTTGTGACTATTGGGCCCCGTTGCTTTGTTTGTCGAGAGGCGTTCGGCGCAAGGAGGTGAGGCCATCAGGGCTAAAGTGATTACCACGCCACCATGTAAATATCAGGTTACTCATTGTGAAAAACCCCGGGTGCCTCAAATCCAACGCCGGCTTCAATAGGTTATAAGTTTTCGCGATGAAAAGGCACAAAATAAAATCAGTCTACTACGTTCGTGATGTCACATCCTTTACTGACAAGAAACCGCAATCGTCAAATAAACACATCAATCAGACGCCAGGCACGCAGGGATGGGCGGCACAGACGATTGATCGCAGTCACCGAGGCAGCTTGCTCATGGGATCCTGGGCGCCACCGAGGATTAATATGACGCTGTCATGGATATGGAACTTGATGACATGAAGCTAGATCTTGACAACAATTTCCGGGGTCCCGTCGATCCCGCCGACGACCCTGAAAGGGTTATTGATGCCCTGGTACGCCACAAAGAAGTTGAAGGATCTCATACGACGCAGCACATCCTGTTCTTGCGCTACTTGCTCCTTTGGTTTTGGGATTTCACAATCGAAAACCTGCAGGATTTCATCAAAATCTATGGGGCACTAATCAAGGACATCTTTCTCGATACAACAGACACAACCGAACAACGTTCCATCGGGCTGTTGCCGTCAGATTGTCAAACCACCATCACTATCCGCCACCAAACTCAAACGCAGGAAGTCCCATTTGTCTAGCAGGGATACTTGCCACCGGGATAGGTGTTGACGCCAACTTTGCACGCAATTGTCAATCAGCTGTGATCGTGGCCCCTTTTATATTTTTCTTGGTCATTGGTTTGCGGTCATTCTTCTGCATAGGATAAGACTTCTTTCCCCGCCCTAACCCTAACCCTAATAGCAGGAAATACTACCACCCGACAAGCTGGATGATTACGTCGCTGACAGGAGACAGGTAATAAATAAAAGCATGCCACAAAACAAATACAAATACCATGACTGGGACGAGTATTTCCGCGGGCATAACGTGCTGAACTGCAACGCGGTACACCAGCAAAGTGGCCCCTGTCGGAAAGCAAACAACAAAAGGGAATGCAGGAATGAATGTGAGGGTCTGTTGAAGAGACTATCTGCCCGGGAGGCGATGAAGGAGAGCTGGCTAAAAAAGATTCTCAAACACTATAACAACAACGCATGCTATGAGCGATGGGAGCCCAAGGAGCGAAAGCATTTAAAGGCATTTATCTGCCGTGATCAGTCTGAGTGCATCACAAACCAAACCAGTCAGGATTGCAAGATGTGTGAACAGGTTATGCGGGAATATATGCAGGAATATAACAAACGCGTTCGGACAACTAACAAGTTAGGGTTAAGGTTCGAGGAGACTAACAGGTTCAGAGAGCCAGGGATGTTTGGGAAATGAACGCGGAAAGACCCTAGATTCAAAATCTAAATGTTCTTGGGCAACCTATCCGACCTACACGAGGCGGTGCGTGTCAGTCACTCTTGTACACAAATTGCGCCTCACACGAGCGTCATGACGGTCGATGCTGTGTTTGGTGTCTGTATTTGCCGCGGTGTGGTGAGCCTGTCTGGCTTGTTCGTCAGGCTACATTTTTTGATCGATGCAAACATTCTGTTATACACCGCGTCTCTTCTCGGAGCTAGCCGAGAGTGGGGCTGAATGTATGCGCAATCATCTGCGAACTGTCGGCGTAAGGGTCGTGCGGCTTTATGACGAGGACTCGGAGAAGATGGACGCATACGAGCAGGCTTTGTCTGAGGCGGCCCGTTCCATCCGCCAGGACAGTGGAACCCCGCACAGCAGCCGCGGGATGGCCGGGATCACGAAACACTACGGGCTCGCAAGCAGCAAGGCCGTCGTAAGCGCTAGTCTGGACCAGAGGGCAAAGATGGTGTTCTCTGTGTTGCACGGGGTTGACCAGCGGGACCTCATGTTTTCGTGGGACGCAGCTGCGATCACCGGCGTGGATGCAGGCAGGTCGCGGCCACCCTCGCACCGAGTACTCAATGGCACCGACTACCGAAAGGCGTTCCATGAACTAACGGGTGGTTCCCTGAAGCCGCATATTGACATCGAGTGGGGCACCGCGGGGGACTTGGTGCAACAAAGGATGCAGGGGGAAAGTGGCATCAACTTCCCGTTCTGTGTGCAATCCCAGTTCATCTGCCACTCGGTGCCAGTCGGCGGCGCGACGTTCGTTTTTGCACCAGGTGTGATGCGTGTCCGGGTCGTGGTGGTGTTTGGCTCGTTGCCCCCACCGACAACTGTGCACTTCTCGTGCAGGTTCATACACCGATAAGCACGACAAGGCGAACTTCGAGCACGGTGGCAATCGCGATTTCTGTGTCTGCACCGATAAGGGGTACGAGTACTTTCACGGGAAGTGGGTATGCATTGACAACATCCCCCGGGGCCACTTGGTGGTGTAATTGTCCAACACACCCCATTGTAACAAGCTGGCCGATTATGGTGTCAGTGACCCACAGCGGAAGGTGGTCTACATCACCTGGCAGCCCAGGATGCTCTGTCGCGACCACCGTGCATTGAAGAAGCGGAAACTGGACGCCATCGTGACAGGGGGTAGCACCGATCACTGGGCAACGCATGTCCCTAAGATTTACAGAGGCTCCCATTATTCTAATGGTAAGAGGATTTCCAATGTCATTGTGCAGGATGGGTTCTATGACCCGGCTTTGTGGGCGTTGATCCATGAATCCCTGTGAGGCACGGTGGTGTAAATAAATGACACCGTCTGTGTATGTATATATTGTTGGAACACCCCATCCCGCGGACACATTGCAAAATACCGTTCCCGGTCTTCTGTGTGTTTTGCATCACACCGTGCCGGTTTATGTGTGTGTATGTTTTGTTTGAAACCTCCATACGTGCCAAGCAGGGTGCATCGGTACACAAAACACGTGCCAATCCCGGCAGGGGCGTCTTTTTCACAAATGTTTAGGAAACCTAACCGCCAACCACCCCGGAAATTGGGGTCTGTGATCCGAGGTGAACCGTGATCCGGTGACCTGTGGGGCAAGAGGCTGCTATTTTTTTCTTCTACCAAAAAGCTGCATGCCAATCGAATCGGCAAGAAACGCGGAGAGGCCAACAGCAAAACACAAAAAGTAGATGTTCAGCTCACCACTGGAGATCGTCATGTTTCCTTTTCAGTCCATTGTTTCAGTCGGTCCATCATCGTGGCATTTTCATATAGATACGATTCCCTATCCATCTGCAGCGAAAAGTCGTAACAATGGCTGCAAACCGTACAGTGTGGGGTGTGGGGTTAGGAGAGGCCGGCATCACCGTCAGGGTCGGCTTCTTCGATGTCCCCGATCTTACCGGGGTGTGTCTTTCCGATCGCACGTAAGCGAAACCCCATGCCAATGGACTGACCACGACAGCCAAACCGAAAAACACGAACGCCTTTGTCGGCCAATGTGTACCAAAAGGCTTACACCATGGGATGCACACTAGGGTTGGGCCAGTGTGTAGGTATCCTCAAAACAAAGGTGGCATGGCTTTATGCATCAACCTGTTGATGGCACCTGCCTCTGTCCCGTAATTGATCTTCAATTCCGTGTCCTTGTCTATGTGTTTTTGGGCGACAAGCCAATAGTGTTGGAATCCAACAAATGGATCCATCTGTAACACTGAAGGAAAGGAGGGTAGCCTTCGCCCCACAGGTCACCGCATCACGGTTCACCTCGGATCACAGACCCCAATTTCCCGGGTGATTGGCAATCCACCAAAAAGCGTACACCATGGCATGCACGCTAAGGTTGGGCCAGTGTGTAGGTATCCTCAACAAAACGCTGGCATGGCTTTATGCATCAACCTGTTGATGGCACCTGCCTCTGTCCCGTAATTGATTATCAATTCCGTGTCCTTGTCTATGCGTTTTTGGGCGACAAGCCAATAGTGTTGGAATCCAACAAATGGATCCATCTGTAACACTGAAGGAAAGGAGGCCTTCCCATTTGGCATATAGGACCTCCCATCCTGGTTAGGGTTAGGGAATTGTTTTGCATGAAAGGTAGCCAGACGGGCATGTACATTGACTTTGCTTGAGTGGCCCGAGTGGTTGACAAATGAACCAAGTCCACGTAGTAGCGTAGCATCAATGTAGCGTTTCTTGGAAACCTGAACTGTGTAGGCTGATTGCACGGGCTGATCTGGCGAACCCAGACCAAGGTAGGGAACAATCACATCACCCTCTTCGAAGTTACGTGTGGCAAACAAGCCACAACCCAGGGTTGATTGATTGATGGTGAGTCCCCGGTATTGCACTGTACATCGCAGGCAACACGGGGGGGTTTCAGTCATATTTGAACAATTGACACATTTGATGGATAAAAGGGCCCTTTCATCTCCACCCTGCCATTCTTCAAGGGTACCATACATCCTGTCAGTTGCCACCATTTCATCTAAATTGGGATACAAACTAAACCGTACGGGTGGTCTAGTTCGTTGTTTTCCGGTGGGGGGACCACAATTCATCACTGATGGATGCTGTTTGTCATCAGTATCACTGTCGCTACTATCGTAGATGTAAATATACTGCCTTGCTTGTTCTCCTTGTCCACCTTCTGCTGTCCTGTTGTACACCTTCCTTCTCGTCCTTCTCAGCGGTTGTGGCATATCACTGCTCCTTGTACGCATTGTTTTTTTTTAAACACAACACACACATGGGGATGAACCGGACACTCACCCTTTGGTTTTGGCATCGCTGTCATATTTGTCCTGTACGAGGCATTCTGGATTCTCAACTGTTCTCCAAAACTTTAACCCTAACCTGCAGTTCAGTTTTAGGGGGGATGGTGTGGGATGGACGTCGTGGACGGTCTAACTAACCCTAACCTGTACGGCGTGGTGAAATACAACCTGTTGTTGTGGTTTCGTTGCAGATTCAAAAACCAAAATGCAATCCATCCATTTCGTAAAAAGGGTACGTCTAACCCTTACCAATCAAAAATTCTACTGCTGCTGGTCGTATTTGGGGGATTTGTTATTTATCAGATGTATCAAAAGAACAACAGAATGACCACACAACCACCACTTTTTAACCCCAACACTAATCCCAACACTAACACTAACCCCAACACTAACACTAACCTCAACACTAACACTAACCCTAACCCTAATCCTAACCCTAACAAACCATGTGACTGGCCCACCTATGCAGTACGCCACAAGGATCTAGTGGATAAATTTGGCCACAAAGGGATGCCAACACAATACAAAAACCACCATCTTGAACACGGAAAAAACGAGGCGCGCATTTGTCAAGCAGATCCTAGCATTTGGGATTGTCATACCTATCTGAATGCTCAGAATTGGAAGGATCTGAAAACGAGATTTAGAACAGATTATACTGCTGCCGTCAAACACTACATACACCATGGCCGGAATGAACCGTGGCGTAAATCCCATAGATAATGTGCAACCTTTGGGTAGCCGCATGCATTCAAAACCACGTTGTCCCGTGTGGCGGTTAGGGTGTGAAAGTGTTGTTGTTGTGTGACTTTATGTAATTCAGGCGCGGGGCTGTATCTTTCACGCTGCCTGCAGAGAACGAAAGGAGCAGAGTTTCGGACTCTGGTCGCAGGGTATCAACTTGTCAAGGCAGTGGTAAGGGCAATGGGCCGCTCCATATGGCCAAGAGGAGGCGCTGAAGACAGGCAACGGTTGAATATCGCCGAACGCATGGTGTGAAAGTGCTCATGTTGTTGTGTGATCGCTTCGTTTGTAGCACAGCACATAGGCTTGGCGTTCTTCCCGTCATTCACAACATATATGTGTACCCACAGCTGGTGTGCCTCTGTACCAACGCATGAGGTGCTTGCGGTATCTTACTGTCTTGTTCAGAAACGAAGGACAGCGAGATCAAAACACTCAAGACATTCTGCGTAGGAGGCGTAGGCGCTGAAGACAGGCAACCGTTGAATATCGCGCGAGCGCATGGTGTGAAAGGGCTTATGTTGTTGTGTGAGGATTGACCATTGCTATCAGATGTGATCGCTGTTATCGTCTCGTTTGTAGCACGGCCTCCACATAGGGTTGGCGTTCTTCCCGTCATTCACAACATATATGTGTACCCACAGCCGGTGTGCCTCTGTACCAACGCATGAGAGGCTTGCGGTAGCTTATCGTCTTGTTCAGAAACGAAGGACAGCGAGATCAAAACACTCCAGAAGTCCTGTGTAGGGGGCGTAGGCGCTGAAGACAGGCAACGGTTGAATATCGCGCGAACGCTCATGTTGTTGTGTGAATGCATGCTCGGGTCCGATTGAAAGGGGATCCTGCATTGCATGGAAAGCAGGGTGCATACTGCAAAGCGCCAGCGCAGTGCATCGCAAAAGCCAGCGAGGGAGGCGGAGGGTCAGCAACAAGTACACGCTTTGCAATGGCTGTAGCAAGCAGGAAACAACAGAAAAACACACCCAAGGTTCTTCTCTCTTCAAGAAGGGGTGTCGTCGGTACACATTTGAGGTCATGCATCCTATTCGTGTCCTCCTTTTCCCTGCAGCGATGGTGCAGCTGCTGGTACGTCTGTCGAATGCCTCAAGCATGGGTTATTACTGCGGCACCTGCGGCCGCTGCTGCTCCCCGACAAAGGGGCTGAGGACGGGCGGTTTGTGGTTATACGTTTTGCATTACTGCTTCCGTTTCCATGGCCAATGGCAAATGCGTCTCCATGGCAAGAATTTCAGATACCAGGTTAGGCTTGACCGGATGCACCGCTATGTGTGACTGTTGCATTTGATCATTTTGTGCAACAGCAAAGAATCCTGCTGTCAGAAAAATGATGCATGCCATGGCCCTACGGTCTCCTTTGTGTTTCCTTCTTTGTAGTTCACACATGCATTTGGAGTGTCAATGTCTGATCATTCCAAAGAAGTTGTGGCAATGTCGGAAGGAGAAAAGGAAGACAAAAATTCGGCATATAGAATGCATCATCCGATCAAAGCTATTTCTGTACGGAACGGTGACGCTTTCAGAGATTCGATCACGTGTGTCCCAACACATACAATATACAACGACCTTGAAAGACTACATTCGACAGAGGCATGCGTCCAAGCCATGTTTGGTGGGACACCTGCACAACAAAGCGCAAACACGGGTATGCCTACACGAGGACGCACATCGTTTTCACATCGCCGACCTAGCCAGTTACCATATCGAAGTATACGCTGAAATCGTCATAATGGCGGTCGCGGTGCTGGCTGCATCCGAAGGCACTGGTTTGTCGATAAAGATATCCGAACTCGTTGTAACGTGGGACTACTGGTTTGACAGGTACATGCGCGATCTAGACAAGGGCGAACGGAATCCAGGCATGGAGCTTCTCAGCATGACAAAAACCACCCAGAAGCGGGGATATTGGTATCCGTACCAAGGCAACATGCTGCGTAGCATCTGCAGGCGGCTGTGTGAATCAGAGACGGCCCAAACTCCCCTCGAACTAAAGGACACCAGTGACGGTGATGTGACAATCCAGTTGACAGAATGACCGCGGCACCCAACCCTTTCCTGTTCATTGTTCGCATATAGATAACACGGGAAGAGGTTTGTTGGGACCCATTGGCCTTGTGCATAGGCCACCTAACCTAGTACGACCCCACCAGAAAAACGCGTCATCTCATCCGCCCTCTACTGGAGTCTCCATGGGCTTCAAATTTGAACGCCTCGTCATTTAGCACCTTTGGCAGCCAGTCAGCGAAATGCAGACCCTTGCCACCCTTCCCGCCCTTGCCACTGGCGTTCTCGGTTCACTTTACTTTACTTCAGAATTCCATGTACAATTTGAAAAATAAAGGCATAAAAAAAAAGAGCAAGGATGTTGTACGGTCCTGGTTCTTTTGCTAGCAGTACTCCTCCCCCTCCAAGTGGCGTTTTGGATGTGGACAGGCGAAGTTCAATCCATGATGTGCCTCATGTGGTTCTGAACAAGGTTGCTGAATATTCTGACATACCTGAACGCATACGCCTGAGGCAGGTCAATAGCACACTGCGTGACGGTGTTCCACCCACGGTGCCCCCTTGGCATTGTGCATTCACTGAAGATGCCATACTGGATGACTGCAATGCATTTTGGTCCAAAATCGCTCAGATTATGGCATGGTTCTTGATAGTCACGCACAATCGGGTGACAGAGGAGGACAGCATTGTTCACAGCCCGACAGTGTATTTTCGAATTAACAGGAATTTGCAGGATGGACTCATAGCCGACAACCGTTCACTGCACCAGAGCTTCTGGTGGAAAGAGCGCGTGTATACACCATCGAAGAGGCAAGAAGGGTTAGTCACCCAGGGTCCCCCAGAAGGTCCCCCAGATCAGTGGATGGTGGAGAACCATGAGGACTATTATCAGGGCTGTGTCATGCAGATGATTCAGCAGTGGAGGAAAAGGTTGAGTGAAGGGTTGTCGGCTAAAGATTCAGCAAACCTTAAAGGGAGTGCAATTGATATCACAATGTCGCTAGGTGTAGAACAGTATGGGTTAGGGTATATGAGGCATGTGGATGCAATTAACTACATAGGGAAATACATAGCAGAAGAACTGGGGCGCATGTATGGTTTACAGATTTCTTACTATTGGGACTGGTACGATGTTGGTATCTCTATCGCTGGTCGTGAGCCAAGATACTTTCATTATGTAACACCGGTTGCGATTCCCCTAACGGATGTGAGGATGGAACAATGGGTCAGGCGATAAGGGGTGGTTGTGTCTACACAGAGACCTAACAACCTGAGTGACCCTGCCTACAAACAGAAGGTGCGGAGACTCGGATATGTGCATGTTTTAGGTGGCAAAAAAACTGATATGACGAAATCACAAATAAATGGAAGGAAATTGCACAGCGGTGCCAAATGTAAACGGGACCCAGCACCAGGTTAGGGTAAAAGAAAAAGAATGTGACACATCACATTTAGTCCAAATAGCGTGTTGTTACAGCGATGATCGTCGTGGTGGTTACGCAAATTCGCAGATATGACCCACGTCCGGTTCATCGTTCTTCGTAGTTCACGCATCCATTCGAATGTCTGATCATTTCAAAGAAGTTGTGGCAATGTCGGAAGGAGAAAAGGGAGACGAAATCCGGCATATAGAACGCATCATCCGATCAAAGCCATTTATGTACGGAACGGTGACGCTTTCAGAGATTCGATCACGTGTATACCCACACATACAACATACAACGACCTTGAAAGACTACATTCGACAGAGGCATGCGTCCAAGCCATGTTTGGTGGGACACCTGCACGACAAAGCGCAAACACGGGTATGCCTACACTAGGACGCACATCGTTTTCACGTCGCCGACCTAGCCAGTTACCATATCGAAGTATACGCTGAAATGGTCATAATGGCGGTCGCGGTGCTGGCTGCATCTGAAGGCATCGGTTTGTCGATAAAGATATCTGAACTCGTTGTAACGTGGGACTACTGGTTTGACAGGTACATGCGCGATCTAGACAAGGGTGAACGGAATCTAGGCATGGGGCTTCTCAGCATGATAAAAACCACCCAGAAGCGGGGATATTGGTATCCGTACCGAGGCGACATGCTGCGTAGCATCTGCTGGCGGCTGCATGAATCAGAGACGGCCCAGACACTGGTGGAACTAAAGGACACCAGTGACGGTGATGTGACGATCCGGTTGACAGAATGACCACCGGAAACACGTCATCTCATCCCCCTCTACTGGACCACTTTACATTAGCGTGTAATGACAGAAAAGGCAATACTAGCCGTGTTTCTGTCTACCCAGCTGCTCTCTGGGGACAGTGTCAGTCTGGCCGTGGTACCATGGTCCTCCACTATTTCCAACATATGGGTAAGTGTGTCGAGTATATCCTGTGTGGCGCTCGGTTCAACTTATTCTTTGAGATTGAACGTAATTTGGACCCATCCCCTGAACAAACGGGGATTTTGTATCTGTGCAGTGACTATTTTTTTGAGTATCTTAATAAAGGACTGCTGAAAGATCTCGTTTTGAAACGACCATTCGTCTTCAATTGTCTCACCGTAGTGCTTTTGGTTAGTGTCCGCCCCCGAGCAAGCATCCAGTTGCACAGAATGGATCAGTCGCATCAAAAAATGGCAGACAGAGTTACGGATGGAGTACTCAGTCCAGCTGTCGCTGATGGCCATCACATGATTTTGGATGCTCGTAACGGGTTGAACCGCGGTTTCAACGAAAGCAAACCCCAATCTTCGTGCATTCTTCATTTGTCTTTTGTTTTTATTTCTGTTGATAGCTGCTCAGCGTGATCAAAATCTTAGCCAGTGTGTTTCGTGTGTCGTGTGTCCACTACATTTGCGGGTTGTTTATGCTGACCAGTGTCGGTTACCTAAAGTTACCCCTTGGGTGGCAAAGAACAATGAAGAGGCCCCCACAATTTTGGCTGTACCAGTCAAAAAAGAAAATTGCAAAAAGTAAAAAAGAGTAAAAAAAAAGCAAAGAGTAAAAAGTAATTCAAAAATATAGGAGCATGCCGCACTTCATTGTGACATAATGCCCAGCGGGATCCGGAAAGGGGCACATGAGAGACAAATATCTGTCTTACCTGCACGATATCCATATCCATGATGTATCATTCAATGAAACCAATACCTTTGAGGCTAATATTGACTCAAATGTCGAGAAGGACGAGTGTTACATCCAGACATCAATAGAGGCAACTCAAGAAATTATCACTGCATGTCAGGGGAAGGCGCTTGGTGATTGTCTCCAGGCAAGGGAAGAAGCAAGGGGAGCACTTGTTACCAAGTTACAAGGAAACTATTTTGAAGTCCGAAAGTACTACTCACATTACATGGACCAGGAGATAATCAAGGCTACGGAGCGAGGAAAACATATCATTCTTGAAACCACGGGTTCATTCAGCCCACCCACGTGGATCTTCGATTTAGTCGAACGGGTATCGAAATTTCCCTACATATTCACGGTGGTTTTCCCGGTTGTATTATCCGAAACTATTGAGGGACGCGCCGTGGATTGCTTTCTAAAGCGGGCGCACCGGGTTTTGGAGAATGACCTTGAAGGTATGTATATGAAGGAACCCCCTCGATTGCCATCAATTGTGGAGCTCAGGGAAGGGAATATACCGCAGTCACATGACAACTTTGTTAAGACACTGGCAGATGACAGGTTTCAGCACGTGTTATTATACAACAACAACGAATCATGTGGGCAAAATTGTTACATGCTCGATGTCAATGATTTAAGCCACCTTCGCAGCAAGCACAACATTTGGGTCACGGAGTAGATTCTTGCACGGGGTGGTCTCAGTGATAGATTGACACTAGAAATCGTAAAAAAAGTTTATGCAGTAGCAACACAGTCAGCCCCTGGTACCTGAGTTTCCACATCTCGTCTCATCACGTGACTGTTGTGACCGCCACTCCCACTAGGCAACCACCACCCGAAAGTCGAGTGACCGGATGCCCGATGCAATAAAAATTGACTGATCCCCGATTCGCGCTACCACCGCACTCACAGATTTGGGACGCCATTGCGGCCTCCCATTCGGTCAATCTGCGCTTGTACACCACTTGCAGAACCCTGCCAGTGTCCAAACATACACATGGTTGCGGTTCACCGATGCGCTGGTGCCAAAATAGATTCGCATCCTGTTCCTGTCGTCTCCGCCCATCATCTGACACCCGGTACCACCACTATCAGACCATTTGCGATAATATCACTCATTTTCGTTCTGGTGATGACGGGCGTCAATATATGCTCTCGAGCAAAATGAGTATACAATCTCCCACCAATACACGGCTCGCCATGCAAGATTTACACGTCCATTGAAATGGATGAATACCATATATCTCGCTCAGGATGTGGTATGCGTGCGATACTGCAAGGTTGTGTACAGAACATCAACCAGTAGTAGCACTTGCAGTATCCGCATCAGCGAATTGACAGCAAACTGGTAGTACTGGGATTAGCAATGCCTGTATCACAACCTAAAATACCCCCAAGAGAACTTGTGTGTTGAGTCTGGTCCTGACAATGGCTGCTGCCTTTGGGTGCCAGAAATGGAATGCCCGTTCGGCCCTCGCACACCATGTGGTATTTGATGCCAATATCGGTACCCGGAAGATTGTTCCAAAATACATAGCCCCCGATGATGTATGCCTCCATATGGCACCCAGCTGGGTTCTGCATGTCCGTAACGCGACGTAATGTGACCGCAGTTGGGTGTCCGAGCCCCTGGCCAATGGAATTAGCGCTGCGTAGACAGGAACTCTCCCCCACAGGTGAGAGATTGTTCCCCGCAGCAGCAGGCCAGCCTGTTGTTGTATATGGCAGCACTGGGTCTACCGCGGAACCGGATGAGGTCAACTCACATACTTTTTTACAGTTCTGTCCCGCAGCATTGCACAGCAGGTAACAACGGTTCGGATCCACGTTTTCCTTTTTGTTAGGGTTAGGGTTGCGATTGGGATTGGGATTGAGGTTGGGATTGGGGATAGGGTCAGCGGTAGCTTCACCGTGCGTCAGACTACCCAATTTGTATATATCCGTCCAGCTCATCTTGAACAAAAACAATGAAACAATCTGTCAGCCAGCTTATCGACACCAATGTACACAATCTGCGTACGTGCCCCCCAAATGCACCACAGAGGGTAATCTTCACCATTCAGCCTGTTCAGGAGTACACTCCCACTTTTGTGTGGTGCAACGGGGAGTATCGTGCATTTGCCCTATGGGTGGGTCCTAGGTGTATATGGTCCTCCGAAAGCTGTGAGGGGCGTAAAATAAAGCAAATTGTGGACCACATGGTAGCAGATTGGGTGATAGAAAGCGTCTGGGTTACTGCAGTGTATGAGCAATCACCCTGCATATTTGACGTGACATGCCTATGGAAACTAACGGATATCTGGCCGTGGTGCCGCAGGGACATGGACATTTCAGTGCCATTCACCAGACCTGTCTGGGTCAACATTGCATTGCAGATTGCTCCAGATTGTGCTAGCTAGACCGCGTACTATATGGATAGGTTAGGGTCGGTGACTGACTTGGCGCGGAAACCCTTCGCCGTGAGGTATTAAATCATAAGGCTGAACGGTTCGATTTGTATTCACGCCAGTTCATGCCCTACTACTAAACCCCGAGCTGCAATCCGTATTAAGGTAGGGTGACGAATGTATGAAAAGGGTAAAGATGGTGGTGTTTTTGGTTGTTGCCGGAAAGGAGTTCCGTAGGCAGGCGGATCGTATCCGGTCAATCCGTGAGTTGATTGGCTCACAACCGGGTGGACAATCGGATACAGCGCGTATAGGAACAATACAGGAACCGCATGCAGGGTGGGTAGCAGCATTGATGAAAAAACACCCTTGGTGTCACGAGTGGCTTGGGGATTGGAGTGGTACCTTATCTGTTGTTGCACAGCAGCAGCCTGTGTACTCTCAATGTCTGGCTGCAAATCTGACCACTGGTGGATATGAATCATTCAGTTATCACAAATGCATCCATGCAGATCGGAATCGCGCTTCATCGTTACGTGTACACATGCGTGAAATTATACAGCCACAGATTCAAAGCTGGATGCGAAAGCAGCAGTCGGATAAGAAGTGTGTGTACTGTCTGAACACGAATGCACGTATGGAGGTTGACCATGTAACTCCGTTTGTTAACATATGCACAGAGTGGCTGAATGGGCCAACACATAGTCCATACACCAGCAATCGCAGTGTCTGGCAGTCCTCTTGGATGCAGTTCCACCACAGTAGGGCGGTCCTACCATGGCTATGTATGAGATGCAATCGGCAGAAGGGAACAAGAATGCGAAAAAGAAAACCATCCACGTTGTCGGTTGGCTCTCCAACAAAAAAACTATTTGCGACAGAAGTGACTGACAGTCAGTGCAAACACATGGGTGACGTATCCACGTATTTCCATGCCGCGCTTCCTGTTGCGAGTTGGCTCGCAACATCCTCGTAGTAAACTCCCTGCACTGCAACTCATTATTATGTCTTCTAGTTACTGACTATGCTATTGGATTCCATTGCACAGTGCAAACCCCTGTGTCGCCCTGATCGTCCACCCTGATTGTCCGTCTGCCATTATTGTGATCATTCGAGGTAAACAGTTCACGGATTGCAGGAACACTGTCGATGTGGAGTGGTTCACATACTGCAGCACCCTCCTCCTCCGCGCCCACATATAGATCCAAATTTGATATATACATGGGATAGGATGGCGATGAGCAACAATACAGAATGAAGTCGAATTGCACCGGGTGTCGTAACTCGTAATACATATACACAATGTTGTACAGTATATATTTGAATCTCTTCTCATTCATTTTCGCTACCCACCACGTGCTTTCAGATGGTTGATGATCAATGAGCTCTATTATACCTTGTTGGTCATTGAACACAACTTCCAAAAAATCAACACACGTTTCGTTGTCACCGTCGGCGTTGTTCATTCGCCGCGCATGTGCTGTTATCTGAATCAGCTGATTGAAGAGTGTTTCCGCCCGTGCCGTTGCACGTGCTCTTGCTCTGTTGTGTGCTGCTTCAACAACCGCCGTGACTGCGGTCCTACTACGATTTTCAACCATGTTTGGATGATTGCGTGTATGCCACGTTTCTGTCAGCACGGTAAGGACCGAAGATATTGCAAAGAATCGGAGTGCATCGCCAAGGCTACCGCAATATGTCCACATGGGAGGCAGAAAGCATATTGCAAAGAACCGGAGTGCATCGCCCAGGCCATTGGAAATATGTCCTCATGGAAGGCTACACGGAGTCTCAACACCTGGCACTCGCCACTACAACCCGAACTTAACCAGGCCTTTTCCCTGTGCCTCAAGTATACTTCCAGTTATCCTCCCTGTGACTACGTATTCGTATCCGTATTTTCTGTGCCAAGTTTGCCACAGCTTATGTGCTCTATCTGCCATCGCGTTCCATTGTATACGTGCGTGTGGAGAGCGTTTATCAGGCGCTGCCAGGTAGCACACAATGCTTTCAGAAAATGCTACAAAATATGCCCAACAGTCTGCCATCCTCAGAATGGCAAACAAAAATGCCTGAGATTTCATATTTTGCCCACAAACATACGGCTTTGGTAGTAAACCACTGTCATCTACCTTGCAACCATCTTGCAACCATCGCACATGCCCAAATGCAATGTCTTGTGCAATAGCATATAACGTTTGTTGTGTCAGAGGGGTCATCTTCTTCATCACCAGCTGCACATCAATATAATGACCCAAATCAATCACTGCCATATGTTCGAGTGTGAAAGAAAGGCGACGTGGGTCCGCAGGGCTGTTGTACAGTGAACACATCACATTCCACTTATCATTAACGTTGGCCATTGCTTTTACTTATCTTATGTTATATTAGAATATGTGAAAACTGACCTCCTTTATCAAACACTTCAATGTGCACTAAATGGTAAATGGTGCTGGTGAGGCCTTATGACTGAACCTTAACATGAGTTCCTCCTATCCTATCCTATGCTCGACGTGTGGTCTTATTGGGAGGGGCCACGATCACAGCAGCTGATTGACAATTGCGTGCGGAGTTGGGGGTAACCGGTGGTGCTAACGGTCGGTCTGTGTGGCCTGTGCAACTGCCACGTCACTGGTCATGTCGCCTTTTTTTGCGGGTGATATCCGTGAAACAACGCGTTTTGTCCGCTATTTTGGGTATGTTGTGCCTGAGGATTCCCCTGTGCATTTCGGCGTGGCCAGTGGCAAGGACTTTGACTACTAATACTGCGTGCCTGAGAAATGAGTAGCTCAGGTTCCAGCATAGTGGATATTCGTCACTGTACTGCTGAAACTCTAGAAAGTCCTTCTCGCATATACAATGAAAGTCCGGTGAGTCATCATGGGGTCTGTATGTCAACCCTACCGCGTCACCCAATAAATGGTCATTCGTCTTGTACTGTGATCTGCCCTTGGCGTGAGGTTCCCATGGTGTATGACCCTGGTTCTCGCGCCGCGTTTCAAACACATTGGAAGGGGCCACGATCACAGCAGCTGATTGACAATTGCGTGCGGAGTTGGGAGTCACCGTTGGTGCTAACGGTCGGTCTGTGTGGCCTGTGCAACTGCCACGTCACTGGTCATGTCGCCTTTTTTTGCGGGTGATATCCGTGAAACAACGCGTTTTGTCCGCTATTTTGTGTATGTTGTGCCTGAGGATTCCCCTGTGCATCTCGGCGTGGCCAGTGGCAAGGCCTTTGACTACTAATACTGCGTGCCTGAGAAATGAGTAGCTCAGGTTCCAGCATAGTGGATATTCGTCACTGTACTGCTGAAACTCTAGAAATTCCTTCTCGCATATACAATGAAAGTCCGGTGAGTCATCATGGGGTCTGTATGTCAACCCTACCGCGTCACCCAATAAATGGTCATTCGTCTTGTACTGTGATCTGCCCTTGGCGTGAGGTTCCCATGGTGTATGACCCTGGTCCTCGCGCCGCGTTTCAAACACAGACATTCCATCCTTTTTGTCTACGTCGCGTTCTTTCATAGTCCAAAAATGGTGCAACGTCCCTCGCCGCTCCATCTTTATGAAGACGTAGTGTATGTTGTCATGATTTATGAACTCGTAAAATTTGACGTTGCCTTTGTGTGCTATCTCTTCTTGGACCTGTGCTGTTGTGCATTTGGCATATATTGGAGATGGGAACGCTGGTCAAATGTATCCCCCAATGACAGAATGGATGACAGAATGGATGCTGACTACAGCAGGCAAAGACGGGCCGAGAACTGCGTGCTTGTCGTTCTGATTAAGAAGAAAACCAGTCTTTGACTGACAGGGATACTACTCGTCTTGTTTCTTCGGATATCTAGAGTCTTTGTAACCCCAAGACCGCTATTCGGTGTAACATTTGTGGTTGTTTAGGTCATTTTGATTCTGGTATGTCATTTCGATACCGCAATCTGAAGCGCCACGATCTTCCAGAGCTCCGTGCATTACAACGGCGGTTGTTCCCTGTCAATTATAACACGGATTTCTATGAGAGACTTTTATCGATTGATGTGATCTCCATTTTGGCTTTTCACAATGACAAAATGATCGGTGTTGCAACCTGGAGGGTCAGACCTTGCAAATTTCACACGAACAAATACCACGGTTACATCATCACACTGGGTGTGGATGCTGATTACCGCAGGCATCGATTGGGCTCCGTATTATTGTCAAAGTTTCAACAAAATTTTGAAACGAGGGATTGTAAGTATGTGTATCTGCACTGCAGGGCAGATAATGACACGGCACTTGCATTCTACGCAAACCAGGGGTACAGAGTTGTGCGACGCCTGCCTGGGTATTATATTATCACCCACACCGTGCACGACGCATACGTTGTCAGGAAGGAACTAGAACTATCACTTTGGAGGATGTTGTATTCTCCATAAGAGGAACGGTTGTAACCACGCAAACATACATAAAAAAATGCCCGATTGTGTGACAGGACTGCCTGGGTTTGGGTTTGGGTTTGGGTGAGTTGTTTGACAATTCGGCGACGGCCCGATCGGACGTTCTTCGTGCCAATGTCTGAAATACATACATCCCCTTACATAAAAAAAAGTCGGCGCAATGCAGGTTTCGGTTCGGTTTCTGACATCTTCGTACGAAAGCAGGCAGGCAGGCACGCTAATTTTGGGCGATGATGGTACGTACTTCGACCCACATGCACATCATAGTGAGAAGGATCTAGCATTGCTGCACGATATTCGAGATGTCCTGGCGGATATCATTCGGAGAGCTGATGAGCTACCATCTCAAGATATCTTAACAATGAATACCGAATTTGTGAAATTGGGGTCGAAAAACATCATTTTCCATGTGGCCAGACATGAACAATGCATGTCTGTATTCATTTTGAGTGCGGCACGCAGGATGAATGTATTATTGCTAGGTAATTTGGGTATTGATAGCCATTTCCGTCCAGGTGGGCAACATTGGGCAGACTACCTCCAATCCATGCTCAACACGATCCCACGGCAAAGCCAAATGTTAGCAATCTCCAGATTGTGGTCCAAGGGTGACCAAAAATGGTCCTTGGATGCAGATTAAGCAGATGAGCCCAGTGGCAGCGCCAGAGCTGAGCCCAGTGGCGCCTCCAGTAGCGGCACCAGAGCTGAGCCCAGTGGCGCCTCCAGTAGCGGCACCAGAGCTGAGCCCAGTGGCGCCTCCAGTAGCGGCACCAGAGCTGGGCCCAGTGGCGCTTCCCGTAGCGGCACCAGGGCTGAGCCCAGCAGTGACTGGCGTCAACAATGTCCGAACAAGGGTCGGTATTATATAAATAATTGTCTAAATGATCCGAACCGTCAGGAAAAATTCCGAAATCTTTGGGAGAAGCTATTGGCTATGGGGACAGAATTTCAGAACAATGGTCATTTGTTTGATTTGGAGGACGAAGAAACTTGGTCGCAGAGGGTATTAGACATCCATACAAAAAGATTTCCGAACATAGCTGCGCTCAGAAACGGCCAACTATTGACAAGGCCAAATAACTGTGGTGAAGGGCAGAAGTGTCCAACCAAGGATTGCTGTCATATAGCCTTCCGATTTATGAATATCCTTTGGAATATGAGAAATGACTAGAAAAGCCGAAAAAATACCCCCCATTTGCCCCATATTAACATCTCTGGATCCATACAGTTCAGGGTAGGTTAGGTTATGGCTCATGGCCACCGCCTGGGGAACATCCGGGTGACGTGGGCGTCAGTGTAGATGCTGCTACTCAAAAGCATTCGACAGGCATCGTTTGCATTGTTGCAGTGTTTCGTCCCTTGGGCTCTGTTTACGTATCAGTCAGTTTGGTCCCCGGTGGGGTGTGCGCAGCCAGTGATGCCTCCAGGTTAGGGTTACGTTAGGGTTAGCTAACCATGCACACTGGAATGGGACATTTTTTTTTACGAGCACGAAAAACACTGTTCAAGAAAGAAAAGACCCTTGCGCCATGGATCTGGACATCTTGTCTAATGGGCATGACACAGTGGGTTAGAGACGAATATTTGCATTGTGACAGTGATTGTCACGGGTATGATGCGTATTTTGCTGCACTACAGCAGCCACACATTACTATCACATTACACGCGCCAGTACATTACACGCGCCAACTAGCACTCTATAGGAATGTGCAAACAAGTGCCTTCATGTGGGATCGAGATATACACACACTGCACGCTGACGGATTGCACGCTGACGGATTGCAAACGTACCAGCACGAACTGTAACGAAGTAGTACAGGAGCATCACCAGAATCCAGCAATAGATATTGACACCATAATACCCAGATGGTTTCCAAACTACGACCCCCTCCCCTGGGATGAGGCGAAGCATTATTACAAGGATACATTGCAGCAGGCCTGGACTGTACTTGGACGAGGCGGACAAATATTGTATAGGGGGATAACCGCACCTTTCGGCAACTACAACCTTTGGCAGAATTTCTATCCACAACATGTCCGTTTGACACGTTACAATAAGTTTTCACATACATACATACTCGAATGTGACCCATCACATTTAGTCTGAATAGCGTGTTGTTACAGCGATGATCGGTGGTGGCTCGCAGGTAGCGGTTGACCTTACGTTGTTCCACTACACAACGCAAAACCCCCACAGGTTCCCCACCGGTTACCCACCCACCCACACCCTATACCATCAACCTCTTTCTACAGCCATCAACCAAACGTGGTGACGCTTCCTTCCGTATCACCAGGTTAGGCAATCAGGATGAGGATATGCGCAATGAGGAAGCCAGGTACCATCGAAAACAGGGCAAAAAAACTTCCCAGATTGGACTGTTTCCGAACTGACCGAGTTTCCCGTAAGCTGGATGTCAAGGGTTCCCTGTACCAATCTTGTGAGCAGTGCGTGCAGCAGACTTTGCTTGGTATGACAAGGCTTGGGCTACCAGGGCTGTTGACATTCTTCCAGCCCTCAAGTACGGATACAACACCAGGCGACGGTATCAATGATTTGGTGCAGAAGGTGGCCATATTTGGGTGGACGGCCCTGGAATACAAAACTTGATGCATTAGAGCCAGGAACAGCCGGGTAACTTGTTGTCCATAAGACTTCCCCGTTATACGGTGCATGATTCCCATTGTGGTCTGTATCCCATGTCACCACCATGGATGGGTATTGTTGTTCTTGCTTTTATTGGTGGGTAGTCAGTAATTAGTATGCTTACGGATACTGGGGTTGACAGGTTATAGACGTAGACGTTTCCCATCAGTGGTTGTGGTCTGCAGAATTTATCACGCACCGCCTCGTGTAGCTCGGATAGGTCGGACTTGTCAGCCTGAATGGTGAGTTGGAGCTTGAATGGCTTTTCGTGTTCGATGTAGGTGTCTGCAGCAGCTGTTATCTCCCTGAAATATCTCGCTCTTACCCGCTGGTAGTATCCCAGGATTAATTGCAAATACCGGGGGGGGGCGTTTCGGGACGTCGTCCCTGTGCGCAAATAAGCCCAGACCAGGTGTCCACCACAACAGCAGCTCCAAATCCATCATTTCAAACTGAACGACCATGCTCTTATGGGTATCTGCAAAAGAATGCAAAGTCCATAAAAAGTCAGTTAGTAGTTGGCTTGCCTTCACCCAGAATGTGTCACACTTGTTCAAACACAATGGGATTCTAACGCACTCCCACGGTGTAGAGAATGTTTTTGGTGTGTTTTCAGCAATCCTCTGTCCTGTTTGGCGCATGGTGTGGCGATCACCCGTATTTTGGTACGGAAAAATGTTGTGGCGCTAGATTTCGACCGGCGGCAACTGTATACGTCCTTGTCCGTCATTTGCATGTGGGTTCATTGTCACACAGACTGTTTATCTCTATTGTTCACGAATCATTCACAAATCCATTTTTTTTATTGAGGCTTTCTGGAGTGTTGGAGCGGTGTATTGCTGCGGGTGCGAGGTAGGTAGGTAGGTAGGTGCACTCGGTCGTGGAGAGGCGCCCCATGGTTTCCCCTCGCGTCGCCCCTGTGACGAACAGGAAGAGGCTCCGCGCGTGAAGAGGGGAGGCGGCTTACATTCCGTCAGGCCCGACTGTTGGCCCCCAACAAAGCGGCCCCTGGTAACACCGGGAGGACTGATCGCCGCCAGCGTGACGTGCTTGTCTCGCCTGGAGGTCGTGCCCCCGTGCTTGCGCACGTCCCCTACTTTGGGCGGAACCCTAGAGGTTCACCGGACATCCTGGCGTATCCCGTTCCCAAGGCATGCATGCATGTTCTTGGTACTAGGGTTCCGAGACGCTTGGGTGTCGCACGCTCCGCCTCCAGTCCCAAAGCAGCGCAGGCCTTAGGATGCAGCCTTACCCCCGGTCTCCGGATCTCGTTTGGCCGGGTCACCTGCATGGCACGGGCTGCCTCAGTGCCTGGGCTGTGGGCACTGGGTTTCCTACTGTTGTGCGGCGTTTGTGTTTGGGTCCGGTTCGCGGTTGGGTGTGGGTTTTGTTAACCCCGCCAGTCCTGGCTGGGGTATTGGCAGGGTGTGTTTGGGCACAGTTTGTGGTGTTGTCCCTCTAGTGTCGGCTGTCTGTGGTGTTCGTGGTTGGGGTTCGGTTTCGGCCTGCTTATGGGACGTGTGTGGTTGCGTGGGCGCCCCGCTTGCCCCCCGCTGTTTCCGGTTCTGGCGTGCGGTGTGGGCGTGTGTGCTGGGCCCGGGTCTCGGCTGTGCCCAGCCTTTCTTGGCTGGGTTGTCAGGGTGTGTTTTTTGCGCTTTTTTTTTGTTTTGTTTTTTGCTGGGTGTCCCTGTCCCGGGCCTTGTTGTCCCTGTCCCCCCATCCCTTTTCTTTCGAGCTGGGTTGCTGGCTCTTTTTTTTTCTTTCTTTTTTTTTGGTGGTGTGTGTCTGCTTGTTTCGGTGTCCCTTTTTCCGGTGAACCGCTGTTCCTGGCTTGGTGTTGCCGGTTTTGGCTGGGTGGTCCCCCTGTGCCTCTTTGGGGGTCCTGTCTTCGGTGCCTTCTGGTGGTGTTGGCGGGCGGTTTGGTGGCTGTGGGCTGTTTTCGCGCCCCCCCCCCCCTCTGTTGTTTTTCTTTTTTGGGGGGGGGTTTTGCCTGTTCCTCCCTCTGCCTTCCCTGGGCTGGCGCACGCACTGGCCCGCATTCAGTGTTGTCTTCCGGGCCGCTGTTGTCAGTTGCGTTCTCTTTGGCCGTGTTCAGGCCCCATGGGTCCGGTGGGCTATGTACACAGTGAGCTCGGCGCCCCTTCTTGCCGGGTTTGGTCCTGGCTCTGCCGGCTGGGCGGCTGCGCCAGGCGGCTGCTTTTGGCTCTGGGTTAGGGGGCTGGGGTTGTTCGTGTCCTTTCCCCTCTTCGGTGCCGGTTTTAACCTTCTGTGTGGCCCGCCACCGTTGTTGCCAGGCGCGCTGTGGCCCCGTGTGTGGCCTGCGGTGCTGGTGCGTGGCGTGCTGGTGCGGCGCCTTCCAGGGTGTGCGGTGGCTTGCTTCGGTTAGTCCCTCAGGTTAGGGTCAGTTGTGTCGTTGTGTGCCGCTCTGTGCCGCGTCGCGTCGCGTCGTGCTGTGGCGCGTTGCACCGTGGCGCGCTGTGGTGCGTTGTGCCGTGGTCTCGCGTTGTGCCGCGGTGGGTCAGTGGAGGTCAGCCTGGCCTGTGTCCTGGTGCGGAGTGCAGGCCGGAGTGTGGCTGGTTGGTGGCTGGGGGGTGAGGTTAGGTGTGGGTATCTCGCTGGGAACGTGCTGTGGGGGCTTGGGCGTGCTGCTCGGGCTGGTGGGTCGGGTAGGTCGACCGCGTGACTGTCCGTGGGGTTGCCCTCCCTGGGGGCCTGTGCCTTGGTCCCGTGTCCTCTGGGGGTTTCGGTCCTCAGTCCTGGTTGCTGTGGCCGTGTCTTCGTCCTCTTCCGGTGCCTCTGGAGTGGCCCTTGTGGCGGGCGGGGTCGTCGCCTGGCGGTGAGGGCGTGGTGGTGCGCCTGGCGGCGGCGTTCCCTGCAGCTTCCTATGTGGGTTTGGCCCCTTCTCCCCATGTAGGTGTGCCCTCCATTCCCCCTGTGGTTTCCGGTGCCTGGTGGGTGTGCGCTGGTGTGATCCGTACGGCGTCCGATGCTTGCTTCGGCCGTGTGTGTTGGGGGGTGCGGCCCGGGAGTCGTGGGGCGTTCAGTGGGGGTGGGGCGGTGCTGGTTCCCGCGTCCTGGTATGCCCTTCCTGGGTGTGGGTCGTTGCGTTTGCTGTGGTGCCCTTTTCCTCCGTGCCTTGGTCCCCGCTCCCGCCCCTTCCTGGTTCTTGGGTGGTTTCCTGCCCCCATGTGGTGTCTCTTCCGGCGTCCTGTCCCTGTGAGTGCCTGCCCTCACTTGGGGCCTCACCGTGCCTTCTTGCCTGAGTGCCCCTTGGTGTCTCCTGCCCTTCCCTTGCCCTTGTCCTCCCCCTTTGTTGGTGTGGTGGTGGCGGGAGGGGCGGGGTGGGGAGGGGGCGCCGGCGGCCCAGGCCTGGAGGTGGGTGGCCTGGAGCCACTGGCGGAGGGCTTGGGGGGTGCCTTCCCGCTCCCCCGGCCCACTTCACCCAGTGGTGGAGCTCCTGCAAAGCGGGGGCAGACCACCAGGCGAGGTGGGCGGGGGCCGGGGGGGGGGAGGGGTCCGTGCCAGGGGTCCTGGAGCAGCGGGGGGAGGACGTGGACCTGCGGTGGTGGCGGGGATGGCGGTGCCTGGGGGAGCGGGAGCGGCGGTGGCGGGGGCTGGGGGTGGAGGACGGGTACTGGCGGAGGAGGGAAGGGGAGGGGGAGGTGGACTTGGGGCAGCGGTGGCGCGCTTGGTGGCGTCCGGGGGAGCAGGAGTGGTGGTGGCGGGGGCTTGGGGTGGTGGATGGGTATGGGCGGCGGGGGGAGCCTGTTGGGGGAGGGGGAGGTGGACGTGGCGCGGTGGTGGCGTGCCTGGCGGCGTCGGGGGGAGCGGGAGCGGTTGTGGCAGGGGCGGGGGGTGGGGGTTGTAACACAACCAATCACGGACCCAAACACTGTGTTGATCCAAGTCATGTTTTCATTGAAATCTCGAACTATTCTTGATCCCAAAATTTTCCGCCAAATCGTCAAAACATTTGATCCCGTCGTAACCCTTTTCCAAAACTCCAAAATGTCGATAGCTCTGTCATACACGTAAAGCACGTACAAGAACGCAAACACCAAACCCCAAAACATACACCATCTTCTGGGAGTCCATCACCGGAGTCCACGATGTTGATATTTCGCCCGCACCACTGCAGGGCACGTCAGGGGGACACAGTGGTGCTTGTCCCCTACATACTATATACACTGTGCACAACAGAGCGAAGACTTGATGCCACAAACCCACAGCAAACACCAGGACGTTCGACCATAACCGTAACCCAAACCAACAATCACGATAGATCAATAATAATCTAAAACTCACGAATCTACAATCATTTCACTCCAAAACAACGTAAATCCTGATCTTCATAATAATTCAGCCACGCTGGCAAATCGCCCTTGCGACGCGACAAAGGCGCGTACGCTGACAAATGCGCGCAAGCTGCAAGGCCTGTCCTTGTTGCAAGGCCTGTCCTAGTTGCCCCTGCTGCCCATTACACTCCCATCCTAAGACCTGACAGGAGACTGAGGGTCTGATACAAAGGCAAATACCAATATATGGGCAGAAGGGGCAACACAACGTATTGCCATACTAAATCTCCGGGGGGGGGCATGCAGCGGTGGGGGACCCAGTACAACAGGACCACCCCACATACATATTCCTTGACAGAAAATGGCCCCCTTCCCTGACGGGAGCATAACCCGGGTGCGAGGGATCCGTCAACGCTGCACGGCTGCCCAACAGTCGCAGCCCATGCCAAGCATGGTGGCCCCTCCTGTGCAAAGGGGGAGGCGCGGCACTCCTGCGGGCTGTCCCTAGCCCTTGCCTTACCCCCAAGGATAAATATACAGGCGTCCTGCCTGAACTTGCAGAGGCATGCCACACCCCAACTACACCCGACGCTGACCAACACTGCCTGCCATGGACACATGCAACGTCAGTGGATAGCTGCTCTCAGCTGCCGAACAGCGACACACAACCCCAACAGACACCCACCAAGCTCGTACAATACCCGCCCCCGCCAGACCTTGTGCCACACACGATGAAGCACCCACAATGTGACCCACCACGCACTTCACAAAAACAAATATAAAATAAATAGATCCGAAACATGAAATTTATTCAGCGACTGAGATCGCCTTGGTCGGCGTTCGTCACTGCCGACTTCCAGCTCGCCAATGGGCAGCAGCTCTTAGGACCCCAGAGTCCACTTCTCCTCCTCCCATGCTGGATGAGGCTCCTTCGTTCCTTCGAACTTCACTTCTCCACTCAACCTTGGTCGTGGCTCCATCCTCGGCTGCCCGCGTAGAACTGCACACCTTCTTGGCGACGCTGAGCGCTCCTGCGTTGAGCGCTCTCTCGTTCAGCGCGCATGCACTGCACTCCTGCAAAGGACGCTGCATCGCTGAGCGCTCCTGCATGGCGCTCCTTGGCCAAGCGCTCCTTCGCTCCTGCGCTGAGCGCTTCTTCGCTCCTGCGCTGAGCGCTCCTTCGTCTCTGCGCTGAGCGCTCCTTCGTTGCGCTCCTTCGCTTCTGCGCTGAGCGCTCCTTCGTATCTGCGCTGAGCGCTCCTTCGTTGCGCTCATTCGCTTCTGCGCTGAGCGCTCCTTCGTTGCGCTCCTTCGTTGCTGCGCTGAGCGCTCCTTCGTTGCGCTCCTGCCTGGCGCTGCGCTCCTTCACTGAGCGCTGCTGCTGCTGCTGGCCTCAACGCCAGTTCAGTAGGTCTACAGGATGTCTTAGATAACGATTTTGTAACACAACCGATCACGGACCCAAACACCGTGTTGATCCAAGTCATGTTTTCATTGAAATCTCGAACTATTCTTGATCCCAAAATTTTCCTCCAAATAGTCAAAACCTTCGATCCTGTCGTAACCCTTTTCCAAAACTCCAAAATGTCGATAGCTCTGTCATACACGTAAAGCACGTACAAGAACGCAAACACCAAACCCCAAAACATACACCGTCTTCTGGGAGTCCATCACCGGAGTCCACGATGTTGATATTTCGCCCGCACCACTGCAGGGCTCGTCAGGGGGACACAGTGGTGCTTGTCCCCTACATACTATATACACTGTGCACAACAGAGCGAAGACTTGATGCCACAAACCCACAGCAAACACCAGGACGTTCGACCATAACCGTAACCCAAACCAACAATCACGATAGATCAATAATAATCTAAAACTCACGAATCTACAATCATTTCACTCCAAAACATCGTAAATCCGCATCTTCATAATTATTCACCCACGCTGGCAAATCGCCCTTGCGACGCGACAAAGGCGCGTACGCTGACAAATGCGCGCACGCTGCAAGGCCTGTCCTTGTTGCAAGGCCTGTCCTAGTTGCCCCTGCTGCCAATTACAGGGGTCTTGTATGGCCGGAGGGGGGAGGGGGAGGTGGACATGGGGCGGCAGTGGCGCTCTTGGTGGTGCCCGGGGGAGCGGGAGCGGCGGGAGCGGGGTCTTCGGGGGTCGTGGTGGCACCTGGGGGAGCCGGAGCGGCGCGAGTGGGTGGTTGAGTCGCGGTGGTGGTGTGGGGAGTGTGGGCGCCGTGGGCGAGTGTGTCGTGCGGGGGGGGGGCGGGAGCGCCGCCGTTTACGGGACCGGGCCTCATCGCTCGAGCCGGGCCAGTTAGGAGGCGTCGGCGGGTCCTAGGGGGCTTCCCGTGGTGCCGCCTGGTACTGGGGGGGGGGGGAGGTCCCCCGTTGTCCATGGATCCGCCACGTAGGGCTGTGGTGGCGGCAGCGGCTGGTGGTACGGGTCGAGTGACTGTCCTTGGCGGGGTCGGGCCCGGGGGGCCCCTTCGGCGTGGACGTGGTGGCCGGGGGGATACGGTTACGGTTCCTGGTACGGGGGGGGGTGGCTGGTACGGGGGGGGTGGCCCCTGGCGGTAGGTGGGGTATGCGGGTGGAGCGCTCGGTGGCTGCCATCCCATTCGCTGGTGATGTTCGTGCACGGGGGGTTGTGGCCCGATGGGGTAGGGCGGTGGGCAGTTGTAGTGGTGGGGGTGGTGTTGATAGTGGTTGTGGTGGGGCGGCTGGTGGACAAGGGGGGCGGGTTGGGGGCCGAGTTTGACGGTGACGGTGGTCGAGGGGTCCCACGTCCCTGAGTTGGTTTGGCCGGCGGTGCAGACGGGATGCAGATGAGGGCTTGGACGGGGTCGTGTTGGGTGTCCGCCTCTGCGGTGGTGGTGGGTGCCCGTGGGAGGGGGGCGTGGGTTGTGGTGGGTGGGGGGTCGTGGCTTGGGTGAGCGTCCGGCCGGGGGTGGTGTCGGTTTGGTTTGTGTCGTTGCGTTTGTGGTGTTGTGTGTGCTCGCGTGGGCGCCAGCTTGGGTTTGGGGTCCGGTTTGGTGTTGGGGTCCGGTCCCAGGTTGAGGAGGACCTCTATCTGGAGGTGTGAGGGCGCCGATGTCGGTTCGGGGGTCTTCCCGGTGTGTTGCCGGGGTGCCCGAGTCGCCTGTGTGGGGGTCGGGGGGTCAGTGCGTGCGGCCGCGGCTTTGGCTTTTGCCATGGCCTTGAGGATGAGGGCAGCGGGGAGGGGGGGGTCGGGGGATGAGGTGGAGGAGGTGGACGAGGCTGAGGATGAGGAGGAGGTGGTGGACGTGGGTTGGGCAGTGATGCGAGCGGGCTTGCGGGCAGCGGCTTCTGCTGCGGCCACGGCGGGGAGGATGGAGGGCATGTCCTCGGGCTGTAGGTTGGGGGCGGGCGGCTGGGGGGGCCCAGTCGTGAGCTGGGGGCCTGGCAGGCCGATCTGGTCGGCAGCGGTGGGGGAGGGAGGCGCGGGGCTGTGGCCTTCTCCTTCTGGGCTTGGCTGGGCCCTGGTCCTGCAATGTGCGAGGTTGTGTGGGCTGGCGTCCGCGGGGGGGAACAGTTCGCGTGGGCTCCATTCAGGGACCGGGGGGGTGGGCCTGGGTCTTCTGGGGTGTGTGCGGGGGGTGTTGGCGGGCCACTGGGTGGGGTGGGCGTGCCGCGGGGCGCAGGGCTCCTCTCGGCCGGTGTGTGTGGGTTGTCGAGTTTTGGGGGGTGGTGAGGGGTGTCCGGCGGCCGGGTGTGTGTTCGGGCGTGTGGGGGAGGCCCGTGTCGCGGGGCCCAGAGGTGCGCGCGATGGTGGGCGTGTGTGGGTCTCCGGGTGAGCAGCGAGAGGGGAGGAGCATGGGCGGGGATTGTGCGGTGGGGTGTGTTGTGTCGGTGTATGCGTCCGCTCGCCGCGGCGCGCTTGCGTGGCCAGTTGTAGGCCGGGCGGTCTGGAGGAGAAGCTTGCAGTCTTCTGCTGCCGCGGCAAGGATTTCGCAGACGAGCTTGCGTATCTGGTGAACCTCTTGGTCAGTGGTGGGAAGGGGGTATGCTAGCTTTGGGCTAAGACCCGCGCTGCTGAGGACCCTGTGGATGGCGTGGTACCCGCAGGTGAGGGATTGCTGCGGTCCCGGGGGGGGGTTTGGTCGTGTGTCCGGGCCTGCCTTGACTTGTGTGTGGGCGCCTGGGATGGCCCAAACCCAGGGCAGGGTCCTCGTGGGTGGCCAGCGGCGCTGGATCCAGTGTGTCAGGCAGAGCATGGCCAATCCCAGGTGGTAGCCCGCCTTCCCTGAGGTGATTTCGACCGGCGGCAACTGTATACGTCCTTGTCCGTCATTTGCATGTGCGATCATTGTCACACAGACTGTTTATCCCTATTGTTCACGAATCATTCACAAATCCATTTTTTTTACTGGGGCTTTCTGGAGTCTTGGAGCGGTGTATTGCTGTGGGTGTGACCTTCATAGAACTGGTCCTGTCCGTGCACGGAATGCGGTTATGCCTTTGTCCCAGTTCATGAACTGTTTTCAAACTGTGGGTTCCTTACCTTCACAAATGAAGATGGGTTTGCCCACACCCATGCTTGCCAATCGGAGTGTTAAGGCCTGGATGCGAGGATGCGGTAGTGATATTGGACGAGACGACGCATGGGAGTTTCAGCACGCGTATGCAACGCGACATTGATGTTGGTATGAGGGCCAATGATGAATTTGTGCAAGGAGAAGGTGAACCCGTTGCGATGGAGAAGTTTAACGATCGTTGGTATTTTGGTGTACAGGGAGAAAACGGAGAGTTACCCCTGCTGTGGCTCGCCGGGTTCAACCGGGCAGGGCGGAGCGGCAGGTCGCTGGAGCCGGCACGGATTATATCACGGGCAACGTTGAGGCGGAAGCGAGGAGGATGGTCCAGGGCTCCTGTTTCAACTGCCAAGACGACATATGCGACCACGCCGAGCAGCTGTGGCAGACGTGGTGCAGGCGCTTCTACGCGCAGCTGCGGTACAACTGAGAGGAAGCTCACAGCAACGGCTCAATCGCCCCCAGCAGGATCCAGCGGTTAGTGAGGCACAAAGGGCACTAACAGCGACCAGAAAGGCAGAAATGCCATCAAATCCGAATTGTAATGCATCAATTTTTTTATTCCCGAGCTGTCCACCCAAATATGGCCACCTTCTGCACCAAAAACCATGACATCATTGATACCGTCGGCTGGTGTTGTATCCGTACTTGAGGGTTGGACATGCACTGCTGGCGTATGTGATTCTCTGGGTACCCAATGCCCTATCTTCGAAAAAAATTCAATGCCATCAGCCTTTGTCAGCCTCTGCACAGTGAGGTATTTGAGGTATCCTGCCGTGTTGAATGCCGTGCAATCTGGATCCGGGCGGCAACGCTGTTGTAGCTCAAGCACATTGCCGGCAAACTGTGGTAGGTGTTCAATGTCGTTGCCAACATGGTCGGTATTCGGATAGTGGTGCCAAGCTTCCACTTCATCCGATGCAATGGCATCGGGGACTGAATAAGCTACGGATTCAGGGGACGGTGGCTCATAGGCGGTGGGCGCAGCTGTGGATGGGGATGCATGTTCAACCACGTCGTTGTCCAAACGTGGTTGCTTCAGAAGTTCTGGCATGGAGGGTAATGAGCCATGTCGCACGTAATAGTAGCTGAGGGCACCAATGGCCAGGAGTAGCACAATGATGCCCACCTTGCTCATCCTTTTGTATTTTCTTTTTGTGATTTTTCAAGAGGTATGAGATTTTACATGAGACACTGAACAATGCAGTGGGTATCCAGCCTGATGGTGTATAGATAGAATGTTTCCAGAAGACGCTCCAATCGGTTCATTTTTTCCCGTGTTTGTCATATCTCAACAGAAAAGAGGAAAGTAGACGTGTTATATGTGTGAGCAGGGCAGCACCGTTTTTTCTGACAGGGCATGCTCTAGTTGGTGTGTGTCTCACCCCGTGGCGTGCGAACCACGCATATTACAGGCCAACCTTTTTTTCCAGAAAGCTGTGCCCGTGTTTTTATGCCGCCGAGGTTTATCACAAGCATGCACAACAAGTTGCTGACAGCACAGGACGGTCGATTCAGCATGTTTAGGCGGATCGTCCCCATTGCGTGTACCCAAAATGTGCAACCGCACCGATACAGCACAGTGCTGGTGGGTGTGATGACTACGTGCATCAGGAATGTATTCAGAATGTTCACAACGATGCATCAGCTGAATGCTATATAAACGGCGAACGTCGCAACAACAACAACTCCCAAAATCACCGTTCATCAACCCCACATCCTGTGTCGATGCTGCTGCCTATCGGTGCCGTGCTCGTGGCTCTCCTCGCCATCCTATAACTGACCATGCCAACGACCTGAACCTGAGGATCACATCCTGACAGAATGCAGCAGCACCCACAGAACCTCATCAAACTCACACCCGTCTGGATGTGTCCAAAACGATGGTGGTTGCCGGGTTCATTCAACGTTTGTATGGCACGCTTGATATCTCCATATGTGAGTTAGAGAGAGAGAGAGAGGTAGTTACCTACTACCCACCGCAACAAAATTTCGCCAAACCTTCCCTTAATTAAATTATTAAAGAATTGATTGAGGGCGGGGTATTGATATGGCACAATGTGATGCGGACCCATGGTCAGATGCCTGTGTCCAATGGCTGTCAAACACAACAGGCAATCCTGACTATCTGGAAAACAAGTATCGGGAAAAATACTGTGCAAATGGAAATCGCGTGTTTGATGACGAGCGTTGTCGCAGGTGGTGTGTGAGTCAACCAGATGCGTGTCGATCCCGCCTTGTGTATCTCTGCGAGATTCCATCAAGCAACCACGACGTGTTGTGTGCATGCTTCCAGTCCACTGACTTTTATCAAGAGGGAGCTATGCGCATACAAGAGGAATTGCGCAAAGCTGCTGCGGGTACAAATTTCAAGCCACCCCTAATATCCCCACAGCCACACTGCGTATCTCGTGCCTGTGCAGCATCTGGAGTTGCTCACTCCGGTAACCCAATACAATGTCCAAATACAATACAGCAGTACTGTGTCCAGAACATCGATGTCAACAAAGGGGGTCCAATGTTGAGCCTTGGTGGTGTCACACAGCAGGCGAAGTGCATACTTGATGCTGCAACCGGCACTAACCAGCACATAAACACAAACAAATCGCAGACTGATCCTCATCGCAGTCCTCCTGATTTTATGCTACCAGCCGCCGCCATGGCTTTGGTGGTTGTCCTTCTATTACTGTGAGGGGACGAGGATTAGTTTGTTTTGTTAGGGCAACAACCATACCTGTCTTCTTCTTGTATTATGGTCACATGATTCCCATGTTGTCAGTTTCACCGGTTCTGTTCTGTTGTTCTGGTGGTGGGCCGGTGACCGGCTCGCATTCTGTTCTGTTCTGTTCTGTCATCCTACATTCTACTACAACTCTGCACAGATGGTATTTGCCGTGCGCGGTATGTGATACACCTTTTTACACGATAACAGTGTACGGTGATGTAGCAGGTCATTTGCAATCGTATTCACATGCTTTTGTCCTCCGTAGTACACTACCGAAGTATCGTATTTGGTCACCTCTTCGATTACAGCTTTGTTCTGTACCGCTACCCAGAATTCCCAGGTGTAATTTTTCATCTCCGGCAAGGTCTCTGTGTATTCCATGGTTGCCGTAAGCTGATCCATGTATATGGCGGGCGTTCTTGCTCTGGGCGATGGGTTTGTACGGAGATAATAATCCATCTTTTCCATTGCATCGTTTGATGTCATATTGCCACTATCTCTCAGTGTGTATGCCATGTGCAGGGCGCGGGCGAGCAATAGTGTAACATCAGGGTATGTGAGACATAAACCATGATGTTTCTCATGTGCCAAGTTCAACGCATAGATGTACTGTTCTGGTGTTTGTGCCGTTTGGAGTTTGACGGATGCATCCGGATGACGTACATCAAACCTCTCCACCTGCTTTTCGTAGGTCAGGATGTCAGCAAGAACAAACTGTTCGGTAACAGGGCCTGGGTTCAATACACTGTATTCAACCAGGATCCGTGCCTGTGGGTCCAATTGGTGTAAAGCCTGCAGTGTATACATGATATTTGGGCAATCGAGCATGTCACGCCCATTCTCAGGAATTGGCCGTCCTGTTGTCCAGTGCGTTTCCCCAATGAGGATGATGCAACGATTTGGATGGGAGCATATCAGCACCACTGCCGCGTTAACATTCGCTTTTGCACTGTCCACCAGTGCTTGCAGGTTGGGGATGATTGTATCTTCCAGCTTGTTTTTCAATACCATGGCTTTTTCTTTAAACGTACTGTACGCCTGTCTTCAGCGCCCAGGATGATGTGGGTGTATGGATGATGCTGCGGGCCTGGTCCTTCTTGCTTGGCAAGATTGGGTTGGTTCAGATGATCAGGCCCGGTGCGCCAGCTGTACTTTCGCACATAACCATGCACACTGGAATGGGACATTTTTATTTTTTTTTACAAGCAAGAAAAACACGGTTCATTAAAGAACTGACAACATTAGCAGTTTGTGTTTACCAGATGACCCCCCACCACTCTGACAGCACTGATGCCATCTGTCCTGCCTCTCAGGGTGCCCACGTCTGCCAGGGTGCCCACGACGGCATCCTTGGCGCCCGACACCGTGTGGACACCGGGAAGATTGCCACCGTCAAGGTCCAGATGCCCAGTCAGGTTAACGTCGTCGTCGCCCCGGGAAGGGACTGGAAGCAGCATCTGAGTACCTTCTACGAGGACCAGAGACGCCCACCAGCAGCCCAGGATTAACGACTATTCAATAAAGTACAGAAACGTACAGGGCACCGTGGTTGGCCATGGGTAGCCACCCGGGTTGATGCTGATCATGCTCATGCTCAGCATATCAATGGTGGCTGTGAGATGGCGCAAGATGGTAACGTGTTCGGCGGAAGTACCACCATGGAACCACCATGGAACCACCATGAAACCACTAGGGAACCGTGTAACCACCATGAAACCACCACCAAACCACCAGGAAACCTCAATACCAATGTTCTGGATCAGAAACAGTCCAATCTGGGAACCCTTATGGAATACGGGAAACGCTGTCAGTTCAGAAACGGTCCAATCTGGGAAACTTATGGGACCCGCGTGTTTGTTGTTTGGTACATTCAGTGGTGGCCTAACCCGAGGTTCTCCTCGGACGGAATGTTTTTGGCACGTTTTTCTGAAGGTGGCCAATAACACCGAGCAGGTAGTTGCTGATGACCGCCCCATACGGCAACGACAACAGGTCACACGTCGCATGCCGTGAACTAAAGGTTAACCACAATACGCTTGGGAGGATAGTTGAGAATCCAAAATGCCTCATACAGGACAAATGTGACAGCAAGGCCGAATAGAATCCAGGCAAGGCACTTTTCGTGTGTGTACACATGCAGTCGGTGAGCAGTGAACATCAAAAAGGGTGCAAAAACAAAGATCGCCAAGACCCGTCCAGGCTACGAAACTTGACATGTGTGCGATTTAATGCCTTTACCTTTTTGATTGCTCATGTTTTTGTCATAGAACTGAAACGGTAGGGTTAGGGTTAGGTAGGTGCACGGGCCCTAGCCCTACCCTGGCCCAACCCTAACCCTAACCCTAACCCCGATGTCATGAAATCACGACATTGTAACCTAACCCTAACCGATGTCGCAGAATCTGTGGATCGCTTACATTGGGGTTAGGGTTATTAGATTAGATGCCAAATGAAGCCTTTCGCACTATCATTCTATTGGAAACCAGGGCCTTCATGTTGTCTCATGACATACGAACACAACAGGTAGCGCTGCAAGGTTGCCCCGCCCACATCTGCTTTGTTTACCTTGTGGTTTTGGCGTTTTAGTCTTTTTGGTGACTTGTGGGACTCGATGTGGAATGTGCGCGATCGATTGTGCTACCATGTGTCTTTTGGTCTCTGTTTGTGTTGGTGTGTGTGGCACAGCATGTTGGCTGTGATTGATGTTGTGTTCGTTTATTATTTGTTGTCATGTTTTGTCATCTCGCTTGTGCTGTGTAGCGTGTGTTGTGCTGTGTTGCTTGCTTGCTGATATCGAACAGGTGAAAAACCTTCTTTGTGACTGTGCCCAACCAAGCTTATGCTTACCTGTACCTGTCACATAGTAATGCAGTGGATCCCAATCAAGTACATGATTTCCATAGTGGTTCGTGTTCCATGTCAATGTCGCCATTCATATCATATATGGGGATTGTTGTTATTGCTTTCCTTAGTGGGTAATCAGTAGTCAGTATGCTTACGGATACTGGGGTTGACACATCATAGACGTGGAGGTTTCCCATCAGTTGTGGTATGCAGAATGCATGGTGCACCGCCTTGTGTAGGCCGGATATGTCGCGATGTCCCCCAGGTGCGATGTCTTCGATGGTGAGTTGGAGCTTGAATGGCTCTTCGTCTTCGGTGTTGGCATTTGTTGTTCTTCTCAGTGCTTTACGGTGTATCCTGCTGAAAAAATCAGTTATCACCCGCTTGTAGTAGTTCTTAGCGTAATCCAGGTCAGTGAAATTCAGGTTAGGGTTAAGGTTCATAAAATTTGGATCACGGTGAAACAAACCCATCCATGGTACCAAGGTTGGCCACAGCCTAGCTGAACCCATTTCAAACTGAATCTCCATGTTGTCATAGGCATCTGTCATTTCATGCAAAAACCACAAAACGTTCTCCAGTAGTTCGCTGGTAGTAGACCAAAAAGTGTTACATTTTTCCGAACACAATTTTGGCCTCCAAACACACTCCCACGGTGTACACACGGGTTTTCGAGGTATGCTTCTAGCAATAGTCTGCCCTGTTCGGTGCATAGCAATCCGATTGCCCGTATTCAGGTACGGAACAATATCATGCTGCCAGATTTCGGCAGGCAACTGCATGCTTGTTTTTATATCTTTTTATATGTATACCGTCAACCTTTTCCTACAGCCATCAACCAAATGTGGATTCGCGGAATACGCGGATTCGCAGGATCCACCGCGTGGCATTCCCACGCCCCAGTCAGTGCTCCGGATGCAGATCAGTAAAAGTGCTTTTCCAATGCTTTGAGGCATACTCTAGTTCTATTAGGGATGCACTGAGCATCCAGGCATTTTTATCTTAGTATTGGCCCCACCAAAAGTGGTGATAACACATTTTGACCTATGGAACCAAACACCCAATCAGGATATGGAGTGGACCCCTTAATCCCCTTTCAATGTGAGGCAAATCATCTTTTCCTGAGTTGACTGAGAACTGACCCATCCAGGGCAGAGCCTATGAATTTATCTATTTTTTCCATGAATTCTTAGCTATCCTAGTGGTATGCACCCTAGGGGGCTGGGCACCTCTTTTTGAGAGGTCCTGGGTTCAATTCCCGGTAAGCCTAGCTAAGTAGGAAGATCCCATGTGACATGGCAGTGACCTCATCGCCACATGCCCTGCCACCTCAGCACATATGGGACCCAAAACAAAGAGTGCACATCTCCTGAGATGGCACTATGGAGATAGAGTGACCATGGGGCAGTTTTTCAACTCTTTTCCAAAGCATTTCAGCTATCTTTGTGAATATGCAATCCGATTTGACCTGAGTTGCAGTTTCTGTGAATATCCTTTCATCTTTCACTGTTTACACTGCAGCCCTTCATGCTTTGATCCTGATTCTCTTCTCTTTGCACACCTCTGGCTTGGGCTATCCTGGATTTACTGTATTTCAGCAAACAAAAGGTTTTCATCTCTGAAAACAAGCAGCAGGAAACCCTACACCAGCAGCAAGCAGCAGGAGAGACAAAAACACAGTGTTGAAACCACTATAAACTTTTCTGGTAGCAGAGGCAGTCTGTCTCTGCGCACCGGCAGCAACCCCGCGCCGTACATCCAGTGCGCCGAGTACAGACACATATAAGCAGAAGGGCGAACGAAGATGGACGCAAGGAAGGAGGACGCCGACGTGAAGACAGCGCCAGCGCCTGAGGCACCGGCAAGGCCAGCACCTGCTGAACCTCTACCTGGACCTAGCGGCGCTGTACCTTCGGAGCCCTTACATGGGCCAGTGGAAGTGGCTGAGGACTCGTTGGATGGACTCCAGACGGCCTTCAGGGCCCTCTCAGTCTAGGAGGTGGTCACTCAGCCTGTGAAGAGGAAGAGAGAGAGCAAGAAGGATGCTGGAGACGAAGCAGACGAGGGAGAGGAACAGGGGCAAGACCTGACGAATGACCCTACCTTCGAAGGCGCACCAAGCGCTTCTGGCCTCCACGCATCACCCTCTCCTATAACCACCACACTCCCAATTCCAGACCGAGCCGCTGCAACATCCACTCCCATAACCAACCCGCCTATGGCAGAGGGCACAGGCTTTACTGGCATGCCTCCCTACCCCGCCTATGGTATGGGCCCACCTACCACTGCGCTCCCTGAGGCAACTACTGCCAGTGAGCCGGTGGCTTCCAGCTCTGCGCCGCGATGGTATGCGGCTGAATATCCCCATCCACTACCCGCTACTGGAACCTATGTGGATGTTCCTGGGTATGAACCTCGGTATGCAACCTTGAGTGGGTTGAGGAGAGGACCTGAGTCTCTTGGAGGCAGGAGTAGAGGATCGGGGAGATCCTCCAACAGGTCCCTGACGCGGTCGGAGATCAACGAGGTGCTCCGAGGAGCCACTTCAAAAATCGTGGGCGACATCACTCAAGAGATCCGAGAGAAACTGGAGCCCCTGATGATACCGCCCCAAGTGTCACCTACCACGGTGGGAATGTCACCCCACCGAGTACAGGCCAACAACCTGGCGGCAGGGTTGACAAACACCCTGGCGAGCCTGAGGAGCCGACCGATGCCGACTCCTGCAGCTATACCGAGAAGTCCTTTCGTACCGAGAACGGCCCAGCCGCCCTACAGCCACGTGACGAACTCTACGAGGGCCGAGCTGGACCGTCTGGGGATGACAGCCTTAAGGGGAATGGTGGACGTGGGGCCTTATGGCTCTAGTAATTCAGGCGGAGACCCCTCCGATGATGAGCCGCCGTCGATGACTTCTACTTCGCCCTCGGAGGACGAATGCCTGGAGGACCCTGAGGACCCAAAGCGGAGGAGGGAGAAGAAGAAGAAGAAGAAGACCCGACGCCCTGAGGGACGCAGGTCTCAGGAGGGGAAGGCTATTGCCACCTCCAAGATCGTGGTGAACCTGCCTGAGCTCACAGGCAAGGACCTCAGCGAGTCCGCTCAGAATTTTGGCCGGTTTCCCCGATTGACCGGCCAAACCCACGCTAGTGGGCGAGTCAAGTGCGATCTGCTCCTGCAGTGCTGCAAGACCAAGTACCTGGAGAAGCAGGTCAGGCAGGTAGGTAGGTAGGTAGGTGCACTCGGTCGTGGAGAGGCGCCCCATGGTTCCCCCTGGCGTCGCCCCTGTGACGAACAGGAAGAGGCTTCGCGCGTGTAGAGGGGAGGCGGCTTACTTCCCGCTAGACCTGACTGTTGGCCCCCAACAAAGACGCCCCGGGCTACGCCGGGAGGGCTGATCGCCGCCAGCGTGACATGCTTGTCTCGCCGGGAGGGTGTGCCCCTGTGCTTGCGCACGTCCCCTCCTTTGTGCGGAACCCTAGGGGTTCACCGGACTTCCTGGCGTATCCCGTTCCCAAGGCGTGTATGCACGTTCCTGGTACTAGGGTTCCGAGGCGCTTGGGTGTCCCACGCTCCGCCTCGAGTCCCAAAGCAGCGCAGGCCTTAGGATGCAGCCTTACCCCCGGGCTCCGGATCTCGTTTGGCCGGGTCACCTGCATGGCACGGGCTGCCTCAGTGCCCGGGCTGTGGGCACTGGGTTTTCTACTGTTGTGTGGTGTTTGTGTTTGGGTCCGGTTGGCGGTTGGGTGCGGGTTGTGTTAACCCCGTCAGTCCTGGCTGGGGTCTTGGGTGGGTGTTTTTGGGCTCGATTTGTGGTGTTGTCCCTCTAGTGTCGGCTATTTGTGGTGTTCGTGGTTGGGCTTCGGTTTCGGCCTGCTTTTGGGACGTGTGTGGTTTCGTGGGCGCCCCTGCTTGCCCCCCGCCGTTTCCGGTTCCGGCGCGCGGTGTGGGCGTGTGTGCTGGGCCCGGGTCTCGCCTGTGCCTAGTCCGTCTTGGCTGGGTTGTCGGGGTGTGTTTTTTTTTTTTTGCGGTTTGGTTTTTTCTTTTCTTTTTTCTTTTTTTTTTCTGGGCTTTGTGGTCCCTGTCCCTCCATCCCCTTTCTTTCGGGCTGGGCTGGTGGCTCTCTCTTTTTTTTTTTTTTTTTTTCCGTGTCCCTTTTCCCCGTTGTCCGCTGTTACTGGCTTGGTGTTGCCGGTTTTGGGTGGGTGGTTCCCCTGTGCCTCTGCGGGGGTCCCCCCCCCCCTTTTTTTTTTTTTTTCCTCGGGGGGGGGCCTGGTCGCCTGTGGTGGTGTTGGCGGGTGGTTGTGCGGCTGTGGGCTGTTTTCGTGCCTTTTCCCCTTCCCCCCTCCCTTTTTTTTTTTTTTTTTTTGGGGGGGGGCTTGCCTGTTCCTCCCTCTGCCTTCCCCGGGCTGGCGCATGCACTGGCCTGTATTCAGTGTTGTCTTCCGGGCTGCTGTCTTCAGTTGCGTTCTGTGTGGCCATGTTCCGGCCCCATGGGTCGGGTGGGCTCTGTACACGGTGGGCTCGGCGCCCCTTGTTGCTGGGTTAGGTCCTGGCTCTGCCGGCTGGGCGGCTGCGCCAGGCGGCTGCTTGTGGTTTTGGGTTAGGGGGCTGGGGTTGCTCGTGTCCTTACCCCTCTGTGGTGCCGGCTGCAATCTTCTGGGTGGTCCGTCACCGTTGTCGCCTGGCGCGCTGTGGCCCCGTGTGTGGCCTGTGGTGCTGGTGTGTGGCGTGGTGGCGCGGCGCCTTCCCGGGTGTGCGGTGGCTGGCTTCGGTTAGTCCCTCAGGTTAGGGTCAGTTGTGTCGTGTTGTGCCGCTCTGTGCCGCGTCGCGTCGCGTCGTGCTGTGGTGCGTTGCTCTGTGGCGCGCTGTGGTGCGGTGTGCCGTGGTCTCGCGTGGTGCCGCGGTGGGTCAGTGGAGGTCAGCCTGGCCTGTGTGGGTCGGTTAGGTCTTCGGGAAATTCTGCTGAATGATCACGGTGTCCTTGGGGCGTGCACACTGACTCTCACCCATGGACTCAATCTTCACCGGGCCTCGCAGACAGGCAGGTGTACTCGGGGTGTAGGAAAGGCGTTCCTTCTCCAAGGCAGACAAACAGACATCAGGAGCCGGACGGTGGAGGTGGCTTCCGAACGCTGTTTGAGTGGCGAACGGCTTTCACTGCAGCTCGGCTGCGCTGGCAGGGTCCGGGTCGGTGCCGCCGGCAGGGATGAGCTCATACTGTAGGGTCAGGGGGATGTCCATATCTCCGGTGCTGAACTGCTGGGGTCCGGGGCAACGGCAGTATTCTTCGCACTTCCAGTCTTCACGGCGCTCGGAGATGGCCTTGAAGGGGGCACCATCCAGCAGCACCAAAGCCTTCGCGATCGATCCCAGCCTTTCGCTTCCCCTTGCGGTGCTCGATATTCATCATGGACGGGATCGGTGTGCCGCCGCAGTGCCATTCCTGCACTGGACGCAACAGGTTGGTGACGGACGCCCTCACGGACGTGAGATCAGCCGAGATCAAGCCCCCGTAGCAATACTCTGCGTCAAACCGCGACGGTAGCGCAGCCCGGCCCTTATAGCCCATGGTGTGGTCGCGTGACGGTCCGTGGGGTTGCCCTCCCTGGGGGCCTGTGCCTTGGTCCCGTGTCCTCTGGGGGTGTCGGTCCGTAGTTGTGGGTGCCGCGGCCGTGCTTTCGTCCTCTTTCGGTGCCTGTGAGTGGGCCTTCGTGGTGGTCGGGGTCGTCGGCTGGCGGTGAGGGCATGGTGGTGTGCCGTGCGGCGGTGTTCCCTGCGGCCTCCTCTGTGGGTGTGGCCCTTTCTCCCCGTGTAGGTGTGCCCTCCGTTCCCCGTGCGGTTTCCGGTGGCCGGTGGGCGTGCGCTGGTGTGATCCGCATGGCGTCCGATGTTTGCTTCGGTGGTGTGTGTTGGGGTGTTTGGTGGGGGTGGGGCGGCGCTGGTCTCCCCGTCGGTGTGGGCCGTGGTACCTGTCGTGGTGCCCTTTTCCTCCGTGTCTTGGTCCCTGTTCCCGCTCCTTCCTGGTTCTTGGGTGGTGTCCTGCCCCCATGTGGTGTCGCTTCCGGCGCCCTGTCCCTGCGTGTGCCTGCCCTCACTTGGGGCCCTTCCGTGCCCTCTTGCCTGTGTGGTCCTTGGTGCCCCTTGCCCTTCCCTTGCCCTTGTCCTGCCCCTTCCTGGTGTGGTGGTGGTGGGAGGGGCGGGGTGGGGAGGGGGCGCCGGTGGCCCAGGCTTGGGGGTGGGTGGCCTGGAGCCACTGGCGGAGGGCTTGGGGGGTGTAGGGGGGGCGGAGGCCCTGGACCGCATCGCGGAGGAGGGCCTCCCATGCCGCTTGCGGCATGATGGCCTCCGGGGCGGCCTCGTTGGGGTTTGCGGGGGTGCGGGTGCGCACCTCCTCGAAGGTATGCACCATGTGCACCCCTTCGTGCCTTCCCGCTCCTCCGGCCCATTTCACCCAGCGGCGGAGCTCCTGCAGAGCGGAGGGAGACCACCAGGCGAGGTAGGCGGGGGCCCGGGGGGGGAAGGGGTCCGTGCCTGGGGTCCTGGAGCGGCGGGGGGAAGACGTGGACCTGCGGTGGTGGCGGGGGTGGCGGTGCCTGGGGGAGCGGGAGCGGCGGCGGCGGGGGCTGGGGGTGGAGGACGGGTACGGGCGGAGGAGGGAGCGGGAGGGGGAGGTGGACATGGGGCGGCGGTGGCGCGCTCGGTGGCGTCCGGGGGAGCGGGAGTGGTGGTGGCGGGGGCTGGGGGTGGTGGATTGGTACGGGTGGCGGGGGGAACGGGGAGCCTGGCGGGGCGTGTGGGGGGAGGGGGAGGTGGACGTGGGGCGGCAGTGGCGTGCCTGGCTGCGTCGGGGGGAGCGGGAGTGGTGGTGGCGGGGGCTGGGTGGCCGGTGGGGGGAGGGGGAGGGGGACATGGGGCGGCGGTGGCGCTCGTGGTGGTGCCCGGGGGAGCGGGAGCGACGGGAGCGGGGTCCCTGGGGGTCGTGGTGGTACCTGGGGGAGCGGGAGCGGCGCGAGTGGGTGGTTGAGGCGCGGTGGGAGTGTGGGCGCCGTGGGCGAGTGTGCCGTGCGGGGGGGGAGCGGGAGCGCCGCCGCTTGCGGGACCGGCCCTCGTCGCTCGAGTCGGGCCAGTCCGGAAGCGTCGGCGGCCTCTGGGGGGCCTCGCGCGGCGCCGCTTGGGGGGGGAGTTCCCCCGTCGTCCTTGGGGCCCCTTCGGCCATCGGATGGTGGCCGGGGGGGTACGGGGCGTCACGCGGTGCTGGTTGGGGGGGGAGGTCCCCCGTCGTCCATGAGGCCCCTTCGGCCATCGGATGGTGGCCGCGGGGGTACGGCTGGTACGGGGGTGGTGGCTGGTACGGGGGGGGTGGGTATGGGGGCGGGGCGTTCGGCGGCTGCCATCCCGTCCGCTGGTGCTGTTGGTGTACGGGGGGTTGTGGCCCGGTGGGGTAGGGCGGTGGGCAGTGGTAGTGGTGGGGGTGGTGTTGGTAGTGGTGGTGGTGGGGCCGCTGGTGTTGGTTGTGTGTGTAGTGGTGGGGTTGGTGTTGCGGGTATGGCCCATGGAGTCCTTGTGGGTTTTCCGGTCCCCCTTGTGGGGGTGGGGGGTTGGTCATCGTGGGCAGTCCCCGGGGCTGCACTATGTGGTGGGCATGGGGGAAGGGTTGGGGGCCGGGCTTGACGGTGACGATGGTTGAGGGGTCCCACGTCCCTGGGTCGGTTTGGCCGGCGGTGGTGGTGGTGTGTGGGGGACGGATGACGGGGCGCTTGGTGACGGGGATTTTGACGAGGGTTTGGACGGGGTCGTGCTGGGTGGCCGTCTCCGCGGTGGTGGTGGGTGCCGGCGGGAGGGGGGCGCGGGTTGTGGTGGGTGGGGGGTCTTGGCTTGGGCGAGGGCCCGGGCGGGGGTGGTATCGGGTGGTTTGTGTCGTTGCGTATGCGGTGTTGTGTGTGGCCGCGTGGGCGCCGGCTTTGGTTTGGGGTTGGGTTTGGGGTTGGGGTCCGGTTTGGGTTTGGGGGTCGGGTTTGGGGTTGGGGTCCGGTTCCAGGTTGAGGAGTACCTCTGTCCGGAGGTGTGAGGGCGTCGATGCCGGGTTGGGGGTCGTCCCGGTGGGTTGCCGGGGTGCCTGAGTCGCCTGTGTGGGGGTTGGGGGGTTGGTGCGTGCGGCCGCGGCTTTGGCTTTCGCCGTGGCCTTGAGGATGAGTTTGGCGGGGAGGGGGGGGTCGGAGGATGAGGTGGAGGAGGTGGACGAGGCTGAGGACGAGGAGGAGGTGGTGGACGCGGGTTGGGCTGTGATGCGGGCGGGCTTGCGGGCGGCGGCTTCTGCTGCGGCCACGGCGGGGAGGATGGAGGGCATGTCCCCGGGTTGTAGGCTGGGGGCGGGCGGCTGGGGGGGCCCGGTCGTGACCTGGCGGCCCGGCGGGCCGATCTGGTCGGCTGCGGCGGGGGAGGGAGGCGCGGGGCTGCGGCCTTCTCTTTCTGGGCTCGGCTGGGCCCGGGTCCTGCAATGTGCGAGGTCGTGTGGGTTGGTGTCAGCGGGGGGGAACAGTTCGCGTGGGCTGCATTCAGGGGCCGGGGGGGGTGGGCCTGGGTCCTCTGGGGTGTGTGTGGGGGGCGTGGGCGGGCCACTGGGTGGGGTGGGCGTGCCGCGGGGCGTGGGGCTCCCCTTGGCGGGTGTGTGTGGGTTGTCGAGTGTGGGGGGCGGTGAAGGGTGGCCGGTGGGTGGGTGTGTGGCGGGTGTGTGCTGGTGTTCGGGCGGATGGGGGAGGCCCGTGTCGCGGGGCCCGGGGGTGCGCGCGATAGTGGGCGTGTGTGGGTCTCCGGTTGAGCAGCGAGAGGGGGGGGGCATGGGCGGGGATTGTGCGGGGGGTTGTGCTGTGCCGGTGTATGTGTCCGCTTGCTGCGCGCTTGCGTGGGCAGTTGTAGGCCGGGCGGTTTGGGGGAGAAGCTTGCCGTCTTCTGCTGCCGCGGCAAGGATTTCGCAGACGAGCTTTCGTATCTGGTGGACCTCTTGGTCAGTGGTTGGAAGGGGGCATGCTAGCTTTGGGCTAAGACCCGCGCGGTTGAGGACCCTGTGGATGGCGTGGTACCCGCAGGTGAGGGACTGCTGCGGCCCTGGGGGGGGGTTTGGTCGTGTGTCCGGGCCTGCTTCGACTTGTGTGTGGGCGGTGGGGATGGACCAAACCCAGGGCACGGTCCCCGTGGGTGGCCAGTGGCGCTGGATCCAGTGGGTTAGGCAGAGCATGGACAATCCCAGGTGGTAGCCCGCCTTCCCTGAGGTGATTTGGGCCAGGGCGCGGGCTGGGGGCGTGTCCCCTGGCTGGAGGAGACCCCTGAGGATCCTGTGCTGGGTGGTGGGGTCCCCCACTGCCCCTGGTGGGGCGGTCTCCGGGGCGAACATGGTGTCTGTCCCCTGGATGATCCATTGCGGGCCGTGGGACGTAGCCATAGCGGCTATCACGTAGTAGTGGCCGCGCTCGAGGACTGTAACCCAGACCTCCGGTGGGGGGTGGTCACTGTCTGTAGGTGGGGGGGGGAGGTCGTCGTCCGGGGTGCGGAGGCCGGCGGCGCGGAGGGCGGTGTCGCGGTTGGGCGCGGTGGCCTGTTCCCACTGCTCCGGGTGGTTCGGGTCCGCTGGGTTGTCCGTCTCCGCTTGGGCCCGCCGTAGGCGTACGGTCCCTCGACGCGTGACGTTGCTGCCGGTGTCGTGCGTCAGGGCCTGGCCCCACTCGATGGGGGGGATCCAGATGGGCTGGCCCCGGGTGTGTTTGCGGGCTCGCCAGAGCACGAGGTCTACTATGGTCTCGTGGAGGCCGCTTCCTGGGGTGGTCAGGTCCCGGAGGGCTTTGACGGTGAGCTTGGTCCAGTCCTCTTGTAGGCGGTACCAGCCCAGGGGGGTGGTCGGGGCCCTGTCTTGGAGGGTCGCTCGGAGGAGGTCGGGGTCGCGGATGGTGGCCGGTGTGAGGGGGGGGTGCCCCGGGTCCGGGGGGGGTGGGCTGGATGGGCTGCCGGGGTCTTGCGCGTCTACGTCGATGGATGGTTGGCCCTGCCTGGGTTCGGCCGGACTGGGCGGTGCCGGGTGGCTTCTTTGGTGCGAGACGGGTCTCGGGGCGCTGTGGTGGTGCCTTGGAGACCTGTGGATGGAGACGGGGGGCGCGTGCGGGGCGCGGAGCGGGTTAGTGGACGTCTGGGTCATGCACGGCATGGTAATGGATGAGACGCTGCATGTGTTCCCTGGCGGTGGGGTCGGTGAGTTGTTCCGCGTGTGTTAGCAGGAGGTGTTTGCGGTGTACCATTTGGGCCGCTGCTCTGCGGACCGCTTCTAGCTGGAGGTGTGCTGCTGCCTCCATGGGGCTTTCCGTGTGTTTGGTGAGGTGTCGGTGCAGGGCCTGTGTCACTGCCCCTCTCATGGTGGCTTCTTTGATCAGGGGGTCCCGGAAGAGGTGTTCGGTGGCCTGGTGTGCGTGGCTGTGGGCTGGCCATCCTTCGTGTTGTCGCAGGGTTTCCGCCGGGGACCAGCCCACTAGGGTGTCCCTGTCTGTATGGAGGGGGCATTTCTTGAAGTGTTCCCAGTCCTCCGGGGTGGTGTGGTCGCATGGGCAACGGGTGTGTTCGTCTGGGACGTGGATGTGCTTGCGGGCGAGCCATCTGGCGACCCTGGTGAGGAAAGGCAGTTGCTCCCTGAGGAGCTGGACGCGTCGTTTCTGGAGGTGGGCTGGGACGTTTGCTGGGCGGAGCGCTGAGTGGTAGAGGGGGACTTGCAGTCTGTCCTGGAGCTCCTGGATGTGCGCTCGGCTGTCTGCGTCGCCGAGCACGCGGGCGAGATGTTGGACGGGGTTGGGGTAGTGGTACGCTCTGTCGTGGGAGGAATAGGGGGCGTCCTCTGGTACCCAGTCCGGGGTCTGACGGAGCTCGGGTACAGGGGGCACGTGTTGGAGGTGTGTGTGGTTGCGGCCGAGGTCAGGGATCTGGAGGGCTGGTAGGTGTGTTGTGCGCTGGTGTACTGCCTGGTTGTCGACCTTACCATTTCCGTATTGGTGCCTGTGGGACTCTTGTTTCACGACGTGGAGTTGGACGTAGGGGGGAAGGCTGCGTAGGGCTTTCCAGAGTAGCAGTGCCTGGGTGCCGACGCTCGTCGCGGTTGCTTTGTGAAGTGGTTGCCTTGCTATGCGGAGGAGCAGGTGCGTGTCGACAGTGGCGTCTACCACGAACCAGACCCGGACGATGAGCGGGGAGTGGGCGGGTAGGTGGGCCGCGACCTCGGTGATGGCGTCGGCCATGGCCCCTAGCTCCCCGTGGGAAGAGGCCCCATAGGTGGTGTGGCTCGTGTGGTGGTCCATGTGGTAGTGTCCCCCGGTGTGGGTTAGCTGCAGGGTGGCCCCCCCGGTGATGGGCGTGAGGGCGGATTCGCCTGAGGCGTCGGTGAAGAAGAGCCGGTCCGCCGGTGATGGTTGTGGGAGGCGGCATGGGTTCATGGGCAGGTAGGCGTATATGGCAAGGCCCGTGGCGAGGTGGGCTACTGGGGTTGTGGGCTGTAGGATGGGGGTGGCGTACACCCCTATCCCTTTGGATATGATGTGCTTCGCTTGGGGGGACAGGGCTATGAGTCCCTGCTCCGGCTGTCCTTGTGTGAGGTAGGAGTAGAGGTAGTGGAGGATGTAGGCTGTGTCGGGGCTTAGGTCGTGGCATGTGAGGGTTTGTGTTCGGTGCTCCGGTGTGTGGCAGGAGTGGTGGAGTGGATAGTAGGGGTGCTCGTGCTTGCCCGTTCTGCCTGGCTCGTACATGCTGTAACGGATGGCGACCCCTGCCGGGTCGGGGCGGGGGCATGTGGGTGTAGTGGTGAAGAGCCATTTGGGCGCGTGGTCGGGGTTCCATGCTACCGTGGGGTTAGTGTCGGTGCGGTGGAACCATGGGGCTATCCATGCGTAGGCCTGTGGTTGTAGGTGGGTCGTGGGGTGGGTGTGGTGGCGTGCTATGAGGTGTAGCACGGCCCATGGTGCGGTTGGTGCCTCGGGGTCACAGGCCCAACATGTGCGTGGCATGCTCTGGGAATCTTGGGGGACCTTTGGTAGGTCTCGGGCGGTCATGTGGTGTTTCGGTATGCGCCATTTTGCCCCGTGGTGGATGACGGTGGTCTGCGTGGGTTTGGCTTCATTCGGGGCCAGTAGCAGGGTTAGTGGTGGGACTGGGCCCGTTACTGGGGGGACGGGTTCGTGTTTCGATCCGGTGGGTGCGTAGGGCGGTGTCTCTGGGATGGGTCGCGGGTGTTGCTTTGTGAATTCTCGGTAGGCTGTGCGCATGTCTTTGCTGCCCGGTAGAGTGTGTCCCGCTGTTCGTGCCGTCTGTGTGAGGTACTGGTGGAAGAGGCGGTATTGTGGCCATTCAGGAAGCTGTAGAAAGGGGGTGTGGTGTGCCCCGCTGTGGTGCAGGACCCGCATTTGGGCGAGGGTGACGTATACTACGGTGATGGAGGCCCCGACAAGGTCTATGGTGTGGATGGTGCCCTTGGGGTGGTGGTGGAGGTCCCCGCAGAGGACCACTAGTGGCCCTTTCTCTGGGCACGTGTGGTTGGTGAGTATGGCGTGGTGTGGGGATGGGAGCAGAAGCTGCAGGTGGTTCCACAGGCGGGTGTTCATGTTGGTGGGCATGCCCGTCTGGTGGAGTACCCAGCGCGGGCATGTGTTGCGGGCCCGTTGTGCGGCTTGGAGGCGGATGGCGGTGACCTCGCGGACCTCCGGTGAGTGGTTGTGGGTCATGCGGTGAAGGAGGAGGGCGGTGTGTCTGGTATAGGCCGCTTTCACTTCGTCCCCTATGGTGTCTCCATAGTGGGGCCATGCCGCTCGGATGGCGCGGGTGGGTATGGAGGTGGGCCAGCCCCCGTGTGCTGCCCATGCCTTGGTCACGGCGCGTGTGGCCGGCTGGAGGGCGGTGGTGGGGTGTGTTAGGTGGAGTGCTTGGAAGCCTATGGAGGCGTTCAAGACCCCGGTGAGGTAGTACGCCAGGCTCTGGTGGGACAGGGAGAGGGCCTTGGTGGTCGGGGACGCAAATCTGGGGAGATGGGCGAGGTGTGACTGCAACTTGGGAGGGAGGGTGGCGTCCTCAGGGTTGGCGGCCTGGACTACCCCCAGGTGGGTGGTGGTCGTCACGACTTGCATGGGGGGCCCTTGTGGCCCCAGGGTGGGAGGTGTGGCAGACCCCTTGATCATGGCCACTGACTTTGTGGGGTGGACGATGAGGTTGTTGTGGGAGAGGTAGGAGACGGTCACGTCCAGTAAGTCGTTGGCCTGCTGGGTGACCGTTGGTCCGGGGTCCGGGGCATGGGGGTCGTGTGGGGTGTGCGCGACGGTGAGGTTGGTGTTGTCCGCGAAGCCGACCAGGGGGGAGGGGAGGGGGTAGGGTGCGTAGGCCGGGTAATCCTGCTCGATTGCGAGGGCCAGGGGGAGCGTCACTAGAAGGTACAGGAAGGGGCCCTCTGCTCCCCCTTGGGGGACCCCGCTGCCTGGCTCCAGGAAGGGGGTGAGGCCTGCTCCTGTGCGGACCGTGTACTTGCGGGTGCGGATGTAGTCGGAGGTGAAGTTGTAGAAGGGGAGGCCTAGGCGTTTCCACACCGCTTCTAGAAGGAGCCAGGGGGTGTTCGGGAAGGCTCCCTTGACGTCGAGGGAGGCGATGATGAGGTCCACCGGGTCCATTTCCGCGATGGTGTCCTGGAGGAAGATGGCCTCGTGTGGGGAGCGGCCTGGGATGGCCCCCCAGAGGCTCGCTGGTATGTGGGGGTCCAGGTGGGGGCGGATGCGGCGCAGGAGGATGGTCCAGACGATTTTGACCTCCGTGACCGCACAGACTATGGGGCGCCAGTTGTCCGGGTTCGCCCAGTCCCCCTTTTTGTAGAGGGGGCGGACAACGTTTGCCCAGTCTGGTGGCAGGGGGGTCCGCCCCGTGACGATGTCCCAGAGGCGGTGGGCGAGGACGCGGAGGAGGTGGGCGGGGAGGTGGTAGTATGCCTCTGCAGGGAGGCCGTCGTAGCTTGGGGTTTTGTGTTGCCGGAGACTGTGGATGGCCTTCCGGACTTCGTGGATGGTGAAGGGGCGTTTTTCCAGGTGCCTCCTCTGGGCGTGGTTGAAGACCCGAGGGAGGCGGTCGATTTTGGCCTGGGTGTCCGGGTCCAGTGTGTCTTGGGTGGGGGTGTGTTGCCGGAGGAAGCTGTCTTGGGTGGCTTGGAGCACTGTGGCTGGGTCGTTGGTGAGGGAGCCGTCCTCCTGCCGGACCGTGGTGATGGTGCGGTGGCCGGTATCGGTCATGGCGTCGTTGAGGTGGCGGATGGCCTTGTAGGGGAGTTCGTGTTGCGCATACCGTTCGTGTTCCTGGGCGATGCGCTGTTGCCTGTGGATGTGCCACCGCTGCAGGTCCGCCCTGATTTGGGCTATCTGTGTCCTGCAGTGGTGTATCTGGCGGCGGGTTTGGGGGGTGTCGGTGTGGAGGAGGGTCGCCAGTTGTTGCTTCGCATGCCAGAGGTCATGGAGCATGTCCTTCAGGGCCGTGGGTGGTTTGTCGTCGTCTGTGTGGGGCTGTTGCTGGAAGCCGCAGGCGACGGCGGCCGTGCGCATGGCTGTGAGTAGGTCGGTGGGGTCTGGTTGGATGCGCCAGGCGCGGTCTATGGCCCTGTGATATTGGGACCAGGCATGCTTGTCATGCAGCGGGGGCATCTTCAGGGGGGGTGGTAGGCCTTGGTCCGCATCTTCTGGGGGGCTGGGGGGAAGGTTGGGGATGGTGAGGCAGATGTGCAGGGGGCTACGGCCTGTGGGTCCCAGCGGGAGGGGTCCATATCGGGCCTCCGCTCGGATGATGGTGGTGGGGTCGCCATAGCATACGTCGATGCGGGATGGGGCGGCATCCGTTTTGTGGGGGAAGTGGGATGGTTGGCCTTCGAGGCTGGCTGTTAGGTCAACGAGCCCCAGCATTTCGATGGTGTCGCGGACTGCTTGGTCCTGGGGTGTGGCCTGTCCTCCTCGGTCCGCTGGGGTGGGGGCGGCGTTCATGTCGCCGATGATGACTGTGGGGGCGAGCATGGCCATTTGGCGGTACGCCTCGGCCAGGGCCTGGAGGAAGGGTTCCGTGGCTTCGCCGAAGGGGACGTGGGTGTTGATGACGTTGAGTTGCCATCCGTCCCCGACGACCTCATAGACACCTAGCCTCCCTGGGACGCTGAGGTGGTGGACGAGGTGGACGTGGATGCCGGTTTGGGCGTATAGGGGGGTCCCCTTGTGCCAGTAGCATTTGTACGCTTTCTGGTCCGGGGTATATATGGGGGTGGTTTCCGGGGGGTCGTCGCGCTGTAGGCCTTGTTCCTGGAAGGTGAGGAGGTGGGGGACCCACCCCGGCCCCTGTGCCATCGGGAGCTCTTGGAGGGCGGTTGTGGCGTCCTTGGAGCATGTGACAGCCGGTTGGTTGAGGTCGAGGAGGTTGACGGTGGCCTCGGTGGGGGCGGGCCGGGGCTGTGGAGGCTTGTGCCCTCGGCCCTTGCCCCGTCAGGGAGGCGGAATGGGGGTTGGGGACTTTTTGCCGGTTTGTGGGCGTTTGGGTAGGCGCGGCGGGGGGGGGCCTTGGCTCCACTCCGGGGGGAGCTCCCCAGTGTATTTGGTGCCTGTGTGGGCCTTGTTCTCTTCGGTGCGGAGCCGGATGGGGTGGGCGCTGGTGAGTTCCAGGGTGTCGCCGAGTGGTTTTTCCGGGGCGCTGTTGCCTTGGTCTAGCTCCTTTTGGCGGTGCCAGATCACCCGGATCTGTGGCCCCCCGTTGTCCCCCGGTCCCTTGAGGCGGTACTGGATCGTGCCCTCACACCAGATCCAGTCGCCTGTGTGGTCGTTGCGGAAGGGCTGTTGGACCTTCGCACCTTTTTCGAACCCTGGGTACGCTTTGGGCGGGGCCTGTGCTGGTGGTGGGAGGGAGGATGATGAGGATGCCTGGTCCGGGTGGGGCGGTGGTAGTGGTGGGAGGGAGGATGACGAGGATGCTTGGTCTGGGTTCGTCGGGTGGGTCGGGTGGGATGCGGGGGGTCGGGAGGTTGCTGCTTTTCCGGCTTGGCTGGGGGCGGGTGCGCCCTTTTGTCGTCTCGTTCGCTTGGGTGGGACTGGAGGTGGCGGGGCTGGGGGGGCATGGGGTTGGAAGAAGGGGTGCGTTGCTTGCTGGTCTGGATCCCTCAGTGGGGGTTCTGCCGGTGTTTGCATTTTCGCTTTCGCGTGGCTGCGTATGATGTCGGCGAGCTTGCGTACGGTCTCCGGGGGATCTGTTGGCCATGGCAGTGCGGCGGGGCTGTCGTCGAAGGGGTGGTGTAGGTGGTAGTTCCTCATGGCCTTGGCCTGCCTGACCCAGGCCTCTGTGGGTTCCGGTGTGTCCGGGCCGTTGGGGGAGCCTTGAGCCCAGTAGAGTGCTGTGTGGAGGGCTTCCCAGGGGGCGCCTTTGCGGCCTGTGAGGGTGGTGGCTTGGAGGAGTCGCTGCTGGCCCCGTGGGGGGTCTTCCTGGTCCATTTCCGGGGTATAGGCCTGGGCCGCCATGGGGACTCCGTGTGCCCAGTGGAGGACCCACCATTGGGTGTCCGCTTTGAGGATGTGGATGGCGGGTTGTTGGGGGGGGGTGTCCAGGGTGTCCCACGATGCAATGGCTAGTGGTATCCTGGAGGGGTGGAGGTTTGGGGGGGCCTTGCGGCTTAGGAGTTGATTGATGTGGAAGGGGGTGACGGGATCGTCCGGGCCTTGGGGCGGTGGGGGCATTGCTGGGATGGTTGTGGGGTCCCAGTGGCGTTCGTGGGCGGCGAGGGTGTACAGGGCGGCGGTGATGATGTGGTGGGCTTCGCCCTCCAGGACGATGTGGCACTCCGTGCCGAAGTCCTTTGGTAGGTGGGCTGCAGGGTGGAGGGTGATGTGGGCCAGGGCGCGTTGGTGGGCCTTTTTTCCCCCGTCTGGGGCCTGTGTCCGTTTGTCCCCCCGAATGTGTTGGTGTTGGTTTTTTGGTGGGGGTGGTCCCAGGGCGAGGGATTCCACACAGTGGAGGGGGATGGCGTGTTCCCTGGACCTGTTGGGCAGGATGTATATGCCCGGGTCTCCCGGTACGGTGCCCAGGTACATGTTGCCCGTGATGGTGGGGGCCGGCAGCGGTTGGCGCAGGGGCGAGGTGCATGGGGTGGAGCAGGGCGGGTCATGGTGCTCACACCGGGGGTGGTCGATGCCGTACGGGGTGACGTGTACGGCGAAGGGTCCAACGGCGCGCTGGAGTTTGTGGGGTTGGATGTTGTGGAGGCGCGCCACCGCCCGTGTGTGGGAGCGCCCTTCGCTGATCCATACGGCGTCTGCCCGCGACGCCGCTGGGTTCAGGCAGTCCGTGGTGATGCCTGTGATCGTGCGGTTGTGGGTGGTATCTGATACCCTGGCGGGGGGGGCGCCGATGCGGGGGATGGTGTGGTCGTCGTGGAGGGTGCGGGCCTTGCGCCTCGCTTCGTGTCGGTGCTGGGCCTCCTGAACGTGGGTGTGCACACCCGTGTGTTTGGGCTTATTGTTGGGGCGGTCCGCTGTGTGGAAGGGGGTGGGCCAGGAGGGGGCGTGGTGGAGGGTGGGGTGTGGGAGGTCCCCCCGTGTTGCCCATGTGTACAGGGTGGTCGCGGCGGCCCCTTCCGCCTGTATGGTGTATCGCTCGTCGTGTCGGCGACAGGTGACGAGGACGTTGGGGGCCGTCAGCTCATACACCTGTGTGGTGTGGGGGAGGTGGCGGGTGACGGTGATCTTGGCGGCGTCGTTCTTGCGGGTGGTGGTGTGGGGGATGATGTAGTGGGTCGCCCATTCATCCTGGGGGGTGTGCTCCGTCGGGTCTAGCTTGAGCGGGGGGTGGAGCGGCTTCGGTGTTGGGGGCTTGTCTTGGCCCTTCGCGTGGGGCGCCACTTTGGTTTCGACCAGGTATTGTGGGCCCCAGGTTTCCGGGGCCCCTACCTGTGTGGCTGCCGCTGTTGCGGCTTGGAGGAGGGCGGTGGTGTTGGTGTCTAGAGGGGGGGCCCCCGGTTGGGGGGTGAGGGTGTCATGGTCTTGGTACGCCCACCAAATTGTGTAGCCTCGTTGGGTGTTGCGGTGCGGGGTTTGGGTCTGGGCTTGCTGGATGGATAGGGCGGTCTTGATGTCCTCCGCTGCTTGTGGGTTTATGGGTGTGGCGTAGGCCCATACTCCCGGGGCGTGTATGCCGTGTGACGCTTGGCCTACTCCTCGTATCGGTTGTAGGGTGTGGTGGGTGCGTGTGAGCCCTAGGTGTTCTTGGAGGAGGTCCCCTCGGATGTCCTCCCATCGTTGCTGCCAGGTGTGTGTGTGGTCATTGGGGGCGGGGTAGGTGATGACGATGGCCTGCCAGAGGGTGGGGCCTGGATGCACCGTCATAGGTGCCGACGATGCTTGCGGGGGTATGTGGACGGCGTGGGCGGGGGCTGCTGTTACGGGGTCTCCTTCCGTGGGTGTGATCGTGGCATCGCCTTGGACGGTGAGGAGGAGGTGGTGGCGGTCCGTCGGTAGTGCCCAGGTGGTGGTGGGCTCTGCGATTGAGTGGAGGCGGATGGCCTGGAGGCCCGATGTGATTTCGTCCCATCGGAGTGTGCCGTTGTGGACACCCCATTCCCGCGGCAGGTCTCGAAACCCGTTTCGGTCTGGGGTGGTGCGGTGTTGTGGGGGGAGCTCCATTGTGGTGATGGGGTGGGTGAGGGGCTCTGTGCGGGGTTGGTCTTGTGTGGTTGATGGTGATGGTGCCTGGGGCATGTCTTCGTCCAGTTGCTGGGGGGCTTTGGCCTCCTGGAGCTCTGCACTGATGGCGGCGAAGAGATCTGGGAGGGTGGGGGAGGCGGGGGGGTGGGGTGCCGGATCGTCCCAGGTGATGTGGTATTCCTCCGGGTTCTCGGGGCTTTGCTGTACGGTGACGGTGGCTGTGGCGTCGTCTTCAGGTGTCCATCGGTGCGGATTGTGGTCGAGGGGGTGGAGGGTGACGGTGTGTCGGTGTTTCCAGCTGTCGAACGCTAGGAGGGCGTGGAGGCCGTGTCTGGTGTCCCCAAGCGGGCGGGGGTAGGTTTCGGATGCTGCCTCCAGGAAGGCGTCCGCGGTGCCTTTCCAGGTGTCGTCCCAGAGAAGGTCTTCCTCTGTGCCCCACTCGTTGTCGTACCTTTTCCCCTGCTTCCACCCCTGGAGGGTCGCGTGGTCCTCAGGGAGGTCTCGTTGGACGGACTGGTAGTACTGCTCGGCGTCCATGGGGGCTAGGGTGCTGGCCAGCGTGGCGTAGATGTCCTTTGGGGGGGGGGGCGGTGGGGGCGTGGCGGCGCGGCTGGGGTCGGGCTCCTCTCGCTGGTGTTCCGCGTTCCGGTCTGCGGTGGACGCGGGGGATATGGAGCGTGGTGGCATGGGGTGGTCGGGCTCTTGCGGTTCCGTGGGTTGCTGGTGGGCTTGTGGGCGCGGGGCCGTGGCTGCCAGTAGGTGTCGGATGGCCGGGAGGATGTCGAAGTCGTCTTCCCAGCAGTGGGCTGGAGCGCACGCCCTGTCAGGGGAAGCGGGGGGGGGCGTGTTGCGGAGCGGTGTACGATAGGGTGGGCGATGCGTGCGGGTGGTGGCGTGCTCGCTCTGCCGTTCTGTTTCCCGCGGGCCCTGACCTTGGGGGTGGTGGTGTTGGTGATGTTGGTGGTGAGGGTGGTGTGGGCGCCGGAGTGGATGATTGTGTCGGTGGCGGCGCTGTTGGCGAGGGTGGTATGGGTGTTAGAGTAGATGAAGCTGGTGCTGGGCTATGGTTGATGGTGGTTAGCTGGTGGGTCAGCTGTTGTCGCTGTCGTCGTCGCCGGTGGTGTTGGTGTCTCTGATGACGAGGTGATGGTCGGTGAGCATGGCGTGGGTGACGTATGGGCGTATGTGGTGTTGTCGGCGGTAACGTTTGTGGGCCGGATGTGGCGGTGGTGGCGAGGGTGCTGTAGTTGACGGGTGGTGTGGCCCACGTCGCCTCCGGTGGTGGAGGTGTGATGGGTGCCGTGGTGGTGTCGGCGATGGTGGGGTGCCGCGGGTGGTGTATTGGTTGTTGGTGGTGGAGATGTTCCTGGTTTGTGGGTAGTCCCTGTCCGGCGGTGGTGGTGTTGGTGGTGTCGGTGCTCGTTGAGGCCGTTGGCGACGCCGGGGGTTCCCTGTCTCGCGTGGGGTGGTGGTGGCGGTGGTGAGCGTAGGCGGTGCCATGGCGGTGGTGCCATTGACGGTTCGGCCGGGCGTGCTGGTGCCGGTTTCGGGTGTAAGTGTGGTTCGGGGTGCGGCATTGGTGGGTGGCTTTGACGGCGGGTGGCGTGACTGGTGGGTGGGAGCGGTAGGGGGGTGTCGGTTGTTGGTGAGGCTGTCGTTGTCGGTGTTCCGGTTGGTGCCGGTGACGGTGTCGCTGGCCGTGCAGATGGTGGGGGGGACTCGTACCCTGGGGTTGCCGTGGCGTTCGGTCGACGGTGGTGCTTCCGGTGGTGTTCGTGTGAGTTGGCCGGGAGTGGTGTCGGCGTTGCTCTGGCTGGTGCCGTGTGTGCGGGCTGTGTGATTTTTGCGTCCGGGGTCGGTGGCGTTGGTGACAGTGGTGTGTTGGGGGTCGGCGCCGGTGGTGACGGTCCGATGGTGAGGGTGCCGGGGACGTTGGGTGGGTCCGTGCTGTTGGGCCTTCTCCTCGCCATTCCTGGCGGAGGGTGCTGGCGGTGGTGTCGCTGGTGGCGAGGGTGTGGTGGTGTTTTGTGCTGCTTGGGTGGGTGGTGGGGACCCCTGGTTGATGTTGACGTTGCTCCGGGTGATTTCGATGCGGTGGGTGCGATGGCGTGTGGCGTTGTTGTTTCTACCCTTGGTTGGGGGCCTGGTGGGCGGCGCTGGTGGCGTTTGTTCGCCAGCCGTGGTGGCGTCCTTGGTGGTGTCGTCGATTGGGGCGCCCTAGGTGTCAGGTCAGGCAGATCGTGACTAAATCCGCCACCTTTGCTGATGTGTTGGTTGCCCTGAAGAGGCAGTACCTGACCTACGAAACCGACCTCTCCATCAGGGCCGAGATCCAGAACCTGCCCGTGCTGCCCAACAACCCCAAACCTGGCAGGGTCTCTGAGCTGTTGGCTGACCTGGATCACTGGGCTGGACGACTGACGCCCGGTTCCTACAGCAGCGACGACCTGCTGTTCTGGTTGGTGGCCAAGGTCCCTCGAGAGCTGTGGGAAGAGTGCCGTTCGACGGCGGAGCGCAAGGCTAGATCCCTCCGCTACGAGGATCTATGCGTGCTACTCCTGGAGCTGGCGCTGGAGAAGGAGAGCGACCAGCACTTGAACAACTACCGTCCTGGTGGTGGAGGTAATGGAGGCCATGGCAAAGGGTACCAGGGGTCCCGACCTGGGCACAGGACTACCCCCAAACACGCCCACGCCCGTATCATGGAGAACGTTAAGGAGCTATTCTGGTGTGATGCCAGAGACGAGCAGGGCCACCTGCAGCACGCCCCTGACTGCGAGCAGCGAGACTGCTTCGTAGTCCAGGAGAAGCAGCAGGAGAAGAACACCGGCGCCAAAGCGAAGCTGCCGGATCATTACAGGTGCACCATCACGTGTGCATTCTGCGGGAAGCGGAAGCACTACGAGGATGAGTGCTACCATAAGCAACGCCTATCGGCGAAGCTGAAGGGTGAAGATCCTGGCAAAGGCTCAGGCAAAGGTGGAGGCAAAGGCAAAGGCAACGACTCCGGCAAGGGCAAGTCGAAAGGACGTGGTCAAGGGCAAGACAAGGGTCAAGGTGGACGAGGAGGAGGCGCTAACCGCCAGCCCGACAACAAGAACAAGGAGAAGAACGGAGGCAACCCCAACCCTAATCCAGGGGGGAACTCCGAGCCCTCTGGAGGGCAGTCTCGTCCTACCACACGCTCACAAACGCAGGCCCAGCAAGAACAAGGAGCCAAGTGTGAGCATGAAGGTGGTGATGACGGCAACGCTAAGAAGAGGAGCCGTTTCATGAGGATGGCCCGCAAACTGCGGAACAAGGGGTTCGAGGTGACCTGTCCCGCGGAGTTCTGACGAGGATGCTCTGGTGGCACCCAAGACCTGGTGTTTTGGGTACGTATCCGACTAGGGGGACGTGAATACCTGGGGGTATTCGATACTGGCGCCACCATATCTATAGTGGCCAAGAAAATTTTACCTTGTGGGGACCTGAAGAACACCATGACCATCGCGGCGATCAGTTCTATGTGATGGACACTGAGGCCTTCGACTTTGTACTGGGGACTGACTTCTTCGTACAGCACTCCCAGATACAATCCCTGACGCTGCAAGCGCCCTACCTCCTCTACGTGGACCACGGCAATGGCAGAGAGTCTGTGCCACTGGAGCAGTAGGAACATACCTCGAGTTACCTGAGGCTATGGAAGGAGGAGCCCTCGAACATGATGGCGGCCTCCAAAACTGAGGACTATCAACTATTCGGGGAAGTCCTAGACCAAGGTCTGAAGGAGTTGGGTTACTCTCGAGAAGACCTGAGTGTGGAGTTGTTCGCCAGCGACAAGCAGCATGTACTGGACCTTTACTGCAGCAAGGGGAAGAACTGCAGCTACAAATTTTACTGGCCCCCTTTCGGGATGGCGTACGGGAACCCCAGGTTCAGTGAACTGGGGAAGGTACTGACCAAGGTGGCCTTGGAACGTTCCCGTATGGTCCTGTGTTCCCCCGATTGGGGAACCCATGGGGGCAACGAATACTGGCGAAACCTCCCGGACAGACTGACTATCAGCTCTGTTCGGTTACCTGATGAGGCCATCTACGTGCCTCTGGGTCGTAAGACGCCTATTGGGAAACACGGATGGGGGAGTATGCTGAGCTTGGTGGACGGAGGTCTTACCTCCATCCCCTGGGAGGATCTGGACCCGACTCTGGTCCAGGCTATACAACGAGAAAGCGACGGACTCGCCTTGGATGACTTGAAGGATCGCCTAGGCCCTCAAGATGCTGTTGAGACTACACCCGGAGGAGATGAGTACGTCGTGACTGACACCAACGCCCCGAACTCTCCCTGTCATGTACCTGTTCCTGATGGAGTCTCTGAGTGTGGACTATCTGAGCTACCTAGCTCTATCCACTCAGATGACGAAACTGAGCACGACACCTTCTTCGTGCAGACCTGTGTGGAGGAAGTGGAGAACGCTGAGTACGTCGCCCCACTGAAACCCCTACTCTCCATGAGGGTGGAAGACCCCGTGGACGAGGAGCTGGACCCTCGATCCAGGCTAAGGGGGTATGTGGATTCCAAGAGGAAGTTGGTGGCAAAAAAGCTATGCTACGCGAAGCCTACCTGCAGCTCATGGCCACTGAAGCAAGGACGTATGGGAGACCTATCCCAATTGAAGGAGGACCTCGAACAGAAGATCAGCACCTGACAAAGGGAGGTAGATCTCAAGCTTATGAAGAGCGTATGGGGCGCCCATGTGAGGACCCCAGAGGAGGACGACCTCTCGGAGGAATGTGTATGTGAACCCCCTCGAGCGTGCCTATGTTGCCATCCTCCACCGGAGATGGTTGAACAAGACCTTCTATATGCCTACCAAGGGCCGAAGGACACTACCACAGGCGAACAGTCGGTGGAGGACCACCTCCCGACGTCTATTACTCAGGGGGCAAGCAACTTACACTCTGACGAGGACATGGAGGACAAGATCAAGGTATTGGACCCGCGGGTACAGAAGCTTATAAGGACCTATCTGGAGGTGTTCGGAGAACTACCCCCTCGAGCCTCATGCGACAAGCTGGTACAGATCGACCTCAAGCTGAAACCCGAGTTCGTGGGTCACAAGATCCGGAGGAGACCCTATCCAGCTCCTAAAGAGCAGGCCGACGAGATCGAGCGACAGATACAAGAATGTATCGACGCTGGCCTAGTCCTGGAGTACAAGGACGGGGACTACCCTCTACACTGCAGCCCCTGTTTCCTGGTGGCTAAACCTGGGTCTACAGCCAAACGGCTGGTAGTGGACTACGGAGAGCTGAACAAGAAAACGCTGAACCACTCAGGGTCCATTCCCAATATGCAGTCTACCCTGGAGAAGATAGCCTTCTGTCGCTACAAGACCAAAATGGACAAGAGGAGCGGATTCTGGCAAGTGGACCTGACGCCCAACGCACAGGAACTACTGGCCTTCATCACCCCTCAAGGGAGGGTGTTTAAGTGGAAGGTCATGCCGTTTGGCGTGGCTAACGCACCCGCTCTATTCCAAGAGCTGATGAACAAGATCTTGTCCATCCTACGAAGGAGACCTAAGGTGCAGGAGCTCATATCCCGTGGTGCCCAGATGGAGGCTCACATCGACGATGTATGCCTCGGGACCAATACCCAGGAGGATCACCTAATCCTTTTGGGTGAGTTCTTTGCGGTCTGCCAGGAGAACCACACACGACTCAAGCTAGAGAAGTGTGAGTTCATGCAGGAGACCATGCAGTACCTGGGGTTAGACGTTGGCTATGGGTGGTGGACCCCAGCGGCCTCTAAGGCCAAACCCCTGATGGATGCCAAGGTACGACAGGAAGACCCCAAGGAAGGACTTCATGATGTACGCAGTTTCATTGGGGCGTGCAACTTCTATCGCCGCCACATCAAAAACTTCACCTACACCAGCGCCGTTCTGACGGACTTGATCAAGAAGAGTACTACTTGGCGCTGGAGCCCACAAGAGCAACAAGCGTTTGACGAGCTCAAAGACAAGGTAGCCAACGCTAAGTGCTTGGGCGTGCCTAGGGCACAAGGGGAGAGTATCCTGGTGACCGACGCCAGCGATGTGGGCGGTGGTGGAACGTTGTTCCAATGGCAAGCACTAGAGAAGGAGGAGTTCAACTCGGCCATTTCCCAATGGGGGACGGAAGGTCTCAACCGAGATGGAACCCTCAAGCACAGCTACCCTGACGACAAGTGGGTCCTAGTACCTCTGGGCCACTGGAATTGGAAGTGGAACCAGGCCAGGGGGAACTACTCCACCTATGAGCAGGAATTGCCCGCGGGTATGCTGGTGCTATCCTCACAAGCACGACTGTTGGGGAGTAACCCTGTGGTCTGGCTGTGCGACCAAGAACCGGTCCGCAGTTTCAGGAAGGGCCCCTGACGTGAGAAGGCCAAGCTACGGCGCTGGTGGACCTACCTCAGTCAACTACGGTTGACGGTACACCATATCCAGGGAGTGAAGAACGAGTGTGCCGACTACATCAGCCGCAACAACTTCGACGCCCTGATTGGTGACCGGTCTGAAGCGCTGGCTAAGGAGGCGTTCAGCCGTATGGACGTCCACTTGGACCTCAACATGACGATGATACGCCCCCTGGATGGACTCCAACAATCGGAGTACCTGAAGGAGTTTGGGGATATCTACAAGCGCCTGGAGAAACGCCTTGAACCCCTCCTGGTCAACCAAGACCAGTGGAAGAGGGACAAGAGCTACCTCTGGTACGAGGACCGTATTGTGGTGCCTAGTGACAGAGTCCCAGCGCTGCTGAAGTGGACCCATGAGTCCAGCGGTCATGTGGATGCTGACCGTACCCTGAGGCTGTTCAAGCAGTGGTTCCACAGTACGTGGACTGACGACCAACTGCGGAAAACCCTCCAGCCTATGGTGGACAAGTGCCCGTGCCGGTCCTGTAAACCAGGGGATATCAGGGACAGAGGTCTCTACTCGACCCTGCCCATCCCTCACTGTGCTAACAGTGTTCTATACGTGGACTACACGGAGATGCCGAAGTTCGGGGGCTATGACTTCGCCCTCGTGGTAACCTGTGGGTTGACCAGGTTCACCAGGGTGTTCCCATGTACCAAGCACATTACCGGGGAGGAGACTATCAAGATACTCCTGGAGGAGTGGTTTTGTGTCTATGGGGCGCCCAAGGAGATCAACTCCGATGAGGACGTACGAGTATGCTCAGATACCAGTTGGTACAAGAGGATCCTGAGATCCCTCAATGTCCAGGTGTCTATGGGGATTCCCTACTCGCACACGAGCAACCCCCTATGTGAGCGACAGATCCGTGTCCTGAAGGAGAATGTACGGATATGGTGCAAAACTGAACGCAACAGAGACTGGGTGAGACTACTCCCCGTCATATCCTTGATGATGAACTCCCAAGAGAGTTCAGCTACTGGCTACTCGCCCCATGAGCTATTCCTAGGGCGCCCGGCATGGTTCCTACATGCCCCCTATCCAGAGGACACCCATTCTTCTGTGGGTGAATGGGTCCAAGAGCAACAAGCGAAGGTGGACAAGGCCAAGGCTATGCTCCAGAGAGTGAGGGAGCGTCAGTGGAACAAGAAGAACAAGCACCGAGTACCAGCCACCTACCAAGAGGGGGACTGGGTGCTGGTGCACCACAGTCGACTACCCGCCTGGCCACGCTCTACCAGCGATGACCCATACTTCGGGCCGTACAAGATTCTATCAGTGGATGGACACCGTATCACCGTGCGGTGTTCTCCCCGTCTAGGGGGGACCCTTGTGTGCGCTGCTCAACACCTGAAGCGCTACCATGATCCTGAAGACCTCTCCCGGGAGGAGTGGGAGCTGAACGACGAGGAAATCGCCGCTCTGGACCTACAAGGGGCTGCCAGCCCTATGGAAGTTGAAGGTGAACTCCCCGCCATGAACGCCGAGGAGATGGCTACCTGGTGAAGTCTGTCCTACGCCACCGCTATCGCCAGGGTTGGCGCTTCCTCACCCTCTGGGAAGGGTTTGGAGTCGAAGAGGCCACCTGGGAGCCCTTCTCTGCGTTTGTTCTACCTGAGGGACGCCTAAACTCAGTTCTGGTGGACTACTTGTCCCAGAACAACCTTGGTGAGTTGCTGAGGCTCGCTGAGACACTTGCCTCCAAGACTAAAGCTAGGGACTGAACCTTACCCTTACCTGCCAAAGTGTATGTGTGAGTGTGCTATTCCTAAGGTCCTGAGAGCAAGCCGCAGAAGTGGTGTCCTAATTATACCCAAGTCTGCACGCTTGCTAACCCTGGAGGGTTGGCTTATTGATGCCACGGGGTACGCCCCGGGTCTCCCCTCCCCTAAGCGCCCAATTTCTGTGCTGGCGCAAAACCTTTGGGGAATACCCAGCGTACTAATCCAGGTATTGTTTTCCCTACCTATCTGTCTACTACAGGGAGGGGTGGCCAAAAGCTATGAAGGCATGAAAACGCCGTTTTGCTAAGTGGCCAAAACACTGACCTAACCACTGCCACAGCCCACCAACTCTGCTAAAATTGCAGAAAACGGGTGGGACAGTGACACACAGGCTACAGGTTGTACACACCCTACAGTGGCACCATCCTGGTGGGCGAGCACTGCTGCAACTGGCTCAAGCCCCCACTCAGGACTACAACTCCTACACGCACACTCTACTTGGTGTTGTTGAAGAATATGTCGTGGGTCCTAACGACCCTCCTGTGAAGAAGACAAGAGAACACAGCGCTGCTAAGCAACTGTGGCCTAACAAGGGACCCCACAACGCGTTTCCCCTGCTAGGGCTTGGAGGGAAGAGGTGCTCTTTTTGCGTGCACGGCGCAGATGTCGATGAAGTCGGACTCCCTGCTCTGCCACAGGCAGAGGCGGAGTTACTTGTTTGTGTGATCTGCGACCTTGTTTAGCAGGGCATGAAAAAAATGGTATGCTGCTGCACCAATCACCCTACCTGCCCACCTGTAAAGCAAAGGCAAATGAAGGGGTGTTTGCGGCGGAGGAACCAAGCCAAACTCCAGGTATTATACCCTTCTCAGTGTGAGCTATAATACACTGTCCGCAAACGCGCTGAAGGATCAGCTCCCCTGTCAAGCAAGCAAGCCTTAAGGGACTCCTCAGGTTCTCTTAAAGAACGTACCGAGGAGCCCCTGGGTAGCCTAAACAAGGTTTACCGTGCGCACTTCGCGTGGCCTACCCTTTAATGTGTGTGTGAATGCGCGAGCATGCACGAGTACCTTGGGCAAACCTGCCCATCTCAACCTCAATCACGAACTCCACCAGGGGGTGGCCCCGCCTGGGCTTACTCACCTTACCTACCGCTGGAGAGTGAAGCAAGGTGAGGCGGAAAACGAAGCGCAAGCGAAATCGTCGCTATGCATCGTTGTGTATGTTCTAATCAGTGCAACAAAAAGGGAGGTTGGTGCTGTAAGAGCAGTTGTCACAGTTGCCCCGCATTGCACCGCAGGGCAGGACCGGTAGCCCCCCGTGACAACCACTCCCTGGCCGAAGGCCATCTTTTTTTCCCTAATCTCACCTCTAATCATCTGCAATCTTTCTAATCTAGCCCTCTATCGTTGTTAGCGCTGCTACAAGACTCGTTCACGGAGACACGAGACGAGCAATGTGTATGCGGCATACGAGACGAGCATACCTGTAGTTTATACCTGATTCATTGAAGTCTTTTCGTTGATTTTCGAATTCTTGGATTTTTGATACTTCTATTAGTGTGGGTGGAATCTGTATGTTTATTTATTAATGTGTGTCTCGTCATTTTCAAGACTAAGTGAGACATACGTTTATAATGCCAGTATTTCTGCATTTTCCGGCGCTTCGCTAGGAGCCGCTCCTGCGCGCCGCCTTTTTATGCGTAGGAATTTCTTGATTTGAAAAATCTAGAGATGACGATAATTTTTATAAAAATGTTCTTCTGGTGCACAATTGGATTCTGCTCAGGTGTGTTGTCTTAGAAAAATTCTAGGCCGTCGTTTGACGGATTTTGGTGTCGTCGCTTCGCTTTTGCGTGGATTCGTCCATAATTCTCCCATTCCTGCCTCTGCAGATACCCACGCGCAGCCTCGCTGAGTAGGCCGTGTTCGGGCCGAAACGCAGCAGCCTGGAGAGAGTGAGCAGAACCCAAGACCCCACCAAGGGGCAATTTAATTTTTTTTACGACCCCCTTCGCCCTAAGACAGGTCACAGGTTGCCAGCAGGTTTACGAGAACCCATGCGAGTGTGTATATTGTGTCTTGCGTTGGGTTTGTGTCGCGCTGCGTCTTGGAGGGAGGGATGCACATGCACATGTTTTGGCATGCTCCCAAACTAACCCAACCAAGCCACAGGAGCCCCGGCAGCGCCATGAGCGCTGAGTCTTCTGTAGGAAATGTTACAAACAGAGCAGCAAAAGAGCGCCAGCCATGGTGAGCGCCCATTTTCCTGTGTGAGGGAAACTATAGGTATTTTAAAGTAGATGCGGAAACCAAGGAAAGGCCAAGAAAAAATCCCTTTTTCCTGAAATGCGACAGTGGTGGCCACCACAGCACAGGGGGGGAGTAAGAAAAAGTGCTTTTCCAATGCTTTGAGGCATACTCTAGTTGTATTAGGGATGCACTGAGCATCCAGGCATTTTTATCTTAGTATTGGCCCCACCAAAAGTGGTGATACAACATTTTGACCTATGGAACCAAACACCCAATCAGGATATGGAGTGGACCCCTTAATCTCCTTTCAATGTGAGGCAAATCATCTTTTCCTGAGTTGACTGAGGACTGACATATCCAGGGCAGAGCCTATGAATTTATCTATGTTTTTCCATGAATTCTTAGCTATCCTGATGGTATGCACCCTAGGGGGCTGGGTACCTCTTTTTGAGAGGTCCTGGGTTCAATTCCAGGTCAGCCTAGCTAAGTAGGAAGATCCCATGTGACATGGCAGTGACCTCATCGCCACATGCCCTGCCACCTCAGCACATATGGGACCCAAAACAAAGAGTGCACATCTCCTGAGATGGCACTATGGAGATAGAGTGACCATGCGGCAGTTTTCCAACTCTTTTCCAAGACATTTCAGCTATCTTTGTGAATATGCAATCCGATTTGACCTGAGTTGCAGTTTCTGTGAATATCCTTTCATCTTTCACTGTTTACACTGCAGCCCTTCATGCTTTGATCCTGATTTCTTCTCCTTGCACACCTCTGGCTTGGGCTATCCTAGATTTACTGTATTTCAGCAAACAAAAGGTTTTCATCTCCAAAAACAAGCAGCAGAAAACCCTACACCAGCAGCAAGCAGCAGGAGAGACAAAAACACAGTGTTGAAACCACTATAAACCTTTCTAGATCCAGATTCCTTCCAGGACCAGATTCCTTCCGTATCACCAGGTTAGGTCCTGGTTTTGGAGCTAATTGTGGTGCCGGAGATGGGCAATGAGGATGAGGATATGCGCAATGAGGAAGCCAGGTACAATGTAAAAGAGCACTGAGTCCAGGGCAGAAAATTTCCCAGATTGGACTGTTTCCAAACTGACCCAGTTTCCCGTGTCCCAGATTTCCCAGATTAACCCGAACTGAGGGTTCGAAAACCTGAAGTGTCTGTTTTGAGTCTTGTTTAGTCGTCACCACCGCCTGTCCTTGGCGACCGTCAGCTTCCCCCCAAGTGCACCGTCAAGCGTTTCTGGTACCGTGGCGTTCCTATTTGATACTATTTCCCGTATCCAGAAATTTTTGTATCCCATTTTGCTGTTGATTTTTCATATGTTGTTGATACAGTAGGTGTACAGGATGTGATGTACTTTCCAAATTGCTGCCATGTCTGACGTAACCCTGTTGTACCTGTCTCCATAGCCACTTGCTGCCACCTGTCGAGAATTTTGCGTGGATGTAGGTAGGGGAAGCTACTACCAATATTTTTACGCACCAGGGGTTGCATGTCATCAATCTCGGTGGCAAAGTCCTGTTTGAAGGCGTCAGTTTTGAACGTTATGTTGTCCTCCTGTGCTAGTATACTTGCCAGCAGAACTGCATAATGACGAGCAGTCAGGGGCGTTGGATCGGATATGTACATGATGTGGGGTAATCCACATACCATCCACTGTGACATGTGTAGTCCAGCATCCACAAGTTCATGAGGCATGGTGTCCTGCAACAATTTGGCTATCTCTACCATACCAAACGTCCGCTGACCATCAACGTATGAATCCAGTATGAGTAATGCCTCGTCAGTTGATGCCACACATGGGGGCGTAACATCATCACACTCCGGTTTGCATACCCGTGCACACATTGAAGTCCTTGTGAAGGGACGCGGTATCATTAACATGGTGATAGCCGCAGCTACTGCGGCTACAAAAATGAAGACCAATATTCCTGTATTTCTCATTCTTTTTTGTTACATGCATGTCCATTATTTGCACAAAAATAATGTGTTGATGTGCGCCGGCGACCATGACCCAATGACACGGTACGGGTCATGCTGTTGAAAAAGAGGGCATTTACCCTAACCCTATCCAATCCTACGCAATTCCTCTGAGAGCTGTTTTGGGCAGTACGGATCAGTTTCGATCAAGGATCGGGTATTTAATGCATCCTCTTGTCGTACTGAATTAAATTCTCCCCTTTTCCACCAAGGAAGGATGCAGGTGGTAACCATAGGCACAGATATAAACAAAATGACAACGTTGTATGAGTCTGCAGCCAAACACAACATAGCAATCAATAATTGGGGTTTTGGCCTTGAATGGAAAGGCACAGATATGACAGGCCCAGGCGGTGGTATGAAGGTAAACATACTAAAAAATCATCCGTCTGGGTATACTTCGAAAGGCACAGACACCATTCTCTTTACTGACGCATATGATGTTTTTTATGCTGATGACTTGAAAAACATAAGAGAACGTTACGAACGTTTTGGTAAAAAGATTGTATTCTCTGCAGAGACTACTTGTTGGCCGGATCCAAACATTGCAGAACAGTTCCCTGCCGTGCAAACACCTTACAGGTTTTTGAATTCGGGCACGTTTATTGCAAAAGTAGGGGAACTAAAACGTATTTCAGACGCATGCGAAGTACGAGATGGCGGGGATGATCAGCTGTTTTACCAAAAAGAATCCTTGGAGGGTTTGTATGACATCGTGTTGGATACAGAAGGGTACATATTCCAAACACACGACCCTAGCAGACAGATCATAAATGGTCAGTTAAACAACGGTATATGTTGTCCTTGTGTTTACCACGGCAACGGCGGTGACAATGCAAAGAAAACGTTTGTAAAATTATATAACACGATGTACAACGCAGAGACACAGCTCGTCCCGGTTACAGCACAACAAAAGGAGGGGATAAAAAAGGGGTGGATAAGTAAATGCACAAAAAATACAATGGTGGAAAACGCGTTGTGGCACATACACGAGGTACCATGCTTCCTGAACAACAAGGACTGTGAATACATAATTGAGCTTGCAGAATGCCACGGCGGTTGGACACACAAACGCCATCACAACTATCCCACTACAGATATTCCGATCAAACATTTGAAGGAGGTGACTTCCATGTGGAATGTGTTGCAACCACGCATCATAGATACGTGCAAGGACGTATATATGTTGGAGCAATCTGCGACTATCAGCATGTTTGACGTCTTCGTTGTGAAATACGACGTTTCCGGACAGAGTGGCTTGAAACTACATCGCGACGCGTCTGAAGTCTCCTTCATTCTACTGCTCTCTCATCCGTCCAGTTTCGTCAGTGGCAGGACGCGGTACGAACATTGTGACGTCGTGCACTGTGTAGATCAGGGTTCGTTACTAGTGCACTGTGGCAAAATGCGGCACTCAGGAGGGGCAATAACACAGTGTACACGGTATGTGCTTGTTGGGTTTATGAATGTTCAGTCCTGCATGATTGGACGGCTTCAGGAAGGCGAACCTCCCATCCCTGAAAATGCGAGCGACAAGCGCCACCTGGACGTTTTGTGGCGTGGTTGCCCCCCACTTAACGTGCCCCGTCATATTGCTGTCCGTATCATCAATCTACGGTTCCGACCTGAGAAACGGGAACAGATTCTGAAAGTGGTACATCGCTTGTGTATTCCAGTAGGTGTCGAATTGGACGTGCAGGTGGTTGTAGCCGATGAGGGTGGTGGTGACACGGAATATGCATCATGGAAAAGTACAGAGGCCGCGGAGAAAATTGGTGGATGTCGCAAACGATTCTGGTGTCGTGACGTACGCAAGGGTGAGATAGGCAATTTTGTGTCCCATCTTTCAACGGTACAAACAGTGTCGAATTGTGATTATATGCTTGTCTTGGAAGATGATGCAAATTTTTATTCGGATCTGTTGTATCGCATCGACCAGTGTCTGAAAGAGCGGTCGGTGTCTGAACCGACGTGGGATGTCATAGATCTGGGTGGCATATCCATCGAGAATTGTCCCCCCATAAGCATCAGTGAGTCGCTGTGTCAAAGGCAGTGCACGTATCAGGTGCACTGTATGCTGTATTCGAAGTCCGGGCTTGCTAAGTTGGCAGGTGTCGATCGCACGGTCAATGCCATACCTTGGGACGAGTTCATACCAGCAGCACGCGGAATTCATCCGCGCGAGGCGCTCAATGCGCTGTGGCCGATTGGCTTGAATGTGCTGCATACGAGCACCAGACGTTCGTGGCAGACAGCAGGATCATTACAAGATACGGAGGAGGACACATTTTTCAAGTATGCGGAAAGGAGCGTGATACTCCCCAAAATCGTGAAAGTCATGGAAGAATGTGACATGAGGAACTGGTATATATTTCACAGACAGAGTACAGCACAGTGTAACGTTGACGATATTTCGGATCTTTGTGTGAAGGCAAACAAAAACATGTGGAATTTTCACATCTCATACGTGAGTGGGTGTTTCGATAAGCAATCACTGGACTGGAATTTACCATTGGATAGATCAAAAAAAATTAACCGTTGTTGTCTGTCAGGCCGAAAATGCCCAACTGCATATTCAGACTGGACAAACAAGTACGGTACAGATAAAGCCGGGCACGGTTTGTATCTTTCCTTCCTACCTGATGTTTGCTTGTGCCCGTGTACGTTTGTTCTATGCCTTTGGCAATACATTCGTGTAACTGTGTAACGGTGTACGTCGTCCCGAACTCGGTGGTTCTTAAAATAAAACGTTATGCCACCAACCCCGAAAGGGCGTCGTGTCAGTGTGCTGCATGGGCAATCCGTGGAATCATCAGAATCATCATCATTGCGTACGACCGCGGTGTTTGCTGACGATGGACCCTTGGATAATCCTGTGGAACTCACTAGCGACGAGGTTGACGAGGTAGTTGCCATGATTCGAAAGGCAAAATGTGTCACACACCATCTGGCAGGTGACTCGGTAAATCAACCAAAACGATATGGCATACGCCTGAAGGAGAACAGCACGCTGACTGGTTAGGTTCAGAAGTACGCAGGTTTCGATTTTGTGCATATGGACAATTGGCTTGCACTTGCTGTTGCAGCCGGAGGGGAGCAAACTGATGGCGAGAAAGGAGAAATGGGTCCTAAGGTTGAGCAAGGTTTCCGGGGTGAAAAGGCGGACCCGTCAACGGTCCAAGGTCCTAAGGGCGAAAAAAGAGACCCGTCAACGGTCCAAGGTACCAAGGGCGAAAAAGGGGACCCGTCAACGGTCCAAGGTACCAAGGGCGAAAAAGGGGTCCAAGGTACCAAGGGCGAGAAAAGGGGACCCGTCAACGGTCCAAGGTACCAAGGGCGAAAAAGGGGACCCGTCAACGGTCCAAGGTACCAAGGGCGAAAAAGGGGACCCGTCAACGGTGCAAGGTACCAAGGGCGAAAAAGGGGTCCAAGGTACCAAGGGCGAAAAAGGGGACCCCTCAACGGTCCAAGGTACCAAGGGCGAAATAGGGGACCCGTCAACGGTCCAAGGTACCAAGGGCGAAAAGGGGTAGCCGTCAACGGTCCAAGGTACCAAGGGCGAAAAAGGGGACCCGTCAACGGTCCAAGGTACCAAGGGCGAAAAAGGGGACCCGTCAACGGTCCAAGGTACCAAGGGCGCTGATGGTGCAAAAGGTGAATCCGGTGCAAAAAGAGCCACTTGCTCACCCGGCCAACAAGGGCTTCAGGGTGTCAAGGGTGCAAATGGGGCACAGGGACCCAAGGGCGACAGGGGTGACAGGGGTGCAAATGGGGCACAGGGTCCCAAGGGCGACACAGGTGACAGGGGTGCAAATGGGGCACAGGGTCCCAAGGGCGACAGGGGTGACAGGGGTGCAAATGGGGCACGGGCCCCAAGGGCGACAAGGGCGACAGGGGTGATCCCGGGCCCGGGCCCGACCAGAATCCAGTGTTCAAAACAGTCCAACTGGATCAACCAGTCAGTGATGGGTCGGATGACGGATCTGGGTCTATTGGTTATTATGTCGCAAATGATAACATTAACCGGATATCAAAATATCCGGGACAGGTTGCCTTCTATGGCAGGCATGGCTTGAATGGTTTCATCGAAGATGATCGATTTTGGGAAACAGCAGTGATCAACAACTTTACGGGACAGCATCGCACGTACATCCATAACATCCCGTACTCGGATGTGACGAATTTTCAAGGCCTTATCGTCAGCGCAGCCCACAACACATATATTCGCATGTCAAGGGGTGTTGTGCGGGGCTGTGAGGCAATCACAATTAACGAATCGCTACCGGTTGTTTCTCTGAGCACAAAGGCCAATGACAAGGCATGCTTCGGCGTCATTTCTGATGCAGAGGAGGAGACGGACGGTGGTCGCAAGGACGGCACGGGCTTTGTGACCGTGTCACCAAAGGAGTTGGGTGATATAAGGGTGTACATCAATTCGGTAGGCGAGGGTGCAGTATGGGTGCTCAACAGCAACGGCCCTCTGCAGTCTGGTGATTATATAACTACCAGTGGTATCGTGCCAGGGTACGGTCAACGTCAAAGCGACGATGTGCTACATAACCACACGGTGGCCAAGATCACAATGGATTGTGACTTCCATCCGAATCTGATTCCGGTACAGCGTATTGTCACCAGGATGGCCCCCGTGACTGACTATGTGATGACACATTATTACGATGTGACTAGGATGGTTTACGAAACTCTGGCACCGGACGACCGACGGATTGTGATTGGGCCAGATCAGGTTGAACAATATCAACGTATATCCAGGACCTCTTTCACAAACCCAGGGGACGACGGCCGGGTGGACACGAGCCGGGAACGGCCGGTGAATGTATTGGATAGTTACGGCCAGATCCAATGGGAAGATGGGCCAGATCAGTTTGCGTACCCTTACCAGATAAGGAATTTGGATGCAACTGGTACACCAGTGCGCACAGCCGAAGGCGCGGCATACGTGGCGGACTTTGTTGGATGTACTTACCATTGTGGTTAGGAGTGGTCCATCCACTTTACACGACACATTGCAGTGACCGTGAGGCTACGCGCAGCTGCGGTACAAGTGAGAGGCTCAATCGCCCCCAGCAATCCAGCACTTGTCCTGCAGGAGGCAACCGGAGCGGCGACGACGGGTGGCATGCTTGCGGGCGCAGAAAGTCCTCCCGGTCGACTGACAGCGTTTCCTGTGTCCAGTACCAAAATTTACCACATTGAACCCTTTCCGAACTGACAGTGTTTCCCGTGTCCAAAGTTCCTATGACTGACTCGTGTGATCTGCTGTCATAGCTAAGGTTCGTGTGCTTCAAGGCAACCCGTTCATTGTATGTGTAGGATGATGTACGGCCCATCCGCCGCCAGGTGTCCAGTAAGGACAATGACATGCATGCAAGGTTATCTGCCTGTCTGAACTAAAATGTATTCGAGAGGATTCCCCTCCGGCACGTACGGATTGGGCACGGGTGCCAGATCCACGCGCGCAAACCCCGCCTCCCGCAAGAGCGCAAGCGCCTGATATGGTGTAAAGAATGTACCAGAGAAATCGTGAAGCTACACATGAATTGGGAGCCGTTGGTGGTAGCCGTGGTACTGGTCAAAACCGCGACACGGAAAATTGCAGTATTTTGCTGTTGGTTCTGCGTTTGGTGATTCTCACCTCCACAATTCGCCACTCAGGGTCTAGCAGTTCTATTAGTTTGCTTGTGTCATTGTGCGTGTCAACCTCGATCGACACCCATTCGACACCAATATCACTTGGGTTCGTATTTTTGTTGAAAGCTTTCAGCACTTGCCACAACACACTGTATGTGTACATCTGATTATCAGAAAGATCATCACCAGAATCGTATTCGTCATCACAAGGCCATATATGTGCTATATGTGCATGCCATCCACTGCCATCCGTAACGTCGGTTTCTAAATTTTCTTCACATGATGTTGTGTTATGATCGACATAAATGTGAAAGATTGGGCTAACCATCTGTCTCCGCGGTATTGGTGTGTAGTGAGCCGCCGTGATTTCCATCTCCCCTCCCCTGCTTAAAGGAAAATTTAGGACCTTCATGATCAGATGCCACACTGATCTCCGATTTTCGCGCCGGATGGGATTCTCACCATCAGAAAAATAATGAAACAAGGCACTGTCTGCCTTGGGATCTGATGAAAACATGATCAATGGTTATTTTTTTTTACTTAGACTGTAAAGCAGTAACTTGGTGCACGAGATATTTGTTGAGTAGACACGAAGAAAGCAGTTTTGTTATTCCCTTGGTGGTTGTGGTGATAAAAAAGTAGCGATGTCTTGGTGTTATTATCATTTGGCAACACTTATCGCCGTAGTGGCAGCGGTGACAACAACAACAACAACAACAGTAATACACAACAGGTGTGTTTTCATTCACGGGTGGGGCCAGACAGGACAAACCAATTACTGGGGGTCTGTGGCACATTGGGTAGAACCACTGTGTCGCAACAGTACATTTCTCTCGATGGATACCGTCAACAACGGATGGATGGACACCAGGCTTCACAATGCCGTGGCAAGCGCAGTACATGGACAGGGCAGCTGCCTTGTTTTCACACATTCCATGGGGGGGGCTGGTGTTTGCCGAGGCAGTCAGACGCCACATCATTGACAATCCCCTCATGCGGTGGAGGGTTGCGGCTGGTACGCCGTGGTATGGGTCCCCGCTCGCGACGGCAGCGAGACGCATCTGTGAATCTGACAATGATCCACGACGTCTACTTCTGCGAGATGTTGGACAGTGTGACACACAGCGCGGGCAGGTACCCCGCGCATTACTGCAGTTAACCGACACCACGTCGCTCAAAGTGTTGCGCGACTGGATGCTGTCCAATGGAACAACGGCACCGGATGTAACTCTATGTGGCAACAACCCATTGGTTTGGGTTGCAGTACAGTGCGATAATAGACCTTTTTGGTGTGAGTGATGAATTGACCACACAACACGACGGTGTTGTGCCACTTAAAGACTGTACCTGGACATCATCATACAAGCAAGCAAACAAGCAACACAAGTTGAGTCGCAACCATGCAGATTTATCGTGTGCAACACACGACGACACAGTGTGCACAATGTATGGCCTCATCAATTGATTTGGGAACTTTTGGCCGCGTACATCCTTCTGTTGTCGGCATGATCGTATGTGTGGTATTTTTAGTTTTTTACTGCTGACCCTCCCATTTCTCTGAAAAATATGAACATGGGATGACTAGCACTACAATATAACGTCAAGCTCCTGCGAGCTGCCGTCATTCTCCTCTGGGGCGTCATTGGATTCTAACCCCAACCCTAACCCTAACAATTTCATTTCATTCTCTCAAAGTGCGAATACGCATCCTCCTCATGCGCAAATCCGCGTGAATCCACTATCTGTAGATTCTTCAATCTGATGACCTCAGATTGTTCCGTCCCAATTCCAATGCCGCGTCAGTGTGTGATGTGTCTTATGTTATTATGTTCACATGGACTCGTGTGATTTGGCATCAGTCCATGCACCGCCCTGTTGCATATGGACCATGTGCACCGGTCACCTCTAACCTAAATTTGTGCATCGGAACATGGCAATAGGACAACCCTAACGCTAATACCTGATATCACGTGTCCCACATTGGTGTGCATGTGGTGGATGCAGAGCCTGCGGACTCTGCAGTGCGCGACTTTGTGTCTGGTGTGGTAACACCGTGGACCGTTGAACAGAATAATCAGGCAACGTCGAGTGGCCTTCGTTACAGATTTGAATTCAATGCTGGGATATCAGGTTTGAGTAACGGTGACTCAATAGATCTGTGTTTCGATTTTTCCTACAACGAGGGGAGCAGGTTTACCAGGCTACTATGAATAACAAGAACGAATCCACACCTGGGACACGTCAAGTTGATTGCCGATCTATTTGAAAAGGGTAGACACCATGCGGGTGGTGCAGAGGCGATCTCTAGGCATATCACCCTCATCCCCCCATACACATCCTATGCATCTATGCGTCAATTCTTGTGACGAAGGAAACCACCGCCCCCATAGTTTAGAGGTTAGAACATCGGTCCTATGAGCCAAAGATAAGGGATCAACCCACGGCGACATGGACGTTCACCAACGAGCAGGCAGACCCGGACAGCGTTGCCATGAAGTACGACCGCTGCGACCCACACCGCGCAGGACCTCAGGAGGCACCCATGCGCCCCCTACAGCACAAATGCCCCAGCCTCCGCGGTGACAAGGACGACACGGAGCGGCGACAGACCATCACGTGCCAGAAATTCCACCCCAATACGGGATACCTCTTCCACCTGATGTACGCGTATATCACCCAGGGACGCCCAGACAGGGGCCTCCTCCGCCTCACCCCACGAGCCCAGGCCATCATCACCCAGGGAAGAGGCGTCTATGCAGCGCCACTACTGCAACCCACGCAAATCACCGCCAGAACCACCCAGGGGAACCCCATCTACGTCTATCACCCCACAGCAATCGCCCGCCTACCCATACCCAGCGACACCGACATCATCTACTTCACTGACGCATCCGGCACCCAGCAACGCACCCCCACGGTCGGTTGCGCCTCCGTGCGCATCACCCGGCGCGCGGACGGCCTCCACGTGGAACACCACACCGGGACCACCATCTTTGGGGCGTCCTCCCACGGCGAACTGCGCACCATGGCAGACGCCGTCACCGCCACACCGCCACCCACGACGGTCCGGCCCCGCAACATCTGGGTAGTCGTGGACGCCACGGTCGACTCCCACCTCACCAGGCGCCTTGCGGACCTACCCCTCCACAAAGCACTCGATTCCGGCCTCACCACACAAGCGTTGGGACTATGGCTGGCCTTCAAGGGCATGCACCCCCAGGACGCCCTACACATCGTCAAGCAGGAGTCGCACCGCTACGCATACGGCAATGGACGCGCAGACACGCAGGCCAAACACCAGAACACCAACCACACCCCAGGGCTCGAACGCGTGCGACTGGACACCCCACACCCCAGCCACCTGCAGCACCTGCCCCCGATACCCCTGGCCGCACAGCCCCCCCAATGGATGCCCGAGGACACGCCGTACACGGATCGAGACAAGCAGTACCACTACCCCACACCCATCCAGCAACTCGCCGCCACACTGGGCCACCCAGCAAACACCGAACTCCTCCGACGCCTCGAAAACTCCGTCCACACCCCCCTCTACTACTCCGCCCTGCGCCCGGATAGCCTCCCAGCACACCTACAAAAGCCCCGACTCCAGCTCGCCCTCGAACAACTTCCCCTCCTCACCCGATACCACCGATGGTATACGCGCCGCTCGGTCCACGTCCCCGCAGGACACACCAAATGCATCTGCAGCCACGCGGAAGAAGAAACGTGGGACCACTTCAAGGCGTGCTCCCTGTACAGGGGACTGGACACCCTCACAGACTGGAACCCAACCCACACCATCGCACAGCACGCCGGATGGCTGGCGCAGTCCCCGGCGACCCAGCAACTCACCACCATCCTCAAGCAGACGGAGGTGCTCGAGGCAGTCCGCAGGGGACTCGTCCCCACTGCCGTCTACACCTTACTACGCACCCACGCGGAGGACCCCCAGGCCACGGCGGCACACATGCAGCGAACGGCCGTTGCCAAGACGGCGGAGCAGCTCACATACCGCACCCACAAATACCTGCAGCATGCGGCAACCCTGCCACCAACAGACCAAGCCCACCTCCTCAAACTCCTGTTCTACCAACCATGAGAACCTACCCCGTGACATACCAACACCGAACCCCCACCACGTCTACACACCGTCCACCGGGCACAGCACTGGCACAGCACACACGGGCGCCACAGGCACCGCACACGCTCCCACCAGCATGCGCGCGCCACCAGCCCCCATCCCCCCACGCCGCCGTCCGTCCACAGGTACCACCAACCAGCAGCCACCGCATGCCCCTTCTGCGCTCGCCAGCGGCTACCACAGACAGCCCTGCCCTGCAACCCAGACCACTGGGTCTGCCTGGGAGCCGCGCACCGCCTCACCCACTGCCCCCACTGCGGGGACCTCAACCCCCGCCACCGCGAACGGCCCGCGGCCCCAGCCGCACCCCCCCCCGCCAGCCACCCCAGCTTCTTCGGGTACCTCAGCGACACTCTCCGGGACCAACTGGGAGGGTACTACGTGGCGGACGCGGCGGACCACGCATGGGCCATAGCCGTGGCCACGGGCAACACACCCCTGCCCCCCCACAGCCAACCCCTACGCCACAGCGGAGGCGGCTTGAACGTGGCGGCCCGCCACATCCTCCTCGCCCTATACCTCCACCACCGAGACCTACACCTCCCAGACCCACAACTCCCGGCCCCCCAAGCAGCAGCCCTGACGCCGGAAGCGTGGGCCGACACGGCACCAGAGGAGATAGCAGCCTACCTCCGAGCCACGTGCCGCCGGTTCGCAAACGCCCTCGGCCGACGGAAGGGAACACCTTACCCCCTCAGCGCACTCCTCTACCCGGCACACCACCCCCACCCCACACAAGGGACACCCCCGGAGGGCTGGGCGTCTTTCCGGGACACCCACCTGGCCGCCCCCGACGAGGCCACCGCCACGCGGATGAGCCTCACGGACCAGGAGGCCTACGTCAGAGGCCTCAAGACGAGCCTCCAAGAGGCACACCGCTGGCGCGCCCGCTCCCCGTCGCCCCCACGGGGACAGGGGGGTTCACCCGCCCCCGACACCCACCAGGCCAAGATGACCAAGGGGCACCGGCACCAGGGGGCCCGCCAACGCGCCCGCCAGCAGGGCGCGACGCCCCGACCAAGGCCCGGGTCCAGCCACACCGCACCGCCCCACGCCCAGACCCCCGGGGCACACCAGCAACACCACCACCACCAACGCCCACCGCCACCACCTTACCGCAGCACCCCAACCCTGCAGCCCAGTCAGCCACCACCGCCCACACACGTCCACACCATGCCAGGACCACCGTACGCGCAGAGCCAAGGGACATGGCACCACCAACACCACCACCGCGCCCCCGTCCCTCCCAACCACTACCCCCTAATGCCCCCAAGCTACAGCGGCCCCCACCAGCTACATCCCCACCACGCCCCAGCACAACCAGGCCCCGCGAACCACCCACCCCACATAGCGCACATCACCGCACCACACCATCACGTATACCACCACCACCAGCCCCTGCCGCCACACCCACCAACGCCGGGGTACCACACACAACCGACACACCCTCCACACCACCACCACGCGGTCCAGCACCACCCGCCGCCCCCGCTACACGGACCCACGGCATACGAGCCACGGTACACCCCCATGGACCCGCGAGGAGCCGCGCACGCACACCGGCAACACCAGGACCGAGTAGGGGCGCCCCACCACCACCAACAGCCCCCCCACCCACACCCCATACCAGCGAGCACCATCCACCAGCAGCCACCCATCACATACGGACCACAGCCCCACCCGGGGGCTCATGCGGTCGCCTCCCACCCGCACCCCGGCACCGCGACCAGTCAAGAACCGCAAGGGCCACACGGCGCACACACGCAACACCCACATGACCCACAGGGACGCCCGGACCCCCAGCCGGCACAACACCCACCCCCGCCCCCCCCACCCCACCACCACCAGCAGCCCCCCCACCCACACCCCATACCAGCGAGCACCATCCACCGGCAGCCACCCATTACATACGGACCACGGCCCCACCCGGACGCTCATACGGCCGCCTCCCACCCACACCCCGGCACCACAACCAGTCAGGAACCGCAAGGACCACACGGCGCACACACGCAACACCCACACGACCCACAGGGACGCCCAGACCCCCAGCCAGCACAACACCCACCCCCGCCCCCCCCACCACCAACAGCGCCACCCCCACACCACCCCCCCCCGCCCCCCCCCCGAGACCAGGCCACGGACACAACACGCGGCAGCCAGCACCAACCAATCGATGTCGATGCCCCCGCCGACACATGCCACCGCGAATCCCCCCTCCCGCGGCCGCCGCAAGAGACCCCATCACCGGACCCCGCGCGCGACAACGATGACCACCCCCCCCAACCCACACCACCCCCCCCATCACACCCCGCACCACCAGTCGCCGCACCGGCCGAGCCCTACGCCCTGCACAACCCCGCAGCGGTACGGCAGCACCTCCGGGGGGTCGGGGAACAGGACGTCGTGCTGTACCTCCGCACCTCCGGCACCAGCACCCCCATCCGGGCGGCCACCCTGGTCCAGGCGGCCACCCTGGGGGAAGGCGTCAGAGACTTCCTCTTCGACGCCTTCCTCCACGTCGCCCGACACGAGCGCCCCCCACGCGCCACCCCGGACGGCGAGAGCCCGCCCCCCACGGGGAGCCGGATCTGGGTACCCCCCATCGACTGGGGGCGACACCTGGTCGGACACCCCGTGCCAGAGCGGGACAGCACCCAGGGCCGCACCCGCTACCGCAAGCCCAACATGGCCCACCCCCCACCCGACGCCACCCCCAACAGCACCAAGGAGTGGGAGCGGGAAACATGGGTGGCCCGGATGGCCTCCCTAAGCAACTTCCGGCACCACGTCCCGGGGGACATCCCCACCCCCGACGAGCAGCAGCCAGCCCCCTCCACGTACATGACCCTCATGTACAATCTGCACTACACCCTCTCCACCACCACCTACCACGCACCCACAGACCACTGGGTGGTACACGGCACCGACTCCCTCCTCCCCGCCGACTACACCCCCCCCACACACAACCCGGGCCCCGACACGTACGCCAGGGGGGAAGACCCGGACGACCCCCACATCTGGGGCACGTGGGAACCCGAATCCCTGGACGCGCTGCTCTCCATCCGCAGCAGCTACCAGGGCCTTGGTAGGGCGATGTATTGCCTCGCCAAGTGGACCCAACGGACCTGGGGGATCCCCGCGGACCGATGGGTGTGGGTGGTCACGCTGCGCCCCCAGCAGATGGAAGCCCCCCCAAACCACGGGGGACCCACCCCCCGCCGCCCCACCACCCCACAACTATGCCCGTACATGGTGGCAGCCCGCCTCATGGCGCTGCTATGGCCGGGCCCCCACACCCCCACCCAAAACTACCCCCACCTCACAGAGGGGGACATGCCCGGCATCCAGCGATGCTTCTTCGAGACCCTCGACTACCTCCAGCAGACACACCCCCGCGTCCTGGAGCAGATATGGCCACCCCCCGGGTAACCCACGTGCCCGCACAGCCGAGACAACACCGCCACGCCAGCACCAGCACGCACGGATCACCAGGGAAAACGCGCGCACACGCCCGATGCCCGAACCTGCACCCGCGTTCTCGCTACTTACAGGACCCAGCATCATACGCCCGCCCCCGAGGCCCGGGACCCTCCGCCGTCTCCCGCGGCCCTCTCCTCCGCCTCCGACTCCACAACCTCCACCACCACGACCACCTCATCCACCACCACCACCACCACGTCCTCATCCAGCACTCCACCCCCCAGGCCGCGGAGGACACCTCCCAAACGGGCCTCCAAACCCGCCCCCACCGCGAGCAGCCCCACCGCCGCCAAAGCCCACGCCCCGGCGAAGCCCATGCCCACGACCCAGCCGAAGCCCAAGGCCGCCGCCAAAGGGCGGCCCGCAGCCAAGCCCAAGCCCAGGCCCAAACCCGGCGCCACGACGGCAGCTCGGGCCCGGCCCCCCCAGGATGTCCTCTACGACATCCGGCCCCAGCCGTCCCAGGCCCGAAGGCAGCAGCGCCCAGCGCGGCGCCCCCCCACCGTCACCGACACCACCGCCGCCACCTTCATGGCGGAGCGCGCCGCGGCCGAAGCGCGGCGCGCCTCGTCCCACCACCTCCCAAAGCCCGCACCCCGGGCCCACGGACCGCTCCAGGGTCCACCAGCAGCGCCCACGCCCCCCTACCGGCCCCCGATGACAGCCCACATGCAACGCATGCCCCACTACCGCCGCCGCCACGAATCCCCGCCCAACCCCGAGGCGGAGACCGTACGCGCACACCCGCGGGTCCACATCCGCGTGCACCCCCACTCCCCACGCACCCCCACAGAAAAGGACTACGAGGAATCCCCCAGGCCCGCCACCGCCGCCGGCCCCCACGACCCCATCACACCCACCCACGCCCACTCCTCCGCCCAAGACCGCAGGCCCGCCCAGGAACAGTGGTGGCAGCGCTGGACCCACACGCAGCTCTGGGAGCTGCGGAAGTGGGCCCGGGGAGAGCCCTCCCTCGAGGGCCTGGTCCATCGGTCCCGCAAGGGGTCGGTGGAAAACTGCCGCCTCCGGCCGGCGGGGGGGTGGATGCCGCAGGCCGCATGGGAAGCCATGCTGGCCGATGCGCTCCACCCCCTGGGAGTCCACCCCCGCAACCTCCTCGCGCCCCAGGACCACCCGTACGTCCTCAGGCGCCTGCGGGAGACCCTCCAGGAAGCACGGCGAGACGGCATCCGCCTGTGGGACATCACCCAAAGCCCAGCCCCGCACGCACACACCCCCTCACCACCCCACAAGCGTCGACGCACCGACACCGGCGACACCCACAACACCCCAGAAGCCCTGCGCGCCACACAACACGACGCGCCTGACCCCCCGGCCAGCGGCGCCGCCATCTAACCCCGTTATCCAGCACAGCACCACCACGGGGCGCCACGCCAGGCCCCGCCCAGAAGTCACCAAACAAACCGGACGCCGAAGGAAGCCAACGCACACGACAACGAGCACCACTACGCCCGAAGGCGCCGAACCCGGGCCCGATACCGTGGGCTCCTCTCCACCCTCAACACGACACACACGTCACTGACGTCACTCCTCCGCCATGCCCCCTCCCACGCCACCGCCCCGCCCCCCCCCCCCCCTCCCGCCGCACGTCCCCACGCCGCCCAGCACCCAGCCCCACACACTGCGCCACAGCATCGCCCT